>OZ024740.1:19576561-20196561 GCA_964016885.1 Eledone cirrhosa
AGACTGACAGACAGACAGACAGACTGACAGACTGACAGACAGACAGACATAGAGACAAATTTCTGTTTATTTGCCACTAGGGCACAAAAGAAAGGGACATGTACATGGGTGGGGGGAGTTTACATAAAAATCGAGTAAGAAAAATATAACAAACAAAATAGTAACAAGAAGGTCCTCAATAGGGAGGGATCGTTTTGGGGTCACACACACCCCCGAAAAAAAGTGTGCGACCCTTCTCCACGGGAGCACAAAGAGGGGGTGCTCCCTTCTTCCTGTTCCACCTACAGGCTGAGGTAGAGAGAAGGCCCATTCACACGGGCCATTCTCGCAACTTTCACCCACCTTTCATAAAACTGGCTGGAGTGGAGCACCTCTCTCTCCATCCTGATCCTTCTTCCGAAATGGTATCGGAAGAAAAGGACCAGTTGTTGGCCGGAGAGAAAGGTGTCCGACCTCAGCCCTTTCAGACGCGTCCACCATATAACCTCTTTTACCATGGCTATTACACAGAGGAAGACCACCTCTCCTTCATTTTTGAAGGGGGGAGGCGGTTTGATAGTTACAATGGACTCGGTGGTCAACCTAATTGGTCCCACCCGTGACAGCAGTTGTTCGACATAGCCCCACAGATCGGCAACGCCCGGGCAGTGCACCAAAGCGTGCGCGACGGTTTCCTCGTCGCGCACGCATCTGGGACAGATCTTTTTCAAGGGGTCCCTACCCGGGCGCCCGTGTCTGTAGAGCTTATCCCGAACGGGCAGAGCCCCTCGGTAGCACTGCCAGGCCAAGGACTTCTGGAAGTTGTCCATAGGTCCCGGGCCGAAAGTCCTACCGAATAGACTGGCCAGTTCGTCCTCCTCCATGCCTAGGGTTTCTCTGAGGGCGTCGTCGCACCCGCTAACCACCAGCCCTCTATAGAATGACGAGGTGGAGTCTCCGTCGATAGCCGGGTCCGCCTGCCAGAGAGCCGTGAGCGCCTGGGCACACTCGGTGTGCCAGTCGCCCAGTTTTCTCGGTCTTTGCTTCACCCAGGACTGCAGCTCGGTGAGCGAGACGAGCCTCGGGAAGGCTCGCCTCACAAACGGGGCCCACACCGGTTGACCGGTGAGGAATACCTGGAGGTGCCTTAGCCTCAATGCGTGTTTACGCATTTTTAGCCACGGCATCCCCAGCCCTCCTTTCAAAGGGTGTTGACAGCAGATGGATCTCCTCACCAGAGGAGACCTCTTCTTCCAAAGGAAATAAAAGAGGGCGCGCTCCATTTTGGCGAGGATCTCACCCGGGCAAGGCACGACAGTCAAGCGGTAATAGGTGACGGACGCTATGTAAGCATTCGCCACCTCCGCCCGACCTTTCAGAGATAGTTTGCACTCGGCCCACTTCTGGGTCAGTGCAAACACCCTATTCGTCACCTCACCCCAGTTTTTCTCCACCTGGAGGTCCGGTCCGAACCAGACCCCAAGTAACTTCACCGGGCCCTCCGTCCACCGTCCGACGATACCGTCGCACGACATCGCTTTGCCCCTCCACTCACCGAGTTGCAAAGCGACTGACTTGTCCCGGTTCAGCTTAGCCCCTGTCAATCTTTCGTACTCCTCCAGTAAGGTGCCGATTGCCTCGATTTCCGAGGCCGTCGACACCATAACTGTTACGTCATCGGCATAGGCCGACACCGCTTTGCGCATTCCCGGTTCCAAAGGGATGCCCTGCAACAACTCCAACTTCCGCAGTAGTGGCTCGAGAGCCAATACATACAGAAGGGAGGAGAGAGGGCACCCCTGTCGGATGGAGCGGGTGATTTCGAACGGCTCCGAAAGGTAGCCGTTCACCTTGACTCTAGAGCAGATGCGGCTGCTGTGCATGGCAGTGATCCAGCCCCTGAAAATGGGTCCGAACCCAGCCGCCGCTAGCACCGCATCCAGGTAACCATGGTCCACCCTATCGAACGCTTTAGACTGATCTAAATTTATCAGGGCCCCACCAAAGCCGGGTTCGTTCCCAACCCTCTCTATGATGTATCGCATGAGGTGGAGGTTGTCGTGGATGGACCTGGACGGGATAGCGCATGTCTGCGCATCTCCCACCAGGCCCCCCACGACAAGCGCCAACCTCTTCGCTAACACCTTGGCCAAAATCTTTAACTCTGCATTTAGCAGAGTTATGGGCCTAAAATTACTAATGTCATCCCCCTTGTTCTCGTCCTTCCTCACTAGCAAGACTACGCCCTTGGTCACAGAACAGGGAATTCTCCCGTTCTGTTGCCAGTTGCAGTAGACCGCCTCGAGGAGATCGGGGAACAAGTCCGGCATATTAATATATAGTTCGTAGGGCAGACCATCGAGCCCTGGAGATTTGCGTTTGCCGCATAGGCTCAGCACGTCCCCTATTTCAGCAGCTGAGATCGGCCCGTCGCAGGACCTCGCCTCCTTGTCCGAAAGACGCGGCAGGCCGTCGAGGTATGGACCGAAATCCACATCTCCAACCCCCCCCCCCCCCCGCCCCTCCCGAACAATTGGGCAAAGTGCCTTTGAAAGGCCTCGCACATTTGCTTAGGTTCAAGGATCACCCGTCCATCCTGGTCTCGCAAAGACCGTATAGTGGATTTAATCCCACTTTTCGCTTCTGTCACGCGGGCCCAGCTAACAGCTTTGGTCCCCTCGTTTCCCAGAGCACGTATTTTGCTTCGGACAACGCAGCCTTCGTGTTTCGCATCGAAGAACTGGTTCAAGGCCGTTCTCGACGCTTGCACTCTTGCCACGTTGCCGCTTCTCATTGCCTCTTCAACATTAACTACCAACTCCCTTTCCTTCCTATTTCTATCTGAGGCTAACTCCTTACTAACTCCTATTGAAACTACTCTAATCTCTCTTTTTAGAGAGCCCCACCACCTGCTGTTGACGATGGCACCCGTCTACCGCTCCTTAACTAAGGTTCTAATCCGGTCCCTGTAAGCTCTACTTGCCGGTAAGGACAAGTTGAGCTTCCAGTAACCGGGTCCCTGCCTATGCGTTCTATCAAGGTGGACTACGCAGGTCACTAACTTGTGGTCTGAATAGCCCACCATGAGCATTTCTGGACAACTTAAAAAGTCTCTATCCTTAATTCTAACTAAGAACCTATCTAGGTACGATCTAGATTGACCACTGTTATTTGACCAAGTCCAGGTTGGCACAGTCGGAAAATCAAGTCAGTATATATCGGCCAGGTCAAATCGGCCGATTAACCCCTTAAGGCTGTTACACCCCCTCTATCGGGACATGCCCCTACATAGTCCCAACGTGCATCTAGGATACCATTCCAGTCCCCCACTAAAAGCAAGGAGCGGGACGTCCCTAGAAAAGTCTCCAGACGATGGAAGAAGTCCGACCGCATTGCCCCAAAAGGGGCGTATACGGCAACAAGCCTAAAAGCTTCGCCTTCACCATTGCCAAGGTCCAGAACCACGAGTCGACCCTCCGGGTCGAAGTGTACCGTCTGTGTAGCGAGACCCAGATGTTTTTGCAGCAGAACGACAACCCCACCCCCACCTCCGGGCTGACAGAGAGATGCGTGCATCTCAAAGTCATCAAAGGTGGGGGCTAGCTGTCGCATGCTGCTGATCCGGGCCTCGCAAATAACCATCACATTTATACATTGTGACCTGAGGTCACTTAGAAGTTTAGCTTGCTTCCAAGGTGAGCCCAGGCCACGCGCATTTAGACAACCTACTCTTAACACAGCCATGTTGATGGCAAAGAAAGAGGCACTTACCTCTCTGCGTCCCGGGGTTCGGGCCGCTCAGTTTCCATGGGGCTGGTGGAGGGATTGATGGGTGGGGTGGTGGTTTGTGGTGGTGTGGGGGTATTAGTGTGTGGAGGGGTTGGGGTGTTTGGAGTTGTGTGGGTGTTTGAGGAGGGGAGGGGAAAACCTTTCAGGAGGACGCGGTTGAGTGGCCTGGTGCAGGGTGGCCCCACGTCCTCAGGGTAAATGTTTTTCAAAGTTTTGAAAATGTCAAGTGGGACTTTCACCATTTTCAGGTTAGGGAGTCCCATTGCCGTTACAAAATTCGGCCCTTCGGTTTGTACCGAAGGGTTGTTTTCTATTTTTTCTGTTAGGTTTTTATTGTTTTTGTTTATGTATGTGTTGAGTTTTTGTGTTGTGTTTGTTTTTGCTTGTTGTTCTTGAGTGAGTTTGCGTTTTGTTGTCTGTGTTGTGTTGTCAGGTGGGGTTATTTTTGTTTGTGTGGTGTGTGTACGTTTTTTTCTTTTCACTTTTTGGAAGGGAGCCCCCTCGTCTTCCGACGATATGAGCTCCTCTTCCGTATTGGAGGGGGGGTATATCTCCGGGTTGTGTATGAACTGCGTGTGTTTTTGTATTTGTGTTCTGTGAGGAGGGGCTGGGTGGGACCGTGTTTTGGGTTGTTTTCTTGAGCTGTTGTTGATGTTGTTGTTGTTGTGCTGATGGTGGAGGTGGTGTTGTTGGTTTTTGTTGTCGTTGTGGTGGTGATGGTAGTGTATTTTGTTGTTTTTGTGGTGGTGGTGCTGGTTGTTTTTGTTGTTGCTGTGGTGTTTGTAGCAGTGGTTTTTTGTTGTTAGTAGAGGGCAGGCCGTCCTCAGGTGACCTCTGCCAGCGCAGTGGTAACATGAGGGTCTCCTGCCTTCCACCGTAATATTTATAAAGGTTCGCCCATCCAGTAGGACTCGGTAGGGTATTCCGGCGATTCTCTCAGGTGTCATCTGTAAGAGAACCTCCAGACTTTTCCCCCGAACAGTCCACTGGTGGACTCCCTGCTGAAATAAGGATGTCCTTTTCTAGGTCCGTAAATCCTGTCAGGACGGACCAGATGTTAACTTCTGGCGTTGGGCTCCACATTCTTAGTCTCTGAGTTCTTCTCCCTTTATACGTGGGGAAGGTGTATTGTGGTGACACTATAGGTGCCACTGAGCATTTTTGCGCCAGCATTTCGTCCTTCATTCGGACCATAATGCTGGCATACAGCTTTCCTCTTTCAATAAAAAGTATGTTTTCTTTAATGTCTTTCAATACCAGCTCAATTTGACTTTCTGTCAATTGAGCTGGCTTTCTAGTTGCGTTGGATATCGTTCTGAAGGTTATGGTATTCCTATATACCTGTTGGCGAACTTCTTCCGGGGAGTTGATCGTAAAAGAACCATCCTCCCCAAAAGATACGTATTTTCTGGCATCTAGCAAGTTTTGCTTAGCGTTAGTAATATCTATGGGCTTGTATTCGATAGCTTTCCTGACCGTTTGGGCAAAAGAAATTTTGTTGTCTTTGTTGCTTGTTGTTGTAATGTTGTTGGTTTCATTATTTGTGGTGTTATTTTTTTCTTCAAAATTTAGGTTTTCATTCGAATTAATATTCTTTTTTTTTTTCATTGGAGAGGAGGGGCTGTTCAACAGTTTGAATGGTTGTTCCCTCTTTCTCGCTTATTTTTTTGGTAGGCGTGGCGTTAGCTTCCAATATGGCGATATCGTTTTCAACGATATCGATAAACATTTTTGAATTAAATATATTTTCACCCCAAAAGGGGTGAAAATTTATTTACCCTACGTCTACAGTCCCAGGCTAGGGGTTAGAGTCAATAATAAAAAACAATTTAAATAATGCACTCACAAATATTCCAGGTAAAAATTCCAAATCGTTAGAGCCGATATGAAAGACGTCTACTATCAAAGACAGACAGACTGACAGACATACTGAGAGATATAGAGACTGACAGACATACTGAGAGATATAGAGACAGACATACTGACAGACATAGAGACAAAAAGAAACGAATTTCGGTAATCGTGCCAACCCTTACCTATGGTCATGAATCTTGGGTAATGACCGAAAGAATACGATCGCGAATACAAGCGGCCGAAATGGGGTTACTCCGAAGTGATGGTCTTTGGAGTAACATTACTCGATAGAGGGCGTAGTTCAGAGATGAGAGAGTCACTCCAGGTAGTGCCGCTACTTCTCTGAATTGAGAGATCACAGCTCCGGTACTATGGACATGTGGCTAGAATGTCTCAGGAAATAATTACTGGACAGAATTTACAGGCTAAATCAACCGGCGTGAGACTCAGGGGCAGACCCTCACAACCCTCCCAGGAATAAATAAACGAAGAAGAAGAAGAAGAAGAAGAAGAAGAAGAAGAAGAAGAAGAAGAAGAAGAAGAAGAAGAAGAAGAAGAAGAAGAAGAAGAAGAAGAAGAAGAAGAAGAAGAAGAAGAAGAAGAAGAAGAAGAAGAAGAAGAAGAAGAAGAAGAAGAAGAAGAAGAAGAAGAAGAAGAAGAAGAAGATATAATAAATAAACATATATTAATAATAAATAGGTATTTGGAGGGTATAGAGACAATTGCTGTTGTTATTTACGTAGATTGAGCCAGCCTCCTATGAGGTTACATCTCATTGGTGGTATCTTGATTGTCTAATAGAACTAGCCTTAGTCATATCATGTCACCATTTTTTCTGGTGGGATTTTTCCGAGATTTTAATGCACTGAGACGGAACACGAACAATTTCACCAATCTACTGACCTAGCCTGGCCTAGCCTTGTCTGGTCTAGCCTGATCTGGTCTGGCCTGGTCTGGTCTGGGTTTGCCTGGTCTGGCCTTGCCTGGTCTGGTCTAGCCTGGTCTGGTCTGGCCTGGCCTTGTCTGGTCTGGTCTAGCCTGGTCTGGTCTGGTCTAGCCTTGTCTGGTCTGGTCTAGCCTGGTCTGGTCTGGCCTTGTCTGGTCTGGTCTAGCCTGGTCTGGTCTGGCCTGGCCTTGTCTGGTCTGGTCTGGCCTTGCCTGGTCTGGTCTGGTCTAGCCTGGTCTGGTCTGGTCTGGCCTGGCCTTGTCTGGTCTGGTCTAGCCTGGTCTGGTCTGGTCTGGCCTGGCCTTGTCTGGTCTGGTCTAGCCTGGTCTGGTCTGGCCTTGGCTGGTCTGGTCTAGTCTGGTCTGGTCTGGCCTGGCCTTGTCTGGTCTGGTCTAGCCTGGTCTGGTCTGGCCTTGTCTGGTCTGGTCTAGCCTGGTCTGGTCTGGCCTGGCCTTGTCTGGTCTGGTCTGGCCTTGCCTGGTCTGGTCTGGTCTAGCCTGGTCTGGTCTGGTCTGGCCTGGCCTTGTCTGGTCTGGTCTAGCCTGGTCTGGTCTGGTCTGGCCTGGCCTTGTCTGGTCTGGTCTAGCCTGGTCTGGTCTGGCCTTGGCTGGTCTGGTCTAGTCTGGTCTGGTCTGGCCTGGCCTTGTCTGGTCTGGTCTAGCCTGGTCTGGTCTGGTCTGGCCTTGTCTGGTCTGGTCTAGCCTGGTCTGGTCTGGCCTGGCCTTGTCTGGTCTGGTCTAGCCTGGTCTGGCCTGGCCTTGTCTGGTCTGGTCTAGCCTGGTCTGGTCTGGTCTGTCCTGGCCTTGCCTGGTCTGGTCAGGTCTGGTCTGGTCTGGCCTGGCCTTGTCTGGTCTGGACTTGCCTTGCCTGGCCTGGCCTGGCCTGGCCTTGTCTGGTCTGGTCTAGCCTGGTCTGGTCTGGTCTGTCCTGGCCTTGCCTGGTCTGGTCAGGTCTGGTCTGGTCTGGCCTGGCCTTGTCTGGTCTGGACTTGCCTTGCCTGGCCTGGCCTGGTCTGATCTGGCCTTGCCTGGCCTGGCTTGGTCTGGTCTGACCTTACCTGGCCTGGCCTGATCTGGTCTGGCCTTGCTTGGCCTGGCCTGGTCTGATCTGGCCTTGCCTGGCCTGGCTTGGTCTGGTCTGACCTTACCTGGCCTGGCTTGGTCTGGTCTGGCCTTGCCTGGCCTGGCTTGGTCTGGTCTAGTCTGGCCTGGCCTGGCTTGGTCTGGTCTGGCCTTGCCTGGCCTTGCTTGGTCGGGTACTTTATTTTATTGGTCCCAGAATAATTAAGGCAAAGTTGATTTCTGCGGGATTTGAACACAGAGTGCAGACTGTAGGGACAAATACCGCAATGCTCTGACGGTTCTACCAGTTGGTCGTCTGATTGTTAACAGATCGGGAACAATAATATATCATAGTATTGGAATGGAGTCAATCTGTTAATGAGTCTGAGCTCATAAAATCATTTGGCAGCAATAGCAATGTGAAGATCAATAATTCATAGTGACTTACGAAGTAATAAAAATAATAATCCTTTTAGAATACCAAAATAGAAGTGAGAAAGTTTGCTTTCAACTAAAATATTGGACCTAAGCCTAGACAAAATCAAGACCAGACCAAAATCAATAGTGTTTAATAACGTAAAAACTCAGAAGAAAATCTAGTCGTTTTGCTAATCATAAAAATTTTGCTCATGTTAAAAATGTTGTTAATCGGGGAGATGATTGAGTTGGGAATGATTTTAAATATTCTACGGGAATAGAGTCAGACAGTGTGGTGAATAGATATGTGAGAGTGCTATTAACTCCGTTCATATACCATGGAGATCAACTTTGCATTTTAACCGTCTTCTTTACCTTATGGCCTGCTTCGACTCCAGACATCAGCCTGTTAAACACCATGTTTCCAGTTTGAGGAAGTCTTCTTCACTCTCATCAGTCTCGGAGACTCCGAAAAGTGCCATGAACACTGCTCTTCACTCATGACTAAGCAATAAAAAAATATTTGTTAAATATGATTCGAGAACTATTATTATTTTTTTTTAGGAATCAATAATATTCAAAAAAAGAACAAAATTAGAATTTCTTTTTTCGCTCTAACAAAGCGGATACGTAAATGCATTCGTGAGTTTTATATCGAATAATAATTGTTTCTACTTTTGGCACAAGGCCAGCAATTATCCCAGTGCATTACTGGTACTTTATTTTATCGACACCATAAGGATGAAAGGCAAAGTTCACCTCGGTGGGATTTGAACTCAGATCATAAAGGGCCGTAACTCTTTGCTGCATAGCATGGCGTCCGACCCTCTTCGATTCGTTTGCAAGCAAACAGCCTCATTACGCTATGTGTTATAGACGACCATCACATCCTTTTGTTCTAGCAGTGACAGACAGAAACAATATTCATATTTGGATTTAATAAAATAACACTAAAATTTTCCTCAAATCACTCCCGACCGCCATGACACATTAGATAGTATACCCCGAGCTTCACAATTCCTAGAAAAAGGTGGAATAACTATGACTTTAATACTTTTTAATAATAGGTCTGTTCGTTCAGAACTGAGCTGGGGGTTGTGGTGGGTGGGGGAGTTGGGCTAAACAAGAACAGCAACAGCTCCTTATTATAATGACGTTCACATTTGCCCTTGAGAAAGGACACAACATTCAAGAACCCTTCTATATTTACCATGCCCCCTCTTCCCTCCTCTGTACCCCTGTACATCTGATATGTGATGTAAAATATCATTATTCTGAGGAGGTTTTTTTAAGGGGTTGGGAGTATTTTCTGGGGTTTTTCTTTTTGTAATCTAAAAATTCCATTTGTACAAGGGTCTATTTTTACCTGACAAGCGAAGGAACATATGGGAATACGAAATACAGAAATGGCGTCTAAAAGTCATAATAGCGTTAAAATGATTATGTCAGCTAGGGGGCGGTAGAAGGAACCTCTGCTAGGGGGCGGGAAGAAGAAGGGCTCACCTACTGATTTTCTGGAGGGGAACCTACACTTCGTCTGTCTTTTGTTTTATATTTTCCTTTTGTTTTTCTTCTTTCGTTCTTTTGGGGTTTTTTTTCTTTATGTTCTTTGTTAATAGTTGTTGTTGTTGCTGTTGTTATTATCACTATTAATGTTGCTATTGTCGTCGTTATCTTTGTTGTTGTTCTGGTTATTGTTGTTGTTGTGGTTGCTGTTGTTCTTACTATTAGCGTCGTTGTTATTGTTGCTGTTGTTGTTGTTGTTGTTGTTACTATTAGTGTTGTTGTAGCTGTTGTAGTTGTTGTTGTTACTATTAGTGTTGTGTTATTTCTCCCCGGTATTAAATACATATGTTGTTGTTGTTGTTGTTACTATTAGTGTTGTGTTATTTCTCCCCGGTATTAAATACATATGTTGTTGTTGTTGTTGTTGTTACTATTAGTGTTGTGTTATTTCTCCCCGGTATTAAATACATATGTTGTTGTTGTTATTATAACTATCAGTGTTGTTGTTGTTATTGTTGCTCATGTTGTTGTTGTTACTATTAGTGTTGTTGTAGCTGTTGTAGTTGTTGTTGTTACTATTAGTGTTGTGTTATTTCTCCCCGGTATTAAATACATATGTTGTTGTTGTTGTTGTTACTATTAGTGTTGTGTTATTTCTCCCCGGTATTAAATACATATGTTGTAGTTGTTGTTGTTGTTGTTACTATTAGCGTTGTGTTATTTCTCCCCGGTATTAAATACATATGTTGTAGTTGTTGTTGTTGTTGTTACTATTAGCGTTGTGTTATTTCTCCCCGGTATTAAATACATATGTTGTAGTTGTTGTTGTTGTTGTTACTATTAGCGTTGTGTTATTTCTCCCCGGTATTAAATACATATGTTGTAGTTGTTGTTGTTGTTGTTACTATTAGCGTTGTGTTATTTCTCCCCGGTATTAAATACATATGTTGTAGTTGTTGTTGTTGTTGTTACTATTAGCGTTGTGTTATTTCTCCCCGGTATTAAATACATATGTTGTAGTTGTTGTTGTTGTTGTTACTATTAGCGTTGTGTTATTTCTCCCCGGTATTAAATACATATGTTGTAGTTGTTGTTGTTGTTGTTACTATTAGCGTTGTGTTATTTCTCCCCGGTATTAAATACATATGTTGTTGTTGTTATTATAACTATCAGTGTTGTTGTTGTTATTGTTGCTCATGTTGTTGTTGTTACTATTAGTGTTGTTGTAGCTGTTGTAGTTGTTGTTGTTACTATTAGTGTTGTGTTATTTCTCCCCGGTATTAAATACATATGTTGTAGTTGTTGTTGTTGTTGTTACTATTAGCGTTGTGTTATTTCTCCCCGGTATTAAATACATATGTTGTAGTTGTTGTTGTTGTTGTTACTATTAGCGTTGTGTTATTTCTCCCCGGTATTAAATACATATGTTGTTGTTGTAGTTGTTGTTGTTACTATTAGCGTTGTGTTATTTCTCCCCGGTATTAAATACATATGTTGTTGTTGTTATTATAACTATCAGTGTTGTTGTTGTTATTGTTGCTCATGTTGTTGTTGTTACTATTAGTGTTGTTGTAGCTGTTGTTGTTCTTCTTCTTCTTATTATTGGTGTTGTTGATGTTTTCTCCCAATTGAGATATTTGATATATTTTCATTTTCTTTATAATAATAATAATAATTGTTTCTACTTTCGGCACAAGGCCAGCAATTATCCCAGTGTATTACTGGTACTTTATTTTATCGACCCTGTAAGGATGAAAGGCAAAGTTAACAGCGGCGGGATTTGAACTCAGACTGTAAAGGGACGTAACTATGCTGGAAAGCATGGTGAAAAAGAAGAAGAAGAAGAAGAAGAAGAAGAAGAAGAAGAAGAAGGGATGTTGGTGAGGGGGAGGAGGAGGAGGAGGAGGAGTAGCCATTGCTTTTACAGCTCCTTCTATAGCTGGTGCAGCTGGTGAGGTAGATGCAGTTGATGTTTCTGGTGTTCAACTAATAGCTCGGTACTTGCAGGATGAACATGTGCAGAGCATTCTAGGGAAGGGTGAAGTTCTGGGGTAGTAAGGACTGGCTTTTAAGGGTTTGTGGGAGAAATGCTGGGTATATGGGACACTGACTGGGTTGAGGGGGAAAGACAGGTGGTATGAGGCTGGGTTAATAGGGATGGGGAGAATGGTAAAGGAGGAGAGGGGAGAAGAGGAGAGGGGGATGGAGCGGAGAAAGTGAGTAGAGAGAAAGAGGAAAGAGGGAGAGAGGGATAGCGAGGTGGGACAAGGGGAAATGGAGAGAGGAAAGAGAGAGGGCTGCGGGAAAAATGGAGGAGAAAGAAAATGAAGAGAGAAGTAAAGAGGTGAGAGAGAGGGAGAGAGATGAGAGAGAGAGAGGGGGAGAGAGATGAGAGAGAGAGGGAGAGAGAGGGAGAGAATGAAATAGAGAGAGAAGAGAGAGGAAGAGAGAGCGGATAAGAGAGAGTTCAGACGAGAATAGAGATCATTGTTGTAGTGGATTAAGAGAGTTGAAATTAGCAACCGCATTTCTGTCACGTGCCTTTCTGTTTGATGTGTCAAGGGAGCTAGGAGGTATAATGTAGTCAAAGGTATAATTGTTTCTACTTTAGGCACAAGGCCAGCAAATTACCCAGTGCATTACTGGTACTGTATTTTATCGACCCCGTAAGGATGAAAGGCAAAGTCAACCTCGGTGGGATTTGAACTCAGATCGTAAAGGGACGTAACTATGCTGGAAAGCATGGCGTCCGACCCTCTACCGATACTGCCAATCCACCGCCCTTTGTGGTAGTAAAAGGTATAATGTAGTCCAGGTATAATGTAGTCCAGGTATAGTGTAGTCCAGGTATAGTGTAGTCCAGGTATAATGTAGTCCAGGTATAATGTAGTCCAGGTATAATGTAGTCCAGGTATAGTGTAGTCCAGGTATAATGTAGTCCAGGTATAATGTAGTCCAGGTATAATGTAGTCCAGGTATAGTGTAGTCCAGGTATAATGTAGTCCAGGTATAATGTAGTCCAGGTATAGTGTAGTCCAGGTATAATGTAGTCCAGGTATAGTGTAGTCCAGGTATAATGTAGTCCAGGTATAATGTAGTCCAGGTATAATGTAGTCCAGGTATAGTGTAGTCCAGGTATAATGTAGTCCAGGTATAATGTAGTCCAGGTATAATGTAGTCCAGGTATAGTGTAGTCCAGGTATAATGTAGTCCAGGTATAATGTAGTCCAGGTATAGTGTAGTCCAGGTATAATGTAGTCCAGGTATAGTGTAGTCCAGGTATAATGTAGTCCAGGTATAATGTAGTCCAGGTATAATGTAGTCCAGGTATAGTGTAGTCCAGGTATAATGTAGTCCAGGTATAATGTAGTCCAGGTATAATGTAGTCCAGGTATAGTGTAGTCCAGGTATAATGTAGTCCAGGTATAATGTAGTCCAGGTATAGTGTAGTCCAGGTATAATGTAGTCCAGGTATAGTGTAGTCCAGGTATAATGTAGTCCAGGTATAATGTAGTCCAGGTATAATGTAGTCCAGGTATAGTGTAGTCCAGGTATAATGTAGTCCAGGTATAATGTAGTCCAGGTATAATGTAGTCCAGGTATAGTGTAGTCCAGGTATAATGTAGTCCAGGTATAATGTAGTCCAGGTATAGTGTAGTCCAGGTATAATGTAGTCCAGGTATAGTGTAGTCCAGGTATAATGTAGTCCAGGTATAATGTAGTCCAGGTATAATGTAGTCCAGGTATAGTGTAGTCCAGGTATAATGTAGTCCAGGTATAGTGTAGTCCAGGTATAATGTAGTCCAGGTATAGTGTAGTCCAGGTATAATGTAGTCCAGGTATAGTGTAGTCCAGGTATAATGTAGTCCAGGTATAATGTAGTCCAGGTATAGTGTAGTCCAGGTATAATGTAGTCCAGGTATAATGTAGTCCAGGTATAGTGTAGTCCAGGTATAATGTAGTCCAGGTATAATGTAGTCCAGGTATAATGTAGTCCAGGTATAGTGTAGTCCAGGTATAATGTAGTCCAGGTATAATGTAGTCCAGGTATAATGTAGTCCAGGTATAGTGTAGTCCAGGTATAATGTAGTCCAGGTATAATGTAGTCCAGGTATAGTGTAGTCCGGGTATAACGTAGTCCAGGTATGGTGTAGTCCAGGTATAATGTAGTCCAGGTATAATGTAGTCCAGGTATAATGTAGTCCAGGTATAGTGTAGTCCAGGTATAATGTAGTCCAGGTATAGTGTAGTCCAGGTATAATGTAGTCCAGGTATAGTGTAGTCCAGGTATAATGTAGTCCAGGTATAGTGTAGTCCAGGTATAATGTAGTCCAGGTATAATGTAGTCCAGGTATAGTGTATTCCAGGTATAATGTAGTCCAGGTATAATGTAGTCCAGGTATAGTGTAGTCCAGGTATAATGTAGTCCAGGTATAATGTAGTCCAGGTATAATGTAGTCCAGGTATAGTGTAGTCCAGGTATAATGTAGTCCAGGTATAATGTAGTCCAGGTATAATGTAGTCCAGGTATAGTGTAGTCCAGGTATAATGTAGTCCAGGTATAGTGTAGTCCAGGTATAATGTAGTCCAGGTATAGTGTAGTCCAGGTATAATGTAGTCCAGGTATAGTGTAGTCCAGGTATAATGTAGTCCAGGTATAATGTAGTCCAGGTATAGTGTAGTCCAGGTATAATGTAGTCCAGGTATAATGTAGTCCAGGTATAGTGTAGTCCAGGTATAATGTAGTCCGGGTATAATGTAGTCCAGGTATAATGTAGTCCAGGTATAGTGTAGTCCAGGTATAATGTAGTCCAGGTATAGTGTAGTCCAGGTATAATGTAGTCCAGGTATAGTGTAGTCCAGGTATAATGTAGTCCAGGTATAATGTAGTCCAGGTATAGTGTAGTCCAGGTATAATGTAGTCCAGGTATAATGTAGTCCAGGTATAGTGTAGCCAAGGTATAGTGTAGCCAAGGTATAGTGTAGTCCAGGTATAGTGTAGTCCAGGTATAATGTAGTCCAGGTATAGTGTAGTACAGGTATAGTGTAGTCCAGGTATAATGTAGTCCAGGTATAATGTAGTCCAGGTATAGTGTAGTCCAGGTATAGTGTAGTACAGGTATAATGTAGTCCAGGTATAGTGTAGTCCAGGTATAGTGTAGTACAGGTATAGTGTAGTCCAGGTATAATGTAGTCCAGGTATAATGTAGTCCAGGTATAATGTAGTCCAGGTATAATGTAGTCCAGCTATAGTGTAGTACAGGTATAATGTAGTCCAGGTATAGTGTAGTCCAGGTATAGTGTAGTCCAGGTATAGTGTAGTACAGGTATAGTTTAGTCCAGGTATAGTGTAATCCAGGTATAATGTAGTCCAGGTATAATGTAGCCAAGGTATAGTGTAGTCCAGGTATAGTGTAGTACAGGTATAATGTAGTCCAGGTATAATGTAGTCCAGGTATAATGTAGTCCAGGTATAATGTAGTCCAGCTATAATGTAGTCCAGGTATAATGTAGTACAGGTATAATGTAGTCCAGGTATAATGTAGTCCAGGTATAATGTAGTCCAGGTATAGTGTAGACCAGGTATAATGTAGTCCAGCTATAGTGTAGTACAGGTATAATGTAGTACAGGTATAGTTTAGTCCAGGTATAGTGTAGTCCAGGTATAGTGTAGTACAGGTATAGTTTAGTCCAGGTATAGTGTAGTCCAGGTATAATGTAGTCCAGGTATAATGTAGCCAAGGTATAGTGTAGTCCAGGTATAATGTAGTCCAGGTATAATGTAGTCCAGGTATAGTGTAGTCCAGGTATAATGTAGTCCAGGTATAGTGTAGTCCAGGTATAGTGTAGTCCAGGTATAATGTAGTCCAGGTATAATGTAGTCCAGGTATAATGTAGTCCAGCTATAGTGTAGTACAGGTATAATGTAGTCCAGGTATAGTGTAGTCCAGGTATAGTGTAGTCCAGGTATAGTGTAGTACAGGTATAGTTTAGTCCAGGTATAGTGTAGTCCAGGTATAATGTAGTCCAGGTATAATGTAGCCAAGGTATAGTGTAGTCCAGGTATAGTGTAGTACAGGTATAATGTAGACCAGGTATAATGTACTCCTGGTATAATGTAGTCCAGGTATAATGTAGTCCAGCTATAATGTAGTCCAGGTATAATGTAGTACAGGTATAATGTAGTCCAGGTATAATGTAGTCCAGGTATAATGTAGTCCAGGTATAGTGTAGTCCAGGTATAATGTAGTCCAGCTATAGTGTAGTACAGGTATAATGTAGTACAGGTATAGTTTAGTCCAGGTATAGTATAGTCCAGGTATAGTGTAGTACAGGTATAGTTTAGTCCAGGTATAGTGTAGTCCAGGTATAATGTAGTCCAGGTATAATGTAGCCAAGGTATAGTGTAGTCCAGGTATAATGTAGTCCAGGTATAATGTAGTCCAGGTATAGTGTAGTCCAGGTATAGTGTAGTCCAGGTATAATGTAGTCCAGGTATAATGTAGCCAAGGTATAGTGTAGTCCAGGTATAATATACTCTAGGTACAGTGTAGACCATGTATAATGTAGTCCAGCTATAATGTAGTCCAGGTATAGTCTTGTCCAGGTATAATTTACTTTAGGTATAATGTAGTCGATGTATAGTGTAGTCCAGGTATTGTGTTGTCCAGGTATAATGTACTCCATATACAGTGTAGTCAAGGTATAGTGTAGTCCAGGTATAGTGTACTCCAGGTATAATGTAGTCCAGTTATAGTGTAGTCCAGGTATAATGTAGTCCAGTTTTAAAGTAGTCCAGGTATAATCTAATCCAGGTAAAGTGTAGTCCAGGTATACTGTAATCCATGTAAAGTGTAGTCAAGGTATAGTGTAGTCCAGGTATAATGTAATCCAGGTAAAGTGTAGTCCTGGTACAGTGTATTCCATGTATAGTGTAGTCTAGGTATAATGTAGTCCAGCTATAATGTAGTCCAGGAATAATATAGTCCAGTTATAGTGTAGTCCAGTTATAATGTAGTCCAGGTGTAATGTAGTCCAGGTATAGTGTAGTCCAGGTATAGTGCTGACCAGGTTGAATATAGTCCAGGTATAAAGTAGTCCAGTTATAATGTAGTCCAGATATAGTGTAGACCATGCATAGTGTAGTCCAGGTATAATGTAGTCCAGGTATAGGGTAGTCCAGGTATAGTGTAGTCCAGGTACTGTGTAGTCCAGGTATAGTGTAGTTTAGGTATAATGTAGACCAGGTATAATGTAGTCCAGGTATAGTGTAGTCCAAGTATAGGGTAGTCCAGGTATAGTGTAGTCCAGGTATAGTGTAGTCCAGGTATAATGTAATCCAGGTACTGTGTAGTCCAGGTATAGTGTAGTTTAGGTATAATGTAGACCAGGTATAATGTAGTCCAGGTATAGTGTAGTCCAGGTATAATGTAATCCAGTTATAATGTTGTCCAGATATAGTGTAGTTCAGGTATAATGTACTCCATGTATAGTGTAGTCCAGGTATAGTGCTGACCAGGTTGAATATAGTCCAGGTATAATGTAGTCCAGTTATAATGTAATCCAGGTACAGTGTAGTCCAGGTATAATGTAATCCAGTTATAATGTAGTCCAGATATAGTGTAGTTCAGGTATAATGTACTCCATGTATAGTGTAGTCCAGGTATAATGTAGTTCAGGTATAATGTAGTCCAGGTATAGTGTAGACCAGGTATAGTGTAGTCCAGGTATAATGTAATCCAGGTATAGTGTAGTCAAGGTATAATGTAGTCCATGTCTAGTGCAGTCCAGGTGTAATGTAGTCCAGTTATAATGTAGTCCAGGCATAGTGTAGTCCAGGTATAGTGTAGTCCAGGCATAATGTAGTGCAGGTATAGTGTAGTACAGGTATAATGTAGTCCAGGTATAATGTAGTCCAGGTATAGTGTTGTCCAGGTATAGTGTAGTTGAGATTTGATGTAGTGCAGTGCAGGTATGGTGAGGTCCTGGTATAATGTACTCCATGTATAGTGTAGTCCATGTATAGTGTAGTCCAGGTATAATGTAGTCCATGTATAATGTAATCCAGGGATAGTGTAGTTTAGGTATAGTGTAGTGCAGGTATAATGTAGTCCTAGTATAGTGTCGTCCAGCTATAATGTAGTCCAGGTATAGTGTAGTCCATGTATAATGTAGTCCAGGTATAATGTATTCCAGGTATAATGTACGCCAGGTATAATGTAGTCCATGTATGATACAGTCCAGGTATATTGTAGTCCTGGTATATTTCGTCTAGGTATAGTGTAGTCCAGGTATAATGAAGTCCAGCTATAGTGTAGTCCAGGTGTAGTGTAGTCCAGGCATAATGTAGAACGGGTGTAGTGTAGTCCTGCTATAATATAGTCCAGGTATAGTGTAAGCCAGGTATAATGTAGTCCAGGTATTGTGTAGTCCAGGTACTGTGTAGTCCGGGTATAATGTAGTCTAGGTGTAGTGTAGTCCAGGTATAGTGTAGTCCAGGTATAATATAGTCCAGGTATAAATTAGTCCAGGTATAGTGAAGTCCAGGTGCAGAGTAGTCCAGATATAGGGTAGTCCAGGTATAGTGTAGTTCAGGTATACTGTAGTCCAGGTATACTGTAGTCCAGGTATAATGTAGTCCAGGTATAATGTAGTCCTGGTATAGTGTAGTCCAGGTATAATATAGTCCAGGTATAATGTAGACCAGGTATTATTTACCCCAGGTATAGTGTCGTACAGGTATCGTGTAGTCCAGGTATAGTGTAGTCCAGGTATAATGTAGTCCAGTTATAATGTAGTCCATGTATATTCTAGTCCAGGTATAATGTAGTACATGTAGAGTGAAGATTAGCTATAGTGTAGACAAAGTATAATATACTGCAGGTATAGTGTAATCCAGGTATAATGTAGTCCAATTATGATGTAGTCCTGGTATAGTGTAGTCCTGGTATAGTGTAGTGCAGGTATAATATAGTCCAGTTATAGTGTATTTCAGGTATAGTTTAGTCCAGGTATAATGTAGACCAGTTATTATGTACCCCAGGTATAGTGTAGTACAGATATTGTGTAGTCCAAGTATAGTGAAATCCAGGTATAGTGTAGTCCAGGTATAATGTACTCCAGGTATAGTGTAGTTCAGGGAAAATGTAGTCCAGGTATAGTGTAGTCCAGTTTTTGTGTAGTCCTCGTATAATGTATTCCATGTATAGTGTAGTCCAGGTATAATGTAGTCCAGGTATAGTGTAGTCCATGTATAGTGTAGTGCAGGTATAGTGTAGTCCCGGTATAATGTAGTCCAGGTATAATGTAGTCCATGTATATTGAAGTCCAGGTATAGTGTAGTCCAGGTATAATGTAGTCCGGGTATAATATAGTCCAGGTATAGTGTAATCCAGGTATAGTGTAGTCCAGGTATAATGTAGTCCAGGTATAATGTAGTCCAGGTATAGTGTAATCCAGGTATAGTGTAGTCCAGGTATAATGTAGTCCATGTATAGTGTAGTCCAGGTAGAATGTAATCCAGGTATAGTGTAGACCAGGATTAGTGTAGTCCAGGTATAATGTAGTCCAGGTATAATGTAGTCCAGGTATAATTTAGTCGATGTATAGTGTAGTCCAGGTATAGTGTTGTCCAGGAATAATGTACTCCTTGTACAGTGTACTCAAGGTATAATATAGTGCATGTATAGTGTACTCCAGGTATAATGTAGTCCAGGTATAGTGTAGTCCAGGTATAGTGTAGTCCAGGTATAATGTAATCCAGGTGAAATTTAGTCCAGGTATAATGTAATCCAGGTAAAGTGTAGTCCAGGTATAGTGTAGTCCACGTATAGTGTAGTCTAGGTATAATGTAGTCCAGGTATAGTGTAGTCCATGTATAGTGTAGTCCAGGTATATTGTTGTCTAGGTATAGTGTAGTCCAGGTATAATGTAGTCCAGGTATAGTGTACGCCAGGTATAGTGTAGTCCAGGTATAATGTAGTGCAGGTATATATTACTCCAGGTATAGTGTAGTCGAGGTATAATGTAGTCCAGGTATAGTGTAGACCAGGTATAGTGTAGTCCAGGTATAATGTAGTTCAGGTATAGGGTAGTCCAGGTATAGTGTACTCCAGGTATAGTGTCGTCCAGGTATAGTGTAGTCCAGGTATAATGTAGTGCAGGTATATATTACTCCAGGTATAGTGTAGTCCAGGTATAATGTAAAAAAGGTATCATGTAGTCCAGGCATAGTGTAGTCCAGGTATAGTGTACTGCAGGTATAGAGTAGTCCTAATAGAGTTTAGTCCAGGTATAATGTAGTCCAGGTCTAATGTAGTCCAGGTATAAAGTAGTCCAGGTATAGTGAAGTCCAAGTGCAGTGTAGTCCAGGCATAATGTAGACCAGGTGTAGTGTAATCCAGGTATAGTGTAGTCCAGGTATAATGTAGTCCTGCTATCATGTAATCCTGGTATAGTGTAGTCCGGGTATAGTGTAGTCCAGGTATAATGTAGTCCAGGTATAGTGTAGTCCAAATATAGTGTAGTCCAGGTATAATATAGTCCAGGTATAATGTAGCCAGGTATAATGTAGTGCAGGTATAGTGAAGTCCAGGTATAGAGTAGTCCAGGTATAATATAGTGCAGGTATAATATAGTCCAGGTATAGTGTAGTCCAGGGATAATATAGTACAGGTATAGTGTAGTACAGTGTTAGTGTAGTCATGGTATAATATAGTCTAGGTATAGTGTAGACCAGGTATATTGTAGTCCAGGTATAGTGTAGTCCAGGTATAATGTAGTCCAGGTATAATGTAGTCCATGTATAGTGTAGTCCAGGTATAGTGTAGTCCAGGATTAGTGTAGTCCAGATATAATATAGTCCAGGTATAGTGTAGTCCAGGTATAATGAAGTCCAGGTATAATATAGTCGAGGTATAGTGTTGTCCAGGTATAGTATTGTCCAGGTATAATGTAGTCCAGGTATAATGTAGTGCAGGTATAATGTAGTGCAGGTATAATATAGTCCAGGTATAGTGTAGTCCAGGGATATTATAGTCCAGGTATAGTGTTGTCCAATTATAGTGTAGTCCTGATATAATATAGTCTAGGTATAGTGTAGACCAGGTATATTGTAGTCCAGGTATAGTGTAGTCCATGTATAGTGTAGTCCAGGTATAATTAATCCAGGTATAGTGTAGTCCAGGATTAGTGTAGTCCAGGTATAGTGTAGACCTGGGATAGTGTAGTCCAGGTATAGTGTACTCCAGGTATAGTGTAGACGAGGTATAATGTAGTGCAGGTATATATTACTCCAGGTATAGTGTAGTCGAGGTATAATGTAGTCCAGGTATAGTGTAGACCAGGTATAGTGTAGTCCAGGTATAATGTAGTTCAGGTATAGGGTAGTCCAGGTATAGTGTACTCCAGGTATAGTGTCGTCCAGGTATAGTGTAGTCCAGGTATAATGTAGTGCAGGTATATATTACTCCAGGTATAGTGTAGTCCAGGTATAATGTAAAAAAGGTATCATGTAGTCCAGGCATAGTGTAGTCCAGGTATAGTGTACTGCAGGTATAGAGTAGTCCTAATAGAGTTTAGTCCAGGTATAATGTAGTCCAGGTCTAATGTAGTCCAGGTATAAAGTAGTCCAGGTATAGTGAAGTAAGAGTGCAGTGTAGTCCAGGCATAATGTAGACCAGGTGTAGTGTAATCCAGGTATAGTGTAGTCCAGGTATAATGTAGTCCTGCTATCATGTAATCCTGGTATAGTGTAGTCCGGGTATAGTGTAGTCCAGGTATAATGTAGTCCAGGTATAGTGTAGTCCAAATATAGTGTAGTCCAGGTATAATATAGTCCAGGTATAATGTAGCCAGGTATAATGTAGTGCAGGTATAGTGAAGTCCAGGTATAGAGTAGTCCAGGTATAATATAGTGCAGGTATAATATAGTCCAGGTATAGTGTAGTCCAGGGATAATATAGTACAGGTATAGTGTAGTGCAGTGTTAGTGTAGTCATGGTATAATATAGTCTAGGTATAGTGTAGACCAGGTATATTGTAGTCCAGGTATAGTGTAGTCCAGGTATAATGTAGTCCAGGTATAATGTAGTCCATGTATAGTGTAGTCCAGGTATAGTGTAGTCCAGGATTAGTGTAGTCTAGATATAATATAGTCCAGGTATAGTGTAGTCCAGGTATAATGAAGTCCAGGTATAATATAGTCGAGGTATAGTGTTGTCCAGGTATAGTATTGTCCAGGTATAATGTAGTCCAGGTATAATGTAGTGCAGGTATAATGTAGTGCAGGTATAATATAGTCCAGGTATAGTGTAGTCCAGGGATATTATAGTCCAGGTATAGTGTTGTCCAATTATAGTGTAGTCCTAATATAATATAGTCTAGGTATAGTGTAGACCAGGTATATTGTAGTCCAGGTATAGTGTAGTCCATGTATAGTGTAGTCCAGGTATAATTAATCCAGGTATAGTGTAGTCCAGGATTAGTGTAGTCCAGGTATAGTGTAGACCTGGGATAGTGTAGTCCAGGTATAGTGTAGTCTAGGTATAATGTAGTCCAGGTATAATGTAGGCCAGGAATAATATAGTCCAGGTATAATATGGTCCAGTTATAATGTAGTCTAGGTATAATGTAGTCCAGGTATAGTGTAGTCCAGTATAGTGCAGGCCGGGTTGAATGTAGATCAGGTATAATGTAGACCAGGTATAGTGTAGTCCAGGTATAGTGTAGTCCAGGTATAGTGTAGTCCAGCTATAATGTAATCCATGTATAGTGTAGTCTAGGTATAATGTAGTCCAGGTATAGTGTAGTCGAGGTATAATATAGTCCAGGTATAGTGTAGTCCAGGTACAGTTTAGTCCAGGTATAATGTAGTCCAGGTGTAGGGTAGTCCAGGTATAGTGTAGTCCAGGTATAATGTAGTCCAGGTGTAAAGTAGTCCAGGTATAGTGAAGTCCAAGTTCAGTGTAGTCCATGTATAGTGTAGTCCAGGCATAATATAGACGAGGTGTAGTGTAGACCAGCTATATTGTAGTCCAAGTATAGTGTACACCAGGTATAGTGTAGTCCAGGTATAGTGTAGCCAACGTATAGTGTAGTCCAGCTATAATGTAGTCCAGGTATAAAGTAGTCCAGGTATAGTGAAGTCCAAGTTCAGTGTAGTCCAGGTATAGTGTAGTCCAGGCATAATGTAGACGAGGTGTAGTGTAGACCAGCTATAATGTAGTCCAAGTATAGTGTACACCAGGTATAGTGTAGTCCAGGTATAGTGTAGCCAACGTATAGTGTAGTCCAGGTATAATGTAGTCCAGGTATAAAGTAGTCCAGGTATAGTGAAGTCCAAGTTCAGTGTAGTCCAGGTATAGTGTAGTCCAGGCATAATGTAGACGAGGTGTGGTGTAGACCAGCTATAATGTAGTCCAAGTATAGTGTACACCAGGTATAGTGTAGTCCAGATATAGTTTAGAGCAGGTATAGTGTAGTCCAGCTATAATGTAATCCAGATATAGTGTAGTCCGTGTATAGTGTAGTCCAGGTATAGTGTAGTCCAGGTATAATATAGTCCAGGTATAATGTAGTCCAGGTATAATGCAGTCCAGGTATAGTGAAGTCCAGGTATAGAGTAGTCCAGGTAGAATGTACTCCAGGTATAGTGTAGTCAAGGTTTAATATAGTGCAGGTATAGTGTAGTCCAGGGATAATATAGTCCAGGTATAGTGTAGTGCAGTGTTAGTGTAGTCCGGGTATAATATAGTTTGGGGATTAGTTTAGACCAGGTATATTGTAGTCCAGGTATAGTGTAGTCCAGGTATAATGTAGTCCAGATATAATGTAGTCCAGTTATAGTGTAGTCCAGGTATAGTGTAGCCCAGGTATAGTGTAGTCCAGGTATAATGTAGTCTATGTATAGTGTAGTCCAGGTATAATATAATCCAGGTATAGTGTAATCCAGGATTAGTGTAGTCCAGGTATAATGTAGTCCAGGTATAGTGTAGTCCAGGTATAATGAAGTCCAGGTATAATACAGTCGATGTATAGTGTTGTCCAGGTATAGTATTGTCCAGGTATAATGTACTCCAGGTACAGCGTAGTCCGGGTATAGTGTTGTCCAGGTATAGTGTAGTCCAGATATAATGTAGTCCAGGTACAGCGTAGTCCATGTATAATGTAGTCCAGTTATAATGTAGTCCAGGTATAGTGTAGTCCAGGTATAATCAAGTCGAGGTATAATATAGTCGAGGTATAGTGTTGTCCAGGTATAGTGTTGTCCAGGTATAATGTACTCCATGTGTATTGTACTCCAGGTATAGTGTAGTCCAGGTATAATGTAATACACGTATACTTTAGTCCAGGTATAGTGTAGACCAGGTATAGTGTAGTGCAGCTATAATGTAGTCCTAGTATTGTATAGTCCAGGTATAATGTAGTCCAGGTATAATATAGTCCAGTTATAGTGTAGTCCAGGTATTGTGTAGTCCAGGTATAATGTAGTCCAGGTATAGTGTAGTCCATGTATAGTGTAGTGCAGGTATAGTGTAGTCCCGGTATAATGTAGTCCAGGTATAATGTAGTCCATGTATATTGAAGTCCAGGTATAGTGTAGTCCAGGTATAATGTAGTCCGGGTATAATATAGTCCAGGTATAGTGTAATCCAGGTATAGTGTAGTCCAGGTATAATGTAGTCCAGGTATAATGTAGTCCAGGTATAGTGTAATCCAGGTATAGTGTAGTCCAGGTATAATATAGTCCATGTATAGTGTAGTCCAGGTAGAATGTAATCCAGGTATAGTGTAGACCAGGATTAGTGTAGTCCAGGTATAATGTAGTCCAGGTATAATGTAGTCCAGGTATAATTTAGTCGATGTATAGTGTAGTCCAGGTATAGTGTTGTCCAGGAATAATGTACTCCTTGTACAGTGTACTCAAGGTATAATATAGTGCATGTATAGTGTACTCCAGGTATAATGTAGTCCAGGTATAGTGTAGTCCAGGTATAGTGTAGTCCAGGTATAATGTAATTCAGGTGAAATTTAGTCCAGGTATAATGTAATCCAGGTAAAGTGTAGTCCAGGTATAGTGTAGTCCACGTATAGTGTAGTCTAGGTATAATGTAGTCCAGGTATAGTGTAGTCCATGTATAGTGTAGTCCAGGTATATTGTTGTCTAGGTATAGTGTAGTCCAGGTATAATGTAGTCCAGGTATAGTGTACTCCAGGTATAGTGTAGTCCAGGTATAATGTAGTGCAGGTATATATTACTCCAGGTATAGTGTAGTCGAGGTATAATGTAGTCCAGGTATAGTGTAGACCAGGTATAGTGTAGTCCAGGTATAATGTAGTTCAGGTATAGGGTAGTCCAGGTATAGTGTACTCCAGGTATAGTGTCGTCCAGGTATAGTGTAGTCCAGGTATAATGTAGTGCAGGTATATATTACTCCAGGTATAGTGTAGTCCAGGTATAATGTAAAAAAGGTATCATGTAGTCCAGGCATAGTGTAGTCCAGGTATAGTGTACTGCAGGTATAGAGTAGTCCTAATAGAGTTTAGTCCAGGTATAATGTAGTCCAGGTCTAATGTAGTCCAGGTATAAAGTAGTCCAGGTATAGTGAAGTCCAAGTGCAGTGTAGTCCAGGCATAATGTAGACCAGGTGTAGTGTAATCCAGGTATAGTGTAGTCCAGGTATAATGTAGTCCTGCTATCATGTAATCCTGGTATAGTGTAGTCCGGGTATAGTGTAGTCCAGGTATAATGTAGTCCAGGTATAGTGTAGTCCAAATATAGTGTAGTCCAGGTATAATATAGTCCAGGTATAATGTAGCCAGGTATAATGTAGTGCAGGTATAGTGAAGTCCAGGTATAGAGTAGTCCAGGTATAATATAGTGCAGGTATAATATAGTCCAGGTATAGTGTAGTCCAGGGATAATATAGTACAGGTATAGTGTAGTGCAGTGTTAGTGTAGTCATGGTATAATATAGTCTAGGTATAGTGTAGACCAGGTATATTGTAGTCCAGGTATAGTGTTGTCCAGGTATAATGTAGTCCAGGTATAATGTAGTCCATGTATAGTGTAGTCCAGGTATAGTGTAGTCCAGGATTAGTGTAGTCCAGATATAATATAGTCCAGGTATAGTGTAGTCCAGGTATAATGAAGTCCAGGTATAATATAGTCGAGGTATAGTGTTGTCCAGGTATAGTATTGTCCAGGTATAATGTAGTCCAGGTATAATGTAGTGCAGGTATAATGTAGTGCAGGTATAATATAGTCCAGGTATAGTGTAGTCCAGGGATATTATAGTCCAGGTATAGTGTTGTCCAATTATAGTGTAGTCCTGATATAATATAGTCTAGGTATAGTGTAGACCAGGTATATTGTAGTCCAGGTATAGTGTAGTCCATGTATAGTGTAGTCCAGGTATAATTAATCCAGGTATAGTGTAGTCCAGGATTAGTGTAGTCCAGGTATAGTGTAGACCTGGGATAGTGTAGTCCAGGTATAGTGTACTCCAGGTATAGTGTAGACGAGGTATAATGTAGTGCAGGTATATATTACTCCAGGTATAGTGTAGTCGAGGTATAATGTAGTCCAGGTATAGTGTAGACCAGGTATAGTGTAGTCCAGGTATAATGTAGTTCAGGTATAGGGTAGTCCAGGTATAGTGTACTCCAGGTATAGTGTCGTCCAGGTATAGTGTAGTCCAGGTATAATGTAGTGCAGGTATATATTACTCCAGGTATAGTGTAGTCCAGGTATAATGTAAAAAAGGTATCATGTAGTCCAGGCATAGTGTAGTCCAGGTATAGTGTACTGCAGGTATAGAGTAGTCCTAATAGAGTTTAGTCCAGGTATAATGTAGTCCAGGTCTAATGTAGTCCAGGTATAAAGTAGTCCAGGTATAGTGAAGTAAGAGTGCAGTGTAGTCCAGGCATAATGTAGACCAGGTGTAGTGTAATCCAGGTATAGTGTAGTCCAGGTATAATGTAGTCCTGCTATCATGTAATCCTGGTATAGTGTAGTCCGGGTATAGTGTAGTCCAGGTATAATGTAGTCCAGGTATAGTGTAGTCCAAATATAGTGTAGTCCAGGTATAATATAGTCCAGGTATAATGTAGCCAGGTATAATGTAGTGCAGGTATAGTGAAGTCCAGGTATAGAGTAGTCCAGGTATAATATAGTGCAGGTATAATATAGTCCAGGTATAGTGTAGTCCAGGGATAATATAGTACAGGTATAGTGTAGTGCAGTGTTAGTGTAGTCATGGTATAATATAGTCTAGGTATAGTGTAGACCAGGTATATTGTAGTCCAGGTATAGTGTAGTCCAGGTATAATGTAGTCCAGGTATAATGTAGTCCATGTATAGTGTAGTCCAGGTATAGTGTAGTCCAGGATTAGTGTAGTCTAGATATAATATAGTCCAGGTATAGTGTAGTCCAGGTATAATGAAGTCCAGGTATAATATAGTCGAGGTATAGTGTTGTCCAGGTATAGTATTGTCCAGGTATAATGTAGTCCAGGTATAATGTAGTGCAGGTATAATGTAGTGCAGGTATAATATAGTCCAGGTATAGTGTAGTCCAGGGATATTATAGTCCAGGTATAGTGTTGTCCAATTATAGTGTAGTCCTAATATAATATAGTCTAGGTATAGTGTAGACCAGGTATATTGTAGTCCAGGTATAGTGTAGTCCATGTATAGTGTAGTCCAGGTATAATTAATCCAGGTATAGTGTAGTCCAGGATTAGTGTAGTCCAGGTATAGTGTAGACCTGGGATAGTGTAGTCCAGGTATAGTGTAGTCTAGGTATAATGTAGTCCAGGTATAATGTAGGCCAGGAATAATATAGTCCAGGTATAATATGGTCCAGTTATAATGTAGTCTAGGTATAATGTAGTCCAGGTATAGTGTAGTCCAGGTATAGTGCAGGCCGGGTTGAATGTAGATCAGGTATAATGTAGACCAGGTATAGTGTAGTCCAGGTATAGTGTAGTCCAGGTATAGTGTAGTCCAGCTATAATGTAATCCATGTATAGTGTAGTCTAGGTATAATGTAGTCCAGGTATAGTGTAGTCGAGGTATAATATAGTCCAGGTATAGTGTAGTCCAGGTACAGTTTAGTCCAGGTATAATGTAGTCCAGGTGTAGGGTAGTCCAGGTATAGTGTAGTCCAGGTATAATGTAGTCCAGGTATAAAGTAGTCCAGGTATAGTGAAGTCCAAGTTCAGTGTAGTCCATGTATAGTGTAGTCCAGGTATAGTGCAGGCCGGGTTGAATGTAGATCAGGTATAATGTAGACCAGGTATAGTGTAGTCCAGGTATAGTGTAGTCCAGGTATAGTGTAGTCCAGCTATAATGTAATCCATGTATAGTGTAGTCTAGGTATAATGTAGTCCAGGCATAATATAGACGAGGTGTAGTGTAGACCAGCTATATTGTAGTCCAAGTATAGTGTACACCAGGTATAGTGTAGTCCAGGTATAGTGTAGCCAACGTATAGTGTAGTCCAGGTATAATGTAGTCCAGGTATAAAGTAGTCCAGGTATAGTGAAGTCCAAGTTCAGTGTAGTCCAGGTATAGTGTAGTCCAGGCATAATGTAGACGAGGTGTAGTGTAGACCAGCTATAATGTAGTCCAAGTATAGTGTACACCAGGTATAGTGTAGTCCAGGTATAGTGTAGCCAACGTATAGTGTAGTCCAGGTATAATGTAGTCCAGGTATAAAGTAGTCCAGGTATAGTGAAGTCCAAGTTCAGTGTAGTCCAGGTATAGTGTAGTCCAGGCATAATGTAGACGAGGTGTGGTGTAGACCAGCTATAATGTAGTCCAAGTATAGTGTACACCAGGTATAGTGTAGTCCAGATATAGTTTAGAGCAGGTATAGTGTAGTCCAGCTATAATGTAATCCAGATATAGTGTAGTCCGTGTATAGTGTAGTCCAGGTATAGTGTAGTCCAGGTATAATATAGTCCAGGTATAATGTAGTCCAGGTATAATGCAGTCCAGGTATAGTGAAGTCCAGGTATAGAGTAGTCCAGGTAGAATGTACTCCAGGTATAGTGTAGTCAAGGTTTAATATAGTGCAGGTATAGTGTAGTCCAGGGATAATATAGTCCAGGTATAGTGTAGTGCAGTGTTAGTGTAGTCCGGGTATAATATAGTTTTGGGATTAGTTTAGACCAGGTATATTGTAGTCCAGGTATAGTGTAGTCCAGGTATAATGTAGTCCAGATATAATGTAGTCCAGTTATAGTGTAGTCCAGGTATAGTGTAGCCCAGGTATAGTGTAGTCCAGGTATAATGTAGTCTATGTATAGTGTAGTCCAGGTATAATATAATCCAGGTATAGTGTAATCCAGGATTAGTGTAGTCCAGGTATAATGTAGTCCAGGTATAGTGTAGTCCAGGTATAATGAAGTCCAGGTATAATACAGTCGATGTATAGTGTTGTCCAGGTATAGTATTGTCCAGGTATAATGTACTCCAGGTACAGCGTAGTCCGGGTATAGTGTTGTCCAGGTATAGTGTAGTCCAGATATAATGTAGTCCAGGTACAGCGTAGTCCATGTATAATGTAGTCCAGTTATAATGTAGTCCAGGTATAGTGTAGTCCAGGTATAATCAAGTCGAGGTATAATATAGTCGAGGTATAGTGTTGTCCAGGTATAGTGTTGTCCAGGTATAATGTACTCCATGTGTATTGTACTCCAGGTATAGTGTAGTCCAGGTATAATGTAATACACGTATACTTTAGTCCAGGTATAGTGTAGACCAGGTATAGTGTAGTGCAGCTATAATGTAGTCCTAGTATTGTATAGTCCAGGTATAATGTAGTCCAGGTATAATATAGTCCAGTTATAGTGTAGTCCAGGTATTGTGTAGTCCAGGTATAATGTAATCCAGGTATAGTATAGTCTAGGTATAATGTAGTCCAGGTATAGTGTAGTCCAGATATAATATAGTCTAGGTATAGTGTAGTCCAGGTATAGTATAGACCTGGTATAGTGTAGTCCAGGTATAATGTAGTTCAGGTATAATCTAGTCCTGATATAGTGTGATCCAGGTATAATTCATTCCAGGTACAGTGTAGTGCAGGTATAATGTAGTCCAGGTATAGTGTAGTCCAGGTATAATGTAATCAAGGTATAGTGTAGTCCAGGATTAGTGTAGTCCGGGTATACTGTAGTCCAGGTATAGTGTAGTCCAGGTATAATATAGTCCAGGTATAGTGAATTACAGGTATAGTGTAGTGCAGATATAATATAGTCCAGATATAGTGTAGTCCAGTTATTGTGTAGTCCTGTTATAATATAGTCTAGGTATAGTGTAGACCAGGTATAATGTAGTCCAGGTATAGTGTAGTCCAGGTATAATGTAGTCCATGTATAGTGTAGTCCAGGTATAATATAATCCAGGTATAGTGTAGTCCAGGATTAGTGTAGTCCAGGTATAGTGTAGTCCATGTATAGTGTAGTCCAGGTATAATATAATCCAGGTATAGTGTAGTCTAGGTATAATGGAGTCCAGGTATAATGTAGTCCAGGTATAGTGTAGTCCAGGTATAATGTAGTCCAGGTATAGTGTAGTCCATGTATAATGTAGTCCAGGTGTAATGTAGGCCAGGAATAATATAGTCCAGGTATAGTGTAGTCCAGGTATAATGTAGTCCAGTTATAATGTAGTCCAGGTATAATGTAGTCCAGGTATAGTGTAGTCCAGGTATAGTGCAGTCCAGGCTGAATGTAGTCCAAGTATAATGTAGTCCAGTTTTAATGTATTCCAGGTATAATGTAATCCAGGTAAATATAGTCCAGGTATAATGTAGTCCAGTTATAATATAGTCGAGGTATAGTGTAGACCAGGTATAATGTAATCCAGGTATAATGTAGTCCAGGTATAGTGTAGTCCATGTATAGAGTAGTCCAGGTATAATGTAGTCCAGGTATAGGGTAGACCAGGTGTAGTGTAGTCCAGGTATAGTGTAGTCCAGGTATAGTGTAGACCAGGTATAATGAGGTCCAGGTTGATAGTACTCCAGGTATAGTGTAGTCCAGCTATAATGTAATCCATGTATAGTGTAGTCTAGGTATAATGTAGTTCAGGTATAGTGTAGTCCAGGTATAATGTAGTCCAGTTATAATGTAGTCCAGGTATAGTGTAGTCCTGGTATAATATAGTCTAGGTGTAGTGTAGTCCAGGTATAATGTAGTCCACGTATAGTGTAGTCCACGTCTAATGTAGTCCAGGTAGAGTGTAGACCTGGTATAGTGTAGTCAAGGTAAAATGTAGTCCAGGTATAATGTAGTCCAGATATAGTGTAATCCAGGTATAATGTATTCCAGGTACACTGTAGTCAAGGTACAATGTAGTCCAGGTATAGTGTAGTCCAGGTGCAGTGTAGTCCAGGTATCGTGTAGTCCATGTATAATATAGTCCAGATATAGTGTAGTCCGTGTATAGTGTAGTCCAGGTATAGTGTAGTCCAGGTATAATATAGTCCAGGTATAATGTAGTCCAGGTATAATGCCGTCCAGGTATAGTGAAGTCCAGGTATAGAGTAGTCCAGGTAGAATGTACTCCAGGTATAGTGTAGTCAAGGTATAATATAGTGCAGGTATAATATAGTCCAGGTATAGTGTAGTCCAGGTATAATATAGTCCAGGTATAGTGTAGTGCAGTGTTAGTGTAGTCCGGGTATAATATAGTTTTGGGATTAGTTTAGACCAGGTATATTGTAGTCCAGGTATAGTGTAGTCCAGGTATAATGTAGTCCAGGTATAATGTAGTCCAGTTATAGTGTAGTCCAGGTATAGTGTAGCCCAGGTATAGTGTAGTCCAGGTATAATGTAGTCTATGTATAGTGTAGTCCAGGTATAATGTAATCCAGGTATAGTGCAATCCAGGATTAGTGTAGTCCAGGTATAATATAGTCCAGGTATAGTTTAGTCCAGTTATAATGAAGTCCAGGTATAATACAGTCGATGTATAGTGTTGTCCAGGTATAGTATTGTCCAGGTATAATGTACTCCAGGTACAGCGTAGTCCGGGTATAGTGTAGTCCAGGTATAGTGTAGTCCAGATATAATGTAGTCCAGGTACAGCGTAGTCCATGTATAATGTAGTCCAGTTATAATGTAGTCCAGGTATAGTGTAGTCCATGTATAATGAAGTCGAGGTATAATATAGTCGAGGTATAGTGTTGTCCAGGTATAGTGTTGTCCAGGTATAATGTACTCCAGGTGTATTGTACTCCAGGTATAGTGTAGTCCAGGTATAATGTAATACACGTATACTTTAGTCCAGGTATAGTGTAGACCAGGTATAGTGTAGTGCAGCTATAATGTAGTCCTAGTATTGTATAGTCCAGGTATAATGTAGTCCAGGTATAATATAGTCCAGTTATAGTGTAGTCCAGGTATTGTGTAGTCCAGGTATAATGTAATCCAGGTATAGTGTAGTCTAGGTATAATGTAGTCCAGGTATAGTGTAGTCCAGATATAATATAGTCTAGGTATAGTGTAGTCCAGGTATAGTATAGACCTGGTATAGTGTAGTCCAGGTATAATGTAGTTCAGGTATAATCTAGTCCTGATATAGTGTGATCCAGGTATAATTCATTCCAGGTACAGTGTAGTGCAGGTATAATGTAGTCCAGGTATAGTGTAGTCCAGGTATAATGTAATCAAGGTATAGTGTAGTCCAGGATTAGTGTAGTCCGGGTATACTGTAGTCCAGGTATAGTGTAGTCCAGGTATAATATAGTCCAGGTATAGTGAATTCCAGGTATAGTGTAGTGCAGATATAATATAGTCCAGATATAGTGTAGTCCAGTTATTGTGTAGTCCTGTTATAATATAGTCTAGGTATAGTGTAGACCAGGTATAATGTAGTCCAGGTATAGTGTAGTCCAGGTATAATGTAGTCCATGTATAGTGTAGTCCAGGTATAATATAATCCAGGTATAGTGTAGTCCAGGATTAGTGTAGTCCAGGTATAGTGTAGTCCATGTATAGTGTAGTCCAGGTATAATATAATCCAGGTATAGTGTAGTCTAGGTATAATGGAGTCCAGGTATAATGTAGTCCAGGTATAGTGTAGTCCAGGTATAATGTAGTCCAGGTATAGTGTAGTCCATGTATAATGTAGTCCAGGTGTAATGTAGGCCAGGAATAATATAGTCCAGGTATAGTGTAGTCCAGGTATAATGTAGTCCAGTTATAATGTAGTCCAGGTATAATGTAGTCCAGGTATAGTGTAGTCCAGGTATAGTGCAGTCCAGGCTGAATGTAGTCCAAGTATAATGTAGTCCAGTTTTAATGTATTCCAGGTATAATGTAATCCAGGTAAATATAGTCCAGGTATAATGTAGTCCAGTTATAATATAGTCGAGGTATAGTGTAGACCAGGTATAATGTAATCCAGGTATAATGTAGTCCAGGTATAGTGTAGTCCATGTATAGAGTAGTCCAGGTATAATGTAGTCCAGGTATAGGGTAGACCAGGTGTAGTGTAGTCCAGGTATAGTGTAGTCCAGGTATAGTGTAGACCAGGTATAATGAGGTCCAGGTTGATAGTACTCCAGGTATAGTGTAGTCCAGCTATAATGTAATCCATGTATAGTGTAGTCTAGGTATAATGTAGTTCAGGTATAGTGTAGTCCAGGTATAATGTAGTCCAGTTATAATGTAGTCCAGGTATAGTGTAGTCCTGGTATAATATAGTCTAGGTATAGTGTAGTCCAGGTATAATGTAGTCCACGTATAGTGTAGTCCACGTCTAATGTAGTCCAGGTAGAGTGTAGACCTGGTATAGTGTAGTCAAGGTAAAATGTAGTCCAGGTATCATGTAGTCCAGATATAGTGTAATCCAGGTATAATGTATTCCAGGTACACTGTAGTCAAGGTACAATGTAGTCCAGGTATAGTGTAGTCCAGGTGCAGTGTAGTCGAAGTATCGTGTAGTCCAGGTATAGTGTAGTCCATGTATAATATAGTCCAGGTATAGTGTAGTCCAGGTACAGTTTAGTCCAGGTATAATGTAGTCAAGGTGTAGGGTAGTCCAGGTATAGTGTAGTCCAGGTATAATGTAGTCCAGGTATAAAGTAGTCCAGGTATAGTGAAGTCCAAGTGCAGTGTAGTCCAGGTATAATGTAGTCCAGGCATAATGTAGACGAGGCGTAATGTAGTTCAGCTATGATGTAGTCCATGTATAGTGTAGGCCAGGTATAATGTAGTCCAGGTATAGTGTAGACAAGGTATAGTGTAGTCCAGGTATCGTGAAGTCCAGGTATAGTGTAGTCCAGGTATAATATAGTCCCTGTATAATATAGTCCAGGTATAGTGTAGTCCAGGTATAGTGTAGACCAGGTATAATGTAATCCAGGTATAGTTTAGTCTAGGTATAATGTAGTCCAGGTATAATGTAGTCCAGTTATAATGTAGTCCAGGTATAGTGTAGTTCTGGTATAATATAGCCCAATTATAGTGTAGACCAGTTATAGTGTAGTCCAGCTATAATGTAATCCACGTATAGTGTAGTCCGGGTATAGTGTAGTCCAGGTATAATGTAGTCCAGGTATAGTGTAGTCCAGGTATAATATAGTCCATGTATAATGTAGTCCAGGTATAATGTAGTCAAGGTATAGTGAAGTCCAGGTATAGAGTAGTCCAGGTATAATTTACTCCAGGTATAGTGTAGTCAAGCTATAATGTAGTGCAGGTATAATATAGTCCAGGTATAGTGTAGTCCAGGGATAATATTGTCCAGGTATAGTGTAGTGCAGTGTTAGTGGAGTCCAGGTATAATGTAATCCAGGTATAGTGTAGTCCAGGATTGGTGTAGTCCAGGTATAAGGTAGTCCAGGTATAGTGTAGTCCAGGTATAATGAAGTCCATGTATAATACAGTCGAGGTATAGTGTTGTCCAGGTATATTATTGGCCAGGTTTAATGTACTCCAGGTACAGTGTAGTCCAGTTATAGTGTAGTCCAGGTATAATGTAATACACGTATAATGTAGTCGAGGTATAGTGTAGTCCAGGTATAATATAATACACGTATAATGTAGTCGAGGTATAGTGTAGTCCAGGTATAATGTAGTGCAGGTATAGTGTAGTCCATGTATAATGTCGTCCAGTTATAATGTAGTCCAGGTATAGTGTAGTCCAGGTATAATCAAGTACAGGTATAATGTAGTCCAGGTATAGTGTAGTCCAGGTATAATGAAGTCCAGGTATAATATAGTCGAGGTATAGTGTTGTCCAGGTATAGTGTAGTCCAGGTATAATGAAGTCCAGGTATAATATAGTCGAGGTATAGTGTAGTCCAGGTATAATGTACTCCAGGTATATTGTACTCCAGGTATAGTGTAGACCAGGTATAGTATAGTGCAGGTATAATGTAGTCCTAGTATAGTGTAGTCCAGGTATAATATAGTCCAGGTATAGTGTAGTCCAGGTATAATGTAGTCCAGGAATAGTGTATTCCAGGTATAGTGTAGTCCGGGTATAATGTAGTCCAGGTTTAGTGTAGTCCAGGTATAGTTTAGTCCAGGTATAGTGTAGTCCTGGTATAGTGTAGTCCAGCTATAATGTAGTCCAGGTATAGTGTACTCCAGGTATAGTGTACTCCAGGTATAATGTAGTCCACGTATAGTGTAGTCCAGGTGTAATGTGGTCCAGGTATAGTATTCCAGGTATAATGTAGTCCAGGTATAGTTTAGTGCTGGTTTAATATAGTCTAGGTATAGTGTAGTCCTGTTATAGTGTAGTCCTGGTATAATGTAGTCCAGGTAGAGTGTAGTCCAGGTATAATGGAGTCCAGGTATAATGTAGTCCAGGTATAATGTAGTCCAGGTATAATGTAGTCCAGGTATATTGTAGTCCAGGTATAATGTAGTCCAGGTATAATGTAGTCCAGGTTAACTCTTATGGATCCTTACTCAAGTTTTAGTGATTTACAAGTTTCATAAAAACCAAGGTAATCATTGTTTTGAAGATTTTAGCTGTTGTTGTCGTTGTTGTTGTTCAATACTAGAGATGGTCAGCTATGGGTCTGTTATATTCACCCATTGTGTCTGTTGTTGTTGATGTTGATGGTGGTGGTGGTGGTGGTGGTGGTCAGCTATGGGACCGTTATATTTACCCATTGTGTCTGTTGTTGTTGGTGGTGGTAGTGGTGGTGGTGGTGTTGGTGGTCTTGGTCAGCTATGAGACAATCATATTGTCCGTCTGTTGCTGAAATAGTTCCACTTACCGATTGTCCATTCAAAGCTATTCTCTGATTCCGACTTTATACCACTCTACGTCTCATAGAAACCGGTAAAAGTAAACTAGAATATATAATCATCCAATTGCGGTATAACCTTCTGTGAGGAATAAGTAAGGCAGATCTGGCTGTATGGGAAAGTAGAGGAGATAACTATGGAAGACATACATGAGAGGAAAAGGAGGGAAATAGCAAGGATTCTAGGGCCACAGAAGAAAATTGGGGGGAAGGGGGTGTTGGGCTCTGGGTTTAGGGCGCGACGGTGTTGGGGCTGTGCCCCGCGAACCCGCTGCAACAGCCACCCCACCTTGCGAGGCTCCTTCCCTAGACGGGCTGATGATGTTCCGATCTTGCGACGGAGCTCGGCACTAGGGGTCCGAGTGCACCTGCGTTCAGTATATGTTTAGCAGGAGATGTCTCTTTCTTTGGACCTCCGTCGGTTTCGATGATGAATGTCCTAGTTGTTCGATCAACGGAACATTCTGTTCATGAAATTAACATGTAAGTGGCTGAGTATTCCACAGACACGTGTGCTCTTAAAGTACCGGATATACTCTAATAAAAACCGAGGAATATGAAACCAAAAATATTGGTTTCTTCTATAGGCACAAGGCCAGCAATTTTGGGGGAGGGGAAATTCGATTAAATCGAACCCAGTGCGTGACTGGTACTTTATTTTATCGATCCCGTAAAGATGAAAGGCAAAGTTAACCTCGGTGGGATTTGAACTCAGATCATAAAGGGCTGTAATTCTATGCTGCAAAGCATGGCGTACGGCCCTCTACCGATACTGCCAATCCAAAAATATTGATGGTAAAATAGCTTGTCTTATATACACATTCTAAACAATGTGTTGATTACTTGCCTTGGTTTATAAATGGGGTTTAGATTTTCACCTGTTTCTCGGGGTGGGGGGTCGACTTGTATTTGGATAGGTTATATTCGTGTACATATGGTAAGATTCAGCTAGATAACTCTAGCCCTTTGAATTACAAGTACAGACCATCCGACGTACCTTCAGTTCTCATCTCTTTGATTACACTTACAAGGCATGGGTTGACCTAAGACAGAGTCGGATTTCATGGGGAGCAATTGTCCCGGGAACCATGCAGTGGGGGACCCCACCAACGATGGTTGCAACAATTTATTTCTGCCCTCAGTTGGGCTTTTTAGTTTTAGGATGGTTAGAATTTTTTTTTATTTAATAGCTGTATGTATAACTTTTCAATTCCAATTACTTGCACCAAGCTAACTTTGATATGTAAAACTGGGGGGAGGAGGTGCTGTGTATTCTAATTTTTTGTGTATGAGGGGACCCCTAAAACCTGTAGATCCCCCCTCAAGGTCTAAATCCAATCCTGACCTGAGACTATAACAAATGACACTTGTTATCATGAAGTGGGATCGAACCCGGTACTGTATGACAGTGAAACCAACTCGCCAACCATTCGGTCATGTTTTTATAGGTTATCTCCCCCTAGGTCTGACCTTCATATCTCTTCTGTATTTATCAAACGTGAAATTCGAGCTAATGCAATCCCATAATCTCCTGCGGGATTTCAGTTCAAGATTAAAGTAACACTTTGATTATTTTGAGTGTCTATTTTTAGGGAAGGTGGGTAGGGGGTGAAGTGTGTGTGTGTGTGTGTATTAGTGTATGTGTATGTGTGTGTTTGTGTATTTGTGTATATGTGTTTGCGCGAGTGTGTATGTATATGTGTGCGTGTATGTGAATGTGTACATGTATTTGTGTGTGTGTTTGTGTGTGTACACATGTCTGTATGAAATTATGTGAGGGCGTGAATATTAAATTGTGTATGTATATGTGAGATGTTATGTGTGTGATTGTGTTTGTATGTGGGTGTATGTATGTGTGTGTGTGTGTGTATTTATGTGTGTGTGTTAGTCTGTGTGTCAATGTGTGTGTGTGTGTTAGTGCATGTGTGCATGCCTGTGTATATGTGTCTGAGTGCGTGTGTGTGAGTGTTAGTGAATGTGTGCGTGTTAGTGTGTGTGTGTTTGTGTGTTAGTGTATGTGTGTGTTTGTGTGTTAGTGTTTGTGTGTGTTAGTGTTAGTGTATGTGTGTGTTTGTGTGTTAGTGTTTGTGTGTTAGTGTTTGTGTGTGTTTGTGTGTTAGTGTTAGTGTTTGTGTGTTAGTGTTTGTGTGTGTTTGTGTTAGTGTGTGTGTGTGTTTGTGTTAGTGTTTGTGTGTGTTTGTGTGTTAGTGTTAGTGTGTGTTTGTGTTAGTGTAAGTGTGTGTTTGTGTGTTAGTGTTTGAGTGTGTTTGTGTTAGTGTATGTGTGTGTTTGTGTGTGTTTGTGTGTTATTGTTAGTGTATGTGTGTGTATTGTGTGTTAGTGTTTGTGTATGTGTGTGTTTGTGTGTTAGTGATAGTGTATGTGTGTGTTTGTGTGTTAGTGTATGTGTGTGTTTGTGTGTTAGTGTTAGTGTATGTGTGTGTTTGTATGTTAGTGTGTATGTGTGTTTGTGTGTTAGTGCATGTGTGTGTTTGTGTGTTAGTGTTTGTGTGTGTTTGTGTGTTAGTGATAGTGTATGTGTGTGTGTGTTTGTGTGTTAGTGTATGTGTGTGTTTGTGTGTTAGTGTTAGTGTATGTGTGTGTTTGTATGTTAGTGTGTATGTGTGTTTGTGTGTTAGTGCATGTGTGTGTTTGTGTGTTAGTGTTTGTGTGTGTTTGTGTGTTTGTGTGCGTGTGGATGGTTAAGATGTTCACTTCGCAATCATTATGTCGCGGGTTTGACTGTAGTGGTATAGTAGTGGCATAGTAGTGGTATAGTAGTGGTATAGTGGTGGTATAGTAGTGGTATATGTAGCGGTGTAGTGGTATAGTAGTGGTATGGTGGTATATTAGCGGTATAGTGGTGGTATGGTGGTATATTAGCGGTATAGTGGCATAGTAGTGGTATATGTAGCAGTGTAGTGGTATAGTAGTGGTATATGTAGTGGTATGGTGGTATAGTAGTGGTACATGTAGTCGTGTAGTGGTATAGTAGTGGTATATGTAGTGGTGTGGTGGTATAGCAGTGGTATATGTAGTGGTGTAGTGGTATAGTAGTAGTATGGTGATATAGTAGTGGTATAGTGGTATAGTAGTTGTATATGTAGTGGTGAAATGGTATAGTAGTGGTATGGTGGTATAATAGGGGTATATGTAGCGATGTAGTGGTATAGTAGTGGTATGGTGGTATAGTAGTGATGTAGTGGTATAACAGTGGTATATATAGTGGTATAGTGACATAGTAGTGGAATATGTAGGGATGTGGTGGTATAGTAGTGGTATATGTAGTGGTATGGTGGTATAGTAGTGGTATAGTAGTGGTGTAGTGGTATAGTAATGGTATATGTAGTGGTGTAGTTGTATAATAGTGGTATATGTAGTGGTATAATAGTGGTATATGTAGTGGTGTAGTGGTATAGTAGTGATATATGTAGTGGTATGGTGGTATAGTAGTGGTATATGTAGTGGTGTAGTGGTATGGTGGTATAGTAGTGGTATATGTAGTGGTGTAGTGGTATAATAGTGGTATATGTATTGGTGTAGTGGTATAGTAGTGATATATGTAGTGGCATGGTGGTATAGTAGTGGTATATGTAGTGGTGTAGTGGTATAGTGGTGGTATATGTAGTGGTATAGTAGTATAGTAGTGGTATATGTAGTGGTATGGTGGTATATGTAGTTGTGTGGTGGTATACTAGTGGTATATGTAGTGATGTAGTGATATAGTGGTATAGCAGTGGTATATGTAGTGGTGTAGTGGTATAGTGGTGGTATATGTAGTGGTATAGTAGTATAGTAGTGGTATATGTAGTGGTATGGTGGTATATGTAGTTGTGTGGTGGTATACTAGTGGTATATGTAGTGATATAGTGGTATAGTAGTGGTATATGTAGTGGTATGGTGGTATAGTAGTGGTATATGCAATGTTATATTGGTATAGTAGTGGTATATGTAGTGGTATACTGGTATAATAGTGGCATGGTGGTATAGTAGTGGTATATATAGTGGTATATTGGTATAATAGTGGTATATGTAGTGGTATGGTGGTATAGTAGTGGTATATGCAATGTTATATTGGTATAGTAGTCGTATATGTAGTGGTATACTGGTATAATAGTGGCATGGTGGTATAGTAGTGGCATATATAGTGATATAGTGGTTTAGTAGTGGTATATGTAGTGGTATGGTGGTATAGTAGTGGTATATGCAATGTTATATTGGTATAGTAGTGGTATATGTAGTGGCATACTGGTATAATAGTGGCATGGTGGTATAGTAGTGGTATATATAGTGGTATATTGGTATAGTAGTGGTATATGTAGTGGTATATGTAGTGGTATGGTGGTATAGTAGCTGTATATGTAGTGGTATGGTGGTATAGTAGTGGTATATGTAGTGGTATGGTGGTATAGTAGTGGTATATATAGTGGTATGGTGGTATATATAGTGGTGTAGTGGTATATGTAGTGCTATGGTGGTATAGTACTGGTATATGTAGTGGTATATGTAGTGGTATGGTGGTATAGTAGTGCTATATGTAGTGGTATTGTGGTATAATAGTGGTATATATAGTGGTATGGTGGTATATATAGTGGTGTAGTGGTATATGTAGTGCTATGGTGGTATAGTACTGGTATATGTAGTGGTATATGTAGTGGTATGGTGGTATAGTAGTGCTATATGTAGTGGTATTGTGGTATAATAGTGGTATATGTAGCGGTGTAGTGGTATAGTAGTGGTATATGTAGTGGTGTGGTGGTATAGTAGTGGTATATGTAGTGGTGTAGTGGTATGGTGGTATAGTAGTAGTATATGTAGTGGTATGGTGGTATAGTAGTAGTATATGTAGTGGTATGGTGGTATAGTAGTAGTATATGTAGTGGTATGGTGGTATAGTAGTGGTATATGTAGTGGCATATGTTGTGGTATATGTTGTGGTATATGTAGTGGTATGGTGGTATATGTAGTGGTATGGTGGTATATGTAGAGGTATGGTGGTATGTTTACGGGTGTGGTAGTACATGTGGTGGTATGGTGGTATATGCAGTGTCACATGTAATAGTATTATGGTATCTACAGTGGTATAGTGGTATATGCGGTAGTATAGTGGTATCTATAGTGGTGTAGTGGTACATGCGGTAGTATAGTGGTATCTGCAGTGGTATAATAGTATCTGCAGTGATGTAGTGGTACATGTGGTAGTACAGTTTTATCTACAGTGGTACATGTAGTATGCTGGTATCTGCAGTGGTATAGTAGTATATGTGGTAGTATATTATATATAGTAGCTAAGGTGAGTCATGAACGCCATTGTATCTCCTGTCATCTGTAATGTCTACACAATGTCATGGTGCAGTTTATTATAGTCTTAAAGATGGCTGCTTGGTGTTGTACTGCAGCGAAACAACTCTCTCTCTCTCTCACTCTTTATCTCTCGCTCTCACTCTCTCTTTATCTCTCTCTCTATATATCTCTCACGCTTTTTCTCTCTCTCTCTCTCTCCCTCACTCTCCCTCTCTGTCACTCTTTCTCTCTCTCTCTTTCTTTCTCTCTCTCTCTCTGTCACTTTTCTCTCTCTCTTTCTCTCTATCTCTCTTTCTCTCTCCCCTCACTCTCTCTCTCTCCTTCTCTCCCCCTCTCTCTTTGGTCGTCTCTCTGTCCCTCCCCTTCTCTCTCCCCCTCTCTATCTCTTACTTTCTTTCTGTCTTTCTCTCACTCTATATAAATATATGTGTGTGCAAGTATATGTATACACACACACACACACACACACACACACACACACACACACACACACACACATATATATATATATATATATATATATATATATATATATATATATATATATATATATATATATATATATATATATATATATATATATATATATATATATATATATATATAATATATATATATAGAGATGAGATTCTACAGGACTAGAACTGTTTCATTCTTGAGAATTACCTCCGATTCAACCCTTTAGAATCTTATCTATAGTAAATATATATATATATAAACGGAAAAAAATGAAACGAAATTTCATTTGCCACTCTTAGTACGGCTGTTACTTAAATATAAGTATGTACACGTACATACATCTATGTATACCGACGTACAGTAGTATGAATATATATATATACATACATGCACACATATATATATGTACGTTTGGATTCACCGAACATTTATTATAATGCTCGGTGTGTTTGTAAACAAACATCCCGTATTAAGCCGTAGTGACCAGCAACCATCGTTGCTCATTTGTTCAACACTGACAAAGGAACTGTATACATATATGTATGTACGTGTACATACTTATATTTGAGTAACAGCTGTACTAAGAGTGGGAAATGAAATTTCGTTTCATTTTTTCTGTTTATCGTTTTCGGTGCACCCGGCCGATTAACCCATTCGATATGCTAATTGGGCTACTCAGCCATTAATATGCATAAGGTAAGTATATACGTTCAACAATGTGGCAGGAAGGTATACGTTGCTGGTGATAGCTAATAAGCTTGAAACTAGTACAGCATTCCTTTGTGAGTGTTGAACAAACGAGCAACGATGGTTGCTGGACACTACGGCTTCATACAGGATGTTTGTTTACAAACACACCGAGCATTATAATAAATGTTCGGTGAATCCATACGTACATATATATATGTGTGCATGTATGTATATATATATACATACTACTGCACGTCTGTATACATATATGTATGTACGTGTACATACTTATATATATATATATATATATATATATATATATATATATATATATATATATATATATATATATATATATATATATATAAACGGAAAAAATGAAACGATATTTCATTTCCCACTCTTAGTACGGCTGTTACTTAAATATAAGTATGTACACGCACGTACATACATATATGTATACCGACGTACAGTAGTATGTATATATATATACATACATGCACACATATATATATGCACGTATGGATTCACCGAACATTTATTATAATGCTCGGTGTATTTGTAAACAAACATCCCGTATTAAGCCGTGGTGACCAGCAACCATCGTTGCTCATTTGTTCAACCCTGACAAAGGAACTGTATACATATATGTATGTACGTGTACATACTTATATTTGAGTAACAGCCGTACTAAGAGTGGGAAATGAAATTTCGTTTCATTTTTTCTGTTTATCGTTTTCGGTGCACCCGGCCGATTAACCCATTCGATATGCAAATTGGGCTACTCAGCCATTAATATGCATAAGGTAAGTATATACGTTCAACAATGTGGCAGGAAGGTATACGTTGCTGGTGATAGCTAATAAGCTTGAAACTAGTACAGCATTCCTTTGTGAGTGTTGAACAAACGAGCAACGATGGTTGCTGGACACTACGGCTTCATACGGGATGTTTGTTTACAAACACACCGAGCATTATAATAAATGTTCGGTGAATCCATACGTACATATATATATGTGTGCATGTATGTATATATATATACATACTACTGCACGTCTGTATACATATATGTATGTACGTGTACATACTTATATATATATATATATATATATATATATATATATATACAATATATTTAGAAACACACAGATACATGCGGGCACACACATATATACATGAATGCATCCGCACCCAACTGTGAATTAAGGGTGCCAACTTCACCGATGTTGCTCAATGAATGACTGGGACAGACCAATTCAGTTGAATTAGACTGAACCAGTATCAGAGTTAAAAATACATTATGAAGAGAGAAGAAACATTTAGATATAATTAGTAATAAAATGTATCATACCTAAACTGCTCCTAAATTCCTCGACTACGTAGTTTCGTGGCATAAACAAAAACAATATATCATAAAGATATAGAGTCCTTGCGAGGTCTGCCGACTTATCAAGAGGATCCCTCATTTTACTAGTCTCAAGAACGCGTCTACACGACGTGAGAAAGAATCCCAAAAGGCGGAGGGGGAGATAGTCACGCGATATAACGGTCGAGAAACTGAGCTAAGCCTTTCTCGACCGTTATATCGCGTGACTATCTCCCCCTCCGCCTTTTGGGATTCTTTCTCACGTCGTGTAGACGCGTTCTTGAGACTAGTAAAATGAGGTATCCTCTTGATAAGTCGGCAGACCTCGCAAGGACTCTATATCTTTATGATATATTGTTTTTGTTTATGCCACGAAACTACGTAGTCGAGGAATTTAGGAGCAGTTTAGGTATGATACATTTTATTACTAATTATATCTAAATGTTTCTTCTCTCTTCATAATGTATTTTTAACTCTGATACTGGTTCAGTCTAGTTCAACTGAATTGGTCTGTCCCAGTCATTCATTGAGCAACATCGGTGAAGTTGGCACCCTTAACTCACAGTTGGGTGCGGATGCATTCATGTATATATGTGTGTGTCCGCATGTATCTGTGTGTTTCTAAATATATTGTTAATAACTCCCTCTGGTCGAGCAATCTTTGAAGTGTGGGGACAGCTGGAAAGCTTCCATTACTCATACTTCTCGCCTTCTTCACCACCTCTTCTACGGCCTCGATATAAATACCCCCTCCGCCTCCGTGGTATTTTCTTCGGGGTTATAAGAGGCTTAGCTCTGTTTCTTGACCGTTATATCGTGTGACTATCTCCCCCTCCGCCTTTTGGGATTCTTTCTCACGTCGTGTAGACGCGTTCTCGAGACTAGTAAAATGAGGTATCCTCTTGATAAGTCGGCAGACCTCGCAAGGATTCTATATCTTTATGATATATTGTTTTTGTTTATGCCACGAAACTACGTAGTCGAGGAATTTAGGAGCAGTTTAGGTATGATACATTTTATTACTAATTATATCTAAATGTTTCTTCTCTCTTCATAATGTATATATATATATATATATATATAAACGGAAAAAATGAAACGATATTTCATTTCCCACTCTTAGTACGGCTGTTACTTAAATAAAAGTATGTACACGCACGTACATACATATATGTATACCGACGTACAGTAGTATGTATATATATATACATACATGCACACACATATATATGCACGTATGGATTCACCGAACATTTATTATAATGCTCGGTGTATTTGTAAACAAACATCCCGTATTAAGCCGTAGTGTCTAGCAACCACCGTTGCTCGTTTGTTCAACACTGACAAAGGAACGCTGTACTAGTTTCAAGCTTGTTAGCTATCGTCATCAACGTATACCTTACTGCCAGATTGTTGAACATATATACTTACCTTATGCATATTAACGGCTGAGTAGCCCAATTTGCATATCGAGTGGGTTAATCGGCCGGGTGCACCGAAAACGATAAACGGAAAAAATGAAACGATATTTCATTTCCCAGCCGTTAATATGCATAAGGTAAGTATATATGTTCAACAATCTGGCAGGAAGGTATACGTTGCTGACGATAGCTAACAAGCTTGAAACTAGTACAGCGTTCCTTTGTCAGTGTTGAACAAACGAGCAACGGTGGTTGCTAGACACTACGGCTTAATACGGGATGTTTGTTTACAAACACACCGAGCATTATAATAAATGTTCAGTGAATCCATACGTGCATATATATATGTGTGCATGTATGTATATATATATACATACTACTGTACGTCGGTATACATATATGTATGTACGTGTACATAGTTATATTTAAGTAACAGCCGTACTAAGAGTGGGAAATGAAATATCGTTTCATTTTTTCCGTTTGTCGTTTTCGGTGCACCCGGCCGATTAACCCACTCGATATGCAAATTGGGCTACTCAGCTGTTAATATGCATAAGGTAAGTATATATGTTCAACAATCTGGCAGGAAGGTATACGTTGCTGGTGATAGCTAATAAGCTTGAAACTAGTACAGCATTCCTTTGTGAGTGTTGAACAAACGAGCAACGATGGTTGCTGGACACTACGGCTTCATACGGGATGTTTGTTTACAAACACACCGAGCATTATAATAAATGTTCGGTGAATCCATACGTACATATATATATGTGTGCATGTATGTATATATATATACATACTACTGCACGTCTGTATACATATATGTATGTACGTGTACATACTTATATATATATATATATATATATATATATATATATATATATATATATATATATACAATATATTTAGAAACACACAGATACATGCGGGCACACACATATAAACATGAATGCATCCGCACCCAACTGTGAATTAAGGGTGCCAACTTCACCGATGTTGCTCAATGAATGACTGGGACAGACCAATTCAGTTGAACTAGACTGAACCAGTATCAGAGTTAAAAATACATTATGAAGAGAGAAGAAACATTTAGATATAATTAGTAATAAAATGTATCATACCTAAACTGCTCCTAAATTCCTCGACTACGTAGTTTCGTGGCATAAACAAAAACAATATATCATAAAGATATAGAGTCCTTGCGAGGTCTGCCGACTTATCAAGAGGATACCTCATTTTACTAGTCTCAAGAACGCGTCTACACGACGTGAGAAAGAATCCCAAAAGGCGGAGGGGGAGATAGTCACGCGATATAACGGTCGAGAAACTGAGCTAAGCCTTTCTCGACCGTTATATCGCGTGACTATCTCCCCCTCCGCCTTTTGGGATTCTTTCTCACGTCGTGTAGACGCGTTCTTGAGACTAGTAAAATGAGGTATCCTCTTGATAAGTCGGCAGACCTCGCAAGGACTCTATATCTTTATGATATATTGTTTTTGTTTATGCCACGAAACTACGTAGTCGAGGAATTTAGGAGCAGTTTAGGTATGATACATTTTATTACTAATTATATCTAAATGTTTCTTCTCTCTTCATAATGTATTTTTAACTCTGATACTGGTTCAGTCTAGTTCAACTGAATTGGTCTGTCCCAGTCATTCATTGAGCAACATCGGTGAAGTTGGCACCCTTAACTCATAGTTGGGTGCGGATGCATTCATGTATATATGTGTGTGTCCGCATGTATCTGTGTGTTTCTAAATATATTGTTAATAACTCCCTCTGGTCGAGCAATCTTTGAAGTGTGGGGACAGCTGGAAAGCTTCCATTACTCATACTTCTCGCCTTCTTCACCACCTCTTCTACGGCCTCGATATAAATACCCCCTCCGCCTCCGTGGTATTTTCTTCGGGGTTATAAGAGGCTTAGCTCTGTTTCTTGACCGTTATATCGTGTGACTATCTCCCCCTCCGCCTTTTGGGATTCTTTCTCACGTCGTGTAGACGCGTTCTCGAGACTAGTAAAATGAGGTATCCTCTTGATAAGTCGGCAGACCTCGCAAGGACTCTATATCTTTATGATATATTGTTTTTGTTTATGCCACGAAACTACGTAGTCGAGGAATTTAGGAGCAGTTTAGGTATGATACATTTTATTACTAATTATATCTAAATGTTTCTTCTCTCTTCATAATGTATATATATATATATATATATATATATATATATATATATATATATATATATATATAAACGGAAAAAATGAAACGATATTTCATTTCCCACTCTTAGTACGGCTGTTACTTAAATAAAAGTATGTACACGCACGTACATACATATATGTATACCGACGTACAGTAGTATGTATATATATATACATACATGCACACACATATATATGCACGTATGGATTCACCGAACATTTATTATAATGCTCGGTGTATTTGTAAACAAACATCCCGTATTAAGCCGTAGTGTCTAGCAACCACCGTTGCTCGTTTGTTCAACACTGACAAAGGAACGCTGTACTAGTTTCAAGCTTGTTAGCTATCGTCAGCAACGTATACCTTCCTGCCAGATTGTTGAACATATATACTTACCTTATGCATATTAACGGCTGAGTAGCCCAATTTGCATATCGAGTGGGTTAATCGGCCGGGTGCACCGAAAACGATAAACGGAAAAAATGAAACGATATTTCATTTCCCAGCCGTTAATATGCATAAGGTAAGTATATATGTTCAACAATCTGGCAGGAAGGTATACGTTGCTGACGATAGCTAACAAGCTTGAAACTAGTACAGCGTTCCTTTGTCAGTGTTGAACAAACGAGCAACGGTGGTTGCTAGACACTACGGCTTAATACGGGATGTTTGTTTACAAACACACCGAGCATTATAATAAATGTTCAGTGAATCCATACGTGCATATATATATGTGTGCATGTATGTATATATATATACATACTACTGTACGTCGGTATACATATATGTATGTACGTGTACATACTTATATTTAAGTAACAGCCGTACTAAGAGTGGGAAATGAAATATCGTTTCATTTTTTCCGTTTGTCGTTTTCGGTGCACCCGGCCGATTAACCCACTCGATATGCAAATTGGGCTACTCAGCTGTTAATATGCATAAGGTAAGTATATATGTTCAACAATCTGGCAGGAAGGTATACGTTGCTGACGATAGCTAACAAGCTTGAAACTAGTACAGCGTTCCTTTGTCAGTGTTGAACAAACGAGCAACGGTGGTTGCTAGACACTACGGCTTAATACAGGATGTTTGTTTACAAACACACCGAGCATTATAATAAATGTTCGGTGAATCCATACGTGCATATATATATGTGCGCATGTATGTATATATATATACATACTACTGTACGTCGGTATACATATATGTATGTACGTGTACATACTTATATGTATATATATATATATATTTATTAAATAACAGATTAAAGTTTAAGCAAAGAATCGCTGCTTTCACCCTTAACGGGATCTTCTGAAACTAACAAAGTCAATCTGTAAACGCAGAAGTGGATATTTCAAAAAACGTTGCATCCGGGGGAAGACAGGAAGTCGATACTTTAGTTCGTCGAATCGTTCCCTGGCAAAGAACGGGAAAAAACAAATATAATATGTCATTAATAAGAGCGGTGAAAAACAATTACGTGCAAAGACAGAACCACGTTTATGGTATAAAAGAGGTCGTAGACTAATGTTCTCTTGGGTGGTTCATAGAGACGTTCACTGGCAATGAACGAAAAAAACGAAGATATTACTTCATATGTGGAGCGTGGAGAACAATTGCACGCAAAGACAAAACCACGTAAATGGTATAGCAGAAGTCATAGACTAAAATTCTAACTAGGAGACCGAATGAATCTCCGCTTCAGAGTTAAGAACAAAGTAAATAAATACAATACAGAAGTAATAGAAATTAAATAAATAAATACATACACGCATACAAGTACGTACATACACAAGCATACGCGAAAACACTTCCCATAGGTATACAAAACCACTCACATATAAATATGTGTGTGTGTATGCGTGTATACAAATAAATAAATAATTAAATAAACGTATATAAATAAATAAATACGTATATAACAAGCGCACACACATACCTACATGTAAACACACAAATGTTCGGACACGTAAATCAACCAAAACATGAAGTACACATATACACACACCCTACACACGTACGAACCTGCATACTCACACAGACGCAAAACTCCCGTATACACAACCAAACCACATGTACCAGAATATATAAAATTATACGCCATAACATATACAATCAAATATACGTACGAGAAGGTATACGTACCTTCACAAAACATACAGGTAATATATACTTACCTATGCAAATAAGTAATGGTATAAACAAAACATATACTTAGCTACCACATCCTGACGTAAAATATCCACGTATAGATCGTACTATCCGTTAGGGTATAACGTGGGGCTGTAATACAGGAAAGTTTTGTGCAATTTATGTTTACAAGCCGAAATTGCCTCAGATTTTTTGTTTAAGGTGTAGTCTGTGGCGTAGAGTATTTTCAGGGCCTCAGCGGCGCAGAGGTCACATGGTCTTTTATTTCCGTTATACGATCTAGCCCTAGCTAGGATCTCCCAGTGTAACTTATATTGGGTGTGGTTGTCTTTTAGACTCCAGACACAAGCTGAAAGTGACGTCATATTCCTTCTTAGAGGGTAACGAAAAGAATGGGTATGCATGTAAAGACGCTGCTTGAATCTATTGGCGGTTAACCCTATGTAGGCCCTACGGGACGTGGGTGTTTCAACCTTACATTTGTAGACAATGTTACTAGAGAGGCATTTCCCGGATTGGGGCAATCAACCCGATTCCTACAATTACAGTTAGTACTAACTACAGGGTTGCACGTGTTCCTACGGCTAGGTAGTTTAGCTAAATTTGAAGCTGAGATGTTATTTGCAAGGTTAGGAGTCGTAGAGTATGAAATTTTAATAGTATGTCCATTAAAAATTTTACTATATTTATGTGTAGGGGAAAATGCTTCGTAATAAGGGAAAGAAAGATCTTAGCTAATGGTGTGGCCACTTCCATATTATATGGTGGGTTATACCAACAAATGCGACGGGATCTATTTCTTCTAGGTCTATTTTCGTACTCTGTATATGCTACCCTATCGACAAATCCACTCCGAGGAAGAGCTTCATTGTAATAAGTGGAATGGTCGTTGAAAATATGCTCGTTGGTAGATAGACGGGAAAGCCTCAACGAAACGTTTCTTACCAGGTTCTTGGATATGCTGGCAGGATGGTTGGAATGCTTACTTATGTAATTAAGCGTATCATTCAGCTTTCTATCCGGGTAATACAACCCATTCAATAAATTGAGGGTAAGGTCGAGGTAATTAACGACCGAGAGATTGGCCTCAACCCGTATAGAGAGGTTGAAGCCTTTAAAGAAGGCTGTGAGTTCTTTTCTGAACCTGTCGCAAGCACGAGGTCCGCACTTAGTCATGGTCAAAAGACCATCATCACGGTACAAACCACCGCCCGCGTTGGGGAATTCGTCCTTGATAGAGAAAAGAAGGAAAAGGCCGATAAGATCAGTAACCTCCGCAGAATCGCTGGCGTCCATACTCACGTCGAATGGGGTAATATTGGATTTTTTAATCCAAATAGAGTCGTCGAAATTAATCACCGACTTACGGACATTGAGGATGACATCAACTTCGAAATCCTTAACCACTGTGAGTGTTTTAGCGAAATTGATAGCTCTAAGGAGAAGTGGTAAAGTGATGGAGGAGTAGTAATTGTTGATGTCGAATTGGATAAAACGGCAATGTTCCTTGTTACATATGCCGTTGAACCAATCAGTCACCGCGAAAGAATTGTTCCACAGTGCAAGAGGGGCCAAACTTCTAATTTCAGGTATAATTATATCAAGAATCGTTTTACTAAGTCCACCTAAATCGGACTTCGTAGGGTTAATAAGCCGAATAGAGCGGTTGTTCGGAAAATTGGATTTGTGATCCTTCAGGGTAAAGTGGGGGAGAAATAGGGTCCAGAGGTTCGGTCCGGTCCAGGATGTTGAGATCAGATGTGATTTTAAACCCAGCATCGTTGATTTCATTGATGATGCACCGATTAGTTTTACGGTAATCCTTAGTTACAGCATTATGTAGTAGTTGTTGGTAAGTACTGCGCTCCACTTGATATAGGTTGCCAGTTTTGTCGGAATGGACGTGCACGGCATTAGAATCCTTAATAGAACGAATTCTATTCTACAGATCCAGCTGGAAGGAATTGCTTCTATTCCGAAATTTGATACTCCGTATGAGTTCCAAGACATCATTTTCGAAGGGTAGCAATGATGGGTTACACCGGGGCTTATTATAGGTTTTAAACCCAAATTTATCCTGTTTGTTGTCTGCTTTTCGCGGATTATCGAAATAAAAGGCACGCCAACGCAACCTTTTAATGAACGCGTCTGTTTTCTGTATCAGGAGTTTTAGGTATGTTTTCCTGCTTGGTACGAGTATGTTCTTTGTAGAAATATTCAGATGGTGTTTCTGCATGATGAATATAAGTCAACCGAGGGAGCCAAATAGTAATAATAATAAATTTGAAGACTAAAATCCAAAGAGGGCTCGATAAGGATAAATATATATCAAATATATAAGAACCGTAGAGCAAATATTTATTAAAATAACAGATTAAAGTTTAAGCAAAGAATCGCTGCTTTCACTCTTAACGGGATCTTCTGAAACTAACAAAGTCAATCTGTAAACGCAGAAGTGGATATTTCAAAAAACGTTGCATCCGGAGGAAGACAGGAAGTCGATACTTTAGTTCGTGGAATCGTTCCCTGGCAAAGAACGGGAAAAAACGAATATAATACATCATTAATAGGAGCGGTGAAAAACAATTACGTGCAAAGACAGAACCACGTTTATGGTATAAAAGAGGTCGTACACTAATGTTCTCTTAGGTGGTTCATAGAGACGTTCTCTGGCAATGAACGAAAAAAACGAAGATAATACGTCATATGTGGAGCGTGGAGAACAATTGCACGCAAAGACAAAACCACGTAAACGGTATAGCAGAAGTCGTAGACTAAAATTCTAACTAGGAGACCGAATGAATCTCCGCTTCAGAGTTAAGAACAAAGTAAATAAATACAATACAGAAGTAATAGAAATTAAATAAATAAATACATACACGCATATAAATACGTACATACACAAGCATACGCGAAAACACTTCCCATAGGTATACAAAACCACGCACATATAAATATGTGTGTGTGTATGCGTGTATACAAATAAATAAATAATTAAATAAACATATATAAATAAATAAATACGTATATAACAAGCGCACACACATACCTACATGTAAATACACAAATGTTCGGACACGTAAGTCAACCAAAACATGAAGTACACATATACACACACCCTACATACGTACGAACCTGCATACTCACACAGACGCAAAACTCCTGTATACACATAACCAAACCACATGTACCAGAATATATAAAAAATTATACGCCATAACATATACAATCAAATATACGTCCGAGAAGGTATACGTACCTTCACAAAACATACAGGTAATATATACTTACCTATGCAAATAAGTAATGGTATAAACAAAACATATACTTAGCTACCACATCCTGACGTAAAATATCCACGTATAGATCGTACTATCCGTTAGGGTATAACGTGGGGCTGTAATACAGGAAAGTTTTGTGCAATTTATGTTTACAAGCCGAAATTGCCTCAGATTTTTTGTTTAAGATGTGGTCTGTGGCGTAGAGTATTTCCAGGGCCTCAGCGGCGCAGAGGTCACATGGTCTTTTATTTCCGTTATACGATCTAGCCCTAGCTAGGATCTCCCAGTGTAACTTATATTGGGTGTGGTTGTCTTTTAGACTCCAGATACAAGCTGAAAGTGACGTCATATTCCTTCTTAGAGGGTAACGAAAAGAATGGGTATGCATGTAAAGACGCTGCTTGAATCTATTGGCGCTTTGCTACAAAAACAAAAGTATTTACATCAATCATAAGAAACCTCTTGTATGCAGATGATTGCGATCTTGTAGCGCACACAGAGAGTGATATGCAGCATATTTTGAATGCATTTTCTGATGCTTGCACTGACCTAGGATTGACTGTCAGTCTCAAGAAAACCGTCGTCATGTACCAACCTGCCCCTGGTAAGCAGTACAGTGAACCAAATATCTATGTGTATGGTAAACGACTTGGAGTGGTTGATCAGTTTGTCTACCTGAGAAGCACTGTCAATCGATACAGCAACCTTGATAATGAAATTCCACTCAGGATTAGGAAAGCAAGTGATGCTTTCGGAAGACTAGAAAGGCGCTTCTGGGGTCGGCGAGACATATGCAAGAAGACAAAGGTAAAAGTGTACAAGGCATCTGTGCTCTCTTCTCTTTTTTATGTCTGCGAGATCTGGGTCACATATCGACACCACCTTAAACAATTGGAGCGTTTCCATCAGATGTGTCTCAGATGGATCCATGGCGTTCACTGGAGGGACTACATCAGTGATATGAAGATTTTGGAAATCTCTCTGTGTGACAGTATAGAGGCTCTTGTACTTAAGCAAAGACTCCGTTGGAGTGGTCACCTTGCCAGGATGAAGGATTCTAGAATACCAAAACAACTCTTTTATGGAGAGTTAGTTAAAGGAAAACGACCGCCACATAAAACAAAAAAAGAGGTATAAGGATTCGTTGAAAGCCTTCTTTGAAAGACGCTAACATCTCTGCTGATACATGGGAAAATGTTGCTGCTGATCGTAATAAATTGAGAAAGACTGTATATGAGGGGAAAGTTGCCTTTGAAGCATCTCGAATCGCATACGAGAAAGTAAAGCGGGATGTGAGGAAGGGCATTGCTGTTGCATTTCCAGACAGCGAGGGTCCTCCTATGACGCTGAAATGCAGCGTCTGTGCTGGACTCGAAAGTCATCTTCGCAGTCATAAAGTAAGACCAGTGGTTGACTACCAGGCTGCTGTTGGAGATGCTACTCATCATACTTGCAAAGCATGTGGTAGAGAATGTAAATCAGCAGGAGGGCTCAAACGACATGTAAAAATACATGAATCCCAACCACAGCCGGCTATTCCCAATGAATGTTTTGGTTGCCAACTCTGTGAAAGACATTTTAGATCATTGGCTGGGCTAAAAAGTCACAATCGATCGCAGCACTGTTAATTGTTATCGCGTGTGTTGGGGGGGGGGGCGTGTGTGTGTGTGTATATATACTATTATTGCCGAGGTTAACTTTGCCTTTCATCCTTACGGGGTCGATAAAATAAAGTACCAGTAATGTACTGGGTAATTGATGGCCTTGTGCCAAAAGTAGAAACAATTATTATTAATGGCGTTATTATTATTATTTTTTTCGTGCAATGGCCATACTCGATAGCGAGTGGGCAGCCATCATGAATCTATGTATATATGTATGTATCTATGTATATATATTATATATATAAGATATATAAGCCCCGCGGAGGTGCCAACCTTTTAAGTCACATGACATTAGATATTCATCTATATAATATATATGTATGTGTGTATGTGTGTGTGTTCATACATAGATACATAATATATATATTACATATATACATAGATACATACATACACAGATACATAACATATATATATTACATACATACATACACAGATACATAACATATATATTACATACATACATACACAGATACATAACATATATATTACATACATACACAGTTACATAATATATATATTACATACATACATACACAGATACATAACATATATATTACATACATACATACACAGATACATAATACAAACATTAGATACATACATACATGCATACATATATACACAGATACATACATATAAACATACATACATACACAGTTATATAATACATACGCACATACATACATACATACATACATACATACATACATACATACATACATACATACATACATACATGCATATACAATACAGGAACAAGAACTCCCTACCAAATATCTGCTGCACAAAAGAGGAGGGCCAGCAGCTGACAATAAATGTAGGCTATGTAAAACAAAGATCGAGGATGTAAGCCACATTGTTGCCAGCTGCGAAAGAATGTCATCTCGCTACTACCTCCCCATGAGACACGATGGGATAGCTAGAACCATCTGGAACGCACTTCGGAAAACAAAATGAACAACAAACGAGGAAGAATATATTGAGACAGATGGCACTAAGGAATACTGGTGGAACCTGAAAATAAAAACTGCCACCAAATTAAAGCACAACCGGTCTGATATTGTTGTTTGGGACCACACATTGAAAACGTGTTCTGTTGTGGAGATCAGCTGCCCACTTGATGTAAACGTTGTCAGAAAAATACAGGAGAAGGAGGACATCTACGGACCATTGATGAGGAGTTTACAAATCCAGTATCCAAAATACACCTTTAGCTTCATACCCATCATTATTGGAGCTACGGGTTATATACCAACCCGCTTGGATCAATGTATAACGGAACTTGGATTTGCGGACAAAGAGCGCAGCTACCTAATTCATAGTCTACAAATGGCTGCAATAGCTGGCACCTTCCAAATTTGCAAAACATTCTTGCGATTCAAGGGATGACAGTTTCTTTTCTTTTACAACCTTGCCACCAGGAAGGTGGCCGGTCAAAAAAAATATACTCGAAATTAAGAGAAAGAGATAACATATACGATCTGAAACTCTATGCCAAGAACATGGATGGGATGAAGAAAAATCTTGACCTGGTCACAACGTTCTCAAAGGATATAGGAATGGAGATTGGCCAAGATAAATGCTCATACATGACTGTAAAGCATGGAAAAACAACAACCCAATCTAGCAACATTCTCATCAATGGCCTAACTGTTTCACCGATATCTGATGAGGACTGCTACAGATACCTGGGGATAGATGAGAACATATCCTATAATGGTGTCTGTAATAAATAACGCGTAACCAAGGAATACTACACCCGATTAAGAAAGATCTGGTCATCGGAACTCTCTGCGCAAAACAAAACTGTGGCTCACAATGTGTTTGCTGTGCCTGTCCTAACACCAACGTTTGGAATACTCAATTGGACGATAGAGGAAATCCGAGCAGTTGATGTTGGAACTCGAAAAATACTAAACAACAGTGACATAGACCGCCTTTACTTGAAACGTAAGCAGGGAGGCAGAGGCCTAACATCAGTCCTGACAACATTTGAATGTTGCATCTTATCTCTCCGACAACATCTACGAACCTCGAAGCGTAGGAGCCCGTTTCTCGAGCAAGTCTATCTGCATGAAACAGATAAGATCATGAGAGTTGGGAAGGAACTCCTCGAGAGATATTCCCTGTGTGATAATCAAAAACTCACACCCAGGGATGTCGCTAAGCAGTATCGCAGTGAATCCATGGATGAAAAACTGCATGCTTATCAGCAAAATATCATGTATGGATATGTTGCCAGGAAGCTCCAGAGTAAGAGTAATATAGATAAGGAAAGTAATCTATCTTGGACCAACAACCGCTATATTGGCTCCCACTTTGAAGGATACGCTTTTGCAATCCAAGAACAGGAAATTAACACGAAATACTAGATTCACAAAAGAGATAGGGATACAGGCAAAACACCTAGATGTGATAACAAGTGCAGACTCTGCAGAACTAACATCGAGGATATCACCCATGTCATCAGCAGCTGTCCTAAGATGTCATCGCGGTACTATCTACCTATGAGGCATGATGTAGTGGCCAAAACACTGTACAATGCAGTTCGTAAAAAAGATAGCCCCGATAATAAACACATTAAAAGCTACAGCAATGTGGAAGACATCCATGTACATAATATGAAAGAGTACTGGTGGAATGTTCCAGTAAAAACCCCAATAAAATGCAGGCATAACAGACCAGATATTATGATATGGGACAGGGAGAAGAAAGCATACACTGTAGTGGAAGTTAGCTGCCCAGCAGATGCCAATATAATATCAAAGGAAAATATTTATGCAGAACTGATGAGAAATCTGCAGATACTCTACCCTGATTACACCTTCAGATTTACACCTGTGATTATTGGGGCACTGGGGTATGTTAGTAACTGCCTCAATACAAATCTTGAGAAGCTAGGCTTCACAGGAACAGAAAGGATACAACTAGTTAGGAAATTACAAGTACAATCCATTAATTGAACAGTAAAAATATGTAAAACATTCCAAAGATTCTGCATCTAATAACTGCATATACACATGTACAGATACAAAGCATATACACATGCACACATACAACTCAGAACATACACATCCACACATACAATAACATCCATATCTACACATGCATACATACATATCTACCTAGTTGATGTGTAAATTCCAATGAGAGAGTCCTGTGTCTATGTTAGAAACAGACTCTCTCTCTATTGGTAAAACTTTGTGAAATTATAAAACCAGAAGAACATACATACATACATACATACATACATACATACATATATACATACATAGATACATGGTGGCTGCCAACTCGTTTTCGAGTACGGCCACTACTTTATATCCATGTAGGAGAACCCCTACCGAAGCGCTGAACAAGTGTGACTTTTTAGTCCAGCCAGCGACTTGAAAACTCTGGTACAAACACTACACTTGTGACAATTATTGACATATAGTGCTGGGCCCATGGTACCATGTGAGGACAAGTGCAGAGAGATCTCCAGATATAAAGCAATGCCTGTGCCGTGAAGCTTTTATAGTGAGCAAAGGCACTGCACAAAGCCAGTCCCACTCTCTTAACCAAGATGATATTTACCAAAAAGAAGAACAAGTCAACATCATTGGATACCATCAGGGTTGCAGGTGTTATATCAGAGTGTTCCTTCTCCTAGAATTCTGCCTTGACAAAGGCTAAGGGGTCATCTCTCCCGGTGATTTTGGCTGGCCATTGACTCTTAAGAGCTCCTTTGCCCTTTGATACATAGATACATACATACATACATACATACATACATACATACATACATACATACATACATACATACATACATACATATATAAATACATATATACATATTTGCGGACAAAAAGCGCAGCTCCCTAATTCATAGTCTACAAATGGCTGCGATAGCTGGCACCTTCCAAATTTGCAAAACATTCTTGCGATTCAAGGGATGACAATTTCTTTTCTTTTACAACCTTGCCACCAGGAAGGTGGCCGGTCAAAGAAATATACTCGAAATTAAGAGAAAGAGATAACATAGATACATACATGCATACATATATATATACTTAGATACATACATACATACATACATACATACATGGTGGCTGCCAACTCGTTTTCGAGTACGGCCACTACTTTATATCCATGTAAGAGAACTCCTACCGATGCGCTGAACGAGTGATTTTTTAGTCCAGCCAGTGACTTGAAAACTCTAGTACAGACACTACACCTGTGACAACCATTGACACATAGTGCTGGGCCCATGGTACCATGTGACGACAAGTGCAGAGAGATCTCCAGATACAAAGCAATGCCTATGCCGTGAAACTTTTATAGTGAGCAAAGGCACTGCACAAAGCCAGTCCAACTCTCTCAACCAAGATGACATTTACCAAAAAGAAGAACAAGTCAACATCATTGGATACCATAAGAGTTGCAGGTGTTATATCAGAGTTTTCCTTCTCCTAGAATTCTGCCTTGACAAAGGCTAAGGGTCATCTCTCCCGGTGATTTTGGATGGCCATTGACTCTTAAGAGCTCCTTTGCCCTTTGACAGGTTTTGTTTTTAGTCCTGCAGGATGTCCAAAGTCACCCTCCTCACCAAGAAACATTGGTGCGGTTGCCAGTTTAGTCGCCAACGACCCGACCATGAAACAGGTTGTACTGGGATACATGTTACCAGTAGCACCAACTGGTGACCTGACATACATACATACACACATACATACATACATAATATATATATAATATACATACATACATACATACATACATACATACATACATACATACATACATGGTGGCTGCCAACTCGTTTTCGAGTACGGCCATTGCTTTATATCCATGTAGGAGAACTCCTACCGATGCGCTGAACGAGTGTGACTTTTTAGTCCAGCCAGCGACTTGAAAACTCTGGTACAAACACTACACCTGTAACAATTATTGACACATAGTGCTGGGCCCATGGTACCATGTGACGACAAGTGCAGAGAGATCTCCAGATATAAAGCAATGCCTGTGCTGTGAAGCTTTTATAGTGAGCAAAGGCACCGCACAAAGCCAGTCCCACTCTCTTAACCAAGATGATATTTACCAAAAAGAAGAACAATTCAACATCATTGGATACCAACATACATACATACATACATACATACATACATACATACATACATACATACATACATACATACATACATAGATACATGCATGCATACATACATACATACATACATACATACATACATACATACATACATACATACATACATACATACATACATACATATTTGAAAAAATAGTCCCCCGTGGCTAAACACATAGAATAAAAAAGAAATATGGTGAAGATGAGACTGTCTGTATTGATTGATTTTCCTGTCTTCAACCATATTTTTGTATATACATACATACAAACGTATATACATACACACATACAGCCATACAACCATAATACATACATATATACATACATACAGCCATACAGCCATACATACAAACTGCCTTACAGCCATACATACATACATATATACATACATACATGGTGGCTGCCAACTCGTTTTCGAGTACGGCCACTACTTTATATCTATGTAGGAGAACCCCTACCGATGCGCTGAACGAGTGTGACTTTTTAGTCCAGCCAGCGACTTGAAAACTCTGGTACAAACACTACACTTGTGACAATTATTGACACATAGTGCTGGGCCCATGGTACCATGTGACGACAAGTGCAGAGAGATCTCCAGACATAATGCAATGCCTGTGCCGTGAAGCTTTTATAGTGAGCAAAGGCACTGCAAAAAGCCAGTCCCACTCTCTTAACCAAGATGATATTTACCAAAGAGAAGAACAAGTCAACATCATTGGATACCATCAGGGTTGCAGGTGTTATATCAGAGTTTTCCTTCTCCTAGAATTCTGCCTTGACAAAGGCTAAGGGGTCATCTCTCCCGTACATACCATACATACAGCCATACATACATATATGATGGCTGCCCCCTCGTTATCGAGTATGGCCATTGCACGAGTAAAAAAAATAAAAATAAAAATAAATAAATAAATAAAAAAAAAATAAAATAAAAAAAAAATAAATAAATTAAAAAAAAAATTAAAAATAAAAATAAATAAAAAATAAATATATATATATATATATATATATATACACACATACATACATACATATACATACATATACATACACATATATTAATAACGATAATAATAATAATAATAATAATAATAATAATAATAATAATAATAATAATAATAATATAGGCGCACTGGGGACTATCTCCAAAAGTTTCCAGGGATGGTTAAAGAAAATCGGCCCCTTCACGCTTTTTGGAACGCTTCAAAAGGCATGCTTGCTTGGAACAGCAAGAACCCTCCGATACGTCCTGAATATCTGAGGCTGCAGGTAGTGGCTTGATATTCATCCCAACGGACTTTCCAGTTAACCAACATCAATGACTGAGATTCAAGGAATAACAACAATAATAATAGCGACAACAACAACAATAATAATAATATACATATACATATATATATATACACATACACGCACGCACACAAACACATCTATACACACACACACACAATAGCAACTAACAGTGCTGCGATCGAATGTGGCTTTTTAGCCCAGCCAATGATCTAAAATGTCTTGCACAGAGTCGGCAACCAAAACATTCACTGGGAATAGTCGGCTGTGGTTGGGGTTCATGTACTTTTGCATGTCGCTGGAGCCCTCCTGCTGATTTACATTCTCTACCACATGCTTGGCAAGCATGACATACATATATACATACATACATACAACCGTACAGTCATACATAATACATACATACATGGTGGCTGCCAACTCGTTTTCGAGTACGGCCACTACTTTATATCCATGTAGGAGAACTCCTACCGATGCGCTGAACGTGTGTGACTTTTTAGTCCAGCCAGCGACTTGAAAACTCTGGTACAAACACTACACTTGTGATAATCATTGACACATAGTGCTGGTCCCATGTGACGACAAGTGCAGAGAGATCTCCAGATATAAAGCAATGCCTGTGCCATGAAGCTTTTATAGTGAGCAAAGGCAGTGCACAAAGCCAGTCCCAATCTCTTGACCAAGATGATATTTACCAAAAAGAAGAACAAGTCAACATCATTGGATACCATCAGAGTTGCAGGTGTTATATCAGAGTTTTCCTTCTCCTAGAATTCTGCCTTGACAAAGGCTAAGGGGTCATCTCTCCCGGTGATTTTGGATGGCCATTGACTCTTAAGAGCTCCTTTGCCCTTTGACAGGTTTTGTTTTTAGTCCTGCAGGATGTCCAAAGTCACCCTCCTCACCAAGAAACTTTGGTGGGGTTGCCAGTTTAGTCGCCAACGACCCGACTATGAGACAGGTTGTACTGGGATACATGTTACCAGTAGCACCAACTGGTGACCTGACATACATACATACATACATACATACATACAGCCATACATACATATATACATACGTACATACAGCCATACATATATACATACAGCCATACAGCCATACATATATATATATATATATATATATATATATATATATATATATATATATATATATATATATATATATATATATATATATATACATATGTAGTGTCACTACAGACAATATCAGTTCTAAATATCTTGCAGGATAACGTAATACACTTTAAATTGAGTGAAAACATTATCTTTGCTAAATTACACACCGTTATTAACACCCCATTACACCTTTTATGTTTATGTAGTTTATATAGACTCCCGGCTAAATGATAAACACGTGTGTTTTATCATGCCGTAAACACACATATACACACATACACACACGCGCACATACACACATGATATATATATATATATATATATATATATTATATTATATTTAGAGTTGTAAACTCAAACAGTCTTTTACGATTAATTAGCTCAAAGAAAGAAGCATTTCTGAGCCGTGAAATACAAGTTAATATAAATTAATATATGATAAACACAAAAGTGTTTGTATTGCAAAAGACGAAGTTAGCTAGAATGAAATAAAGTAATTCAAATAAAAATATAGATTGCCTGTCTCGATCTAAACTAATAAATCAATAGAAGCAAACCCATATTGGCAAATAGCCGTGGTACCTGGACAAATTTAAATTTCAAAATCCAAACCTTTTCCGCAGATCAATCTGAACTTCAAAATCCAAACAAGTTTCGCAAACGATAGTATAAAAGTGAAATATTTCAATTCTCTGTGCTTATCAACAGGTACCCAGAAGAATTAAGATACTTCACCTCGAAAAAATTTTGGAGGTCTGGTTACTAGCGCAAACGCACTAGGTATTTGCACGAGGTTATCCAGCTCACTATCTATCTCATATTCATGGCGCTAGAAATAACAGCCGTTTATATGGGATTAAAAATTAGCTCAACAGTATGGAGCCGTAATATTATATTATATTTAGAGTTGTAAACTCAAACAGTCTTTTACGATTAATTAGCTCAAAGAAAGAAGCATTTCTGAGCTGTGAAATACAAGTTAATATAAATTAATATATGATAAACACAAAAGTGTTTGTATTGCAAAAGACGAAGTTAGCTATCGTCTTTTGCAGTACAAACACTTTTGTGTTTATCATATATTAATTTATATTAACTTATATATATATATATATATATATATATATATATACAAAATGTTAAAATAATTAAATTTTAGTTTAGAACATTTATTTGCTGACAATTGTCTCTTCCAGTGGGAGGTCTGCAGTCATCGGAGCATAGGGAATGTCGAAACATGTGACTAAAATCCTAGTCATTCAGAACATTTAGGGTACATAACTGTTGTTAGTGGCATAGGCATCCTGACTCTCCACATGATGCCTATGCCACTAACAACAGTTATGTACCCTAAATGTTCTGAATGACTAGGATTTTAGTCACATGTTTCGACATTCCCTATGCTCCGATGATTCCACATTTCCCTCTGTAAGAAACAATTATCAGCAAATAAATGTTCTAAACTAAAATTTGATCGTTTTAACACTTTGTATCTCGGCTCTGTAAAACACTTGAAAATTTGCATTGAGCCTTTTGTCATACCGGTAACCGGCTAGTACTTAGTACTACTCTCCATATTTATAGTTGTATTAAACATATATAAATATAAATATCCTTATTACTATATATATATATATATATATATATATATATATATATATATGAATGTATATATAATGTATTTTGCAATACACTTTATGCTTAATTAAAAGCATTTTGAAGACCGTATGATATTGTTTTAGAGTAGTGACAAACTCACTTACTTTAATCTCAGCAAACAAGGGGAGATAAGCCGACAAGGCCTTGTTTCGCATTTATTGAAGCTTATCAAGGCTAACTACTCCCTCCTGTCTACTGAGATCACTGATGTTATATTCTTATAGAATTCAGAGCTCCAATTCTAATTTTTAATTTCTGCCTGACCGGCAACCGCTCTGTATAATCAGTTCCTGATTATTTACTAGAATTCTATAAGAATATAACATCAGTCATCTCAGTAGACAGGAGGGAGTAGTTAGCCTTGATAAGCATCAATAAATGCGAAACAAGGCCTTGTCGGCTTATCTCCCCTTGTTTGCTGAGATTAAAGGAAGTGAGTTTGTCACTACTCTAAAACAATAGCATACGGTCTTCAAAATGCTTTTAATTAAGCATAAAGTGTATTGCAAAATACATTATATATACATTCATATATATATTGCTATTTCAGAGCTCCAATTCTAATTTATATATATATATATATATATATATATATATATATATAGTTTCGTTGACAAATATATCAATATGCCCAGACGCGCAGATATATTGCCCTTGTTATCCCTGTATTTTTGTACTTTTTTATTATTTTTTTATTGTTTCTGATCATGCTGAGTAATACCGTCACTCATCCTTTGCTACCCTCTCCCAACCTCTTTATCATCTATTGCACCATTTAAGTGATACATTTTTCGTGTAATTTTTAATTTTTAATTTTTAATTTTTGATGTAATTTTTTAAGACATTTTATGACATTATGTGCATCATGTATTCTGTCTTTTTCCATATAGCGCTGGCCTCGGGACCCCCTTGCTGGTCCTTTAACCTTGTTCTGGTGATGCAGCTCGATGGAGCATGCAACTATTGATATACTCTTGTTTATAGGTTCTGATGATTCCTGCCATGGGATATGGATGAAACATTGTTAGCTAAAAAAAAACAATGTATTTCTAAGCACTCTTTGGTTATTTCTATAGCTATATATATATATATATATATATATATATATATATATATATATATATATATATATATATATATATAAGTTAAAACAAAAAACAAAAACAATAACGAAGAGTGCAGTACAAACAGTGTTAGTATTAGGTTCATGCTTGAGAGTAAAGTGTGGGGGACGACGTTTCGGGCATAAGCCCTTCATCAGGAGAAAAGTGGGAAGGAAAAGAGTTCCGAGGGTGTGAGGGGGAATGGTGGAAAGACATTAAAGGGAGAAGGAAAATAAATAAAAAATATATATATATATGTATACGATATTAACAAATGGAAACTATATTCATAAAACCATATTTATTTCATTATACATATTTCAAGGATACCAAGTTAAATTATGGTATGCCTTCATCAGACAAAATACAATATATACCAGTTTTATAAATAGACATTGACGTACCCTTTCAAAATGCGACCGTTACTTTTGGAAGACATCCTGATGTCTTCCAAAAGTAACGGTCGTATTTTGTCTGATGAAGGCACACCATAATTTAACTTGGTATCCTTGAAATATGTATAATGAAATAAATATGGTTTTATAAATATAGTTTCCATTTGTTAATATCGTATTTTTACTCCAAATATTTGTCGAGTGCTTTATATCAGTTATAAAAATATTTACTTGTTGTATCCCAACAATTTAAATAGAACTTTTGCATATATATATATATATATATATATACACGGCAAGATGAAACATGCACACAGATACACATACACACACACGCACACACATACATATATATGATACTTCTGTTGATATTACAAGACAACAAACCAACATAATCTCGTTAGCTGATGTAATTTGTTCTACATATATACCTGTGTCTCAGTATTACCATACGGACAGACCACCACCTACTAGCGGGTCACCAATAATTACCCCACCCCCACTCTTAACCCAGCCCCTTCTTCTTCTTCTTCTTCTTCTTCTTCTTCTTCTTCTTCTTCGTCCACTTATTCCTGAGAGGGTCATGGGGGGGGGGGAGTCCTCAAACACTCCCTCCAGCGGGTCCTGTCAGAAGCAACTGTCTTCAACTGAACCGACTGGATCCCCAAGCGTGACCAGCCAAGCTCATAGATATTATCCAACCATCTTGCTCGGGGTCTACCGCCGGGTCTCCTGTCCTGTCGGTTTGTTTTGCCGTAAAATCTGTCCAACCATGCAGCACTCGGCATCAAACCTATCGCGTGCAAGTCGGAGATCACCTTCTGTCGAGTTAAGTAACACAATGTCGTCTGTAAATTCCAGCCGACCGATGTTACACCTGCCAATCGTGATACCACTTACAAGCCGGTTGCGCATGTCAATCCTGTTCAAGGCCAGTACCCACCCTTGGCGGAGTCCGTCTCCCACATTGAATGACTTCAATTTAGCACCATTTACCCGAACACAAATTCTCGCGCATTCGTATAGAGACATCTGGGCAGCAAGAAGCTGCCAGTGATCCCATATTACTGCGAAACCTTCCACAGCAGATCCCGAGGAACACGGTCATATGCCTTTTCAAGGCCGACAAAACAAGAATATACTTCTTGGCAATACTCCCATAGTTTTTCAAAGACCTGCCGCAGTGTGAATATTTGGTCGGCTATTCTGCGTCCGGGACGAAAACCGCATTGTTCATCAGTTAGCTTGGGCTCGCCAATCTCCCTGCATCTCTCTGCCAGACACTTAGCATAGACTTTACCAGGGAGGCTTGACAAGGAGATCCCCCTTTAATTGAAACAATTTCTCTTGTCTCCCTTTTTGAAAATTGGGATTATCACTCCCAGTTTCCATTGCTTAGGTGCCCTTCCAGAGATCCAGGTCACCCGACACACATGAGTCAGCCAGAGAATACCTTCTCTATTTAAGGATTTTAGCATCGCAGGTCAGATTTCATCTTCCCCAGCGGCCTCGCCACATTTGAGATCTTTAACTGTTCTTGTGACCTCAGCCTCCGTGTGATTATTCCCCGCTCCCAGATGTACCTCTTGTACATCAGAAGATGCTGTTGTGATCGGGTTAAGAAAAGTAACGTATTCGCTCCACCTCGTGGGGATGCACCTCTCTGAAGAGAGGAGAATCCCAGAGGTTTTCCTGGTAGCAGGTGTGGAAGAGAACGTGTTACGAAGTCGGCGGATGGTCTGCCGGAACACTGTATTTACTGCTCTGAAGTCGGATTCCATCTTAACCCCAAAGTCCTCCCTTGTTTTAACTTTGGACGTCTTTACTGTCTCTGCTGCGATTTTTCGTGCCTGCTTGTACAGCGAGTGCAACAAGGAGGACTTATTTCCAAGCCAAGCTTTGTAGGCCTCCTTCTTTGCCCGGATGACATTTTTGACCTCTTGATTGAACCAAGGGTCTCCTGCCACCCGGCACCGCACCAAGCCTCTTTCGCCCAGAAACTACTGAGCTGAACAATTTCCAGTCTGTTTTAACATCCTCAGTTTTCTCAGGGAGTTCTCTGAATTTAGATGCAATAGTATCTGCATACCTGGTCCTTACTTTCTTATCCACCAACGTGTCCCACTTTAACATCTGTATAACTTGATAATTCCAATTACATACACTAAGCCGACTTAAAATGTAAACTTGAGGGTTGGTTGTATATTTTGATTTTTTATGAATAAGAAACTTCACCCCACCCATACTAAATAAAACTTAAAGTTACCCGGGTCCAACAAGTTCTAAATCCAGCTCTGCTTGTACCACCTCCTTCCCTTTGATCTATCTCTTTTATATCATTATATCATTGCTACAGTTCTGTTGTTCTGCATCAGATCTAACAAACAAACTAATCCACAACTACCAGTGTACATCTGGTGATTGTCTGCTACTCATCTGGCGATGATCGTCTGCCTGCTTAACATGTAAAATTATCAACACTATATAAGGCTGTGTTTAGGAAGTTAAACGGACGTGACGTCACACTGTAAAACGACACCAAACAAAGCCTTTCAAACACCAAGCTTCTTCTTCTTGTAATGTTTTTCTAAATCATTGGGTTTTTTTATATTTATTTTTAAAAAGTTGTTGTTGTTGTTGTTGTGGCGGCGGCGGTGGCGGAGATGGTGGTGGTGTTGATGGTGGTGGTGGTGGTGGTGTGATGGTGGTGGTCTGATGGAGGTGGTGGTGGTGGTGGTGGCAGCGCTGGAATAAGATGGATTCATGCTGTGATATTTTTTTCTAAATTTCTTCTTTTTTAACGCAATTGTTATTGGGTTTCTGTGGGGCCGGAGGAAGGGGTGCTATATATCAAGATAAATATATTTAAAATATATTTAAAAAAGAAAGAAGGGAGGGAATGTGGAGATGGGGTGAAATCTCGTCTTTTTTTAGACAGTCAGAACTGCATTATAGTGTGTGTGTGTGTGTAATAATTGTTTCTACTTTTGGCACAAGGCCAGCAATAATCCAGTACATTACTGGTACTTTATTTTGTCGACCCCGTAAGGATGAAAGGCAAAGTTAACCTTGACGGGATTTGAACTCAGACCGTAAGGGGACGTAACTATGCTAGAAAGCATGGCGTCGCACTCTCTACCGATACTGCCAATTCACCACCCTTGTAATAATTGTTTCTACTTTAGGCACAAGGCCAGCAATTACTCAGTACATTACTGGTACTTTATTTTATCGACCCCGTAAGGATGAAAGGCAAAGTAATAATAATAATGAAAATTATTGTGTACAGTGCTCAGGTGCACAACAATTCATCAAATGTGCATGTATAGTACATAGAATAATGTACAAAAGTCAGGAAAGTGAACAGTGTATGACTCATGATACACGCACACACAGGCACATGTGTGCATGTGTATGGAGGGGAATATCAGGTGTAGTGTTGGTGAATTTCGGGAAGCATGGAAGTTTTAAAGGATGCAGTGTCCTCTCGACAGCTAACAACTGATGCAGTGTCTCGGCAGCTAACAACTGATGCAGGTAGTTTGTTCCAGGCTTCAGCAACTCTGAGCTTGAAAAATATTTCCAAAAGTCATGGGAGCTGTGTTGCTTTCTGACTTTGTTGACATGCCCACGTGTGTTAGACACATGGAAATCAAAAAGGTGCTCAGGGTTGTTGTTGGCAAGCTGGTTAATAATTTAGTGGGTGTCTACCAAGTCAGTTGCCAGATGTCGAAGCTTCAATGTGTGTGTGTGTGTGCGCGCGTATGTGTGTGTGCTATGGGGGTGGGGTGAGGTGGGGTGCCTCTGGGGGGGGGGGGTTAGCGTTTAAAGTGTTCAGCTCGTGATCGTAAGGTCGTGAGTTCAATTCCCGGTGTCACGTTGTGTCCTTGAGCAAGACACATTATTTTACGTTGCTTCAGTTCACTCAGCTGGCAAAGATGATTTATATCTGTGGAGACTTCTGGTGTCCTTAGCCCTAGGATCACCTCCCTAGTCACCACCACCGGCACGGACCTGGCTACCCGCAGGTGTGATCCTCGAGAGCGGGAAAACATCTTCTCTATTCTGTCCGCCGGAGCCAAGGGGTGGCCAGCGTGTGGGCACCCATTTGTTTATAATAAGAGATTGGGGGTGGGCAGCAAGAGAGACGGAGGCAGTGACTAGACAAGTCTATTCAGTTAGTAATAAAACTTGTATAGTCTCTCTTTGTGTTGTACTGTAGTTTATAGTAAGTATATCATATAGATATATATAGACTTCTGTATAATGTATTCAGTGTAGAATCTAAACTATAATAAAGGGAGGAGTGCGGGACAGCGTCCATTTTATATTTTTCTATCCCGTGAGTAAAATAAGTTGGATTACTTTGAATAAATAATGACTGAATGTTATGTAATTTATCTACTAAATTTCGTAGCTGTTGATTAAACATAAATATTCTTATATATAAAGTTTTACTTATTTTAACATTCACTCCGGTTAGCGCCCATTATATAACACTCATCACATCACTTATATAAACGTTCGTATATTTGCATCGTTATATAAGGTTTATATTTCCGTCGCTAATTTTCTCCTTTTTCATTTTCATAACATTTTAGTTTATCATATATGCAGTTTATATATAATATCGTCTTTTTTTAATGTATCGTGGATTACTTTACTGATTACAGAAGACAGTGTAACACAGACTTCGTTCAATTTCTGTGTATATTGTCAATTACGATTTTATTTGACGTATCATATTTACATTCATATATACTTGCGTATAATATCAATATACACACTACACATGCTAGCAGAAAACCACCCGACGGGTGATTTTTTGCTAGTATCTATAATTCGGAGAGCCAGCATTTCCACGTGTCTTTGGAATGCTCAGCCATTTGCATGTTAATTTCATTGGCAGGTTATCCTATTAATTGAATCAACGGGAACACCGGGTGGTCGGAAACGACAGAAGTACAATTACAACAATAATTTGTAACTAAATATCAACTACTTTTCCAGCTTGTGGCGTTCGGGAGGTTTGGTGGAGCTGGGCCGCTAACAACGAAGGTCTTGTCATTGCTAGTGGCTCGCCTTACCAAGGTGTCAGGTGATGCCAGTGAGGGTGTTTGGTTGTTTCAGCACCTTAGCCTCGCCATCAGCCAGTCTTACTAAGGTATCTGGTGATGCCTGTAGGGGTGCTTGGTTGTTTCGACACCTTAGCCTCGCCATCAGCCAGTCTTACTAAGGTATCTGGTTATGCCTGTAGGGGTGCTTGGTTGTTTCGACACCTTAGCCTCGCCATCAGCCAGTCTTACTAAGGTATCTGGTTATGCCTGTAGGGGTGCTTGGTTGTTTCGACACCTTAGCCTCGCCATCAGCCAGTCTTACTAAGGTATCTGGTTATGCCTGTAGGGGTGCTTGGTTGTTTCGACACCTTAGCCTCGCCATCAGCCAGCCTTACTGAAGTATCTGGTGATGCCTGTAGGGGTACTTGGTTGTTTCAGCACCTTAGCCTCGCCATCGCCCCGCCTTACTGAGTATCAGGTAATATCCCTGGTGAGGGTGCTTAGTTGTTTCAGCACCTTAGCCTCGCTATCACCCAGTCTTACTGAGGTATCTGGTGATGCCAGAGGGGGTACTTGGTTGTTTCAGCCTCGCCATCAGCCGTGCTAATGCTACCAGCCTGTTGGCTCACCTCAAATATTCCCAATGACCATTGTGGCGTCTGACCAATTGAATTGATGGGTTTGTTCTGACTTTAATTATATATATTTCTATAATATATTCCTAAGGTTCCTAGCAACAGGGGCCAAACTCCTCAAATACCGGTCGCTCTCCGACAGGTTTTCGGTCGTTCCCCTGGCAGTGGAGACTTCTGGTGTCCTCGGCCCCAGGGCTACCTCCTTACTCACCACCATAGGCGCTGAGCTGGCCAGCCGCAGGTGTGAGCCCCGCGAGTTGGAGTGGCTTTTCCAGCGCGTCTCCCTTGCCGTCCTCCGGGGAAACGCCTTCTCCATTCTGGCCGCCGGGGCTGTGGGTGGGCCCCATCGCGTACCAATACATTAGTTAAATACCATTCTTTCATCTGATACAACACAATAAAGACTAAAGTGTTTAAAAAAAATAAAAAAAATTTATGTTGAAATTAATTGATTGTATCTCTGTACTTCTGTTTCACCTTATATATTGGTTACATTGTTTTACAATAATAAGTGATCGTGTAGCGTATGACTTAGTCAAGATGAGGACCAGTGCCAATTTTCTGGGCATGTATCGATTTCACCACTTCGAGATTAGTGAGATCGATAGGGTGAGGGACAGGTTGAATGTCTGCTGATAAAACGTTGTGAGAAGGGGATTTCAAACAATTGATTCTATAGGAAGGAAGGAAGGAAGGAAGAGATGCGGGGAGGTGGGGAGGGGAGGAAGAGGGGAGGGAAGGGGAGGCAGAGAGGAAGAAAGGGAGTGGGTTGGAAGGAAAGATTAGGTAAAGGTGGTACCTGTAGAGCCTGGAGGGAGTGAAACTTAATCTGGGTAATGTGGGGCTTCGTCATAAAGTAAACATACTATAGCTTAAAGCAGTTATGGGCAAACAGCGAGTCACATGGGGCCCATTTGGTTTTCTGAATAGCACGACTAATTTCAAAATTGCCTTCAATGTTTTAGTAATTCGGCCCGCCACATGTTGAACCACATCATATGCGGCCCGCCACATGTTGGACCACATCCTATACGACCCGCCACATGTTGAACCACATACTATGCGGCCCGCCACATGTTGAACCACATCATATGCGGCCCGCTACATGTTGGACCACATCCTATACGACCCGCCACATGTTGAACCACATCCTATGCGGCCCGCCACATCTTGAACCACATCCTATGTGGCCCGCCACATGTTGAACCACGTCATATGCGGCCCGCCACATCTTGAACCACGTCCTATTCGGCCCATTTTACGAGAAAGGTTGACCATGCCTGGATTAAAGCCTCAAAATAATTAAATGTTCAACTTTCGTGAGTCCTTCGGCGTAAATCTTTTAAATAATTATAAGGTTCATAGCTATAATCAGTTCATTAAATCTATGTACTTCTAATTGATATTATATATTTGTTATATGATAAAAAAAAGTTATAGTAATGAAAATTATTGTGTACAGTGCTCAGGTGCACTACAACACATCAAAGGTGCATGTATAGTACATAGAATAGTGTACAAATGTCGGGAAATCGAACAGTATATGAGTCATGATATACACACAGATACATGCGTGTGTGTGTATGGAGGTGGTATATCAGGTGTAGTGTTGGCGAATTTCAGAAAGCATGGAAGTTTTGAAGGATGCAGTGTCCTCCGGACACCTAAAAACAAATGCAGGTAGTTTGTTCCATGGAAGGTTTGAAGGATTCAGTGTCACAACAGCTAACAACTGATGCAGTGTCCTCTCGACAGCTAACAACTGATGCAGTGTCCTCTCGACAGCTAACAACTGATGCAGTGTCTCGACAGCTAACAACTGATGCAGTGTCCTCTCGACAGATAACAACTGAAGCAGTGTCCTCTCAACAGCTAACAACTGATGCAGTGTCCTCTCGACAGCTAACAACTGATGCAGTGTCTCGACAGCTAACAACTGATGCAGTGTCCTCTCGATAGCTGACAACTGATGCAGTGTCCACCCGACAGCTAACAACTGATGCAGTGTCCTCTCGACAGCTAACAACTGATGCAGTGTCCCGACAGCTAACAACGGATGCAGTGTCTCGACAGCTAACAACTGATGCAGTGTCCTCTCGACAGCTAACAACTGATGCAGTGTCCTCTCGACAGATAACAAATGATGCAGTGTCCTCCCGACAGCTAACAACTGATGCAGTGTCCCGACAGCTAACAACGGATGCAGTGGCCTCTCGACAGCTAACAACTGATGCAGTGTCCTCTCGACAGCTAACAACTGATGCAGTGTCTCGACAGCTAACAACTGATGCAGTGTCTCGACAGCCAACAACTGATGCAGTGTCTCGACAGCTAACAACTTATGCAGTGTCTTCTCGACAGCTAACAACTGATGCAGTGTCCTCTCGACAGCTAACAACTGATGCAGTGTCCTCTCGACAGCTAACAACTGATGCAGTGCCCGCTCGAACTCTAACAACTGATGCTGTGTCCCAACAGCTAACAACTGATGCAGTGTCTCGACAGCTAACAACTGATGCAGTGTCTCGACAGCTAACAACTGATGCAGTGTCTTCTCGACAGCTAACAACTGATGCAGTGTCCCGACAGCTAACAACTGATGCAGTGTCCTCTCGACAGCTAACAACTGATGCAGTGTCCCGACAGCTAACAACTGATGCAGTGTCCTCTCGACAGCTAACAACTGATGCAGTGTCCTCTCGACAGCTAACAACTGATGCAGTGTCTCAAGAGCTAACAACTGATGCAGTGTCTCGACAGCTAACAACTGATGCAGTGTCCTGACAGCTGACAACTGATGCAGTGTCTCGACAGCTAACAAATGATGCAGTGTCCTCTCGACAGCTAACAACTGATGCAGTGTCTCGACAGCTAACAACTGATGCAGTGTCTCGACAGCTAACAACTGATGCAGTGTCCCGACAGCTAACAACTGATGCAGTGTCCTCTCGACAGCTAACAACTGATGCAGTGTCCCGACAGCTGACAACTGATGCAGTGTCCTCTCGACAGCTAACAACTGATGCAGTATCCTCTCGACAGCTAACAATTGATGCAGTGTCTCAAGAGCTAACAACTGATGCAGTGTCCCGACAGCTAACAACTGATGCAGTGTCCTCTCGACAGCTAACAACTGATGCAGTGTCTCGACAGCTAACAACTGATGCAGTGTCCTGACAGCTGACAACTGATGCAGTGTCCTCTCGACAGCTAACAACTGATGCAGTATCCTCTCGACAGCTAACAACTGATGCAGTGTCCCAACAGCTAACAACTGATGCAGTGTCTCGACAGCTAACAACTGATGCAGTGTCCTCTCGACAGCTAACAACTGATGTAGTGTCCTCTCGACAGCTAACAACTGATGCAGTGTCTCGACAGCTAACAACTGATGCAGTGTCTCGACAGCTAACAACTGATGCAGTGTCTCGACAGCTAACAACTGTTGCAGTGTCCTCTCGACAGTTAACAACTGATGCAGTGTCCTCTCGACAGCTAACAACTGATGCAGTGTCTCGACAGCTAACAACTTATGCAGTGTCCCGACAGCTATCAACTGATGCAGTGTCCTCTCGACAGCTAACAACTGATGCAGTGTCTCGACAGCTAACAACTGATGCAGTGTCCTCTCGACAGCTAACAACTGATGCTGTGTCCCAACAGCTAACAACTGATGCAGTGTCCTCTCGACAGCTAACAACTGATGCAGTGATTCGACATCTAACAACTGATGCAGTGTCCTCTCGACAGCTAACAACTGATGCAGTGTCCCGACAGCTAACAACTGATGCAGTGTCCTCTCGACAGCTAACAACTGATGCAGTGTCCTCTCGACAGCTAACAACTGATGCAGTGTCCCGACAGCTAACAACTGATGCAGTGTCTCGACATCTAACAACAGATGCAGTGTCCCGACAGCTAACAACTGATACAGTGTCCCGACAGCTAACATCTGATGCAGTGTCCTCTCGACAGCTAACAACTGATGCAGTGTCCTCTCGACAGCTAACAATTGATGCAGTGTCTCGACAGCTAACAACTGATGCAGTGTCTCGACAGATAACAATAGATGCAGTGTCCTTCCGACAGCTAACAACTGATGCAGTGTCCTCTCGACAGCTAACAACTGATGCAGTGTACTCTCGACAGCTAACAATTGATGCAGTGTCTCGACAGCTAACAACTGATGCAGTGTCTCGACAGCTAACAATAGATGCAGTGTCCTTCCGACAGCTAACAACTGATGCAGTGTCCTCTCGACAGCTAACAACTGATGCAGTGTCCCGACAGCTAACAACTGATGCAGTGTCCTCTCGACAGCTAACAACCGATGCAGTGTCCTCTCGACAGCTAACAACTGATGCAGTGTCCCGACAGCTAACAACTGATGCAGTGTCCTCTCGACAGATAACAACTGATGCAGTGTCCCGACAGCTAACAACTGATGCAGTGTCCCGACAGCTAACAACTGATGCAGTGTCTCGACAGCTAAGAAATGATGCAGTGATTCGACAGCTAACAACTGATGGAGTGTCTCGACAGCTAACAACTGATGCAGTGTCTCGACAGCTAACAACTGATGCAGTGTCCTTCCGACAGCTAACAACTGATGCAGTGTCCTCTCGACAGGTAACAACTGATGCAGTGATTCGACATCTAACAAGTGATGCAGTGTCCTCTCGACAGCTAACAACTGATGCAGTGATTCGACAGCTAACAACTGATGCAGTGTCCTCAGGACAGCTAACGATTAAAGCAGTGATTCGACATCTAACAACTGATACAGTGTCCTCTCGACAGCTAACAACTGATGCAGTGCTCAGACAGCTAACAACTGATGCAGTGTCCTCTCGACAGCTAACAACTGATGCTGTGTCCCAACAGCTAACAACTGATGCAGTGTCCTCTCGACAGCTAACAACTGATGCAGTGTCCTCGCGACAGCTAACAACTGATGCAGTGTCCTCTCGACAGCTAACAACTGATGCAGTGTCCCGACAGCTAACAACTGATGCAGTGTCCTCTCGACAGCTAACAACTGATGCAGTGTCCTCTCGACAGCTAACAACTGATGCAGTGTCCCGACAGCTAACAACTGATGCAGTGTCTCGACATCTAACAACTGATGCAGTGTCCCGACAGCTAACAACTGATACAGTGTCCCGACAGCTAACAACTGATCCAGTGTCCTCTCGACAGTTAACAACTGATGCAGTGTCCTCTCGACAGCTAACAATTGATGCAGTGTCTCGACAGCTAACAATAGATGCAGTGTCCTTCCGACAGCTAACAACTGATGCAGTGTCCTCTCGACAGCTAACAACTGATGCAGTGTCCTCTCGACAGCTAACAACTGATGCAGTGTCTCGACAGCTAACAACTGATGCAGTGTCCTCTCGATAGCTGACAACTGATGCAGTGTCCACCCGACAGCTAACAACTGATGCAGTGTCCTCTCGACAGCTAACAACTGATGCAGTGTCCCGACAACTAACAACGGATGCAGTGTCTCGACAGCTAACAACTGATGCAGTGTCCTCTCGACAGCTAACAACTGATGCAGTGTCCTCTCGACAGATAACAAATGATGCAGTGTCCTCTCGACAGCTAACAACTGATGCAGTGTCCCGACAGCTAACAACGGATGCAGTGTCCTCTCGACAGCTAACAACTGATGCAGTGTCTCGACAGCTAACAACTGATGCAGTGTCTCGACAGCCAACAACTGATGCAGTGTCTCGACAGCTAACAACTTATGCAGTGTCTTCTCGACAGCTAACAACTGATGCAGTGTCCTCTCGACAGCTAACAACTGATGCAGTGCCCGCTCGAACTCTAACAACTGATGCTGTGTCCCAACAGCTAACAACTGATGCAGTGTCTCGACAGCTAACAACTGATGCAGTGTCTCGACAGCTAACAACTGAAGCAGTGTCCTCTCGACAGCTAACAACTGATGCAGTGTCCCGACAGCTAACAACTGATGCAGTGTCCTCTCGACAGTTAACAACTGATGCAGTGTCCCGACAGCTAACAACTGATGCAGTGTCCTCTCGACAGCTAACAACTGATGCAGTGTCCTCTCGACAGCTAACAACTGATGCAGTGTCTCAAGAGCTAACAACTGATGCAGTGTCTCGACAGCTAACAACTGATGCAGTGTCCTGACAGCTGACAACTGATGCAGTGTCTCGACAGCTAACAAATGATGCAGTGTCCTCTCGACAGCTAACAACTGATGCAGTGTCTCGACAGCTAACAACTGATGCAGTGTCTCGACAGCTAACAACTGATGCAGTGTCCCGACAGCTAACAACTGATGCAGTGTCCTCTCGACAGCTAACAACTGTTGCAGTGTCCTCTCGACAGCTAACAACTGATGCAGTGTCCCGACAGCTAACAACTGATGCAGTGTCTCGACATCTAACAACTGATGCAGTGTCCCGACAGCTAACAACTGATACAGTGTCCCGACAGCTAACAACTGATGCAGTGTCCTCTCGACAGCTAACAACTGATGCAGTGTCCTCTCGACAGCTAACAATTGATGCAGTGTCTCGACAGCTAACAACTGATGCAGTGTCTCGACAGCTAACAATAGATGCAGTGTCCTTCCGACAGCTAACAACTGATGCAGTGTCCTCTCGACAGCTAACAACTGATGCAGTGTCCTCTCGACAGCTAACAATTGATGCAGTGTCTCGACAGCTAACAACTGATGCAGTGTCTCGACAGCTAACAATAGATGCAGTGTCCTTCCGACAGCTAACAACTGATGCAGTGTCCTCTCGACAGCTAACAACTGATGCAGTGTCCCGACAGCTAACAACTGATGCAGTGTCCTCTCGACAGCTAACAACCGATGCAGTGTCCTCTCGACAGCTAACAACTGATGCAGTGTCCCGACAGCTAACAACTGATGCAGTGTCCTCTCGACAGATAACAACTGATGCAGTGTCCCGACAGCTAACAACTGATGCAGTGTCCCGACAGCTAACAACTGATGCAGTGTCTCGACAGCTAAGAAATGATGCAGTGATTCGACAGCTAACAAATGATGGAGTGTCTCGACAGCTAACAACTGATGCAGTGTCTCGACAGCTAACAACTGATGCAGTGTCCTTCCGACAGCTAACAACTGATGAAGTGTCCTCTCGACAGGTAACAACTGATGCAGTGATTCGACATCTAACAAGTGATGCAGTGTCCTCTCGACAGCTAACAACTGATGCAGTGTCCTCAGGACAGCTAACGACTAAAGCAATGATTCGACATCTAACAACTGATACAGTGTCCTCTCGACAGCTAACAACTGATGCAGTACTCAGACAGCTAACAACTGATGCAGTGTCCTCTCGACAGCTAACAACTGATGCTGTGTCCCAACAGCTAACAACTGATGCAGTGTCCTCTCGACAGCTAACAACTGATGCAGTGATTCGACATCTAACAACTGATGCAGTGTCCTCTCGACAGCTAACAACTGATGCAGTGTCCCGACAGCTAACAACTGATGCAGTGTCCTCTCGACAGCTAACAACTGATGCAGTGTCCTCTCGACAGCTAACAACTGATGCAGTGTCCCGACAGCTAACAACTGATGCAGTGTCTCGACATCTAACAACTGATGAAGTGTCCCGACAGATAACAACTGATACAGTGTCCCGACAGCTAACAACTGATGCAGTGTCCTCTCGAGAGCTAACAACTGATGCAGTGTCCTCTCGACAGCTAACAATTGATGCAGTGTCTCGACAGCTAACAATAGATGCAGTGTCCTTCCGACAGCTAACAACTGATGCAGTGTCCTCTCGACAGCTAACAACCGATGCAGTGTCCTCTCGACAGCTAACAACTGATGCAGTGTCCCGACAGCTAACAACTGATGCAGTGTCCTCTCGACAGATAACAACTGATGCAGTGTCCCGACAGCTAACAACTGATGCAGTGTCCCGACAGCTAACAACTGATGCAGTGTCTCGACAGCTAAGAAATGATGCAGTGATTCGACAGCTAACAACTGATGGAGTGTCTCGACAGCTAACAACTGATGCAGTGTCTCGACAGCTAACAACTGATGCAGTGTCCTTCCGACAGCTAACAACTGATGCAGTGTCCTCTCGACAGGTAACAACTGATGCAGTGATTCGACATCTAACAAGTGATGCAGTGTCCTCTCGACAGCTAACAACTGATGCTGTGATTCGACAGCTAACAACTGATGCAGTGTCCTCAGGACAGCTAACAACTAAAGCAGTGATTCGACATCTAACAACTGATACAGTGTCCTCCCGACAGCTAACAACTGATGCAGTGCTCAGACAGCTAACAACTGATGCAGTGTCCTCGCGACAGCTAACAACTGATGCAGTGTCCCGACAGCTAAAAACTGATGCAGTGTCTCGACAGCTAACAACTGATGCAGTGTCCTCTCGACAGCTAACAAAATATGCAGTTTCCTCTCGACAGCTAACACCTGATGCAGTGTCCTTTCGACAACTAACAACTGATGCAGTGTCCTCTTGACAGCTAACAAAATATGCAGTTTCTTCTCGACAGCTAACAACTGATGCAGTGTCCTCCCGACAGATAACAACTGATGCAGTGTCCTCTCGACAGCTAACAACTGATGCAGTGTTCCGACAGCTAACAACTGATGCAGTGTCCCCTCGACAGCTAACAACTCATACAGTGTCCTCTCGACAGCTAACAACTGATGCAGTGCTCAGACAGCTAACAACTGATGCAGTGTCCTCGCGACAGCTAACAACTGATGCAGTGTCCCGACAGCTAAAAACTGATGCAGTGTCTCGACAGCTAACAACTGATGCAGTGTCCTCTCGACAGCTAACAAAATATGCAGTTTCCTCTCGACAGCTAACACCTGATGCAGTGTCCTTTCGACAGCTAACAACTGATGCAGTGTCCTCCCGACAGATAACAACTGATGCAGTGTCCTCTCGACAGCTAACAACTGATGCAGTGTTCCGACAGCTAACAACTGATGCAGTGTCCCCTCGACAGCTAACAACTGATGCAGTGTCCCAACAGCTAATAACTGATGCAGTGTCCCGACAGCTAACAACTGATGCAGTGTCTCGACAGCTAACAACTGATGCAGTGTCCCGACAGCTAACAACTGATACAGTGTCCCGACAGCTAACAACTGATGCAGTGTCCTCTCGACAGCTAACAACTGATGCAGTGTCCTCTCGACAGCTAACAATTGATGCAGTGTCTCGACAGCTAACAACTGATGCAGTGTCTCGACAGCTAACAATAGATGCAGTGTCCTTCCGACAGCTAACAACTGATGCAGTGTCCTCTCGACAGCTAACAACTGATGCAGTGTCCTCTCGACAGCTAACAATTGATGCAGTGTCTCGACAGCTAACAACTGATGCAGTGTCTCGACAGCTAACAATAGATGCAGTGTCCTTCCGACAGCTAACAACTGATGCAGTGTCCTCTCGACAGCTAACAACTGATGCAGTGTCCCGACAGCTAACAACTGATGCAGTGTCCTCTCGACAGCTAACAACCGATGCAGTGTCCTCTCGACAGCTAACAACTGATGCAGTGTCCCGACAGCTAACAACTGATGCAGTGTCCTCTCGACAGATAACAACTGATGCAGTGTCCCGACAGCTAACAACTGATGCAGTGTCCCGACAGCTAACAACTGATGCAGTGTCTCGACAGCTAAGAAATGATGCAGTGATTCGACAGCTAACAAATGATGGAGTGTCTCGACAGCTAACAACTGATGCAGTGTCTCGACAGCTAACAACTGATGCAGTGTCCTCAGGACAGCTAACGACTAAAGCAGTGATTCGAAATCTAACAACTGATACAGTGTCCTCTCGACAGCTAACAACTGATGCAGTACTCAGACAGCTAACAACTGATGCAGTGTCCTCTCGACAGCTAACAACTGATGCTGTGTCCCAACAGCTAACAACTGATGCAGTGTCCTCTCGACAGCTAACAACTGATGCAGTGATTCGACATCTAACAACTGATGCAGTGTCCTCTCGACAGCTAACAACTGATGCAGTGTCCCGACAGCTAACAACTGATGCAGTGTCCTCTCGACAGCTAACAACTGATGCAGTGTCCTCTCGACAGCTAACAACTGATGCAGTGTCCCGACAGCTAACAACTGATGCAGTGTCTCGACATCTAACAACTGATGCAGTGTCCCGACAGCTAACAACTGATACAGTGTCCCGACAGCTAACAACTGATGCAGTGTCCTCTCGACAGCTAACAACTGATGCAGTGTCCTCTCGACAGCTAACAATTGATGCAGTGTCTCGACAGCTAACAATAGATGCAGTGTCCTTCCGACAGCTAACAACTGATGCAGTGTCCTCTCGACAGCTAACAACCGATGCAGTGTCCTCTCGACAGCTAACAACTGATGCAGTGTCCCGACAGCTAACAACTGATGCAGTGTCCTCACGACAGATAACAACTGATGCAGTGTCCCGACAGCTAACAACTGATGCAGTGTCCCGACAGCTAACAACTGATGCAGTGTCTCGACAGCTAAGAAATGATGCAGTGATTCGACAGCTAACAACTGATGGAGTGTCTCGACAGCTAACAACTGATGCAGTGTCTCGACAGCTAACAACTGATGCAGTGTCCTTCCGACAGCTAACAACTGATGCAGTGTCCTCTCGACAGGTAACAACTGATGTTAGTGATTCGACATCTAACAAGTGATGCAGTGTCCTCTCGACAGCTAACAACTGATGCTGTGATTCGACAGCTAACAACTGATGCAGTGTCCTCAGGACAGCTAACAACTAAAGCAGTGATTCGACATCTAACAACTGATACAGTGTCCTCCCGACAGCTAACAACTGATGCAGTGCTCAGACAGCTAACAACTGATGCAGTGTCCTCGCGACAGCTAACAACTGATGCAGTGTCCCGACAGCTAAAAACTGATGCAGTGTCTCGACAGCTAAAAACTGATGCAGTGTCCTCTCGACAGCTAACAAAATATGCAGTTTCCTCTCGACAGCTAACACCTGATGCAGTGTCCTTTCGACAACTAACAACTGATGCAGTGTCCTCTTGACAGCTAACAAAATATGCAGTTTCTTCTCGACAGCTAACAACTGATGCAGTGTCCTCCCGACAGATAACAACTGATGCAGTGTCCTCTCGACAGCTAGCAACTGATGCAGTGTTCCGACAGCTAACAACTGATGCAGTGTCCCCTCGACAGCTAACAACTCATACAGTGTCCTCTCGACAGCTAACAACTGATGCAGTGCTCAGACAGCTGACAACTGATGCAGTGTCCTCGCGACAGCTAACAACTGATGCAGTGTCCCGACAGCTAAAAACTGATGCAGTGTCTCGACAGCTAACAACTGATGCAGTGTCCTCTCGACAGCTAACAAAATATGCAGTTTCCTCTCGACAGCTAACACCTGATGCAGTGTCCTTTCGACAGCTAACAACTGATGCAGTGTCCTCCCGACAGATAACAACTGATGCAGTGTCCTCTCGACAGCTAACAACTGATGCAGTGTTCCGACAGCTAACAACTGATGCAGTGTCCCCTCGACAGCTAACAACTGATGCAGTGTCCCAACAGCTAATAACTGATGCAGTGTCCCGACAGCTAACAACTGATGCAGTGTCTCGACAGCTAACAACTGTTGCAGTGTCCCGAAAGCTAACAACTGATGCAGTGTCTCGACAGCTAACAACTGATGCAGTGTCCCGAAAGCTAACAACTGATGCAGTGTCTCGACAGCTAACAACTGATGCAGTGTCCCGAAAGCTAACAACTGATGCAGTGTCTCGACAGCTAACAACTGCTGCAGTGTCCCGACATCTAACAACTGATGCAGTGTCCCGACAGCTAACAACTGATGCAGTGTCCTCTCGACAGCTAACAACTGATGCAGTGTCCCAACAGCTAACAACTGATGCAGTGTTCCGAAAGCTAACAACTGATGCAGTGTCCCGAAAGCTAACAACTGATGCAGTGTCTAGACAGCTAACAACTGATGTTGTCTCTCAACAGCTAACAACTGATGCAGTGTCCTCTCGACAGCTAACAGCTGATTCAGTGTCCCGTCAGCTAACAACTGATGCAGTGTCCCGACAGCTAACAACTGATGCAGTGTCCTCTCGACAGCTAACAACTGATGCAGTGTCCCGACAGCTAACAACTGATGCAGTGCCTCGACAGCTAACAACTGCTGCAGTGTCCCGACAGCTAACAACTGATGCAGTGCCTCGACAGCTAACAACTGCTGCAGTGTCCTCTCGAAAGCTAAAAACTGATGCAGTGTCCTCTAGACAGCTAACAAATTATGCAGTGTCCTGACAGCTAACATCTGATGCAGTGTCCTCTCGACAGCTAACAACTGATGCTGTGTCCCAACAGCTAACAACTGATGCAGTGTCCTCTCGACAGCTAACAACTAATGCAGTGATTCGACAGCTAAAAACTGATGCAGTGTCTCGACAGCTAACAACTGATGCAGTGTCCTCTCGACAGCTAACAAAATATGCAGTTTCTTCTCGACAGCTAACAACTGATGCAGTGTCCTCCCGACAGATAACAACTGATGCAGTGTCCTCTCGACAGCTAACAACTGATGCAGTGTCCCAACAGCTCACAACTGATGCAGTGTCCCGACAGCTAACAACTGATGCAGTGTCTCGACAGCTAACAACTGTTGCAGTGTCCCGAAAGCTAACAACTGATGCAGTGTCTCGACAGCTAACAACCGATGCAGTGTCCCGAAAGCTAACAACTGATGCAGTGTGTCGACAGCTAACAACTGATGTAGTGTCCCGAAAGCTAACAACTGATGCAGTGTCTCGACATCTAACAAGTGATGCAGTGTCCTCTCGACAGCTAACAAATGATGCAGTGATTCGACAGCTAACAACTGATGCAGTGTCCTCTCGACAGCTAACAACTGATGCAGTGTTCTTCCGACAGCTAACAACTGATGCAGTGTCCTCTCGACAGCTAAAAACTGATGCAGTGATTCGACATCTAACAACTGATGCAGTGTCCTCTCGACAGCTAACAACTGATGCAGTGATTCGACAGCTAACAACTGATGCAGTGTCCTCTCGACAGCTAACAACTGATGCAGTGATTCGACATCTAACAACTGATACAGTGTCCTCTCGACAGCTAACAACTGATGCAGTGTCCCGACAGCTAACAACTGATGCAGTGTCCTCTCGGCAGCTAACAACTGATGCAGTGTCCTCTCGACAGCTAACAACTGATGCAGTGTCCCGACAGCTAACAACTGATGCAGTGTCTCGACATCTAACAACTGATGCAGTGTCCCGACAGCTAACAACTGATACAGTGTCCCGACAGCTAACAACTGATGCAGTGTCCTCTCGACAGCTAACAACTGATGCAGTGTCCTCTCGACAGCTAACAATTGATGCAGTGTCTCGACAGCTAACAACTGATACAGTGTCTCGACAGCTAACAATAGATGCAGTGTCCTCTCGACAGCTAACAACCGATGCAGTGTCCTCTCGACAGCTAACAACTGATGCAGTGTCCCGACAGCTAACAACTGATGCAGTGTCCTCTCGACAGATAACAACTGATGCAGTGTCCCGTCAGCTAACAACTGATGCAGTGTCCCGACAGCTAACAACTGATGCAGTGTCTCGACAGCTAAGAAATGATGCAGTGATTCGACAGCTAACAACTGATGGAGTGTCTCGACAGCTAACAACTGATGCAGTGTCTCGACAGCTAACAACTGATGCAGTGTCCTTCCGACAGCTAACAACTGATGCAGTGTCCTCTCGACAGGTAACAACTGATGCAGTGATTCGACATCTAACAAGTGATGCAGTGTCCTCTCGACAGCTAACAACTGATGCTGTGATTCGACAGCTAACAACTGATGCAGTGTCCTCAGGACAGCTAACAACTAAAGCAGTGATTCGACATCTAACAACTGATACAGTGTCCTCCCGACAGCTAACAACTGATGCAGTGCTCAGACAGCTAACAACTGATGCAGTGTCCTCGCGACAGCTAACAACTGATGCAGTGTCCCGACAGCTAAAAACTGATGCAGTGTCTCGACAGCTAACAACTGATGCAGTGTCCTCTCGACAGCTAACAAAATATGCAGTTTCCTCTCGACAGCTAACACCTGATGCAGTGTCCTTTCGACAACTAACAACTGATGCAGTGTCCTCTTGACAGCTAACAAAATATGCAGTTTCTTCTCGACAGCTAACAACTGATGCAGTGTCCTCCCGACAGATAACAACTGATGCAGTGTCCTCTCGACAGCTAACAACTGATGCAGTGTTCCGACAGCTAACAACTGATGCAGTGTCCCCTCGACAGCTAACAACTCATACAGTGTCCTCTCGACAGCTAACAACTGATGCAGTGCTCAGACAGCTAACAACTGATGCAGTGTCCTCGCGACAGCTAACAACTGATGCAGTGTCCCGACAGCTAAAAACTGATGCAGTGTCTCGACAGCTAACAACTGATGCAGTGTCCTCTCGACAGCTAACAAAATATGCAGTTTCCTCTCGACAGCTAACACCTGATGCAGTGTCCTTTCGACAGCTAACAACTGATGCAGTGTCCTCCCGACAGATAACAACTGATGCAGTGTCCTCTCGACAGCTAACAACTGATGCAGTGTTCCGACAGCTAACAACTGATGCAGTGTCCCCTCGACAGCTAACAACTGATGCAGTGTCCCAACAGCTAATAACTGATGCAGTGTCCCGACAGCTAACAACTGATGCAGTGTCTCGACAGCTAACAACTGATGCAGTGTCCCGACAGCTAACAACTGATACAGTGTCCCGACAGCTAACAACTGATGCAGTGTCCTCTCGACAGCTAACAACTGATGCAGTGTCCTCTCGACAGCTAACAATTGATGCAGTGTCTCGACAGCTAACAACTGATGCAGTGTCTCGACAGCTAACAATAGATGCAGTGTCCTTCCGACAGCTAACAACTGATGCAGTGTCCTCTCGACAGCTAACAACTGATGCAGTGTCCTCTCGACAGCTAACAATTGATGCAGTGTCTCGACAGCTAACAACTGATGCAGTGTCTCGACAGCTAACAATAGATGCAGTGTCCTTCCGACAGCTAACAACTGATGCAGTGTCCTCTCGACAGCTAACAACTGATGCAGTGTCCCGACAGCTAACAACTGATGCAGTGTCCTCTCGACAGCTAACAACCGATGCAGTGTCCTCTCGACAGCTAACAACTGATGCAGTGTCCCGACAGCTAACAACTGATGCAGTGTCCTCTCGACAGATAACAACTGATGCAGTGTCCCGACAGCTAACAACTGATGCAGTGTCCCGACAGCTAACAACTGATGCAGTGTCTCGACAGCTAAGAAATGATGCAGTGATTCGACAGCTAACAAATGATGGAGTGTCTCGACAGCTAACAACTGATGCAGTGTCTCGACAGCTAACAACTGATGCAGTGTCCTCAGGACAGCTAACGACTAAAGCAGTGATTCGAAATCTAACAACTGATACAGTGTCCTCTCGACAGCTAACAACTGATGCAGTACTCAGACAGCTAACAACTGATGCAGTGTCCTCTCGACAGCTAACAACTGATGCTGTGTCCCAACAGCTAACAACTGATGCAGTGTCCTCTCGACAGCTAACAACTGATGCAGTGATTCGACATCTAACAACTGATGCAGTGTCCTCTCGACAGCTAACAACTGATGCAGTGTCCCGACAGCTAACAACTGATGCAGTGTCCTCTCGACAGCTAACAACTGATGCAGTGTCCTCTCGACAGCTAACAACTGATGCAGTGTCCCGACAGCTAACAACTGATGCAGTGTCTCGACATCTAACAACTGATGCAGTGTCCCGACAGCTAACAACTGATACAGTGTCCCGACAGCTAACAACTGATGCAGTGTCCTCTCGACAGCTAACAACTGATGCAGTGTCCTCTCGACAGCTAACAATTGATGCAGTGTCTCGACAGCTAACAATAGATGCAGTGTCCTTCCGACAGCTAACAACTGATGCAGTGTCCTCTCGACAGCTAACAACCGATGCAGTGTCCTCTCGACAGCTAACAACTGATGCAGTGTCCCGACAGCTAACAACTGATGCAGTGTCCTCACGACAGATAACAACTGATGCAGTGTCCCGACAGCTAACAACTGATGCAGTGTCCCGACAGCTAACAACTGATGCAGTGTCTCGACAGCTAAGAAATGATGCAGTGATTCGACAGCTAACAACTGATGGAGTGTCTCGACAGCTAACAACTGATGCAGTGTCTCGACAGCTAACAACTGATGCAGTGTCCTTCCGACAGCTAACAACTGATGCAGTGTCCTCTCGACAGGTAACAACTGATGTTAGTGATTCGACATCTAACAAGTGATGCAGTGTCCTCTCGACAGCTAACAACTGATGCTGTGATTCGACAGCTAACAACTGATGCAGTGTCCTCAGGACAGCTAACAACTAAAGCAGTGATTCGACATCTAACAACTGATACAGTGTCCTCCCGACAGCTAACAACTGATGCAGTGCTCAGACAGCTAACAACTGATGCAGTGTCCTCGCGACAGCTAACAACTGATGCAGTGTCCCGACAGCTAAAAACTGATGCAGTGTCTCGACAGCTAAAAACTGATGCAGTGTCCTCTCGACAGCTAACAAAATATGCAGTTTCCTCTCGACAGCTAACACCTGATGCAGTGTCCTTTCGACAACTAACAACTGATGCAGTGTCCTCTTGACAGCTAACAAAATATGCAGTTTCTTCTCGACAGCTAACAACTGATGCAGTGTCCTCCCGACAGATAACAACTGATGCAGTGTCCTCTCGACAGCTAGCAACTGATGCAGTGTTCCGACAGCTAACAACTGATGCAGTGTCCCCTCGACAGCTAACAACTCATACAGTGTCCTCTCGACAGCTAACAACTGATGCAGTGCTCAGACAGCTGACAACTGATGCAGTGTCCTCGCGACAGCTAACAACTGATGCAGTGTCCCGACAGCTAAAAACTGATGCAGTGTCTCGACAGCTAACAACTGATGCAGTGTCCTCTCGACAGCTAACAAAATATGCAGTTTCCTCTCGACAGCTAACACCTGATGCAGTGTCCTTTCGACAGCTAACAACTGATGCAGTGTCCTCCCGACAGATAACAACTGATGCAGTGTCCTCTCGACAGCTAACAACTGATGCAGTGTTCCGACAGCTAACAACTGATGCAGTGTCCCCTCGACAGCTAACAACTGATGCAGTGTCCCAACAGCTAATAACTGATGCAGTGTCCCGACAGCTAACAACTGATGCAGTGTCTCGACAGCTAACAACTGTTGCAGTGTCCCGAAAGCTAACAACTGATGCAGTGTCTCGACAGCTAACAACTGATGCAGTGTCCCGAAAGCTAACAACTGATGCAGTGTCTCGACAGCTAACAACTGATGCAGTGTCCCGAAAGCTAACAACTGATGCAGTGTCTCGACAGCTAACAACTGCTGCAGTGTCCCGACATCTAACAACTGATGCAGTGTCCCGACAGCTAACAACTGATGCAGTGTCCTCTCGACAGCTAACAACTGATGCAGTGTCCCAACAGCTAACAACTGATGCAGTGTTCCGAAAGCTAACAACTGATGCAGTGTCCCGAAAGCTAACAACTGATGCAGTGTCTAGACAGCTAACAACTGATGTTGTCTCTCAACAGCTAACAACTGATGCAGTGTCCTCTCGACAGCTAACAGCTGATTCAGTGTCCCGTCAGCTAACAACTGATGCAGTGTCCCGACAGCTAACAACTGATGCAGTGTCCTCTCGACAGCTAACAACTGATGCAGTGTCCCGACAGCTAACAACTGATGCAGTGCCTCGACAGCTAACAACTGCTGCAGTGTCCCGACAGCTAACAACTGATGCAGTGCCTCGACAGCTAACAACTGCTGCAGTGTCCTCTCGAAAGCTAAAAACTGATGCAGTGTCCTCTAGACAGCTAACAAATTATGCAGTGTCCTGACAGCTAACATCTGATGCAGTGTCCTCTCGACAGCTAACAACTGATGCTGTGTCCCAACAGCTAACAACTGATGCAGTGTCCTCTCGACAGCTAACAACTAATGCAGTGATTCGACAGCTAAAAACTGATGCAGTGTCTCGACAGCTAACAACTGATGCAGTGTCCTCTCGACAGCTAACAAAATATGCAGTTTCTTCTCGACAGCTAACAACTGATGCAGTGTCCTCCCGACAGATAACAACTGATGCAGTGTCCTCTCGACAGCTAACAACTGATGCAGTGTCCCAACAGCTCACAACTGATGCAGTGTCCCGACAGCTAACAACTGATGCAGTGTCTCGACAGCTAACAACTGTTGCAGTGTCCCGAAAGCTAACAACTGATGCAGTGTCTCGACAGCTAACAACCGATGCAGTGTCCCGAAAGCTAACAACTGATGCAGTGTGTCGACAGCTAACAACTGATGTAGTGTCCCGAAAGCTAACAACTGATGCAGTGTCTCGACATCTAACAAGTGATGCAGTGTCCTCTCGACAGCTAACAAATGATGCAGTGATTCGACAGCTAACAACTGATGCAGTGTCCTCTCGACAGCTAACAACTGATGCAGTGTTCTTCCGACAGCTAACAACTGATGCAGTGTCCTCTCGACAGCTAAAAACTGATGCAGTGATTCGACATCTAACAACTGATGCAGTGTCCTCTCGACAGCTAACAACTGATGCAGTGATTCGACAGCTAACAACTGATGCAGTGTCCTCTCGACAGCTAACAACTGATGCAGTGATTCGACATCTAACAACTGATACAGTGTCCTCTCGACAGCTAACAACTGATGCAGTGTCCCGACAGCTAACAACTGATGCAGTGTCCTCTCGGCAGCTAACAACTGATGCAGTGTCCTCTCGACAGCTAACAACTGATGCAGTGTCCCGACAGCTAACAACTGATGCAGTGTCTCGACATCTAACAACTGATGCAGTGTCCCGACAGCTAACAACTGATACAGTGTCCCGACAGCTAACAACTGATGCAGTGTCCTCTCGACAGCTAACAACTGATGCAGTGTCCTCTCGACAGCTAACAATTGATGCAGTGTCTCGACAGCTAACAACTGATACAGTGTCTCGACAGCTAACAATAGATGCAGTGTCCTCTCGACAGCTAACAACCGATGCAGTGTCCTCTCGACAGCTAACAACTGATGCAGTGTCCCGACAGCTAACAACTGATGCAGTGTCCTCTCGACAGATAACAACTGATGCAGTGTCCCGTCAGCTAACAACTGATGCAGTGTCCCGACAGCTAACAACTGATGCAGTGTCTCGACAGCTAAGAAATGATGCAGTGATTCGACAGCTAACAACTGATGGAGTGTCTCGACAGCTAACAACTGATGCAGTGTCTCGACAGCTAACAACTGATGCAGTGTCCTTCCGACAGCTAACAACTGATGCAGTGTCCTCTCGACAGGTAACAACTGATGCAGTGATTCGACATCTAACAAGTGATGCAGTGTCCTCTCGACAGCTAACAACTGATGCAGTGATTCGACAGCTAACAACTGATGCAGTGTCCTCAGGACAGCTAACAACTAAAGCAGTGATTCGACATCTAACAACTGATACAGTGTCCTCTCGACAGCTAACAACTGATGCAGTGCTCAGACAGCTAACAACTGATGCAGTGTCCTCGCGACAGCTAACAACCGATGCAGTGTCCCGACAGCTAAAAACTGATGCAGTGTCTCGACAGCTAACAACTGATGCAGTGTCCTCTCGACAGCTAACAAAATATGCAGTTTCCTCTCGACAGCTAACAACTGATGCAGTGTCCTTTCGACAACTAACAACTGATGCAGTGCCTCGACAGCTAACAAAATATGCAGTTTCTTCTCGACAGCTAACAACTGATGCAGTGTCCTCCCGACAGATAACAACTGATGCAGTGTCCTTTCGACAGCTAACAACTGATGCAGTGTCCTCCCGACAGATAACAACTGATGCAGTGTCCTCTCGACAGCTAACAACTGATGCAGTGTTCCGACAGCTAACAACTGATGCAGTGTCCTCTCGACAGCTAACAACTGATGCAGTGTCCTCCCGACAGATAACAACTGATGCAGTGTCCTCTCGACAGCTAACAACTGATGCAGTGTTCCGACAGCTAACAACTGATGCAGTGTCCTCTCGACAGCTAACAACTGATGCAGTGTTCCGACAGCTAACAACTGATACAGTGTCCTCTCGACAGCTAACAACTGATGCAGTGTTCCGACAGCTAACAACTGATGCAGTGTCTCGACATCTAACAACTGATGCAGTGTCCTCTCGACAGCTAACAACTCATACAGTGTCCTCTCGACAGCTAACAACTGATGCAGTGTTCCGACAGCTAACAACTGATGCAGTGTCCTCTCGACAGCTAACAACTGATGCAGTGTTCCGACAGCTAACAACTGATGCAGTGTCCCCTCGACAGCTAACAACTGATGCAGTGTCCCCTCGACAGCTAACAACTGATGCAGTGTTCCGACAGCTAACAACTGATGCAGTGTCCTCTCGACAGCTAACAACTGATGCAGTGTCCCCTCGACAGCTAACAACTGATGCAGTGTCCCCTCGACAGATAACAACTGATGCAGTGTCCCCTCGACAGCTAACAACTGATGCAGTGTCCCCTCGACAGCTAACAACTGATGCAGTGTTCCGACAGCTAACAACTGATGCAGTGTCCTCTCGACAGCTAACAACTGATGCAGTGTCCCCTCGACAGCTAACAACTGATGCAGTGTCCCCTCGACAGCTAACAACTGATGCAGTGTCCCGACATCTAACAACTGATGCAGTGTCCCGACAGCTAACAACTGATGCAGTGTCCTCTCGACAGCTAACAACTGATGCAGTGTCCCGACAGCTAACAACTGATGCAGTGTCCTCTCGACAGCTAACAACTGATGCAGTGTCCCAACAGCTAACAACTGATGCAGTGTCCTCTCGACAGCTAACAACTGATGCAGTGTCCCGACAGCTAACAACTGATGCAGTGTCCTCTTGACAGCTAACAACTGATGCAGTGTCCTCTCGACAGCTAACAACTGATGCAGTGTCCCGATAGCTAACAACTGATGCAGTTTCACGACAGCTAACAACTGATGCAGTGCTCAGACAGCTAACAACTGATGCAGTGTCTCGACAGCTAACAACTGATGCAGTGTCCTCTCGACAGCTAACAACTGATGTAGTGTCCTCTCGACAGCTAACAACTGATGAAGTGTCCTCTCGACAGCTAACAACTGATGCAATGTCCTCTATACAGCTAACAACTTATGCAGTGTCCTCTCGACAGCTAACAACTGATGTAGTGTCCTCTCGACAGCTAACAACTGATGAAGTGTCCTCTCGACAGCTAACAACTGATGCAATGTCCTCTATACAGCTAACAACTTATGCAGTGTCCTCTCGACAGCTAACAACTGATGAAGTGTCCTCTCGGCAGCTAACAACTGATGCAATGTCCTCTATACAGCTAACAACTTATGCAGTGTCCTCTCGACAGCTAACAACTTATGCAGTGTCCTCTCGACAGATAACAACTGATGCAGTGTCCCAACAGCTAACAACTGATGCAGTGTCCTCTCGACAGCTAACAACTGATGCAGTGTCCCGACAGCTAACAACTGATGCAGTGTCCTCTCGACAGCAAACAACTGATGCAGTATCCCGACAGCTAACAACTGATGCAGTGTCCTCTCGACAGCTAACAACTGATGCAGTGTCCTCTCGACAGCTAACAACTGATGCAGTGTCCCGACAGCTAACAACTGATGCAGTGTCCTCTCGACAGCTAACAACTGATGCAGTGTCCCGACAGCTAATAACTGATGCAGTGTCCCGACAGCTAACAACTGATGCAGTGTCCCGACAGCTAACAACTGATGCAGTGTCTCGACAGCTAACAACTGATGCAGTGTCTCGACAGCCAACAACTGATGCAGTGTCCTTCCGAGAGCTAACAACTGATGCAGTGTCCTCTCGAAAGCTAACAACTGATGCAATGATTCGACAGCTAACAACTGATGCAGTGTCCTCTCGACAGCTAACAACTGATGCAGTGATTCGACATCTAACAACTGATACAGTGTCCTCTCGACAGCTAACAACTGATGCAGTGTCCCGACAGCTAACAACTGATGCAGTGTCCTCTCGACAGCTAACAACTTATGCAGTGTCCTCTCGACAGCTAACAACTGATGCAGTGTCCTCTCGACAGCTAACAACTGATGCAGTGTCCTCTCGACAGCTAACAACTGATGCAGTGTCCTCTCGACAGCTAACAACTGAAGCAGTGTCCTCTCGACAGCTAACAACTGATGCAGTGTCCCGACAGCTAACAACTGATGCAGTGTCCTCTCGACAGCTAAACACTGATGCAGTGTCCCGACAGCTAACAACTGATGCAGTGTCTCGACAGCTAACAACTGATGCAGTGTCCTCTCGACAGCTAACAACTAATGCAGTGTCCCGACAGCTAACAACTGATGCAGTGTCCTCTCGACAGCTAACAACTGATGCAGTGTCCTGACAGCTGACAACTGATGCAGTGTCTCGACAGCTAACAACTGATGCAGTGTCCTCTCGACAGCTAACAACAGATGCAGTGTCCCGACAGCTAACAACGGATGCAGTGGCCTCTCGACAGCTAACAACTGATGCAGTGTCCTCTCGACAGCTAACAACTGATGCAGTGTCTCGACAGCTAACAACTGATGCAGTGTCTCGACAGCTAACAACTGATGCAGTGTCTCGACAGCTAACAACTTATGCAGTGTCCTCTCGACAGCTAACAACTGATGCAGTGTCCTCTCGACAGCTAACAACTGATGCAGTGCCCGCTCGAACTCTAACAACTGATGCAGTGTCCCAACAGCTAACAACTGATGCAGTGTCTCGACAGCTAACAACTGATGCAGTGTCCTCTCGACAGCTAACAACTGATGCAGTGTCCCGACAGCTAACAACTGATGCAGTGTCCTCTCGACAGCTAACAATTGATGCAGTGTCTCAAGAGCTAACAACTGATGCAGTGTCCCGACAGCTAACAACTGATGCAGTGTCCTCTCGACAGCTAACAACTGATGCAGTGTCCTCTCGACAGCTAACAACTGATGCAGTGTCTCAAGAGCTAACAACTAATGCAGTGTGCCGACAGCTAACAACTGATGCAGTGTCCTCTCGACAGCTAACAACTGATGCAGTGTCTCGACAGCTAACAACTGATGCAGTGTCCTCTCGACAGCTAACAACTGATGCAGTGTCTCGACAGCTAACAACTGATGCAGTGTCTCGACAGCTAACAACTGATGCAGTGTCCCGACAGCTAACAACTGATGCAGTGTCCTCTCGACAGCTAACAACTGATGCAGTGTCCCGACAGCTGACAACTGATGCAGTGTCCTCTCGACAGCTAACAACTGATGCAGTGTCCTCTCGACAGCTAACAATTGATGCAGTGTCTCAAGAGCTAACAACTGATGCAGTGTCCCGACAGCTAACAACTGATGCAGTGTCCTCTCGACAGCTAACAACTGATGCAGTGTCTCGACAGCTAACAACTGATGCAGTGTCCTGACAGCTGACAACTGATGCAGTGTCCTCTCGACAGCTAACAACTGATGCAGTATCCTCTCGACAGCTAACAACTGATGCAGTATCCCAAGAGCTAACAACTAATGCAGTGTGCCGACAGCTAACAACTGATGCAGTGTCCTCTCGACAGCTAACAACTGATGCAGTGTCTCGACAGCTAACAACTGATGCAGTGTCTCGACAGCTAACAACTGATGCAGTGTCCTCTCGACAGCTAACAACTGATGCAGTGTCTCGACAGCTAACAACTGATGCAGTGTCTCGACAGCTAACAACTGATGCAGTGTCCCGACAGCTAACAACTGATGCAGTGTCCTCTCGACAGCTAACAACTGATGCAGTGTCCCGACAGCTGACAACTGATGCAGTGTCCTCTCGACAGCTAACAACTGATGCAGTGTCCTCTCGACAGCTAACAATTGATGCAGTGTCTCAAGAGCTAACAACTGATGCAGTGTCCCGACAGCTAACAACTGATGCAGTGTCCTCTCGACAGCTAACAACTGATGCAGTGTCTCGACAGCTAACAACTGATGCAGTGTCCTGACAGCTGACAACTGATGCAGTGTCCTCTCGACAGCTAACAACTGATGCAGTATCCTCTCGACAGCTAACAACTGATGCAGTATCCCAACAGCTAACAACTGATGCAGTGTCTCGACAGCTAACAACTGATGCAGTGTCCTCTCGACAGCTAACAACTGATGCAGTGTCCTCTCGACAGCTAACAACTGATGCAGTGTCTCGACAGCTAACAACTGATGCAGTGTCTCGACAGCTAACAGCTGATGCAGTGTCTCGACAGCTAACAACTGTTGCAGTGTCCTCTCGACAGTTAACAACTGATGCAGTGTCCTCTCGACAGCTAACAACTGATGCAGTGTCTCGACAGCTAACAACTGATGCAGTGTCCTCTCGACAGCTAACAACTGATGCTGTGTCCCAACAGCTAACAACTAATGCAGTGTCCTCTCGACGACAGCTAACAACTGATGCAGTGATTCGACATCTAACAACTGATGCAGTGTCCTCTCAACAGCTAACAACTGATGCAGTGTCCCGACAGCTAACAACTGATGCAGTGTCCTCTCGACAGCAAACAACTGATGCAGTATCCCGACAGCTAACAACTGATGCAGTGTCCTCTCGACAGCTAACAACTGATGCAGTGTCCTCTCGACAGCTAACAACTGATGCAGTGTCCCGACAGCTAACAACTGATGCAGTGTCCTCTCGACAGATAACAACTGATGCAGTGTCCCGACAGCTAATAACTGATGCAGTGTCCCGACAGCTAACAACTGATGCAGTGTCCCGACAGCTAACAACTGATGCAGTGTCTCGACAGCTAACAACTGATGCAGTGTCTCGACAGCTAACAACTGATGCAGTGTCCTTCCGACAGCTAACAACTGATGCAGTGTCCTCTCGACAGCTAACAACTGATGCAGTGATTCGACAGCTAACAACTGATGCAGTGTCCTCTCGACAGCTAACAACTGATGCAGTGTCCCGACAGCTAACAACTGATGCAGTGTCCTCTCGACAGCTAACAACTGATGCAGTGTCCTCTCGACAGCTAACAACTGATGCAGTGTCCTCTCGACAGCTAACAACTGATGCAGTGTCCTCTCGACAGCTAACAACTGAAGCAGTGTCCTCTCGTGAGCTAACAACTGATGCAGTGTCCCGACAGCTAACAACTGATGCAGTGTCCTCTCGACAGCTAAACACTGATGCAGTGTCCCGACAGCTAACAACTGATGCAGAGTCCCGACAGATAACACCTGATGCAGTGTCTCGACAGCTAACAACTGATGCAGTGTCCTCTCGACAGGTAACAACTGATGCAGTGATTCGACATCTAACAAGTGATGCAGTGTCCTCTCGACAGCTAACAACTGATGCAGTGTCCTCAGGACAGCTAACGACTAAAGCAATGATTCGACATCTAACAACTGATACAGTGTCCTCTCGACAGCTAACAACTGATGCAGTACTCAGACAGCTAACAACTGATGCAGTGTCCTCTCGACAGCTAACAACTGATGCTGTGTCCCAACAGCTAACAACTGATGCAGTGTCCTCTCGACAGCTAACAACTGATGCAGTGATTCGACATCTAACAACTGATGCAGTGTCCTCTCGACAGCTAACAACTGATGCAGTGTCCCGACAGCTAACAACTGATGCAGTGTCCTCTCGACAGCTAACAACTGATGCAGTGTCCTCTCGACAGCTAACAACTGATGCAGTGTCCCGACAGCTAACAACTGATGCAGTGTCTCGACATCTAACAACTGATGAAGTGTCCCGACAGATAACAACTGATACAGTGTCCCGACAGCTAACAACTGATGCAGTGTCCTCTCGAGAGCTAACAACTGATGCAGTGTCCTCTCGACAGCTAACAATTGATGCAGTGTCTCGACAGCTAACAATAGATGCAGTGTCCTTCCGACAGCTAACAACTGATGCAGTGTCCTCTCGACAGCTAACAACCGATGCAGTGTCCTCTCGACAGCTAACAACTGATGCAGTGTCCCGACAGCTAACAACTGATGCAGTGTCCTCTCGACAGATAACAACTGATGCAGTGTCCCGACAGCTAACAACTGATGCAGTGTCCCGACAGCTAACAACTGATGCAGTGTCTCGACAGCTAAGAAATGATGCAGTGATTCGACAGCTAACAACTGATGGAGTGTCTCGACAGCTAACAACTGATGCAGTGTCTCGACAGCTAACAACTGATGCAGTGTCCTTCCGACAGCTAACAACTGATGCAGTGTCCTCTCGACAGGTAACAACTGATGCAGTGATTCGACATCTAACAAGTGATGCAGTGTCCTCTCGACAGCTAACAACTGATGCTGTGATTCGACAGCTAACAACTGATGCAGTGTCCTCAGGACAGCTAACAACTAAAGCAGTGATTCGACATCTAACAACTGATACAGTGTCCTCCCGACAGCTAACAACTGATGCAGTGCTCAGACAGCTAACAACTGATGCAGTGTCCTCGCGACAGCTAACAACTGATGCAGTGTCCCGACAGCTAAAAACTGATGCAGTGTCTCGACAGCTAACAACTGATGCAGTGTCCTCTCGACAGCTAACAAAATATGCAGTTTCCTCTCGACAGCTAACACCTGATGCAGTGTCCTTTCGACAACTAACAACTGATGCAGTGTCCTCTTGACAGCTAACAAAATATGCAGTTTCTTCTCGACAGCTAACAACTGATGCAGTGTCCTCCCGACAGATAACAACTGATGCAGTGTCCTCTCGACAGCTAACAACTGATGCAGTGTTCCGACAGCTAACAACTGATGCAGTGTCCCCTCGACAGCTAACAACTCATACAGTGTCCTCTCGACAGCTAACAACTGATGCAGTGCTCAGACAGCTAACAACTGATGCAGTGTCCTCGCGACAGCTAACAACTGATGCAGTGTCCCGACAGCTAAAAACTGATGCAGTGTCTCGACAGCTAACAACTGATGCAGTGTCCTCTCGACAGCTAACAAAATATGCAGTTTCCTCTCGACAGCTAACACCTGATGCAGTGTCCTTTCGACAGCTAACAACTGATGCAGTGTCCTCCCGACAGATAACAACTGATGCAGTGTCCTCTCGACAGCTAACAACTGATGCAGTGTTCCGACAGCTAACAACTGATGCAGTGTCCCCTCGACAGCTAACAACTGATGCAGTGTCCCAACAGCTAATAACTGATGCAGTGTCCCGACAGCTAACAACTGATGCAGTGTCTCGACAGCTAACAACTGATGCAGTGTCCCGACAGCTAACAACTGATACAGTGTCCCGACAGCTAACAACTGATGCAGTGTCCTCTCGACAGCTAACAACTGATGCAGTGTCCTCTCGACAGCTAACAATTGATGCAGTGTCTCGACAGCTAACAACTGATGCAGTGTCTCGACAGCTAACAATAGATGCAGTGTCCTTCCGACAGCTAACAACTGATGCAGTGTCCTCTCGACAGCTAACAACTGATGCAGTGTCCTCTCGACAGCTAACAATTGATGCAGTGTCTCGACAGCTAACAACTGATGCAGTGTCTCGACAGCTAACAATAGATGCAGTGTCCTTCCGACAGCTAACAACTGATGCAGTGTCCTCTCGACAGCTAACAACTGATGCAGTGTCCCGACAGCTAACAACTGATGCAGTGTCCTCTCGACAGCTAACAACCGATGCAGTGTCCTCTCGACAGCTAACAACTGATGCAGTGTCCCGACAGCTAACAACTGATGCAGTGTCCTCTCGACAGATAACAACTGATGCAGTGTCCCGACAGCTAACAACTGATGCAGTGTCCCGACAGCTAACAACTGATGCAGTGTCTCGACAGCTAAGAAATGATGCAGTGATTCGACAGCTAACAAATGATGGAGTGTCTCGACAGCTAACAACTGATGCAGTGTCTCGACAGCTAACAACTGATGCAGTGTCCTCAGGACAGCTAACGACTAAAGCAGTGATTCGAAATCTAACAACTGATACAGTGTCCTCTCGACAGCTAACAACTGATGCAGTACTCAGACAGCTAACAACTGATGCAGTGTCCTCTCGACAGCTAACAACTGATGCTGTGTCCCAACAGCTAACAACTGATGCAGTGTCCTCTCGACAGCTAACAACTGATGCAGTGATTCGACATCTAACAACTGATGCAGTGTCCTCTCGACAGCTAACAACTGATGCAGTGTCCCGACAGCTAACAACTGATGCAGTGTCCTCTCGACAGCTAACAACTGATGCAGTGTCCTCTCGACAGCTAACAACTGATGCAGTGTCCCGACAGCTAACAACTGATGCAGTGTCTCGACATCTAACAACTGATGCAGTGTCCCGACAGCTAACAACTGATACAGTGTCCCGACAGCTAACAACTGATGCAGTGTCCTCTCGACAGCTAACAACTGATGCAGTGTCCTCTCGACAGCTAACAATTGATGCAGTGTCTCGACAGCTAACAATAGATGCAGTGTCCTTCCGACAGCTAACAACTGATGCAGTGTCCTCTCGACAGCTAACAACCGATGCAGTGTCCTCTCGACAGCTAACAACTGATGCAGTGTCCCGACAGCTAACAACTGATGCAGTGTCCTCACGACAGATAACAACTGATGCAGTGTCCCGACAGCTAACAACTGATGCAGTGTCCCGACAGCTAACAACTGATGCAGTGTCTCGACAGCTAAGAAATGATGCAGTGATTCGACAGCTAACAACTGATGGAGTGTCTCGACAGCTAACAACTGATGCAGTGTCTCGACAGCTAACAACTGATGCAGTGTCCTTCCGACAGCTAACAACTGATGCAGTGTCCTCTCGACAGGTAACAACTGATGTTAGTGATTCGACATCTAACAAGTGATGCAGTGTCCTCTCGACAGCTAACAACTGATGCTGTGATTCGACAGCTAACAACTGATGCAGTGTCCTCAGGACAGCTAACAACTAAAGCAGTGATTCGACATCTAACAACTGATACAGTGTCCTCCCGACAGCTAACAACTGATGCAGTGCTCAGACAGCTAACAACTGATGCAGTGTCCTCGCGACAGCTAACAACTGATGCAGTGTCCCGACAGCTAAAAACTGATGCAGTGTCTCGACAGCTAAAAACTGATGCAGTGTCCTCTCGACAGCTAACAAAATATGCAGTTTCCTCTCGACAGCTAACACCTGATGCAGTGTCCTTTCGACAACTAACAACTGATGCAGTGTCCTCTTGACAGCTAACAAAATATGCAGTTTCTTCTCGACAGCTAACAACTGATGCAGTGTCCTCCCGACAGATAACAACTGATGCAGTGTCCTCTCGACAGCTAGCAACTGATGCAGTGTTCCGACAGCTAACAACTGATGCAGTGTCCCCTCGACAGCTAACAACTCATACAGTGTCCTCTCGACAGCTAACAACTGATGCAGTGCTCAGACAGCTGACAACTGATGCAGTGTCCTCGCGACAGCTAACAACTGATGCAGTGTCCCGACAGCTAAAAACTGATGCAGTGTCTCGACAGCTAACAACTGATGCAGTGTCCTCTCGACAGCTAACAAAATATGCAGTTTCCTCTCGACAGCTAACACCTGATGCAGTGTCCTTTCGACAGCTAACAACTGATGCAGTGTCCTCCCGACAGATAACAACTGATGCAGTGTCCTCTCGACAGCTAACAACTGATGCAGTGTTCCGACAGCTAACAACTGATGCAGTGTCCCCTCGACAGCTAACAACTGATGCAGTGTCCCAACAGCTAATAACTGATGCAGTGTCCCGACAGCTAACAACTGATGCAGTGTCTCGACAGCTAACAACTGTTGCAGTGTCCCGAAAGCTAACAACTGATGCAGTGTCTCGACAGCTAACAACTGATGCAGTGTCCCGAAAGCTAACAACTGATGCAGTGTCTCGACAGCTAACAACTGATGCAGTGTCCCGAAAGCTAACAACTGATGCAGTGTCTCGACAGCTAACAACTGCTGCAGTGTCCCGACATCTAACAACTGATGCAGTGTCCCGACAGCTAACAACTGATGCAGTGTCCTCTCGACAGCTAACAACTGATGCAGTGTCCCAACAGCTAACAACTGATGCAGTGTTCCGAAAGCTAACAACTGATGCAGTGTCCCGAAAGCTAACAACTGATGCAGTGTTTAGACAGCTAACAACTGATGTTGTCTCTCAACAGCTAACAACTGATGCAGTGTCCTCTCGACAGCTAACAGCTGATTCAGTGTCCCGTCAGCTAACAACTGATGCAGTGTCCCGACAGCTAACAACTGATGCAGTGTCCTCTCGACAGCTAACAACTGATGCAGTGTCCCGACAGCTAACAACTGATGCAGTGCCTCGACAGCTAACAACTGCTGCAGTGTCCCGACAGCTAACAACTGATGCAGTGCCTCGACAGCTAACAACTGCTGCAGTGTCCTCTCGAAAGCTAAAAACTGATGCAGTGTCCTCTAGACAGCTAACAAATTATGCAGTGTCCTGACAGCTAACATCTGATGCAGTGTCCTCTCGACAGCTAACAACTGATGCTGTGTCCCAACAGCTAACAACTGATGCAGTGTCCTCTCGACAGCTAACAACTAATGCAGTGATTCGACAGCTAAAAACTGATGCAGTGTCTCGACAGCTAACAACTGATGCAGTGTCCTCTCGACAGCTAACAAAATATGCAGTTTCTTCTCGACAGCTAACAACTGATGCAGTGTCCTCCCGACAGATAACAACTGATGCAGTGTCCTCTCGACAGCTAACAACTGATGCAGTGTCCCAACAGCTCACAACTGATGCAGTGTCCCGACAGCTAACAACTGATGCAGTGTCCCCTCGACAGCTAACAACTGATGCAGTGTCCCAACAGCTAATAACTGATGCAGTGTCCCGACAGCTAACAACTGATGCAGTGTCTCGACAGCTAACAACTGATGCAGTGTCCCGACAGCTAACAACTGATACAGTGTCCCGACAGCTAACAACTGATGCAGTGTCCTCTCGACAGCTAACAACTGATGCAGTGTCCTCTCGACAGCTAACAATTGATGCAGTGTCTCGACAGCTAACAACTGATGCAGTGTCTCGACAGCTAACAATAGATGCAGTGTCCTTCCGACAGCTAACAACTGATGCAGTGTCCTCTCGACAGCTAACAACTGATGCAGTGTCCTCTCGACAGCTAACAATTGATGCAGTGTCTCGACAGCTAACAACTGATGCAGTGTCTCGACAGCTAACAATAGATGCAGTGTCCTTCCGACAGCTAACAACTGATGCAGTGTCCTCTCGACAGCTAACAACTGATGCAGTGTCCCGACAGCTAACAACTGATGCAGTGTCCTCTCGACAGCTAACAACCGATGCAGTGTCCTCTCGACAGCTAACAACTGATGCAGTGTCCCGACAGCTAACAACTGATGCAGTGTCCTCTCGACAGATAACAACTGATGCAGTGTCCCGACAGCTAACAACTGATGCAGTGTCCCGACAGCTAACAACTGATGCAGTGTCTCGACAGCTAAGAAATGATGCAGTGATTCGACAGCTAACAAATGATGGAGTGTCTCGACAGCTAACAACTGATGCAGTGTCTCGACAGCTAACAACTGATGCAGTGTCCTCAGGACAGCTAACGACTAAAGCAGTGATTCGAAATCTAACAACTGATACAGTGTCCTCTCGACAGCTAACAACTGATGCAGTACTCAGACAGCTAACAACTGATGCAGTGTCCTCTCGACAGCTAACAACTGATGCTGTGTCCCAACAGCTAACAACTGATGCAGTGTCCTCTCGACAGCTAACAACTGATGCAGTGATTCGACATCTAACAACTGATGCAGTGTCCTCTCGACAGCTAACAACTGATGCAGTGTCCCGACAGCTAACAACTGATGCAGTGTCCTCTCGACAGCTAACAACTGATGCAGTGTCCTCTCGACAGCTAACAACTGATGCAGTGTCCCGACAGCTAACAACTGATGCAGTGTCTCGACATCTAACAACTGATGCAGTGTCCCGACAGCTAACAACTGATACAGTGTCCCGACAGCTAACAACTGATGCAGTGTCCTCTCGACAGCTAACAACTGATGCAGTGTCCTCTCGACAGCTAACAATTGATGCAGTGTCTCGACAGCTAACAATAGATGCAGTGTCCTTCCGACAGCTAACAACTGATGCAGTGTCCTCTCGACAGCTAACAACCGATGCAGTGTCCTCTCGACAGCTAACAACTGATGCAGTGTCCCGACAGCTAACAACTGATGCAGTGTCCTCACGACAGATAACAACTGATGCAGTGTCCCGACAGCTAACAACTGATGCAGTGTCCCGACAGCTAACAACTGATGCAGTGTCTCGACAGCTAAGAAATGATGCAGTGATTCGACAGCTAACAACTGATGGAGTGTCTCGACAGCTAACAACTGATGCAGTGTCTCGACAGCTAACAACTGATGCAGTGTCCTTCCGACAGCTAACAACTGATGCAGTGTCCTCTCGACAGGTAACAACTGATGTTAGTGATTCGACATCTAACAAGTGATGCAGTGTCCTCTCGACAGCTAACAACTGATGCTGTGATTCGACAGCTAACAACTGATGCAGTGTCCTCAGGACAGCTAACAACTAAAGCAGTGATTCGACATCTAACAACTGATACAGTGTCCTCCCGACAGCTAACAACTGATGCAGTGCTCAGACAGCTAACAACTGATGCAGTGTCCTCGCGACAGCTAACAACTGATGCAGTGTCCCGACAGCTAAAAACTGATGCAGTGTCTCGACAGCTAAAAACTGATGCAGTGTCCTCTCGACAGCTAACAAAATATGCAGTTTCCTCTCGACAGCTAACACCTGATGCAGTGTCCTTTCGACAACTAACAACTGATGCAGTGTCCTCTTGACAGCTAACAAAATATGCAGTTTCTTCTCGACAGCTAACAACTGATGCAGTGTCCTCCCGACAGATAACAACTGATGCAGTGTCCTCTCGACAGCTAGCAACTGATGCAGTGTTCCGACAGCTAACAACTGATGCAGTGTCCCCTCGACAGCTAACAACTCATACAGTGTCCTCTCGACAGCTAACAACTGATGCAGTGCTCAGACAGCTGACAACTGATGCAGTGTCCTCGCGACAGCTAACAACTGATGCAGTGTCCCGACAGCTAAAAACTGATGCAGTGTCTCGACAGCTAACAACTGATGCAGTGTCCTCTCGACAGCTAACAAAATATGCAGTTTCCTCTCGACAGCTAACACCTGATGCAGTGTCCTTTCGACAGCTAACAACTGATGCAGTGTCCTCCCGACAGATAACAACTGATGCAGTGTCCTCTCGACAGCTAACAACTGATGCAGTGTTCCGACAGCTAACAACTGATGCAGTGTCCCCTCGACAGCTAACAACTGATGCAGTGTCCCAACAGCTAATAACTGATGCAGTGTCCCGACAGCTAACAACTGATGCAGTGTCTCGACAGCTAACAACTGTTGCAGTGTCCCGAAAGCTAACAACTGATGCAGTGTCTCGACAGCTAACAACTGATGCAGTGTCCCGAAAGCTAACAACTGATGCAGTGTCTTGACAGCTAACAACTGATGCAGTGTCCCGAAAGCTAACAACTGATGCAGTGTCTCGACAGCTAACAACTGCTGCAGTGTCCCGACATCTAACAACTGATGCAGTGTCCCGACAGCTAACAACTGATGCAGTGTCCTCTCGACAGCTAACAACTGATGCAGTGTCCCAACAGCTAACAACTGATGCAGTGTTCCGAAAGCTAACAACTGATGCAGTGTCCCGAAAGCTAACAACTGATGCAGTGTCTAGACAGCTAACAACTGATGTTGTCTCTCAACAGCTAACAACTGATGCAGTGTCCTCTCGACAGCTAACAGCTGATTCAGTGTCCCGTCAGCTAACAACTGATGCAGTGTCCCGACAGCTAACAACTGATGCAGTGTCCTCTCGACAGCTAACAACTGATGCAGTGTCCCGACAGCTAACAACTGATGCAGTGCCTCGACAGCTAACAACTGCTGCAGTGTCCCGACAGCTAACAACTGATGCAGTGCCTCGACAGCTAACAACTGCTGCAGTGTCCTCTCGAAAGCTAAAAACTGATGCAGTGTCCTCTAGACAGCTAACAAATTATGCAGTGTCCTGACAGCTAACATCTGATGCAGTGTCCTCTCGACAGCTAACAACTGATGCTGTGTCCCAACAGCTAACAACTGATGCAGTGTCCTCTCGACAGCTAACAACTAATGCAGTGATTCGACAGCTAAAAACTGATGCAGTGTCTCGACAGCTAACAACTGATGCAGTGTCCTCTCGACAGCTAACAAAATATGCAGTTTCTTCTCGACAGCTAACAACTGATGCAGTGTCCTCCCGACAGATAACAACTGATGCAGTGTCCTCTCGACAGCTAACAACTGATGCAGTGTCCCAACAGCTCACAACTGATGCAGTGTCCCGACAGCTAACAACTGATGCAGTGTCTCGACAGCTAACAACTGTTGCAGTGTCCCGAAAGCTAACAACTGATGCAGTGTCTCGACAGCTAACAACCGATGCAGTGTCCCGAAAGCTAACAACTGATGCAGTGTGTCGACAGCTAACAACTGATGTAGTGTCCCGAAAGCTAACAACTGATGCAGTGTCTCGACATCTAACAAGTGATGCAGTGTCCTCTCGACAGCTAACAAATGATGCAGTGATTCGACAGCTAACAACTGATGCAGTGTCCTCTCGACAGCTAACAACTGATGCAGTGTTCTTCCGACAGCTAACAACTGATGCAGTGTCCTCTCGACAGCTAAAAACTGATGCAGTGATTCGACATCTAACAACTGATGCAGTGTCCTCTCGACAGCTAACAACTGATGCAGTGATTCGACAGCTAACAACTGATGCAGTGTCCTCTCGACAGCTAACAACTGATGCAGTGATTCGACATCTAACAACTGATACAGTGTCCTCTCGACAGCTAACAACTGATGCAGTGTCCCGACAGCTAACAACTGATGCAGTGTCCTCTCGGCAGCTAACAACTGATGCAGTGTCCTCTCGACAGCTAACAACTGATGCAGTGTCCCGACAGCTAACAACTGATGCAGTGTCTCGACATCTAACAACTGATGCAGTGTCCCGACAGCTAACAACTGATACAGTGTCCCGACAGCTAACAACTGATGCAGTGTCCTCTCGACAGCTAACAACTGATGCAGTGTCCTCTCGACAGCTAACAATTGATGCAGTGTCTCGACAGCTAACAACTGATACAGTGTCTCGACAGCTAACAATAGATGCAGTGTCCTCTCGACAGCTAACAACCGATGCAGTGTCCTCTCGACAGCTAACAACTGATGCAGTGTCCCGACAGCTAACAACTGATGCAGTGTCCTCTCGACAGATAACAACTGATGCAGTGTCCCGTCAGCTAACAACTGATGCAGTGTCCCGACAGCTAACAACTGATGCAGTGTCTCGACAGCTAAGAAATGATGCAGTGATTCGACAGCTAACAACTGATGGAGTGTCTCGACAGCTAACAACTGATGCAGTGTCTCGACAGCTAACAACTGATGCAGTGTCCTTCCGACAGCTAACAACTGATGCAGTGTCCTCTCGACAGGTAACAACTGATGCAGTGATTCGACATCTAACAAGTGATGCAGTGTCCTCTCGACAGCTAACAACTGATGCAGTGATTCGACAGCTAACAACTGATGCAGTGTCCTCAGGACAGCTAACAACTAAAGCAGTGATTCGACATCTAACAACTGATACAGTGTCCTCTCGACAGCTAACAACTGATGCAGTGCTCAGACAGCTAACAACTGATGCAGTGTCCTCGCGACAGCTAACAACCGATGCAGTGTCCCGACAGCTAAAAACTGATGCAGTGTCTCGACAGCTAACAACTGATGCAGTGTCCTCTCGACAGCTAACAAAATATGCAGTTTCCTCTCGACAGCTAACAACTGATGCAGTGTCCTTTCGACAACTAACAACTGATGCAGTGCCTCGACAGCTAACAAAATATGCAGTTTCTTCTCGACAGCTAACAACTGATGCAGTGTCCTCCCGACAGATAACAACTGATGCAGTGTCCTTTCGACAGCTAACAACTGATGCAGTGTCCTCCCGACAGATAACAACTGATGCAGTGTCCTCTCGACAGCTAACAACTGATGCAGTGTTCCGACAGCTAACAACTGATGCAGTGTCCTCTCGACAGCTAACAACTGATGCAGTGTCCTCCCGACAGATAACAACTGATGCAGTGTCCTCTCGACAGCTAACAACTGATGCAGTGTTCCGACAGCTAACAACTGATGCAGTGTCCTCTCGACAGCTAACAACTGATGCAGTGTTCCGACAGCTAACAACTGATACAGTGTCCTCTCGACAGCTAACAACTGATGCAGTGTTCCGACAGCTAACAACTGATGCAGTGTCTCGACATCTAACAACTGATGCAGTGTCCTCTCGACAGCTAACAACTCATACAGTGTCCTCTCGACAGCTAACAACTGATGCAGTGTTCCGACAGCTAACAACTGATGCAGTGTCCTCTCGACAGCTAACAACTGATGCAGTGTTCCGACAGCTAACAACTGATGCAGTGTCCCCTCGACAGCTAACAACTGATGCAGTGTCCCCTCGACAGCTAACAACTGATGCAGTGTTCCGACAGCTAACAACTGATGCAGTGTCCTCTCGACAGCTAACAACTGATGCAGTGTCCCCTCGACAGCTAACAACTGATGCAGTGTCCCCTCGACAGATAACAACTGATGCAGTGTCCCCTCGACAGCTAACAACTGATGCAGTGTCCCCTCGACAGCTAACAACTGATGCAGTGTTCCGACAGCTAACAACTGATGCAGTGTCCTCTCGACAGCTAACAACTGATGCAGTGTCCCCTCGACAGCTAACAACTGATGCAGTGTCCCCTCGACAGCTAACAACTGATGCAGTGTCCCGACATCTAACAACTGATGCAGTGTCCCGACAGCTAACAACTGATGCAGTGTCCTCTCGACAGCTAACAACTGATGCAGTGTCCCGACAGCTAACAACTGATGCAGTGTCCTCTCGACAGCTAACAACTGATGCAGTGTCCCAACAGCTAACAACTGATGCAGTGTCCTCTCGACAGCTAACAACTGATGCAGTGTCCCGACAGCTAACAACTGATGCAGTGTCCTCTTGACAGCTAACAACTGATGCAGTGTCCTCTCGACAGCTAACAACTGATGCAGTGTCCCGATAGCTAACAACTGATGCAGTTTCACGACAGCTAACAACTGATGCAGTGCTCAGACAGCTAACAACTGATGCAGTGTCTCGACAGCTAACAACTGATGCAGTGTCCTCTCGACAGCTAACAACTGATGTAGTGTCCTCTCGACAGCTAACAACTGATGAAGTGTCCTCTCGACAGCTAACAACTGATGCAATGTCCTCTATACAGCTAACAACTTATGCAGTGTCCTCTCGACAGCTAACAACTGATGTAGTGTCCTCTCGACAGCTAACAACTGATGAAGTGTCCTCTCGACAGCTAACAACTGATGCAATGTCCTCTATACAGCTAACAACTTATGCAGTGTCCTCTCGACAGCTAACAACTGATGAAGTGTCCTCTCGGCAGCTAACAACTGATGCAATGTCCTCTATACAGCTAACAACTTATGCAGTGTCCTCTCGACAGCTAACAACTTATGCAGTGTCCTCTCGACAGATAACAACTGATGCAGTGTCCCAACAGCTAACAACTGATGCAGTGTCCTCTCGACAGCTAACAACTGATGCAGTGTCCCGACAGCTAACAACTGATGCAGTGTCCTCTCGACAGCAAACAACTGATGCAGTATCCCGACAGCTAACAACTGATGCAGTGTCCTCTCGACAGCTAACAACTGATGCAGTGTCCTCTCGACAGCTAACAACTGATGCAGTGTCCCGACAGCTAACAACTGATGCAGTGTCCTCTCGACAGCTAACAACTGATGCAGTGTCCCGACAGCTAATAACTGATGCAGTGTCCCGACAGCTAACAACTGATGCAGTGTCCCGACAGCTAACAACTGATGCAGTGTCTCGACAGCTAACAACTGATGCAGTGTCTCGACAGCCAACAACTGATGCAGTGTCCTTCCGAGAGCTAACAACTGATGCAGTGTCCTCTCGAAAGCTAACAACTGATGCAATGATTCGACAGCTAACAACTGATGCAGTGTCCTCTCGACAGCTAACAACTGATGCAGTGATTCGACATCTAACAACTGATACAGTGTCCTCTCGACAGCTAACAACTGATGCAGTGTCCCGACAGCTAACAACTGATGCAGTGTCCTCTCGACAGCTAACAACTTATGCAGTGTCCTCTCGACAGCTAACAACTGATGCAGTGTCCTCTCGACAGCTAACAACTGATGCAGTGTCCTCTCGACAGCTAACAACTGATGCAGTGTCCTCTCGACAGCTAACAACTGAAGCAGTGTCCTCTCGACAGCTAACAACTGATGCAGTGTCCCGACAGCTAACAACTGATGCAGTGTCCTCTCGACAGCTAAACACTGATGCAGTGTCCCGACAGCTAACAACTGATGCAGTGTCTCGACAGCTAACAACTGATGCAGTGTCCTCTCGACAGCTAACAACTAATGCAGTGTCCCGACAGCTAACAACTGATGCAGTGTCCTCTCGACAGCTAACAACTGATGCAGTGTCCTGACAGCTGACAACTGATGCAGTGTCTCGACAGCTAACAACTGATGCAGTGTCCTCTCGACAGCTAACAACAGATGCAGTGTCCCGACAGCTAACAACGGATGCAGTGGCCTCTCGACAGCTAACAACTGATGCAGTGTCCTCTCGACAGCTAACAACTGATGCAGTGTCTCGACAGCTAACAACTGATGCAGTGTCTCGACAGCTAACAACTGATGCAGTGTCTCGACAGCTAACAACTTATGCAGTGTCCTCTCGACAGCTAACAACTGATGCAGTGTCCTCTCGACAGCTAACAACTGATGCAGTGCCCGCTCGAACTCTAACAACTGATGCAGTGTCCCAACAGCTAACAACTGATGCAGTGTCTCGACAGCTAACAACTGATGCAGTGTCCTCTCGACAGCTAACAACTGATGCAGTGTCCCGACAGCTAACAACTGATGCAGTGTCCTCTCGACAGCTAACAATTGATGCAGTGTCTCAAGAGCTAACAACTGATGCAGTGTCCCGACAGCTAACAACTGATGCAGTGTCCTCTCGACAGCTAACAACTGATGCAGTGTCCTCTCGACAGCTAACAACTGATGCAGTGTCTCAAGAGCTAACAACTAATGCAGTGTGCCGACAGCTAACAACTGATGCAGTGTCCTCTCGACAGCTAACAACTGATGCAGTGTCTCGACAGCTAACAACTGATGCAGTGTCCTCTCGACAGCTAACAACTGATGCAGTGTCTCGACAGCTAACAACTGATGCAGTGTCTCGACAGCTAACAACTGATGCAGTGTCCCGACAGCTAACAACTGATGCAGTGTCCTCTCGACAGCTAACAACTGATGCAGTGTCCCGACAGCTGACAACTGATGCAGTGTCCTCTCGACAGCTAACAACTGATGCAGTGTCCTCTCGACAGCTAACAATTGATGCAGTGTCTCAAGAGCTAACAACTGATGCAGTGTCCCGACAGCTAACAACTGATGCAGTGTCCTCTCGACAGCTAACAACTGATGCAGTGTCTCGACAGCTAACAACTGATGCAGTGTCCTGACAGCTGACAACTGATGCAGTGTCCTCTCGACAGCTAACAACTGATGCAGTATCCTCTCGACAGCTAACAACTGATGCAGTATCCCAAGAGCTAACAACTAATGCAGTGTGCCGACAGCTAACAACTGATGCAGTGTCCTCTCGACAGCTAACAACTGATGCAGTGTCTCGACAGCTAACAACTGATGCAGTGTCTCGACAGCTAACAACTGATGCAGTGTCCTCTCGACAGCTAACAACTGATGCAGTGTCTCGACAGCTAACAACTGATGCAGTGTCTCGACAGCTAACAACTGATGCAGTGTCCCGACAGCTAACAACTGATGCAGTGTCCTCTCGACAGCTAACAACTGATGCAGTGTCCCGACAGCTGACAACTGATGCAGTGTCCTCTCGACAGCTAACAACTGATGCAGTGTCCTCTCGACAGCTAGCAATTGATGCAGTGTCTCAAGAGCTAACAACTGATGCAGTGTCCCGACAGCTAACAACTGATGCAGTGTCCTCTCGACAGCTAACAACTGATGCAGTGTCTCGACAGCTAACAACTGATGCAGTGTCCTGACAGCTGACAACTGATGCAGTGTCCTCTCGACAGCTAACAACTGATGCAGTATCCTCTCGACAGCTAACAACTGATGCAGTATCCCAACAGCTAACAACTGATGCAGTGTCTCGACAGCTAACAACTGATGCAGTGTCCTCTCGACAGCTAACAACTGATGCAGTGTCCTCTCGACAGCTAACAACTGATGCAGTGTCTCGACAGCTAACAACTGATGCAGTGTCTCGACAGCTAACAGCTGATGCAGTGTCTCGACAGCTAACAACTGTTGCAGTGTCCTCTCGACAGTTAACAACTGATGCAGTGTCCTCTCGACAGCTAACAACTGATGCAGTGTCTCGACAGCTAACAACTGATGCAGTGTCCTCTCGACAGCTAACAACTGATGCTGTGTCCCAACAGCTAACAACTAATGCAGTGTCCTCTCGACGACAGCTAACAACTGATGCAGTGATTCGACATCTAACAACTGATGCAGTGTCCTCTCAACAGCAAACAACTGATGCAGTATCCCGACAGCTAACAACTGATGCAGTGTCCTCTCGACAGCTAACAACTGATGCAGTGTCCTCTCGACAGCTAACAACTGATGCAGTGTCCCGACAGCTAACAACTGATGCAGTGTCCTCTCGACAGATAACAACTGATGCAGTGTCCCGACAGCTAATAACTGATGCAGTGTCCCGACAGCTAACAACTGATGCAGTGTCCCGACAGCTAACAACTGATGCAGTGTCTCGACAGCTAACAACTGATGCAGTGTCTCGACAGCTAACAACTGATGCAGTGTCCTTCCGACAGCTAACAACTGATGCAGTGTCCTCTCGACAGCTAACAACTGATGCAGTGATTCGACAGCTAACAACTGATGCAGTGTCCTCTCGACAGCTAACAACTGATGCAGTGTCCCGACAGCTAACAACTGATGCAGTGTCCTCTCGACAGCTAACAACTGATGCAGTGTCCTCTCGACAGCTAACAACTGATGCAGTGTCCTCTCGACAGCTAACAACTGATGCAGTGTCCTCTCGACAGCTAACAACTGAAGCAGTGTCCTCTCGTGAGCTAACAACTGATGCAGTGTCCCGACAGCTAACAACTGATGCAGTGTCCTCTCGACAGCTAAACACTGATGCAGTGTCCCGACAGCTAACAACTGATGCAGAGTCCCGACAGATAACACCTGATGCAGTGTCTCGACAGCTAACAACTGATGCAGTGTCCTCTCGACAGCTAACAACTAATGCAGTGTCCCGACAGCTAACAACTGATGCAGTGTCCTCTCGACAGCTAACAACTGATGCAGTGTCCTGACAGCTGACAACTGATGCAGTGTCTCGACAGCTAACAACTGATGCAGTGTCCTCTCGACAGCTAACAACAGATGCAGTGTCCCGACAGCTAACAACGGATGCAGTGGCCTCTCGACAGCTAACAACTGATACAGTGTCCTCTCGACAGCTAACAACTGATGCAGTGTCTCGACAGCTAACAACTGATGCAGTGTCTCGACAGCTAACAACTGATGCAGTGTCTCGACAGCTAACAACTTATGCAGTGTCCTCTCGACAGCTAACAACTGATGCAGTGTCCCGACAGCTAACAACTGATGCAGTGTCCTCTCGACAGCTAACAACTGATGCAGTGTCCTCTCGACAGCTAACAACTGATGCAGTGTCTCAAGAGCTAACAACTAATGCAGTGTGCCGACAGCTAACAACTGATGCAGTGTCCTCTCGACAGCTAACAACTGATGCAGTGTCTCGACAGCTAACAACTGATGCAGTGTCTCGACAGCTAACAACTGATGCAGTGTCCTCTCGACAGCTAACAACTGATGCAGTGTCTCGACAGCTAACAACTGATGCAGTGTCTCGACAGCTAACAGCTGATGCAGTGTCCCGACAGCTAACAACTGATGCAGTGTCCTCTCGACAGCTAACAACTGATGCAGTGTCCCGACAGCTGACAACTGATGCAGTGTCCTCTCGACAGCTAACAACTGATGCAGTGTCCTCTCGACAGCTAACAATTGATGCAGTGTCTCAAGAGCTAACAACTGATGCAGTGTCCCGACAGCTAACAACTGATGCAGTGTCCTCTCGACAGCTAACAACTGATGCAGTGTCTCGACAGCTAACAACTGATGCAGTGTCCTGACAGCTGACAACTGATGCAGTGTCCTCTCGACAGCTAACAACTGATGCAGTATCCTCTCGACAGCTAACAACTGATGCAGTGTCCCGACAGCTAACAACTGATGCAGTGTCCTCTCGACAGCTAACAACTGATGCAGTGTCTCGACAGCTAACAACTGATGCAGTGTCCTGACAGCTGACAACTGATGCAGTGTCCTCTCGACAGCTAACAACTGATGCAGTGTCCTCTCGACAGCTAACAACTGATGCAGTGCCCGCTCGAACTCTAACAACTGATGCAGTGTCCCAACAGCTAACAACTGATGCAGTGTGTCGACAGCTAACAACTGATGCAGTGTCTCGACAGCTAACAACTGATGCAGTGTCCTCTCGACAGCTAACAACTGATGCAGTGTCTCGACAGCTAACAACTGATGCAGTGTCCTGACAGCTGACAACTGATGCAGTGTCTCGACAGCTAACAACTGATGCAGTGTCCTCTCGACAGCTAACAACTGATGCAGTGTCTCGACAGCTAACAACTGATGCAGTGTCTCGACAGCTAACAACTGATGCAGTGTCCCGACAGCTAACAACTGATGCAGTGTCCTCTCGACAGCTAACAACTGATGCAGTGTCCCGACAGCTGACAACTGATGCAGTGTCCTCTCGACAGCTAACAACTGATGCAGTGTCCTCTCGACAGCTAACAATTGATGCAGTGTCTCAAGAGCTAACAACTGATGCAGTGTCCCGACAGCTAGCAACTGATGCAGTGTCCTCTCGACAGCTAACAACTGATGCAGTGTCTCGACAGCTAACAACTGATGCAGTGTCCTGACAGCTGACAACTGATGCAGTGTCCTCTCGACAGCTAACAACTGATGCAGTATCCTCTCGACAGCTAACAACTGATGCAGTGTCCCAACAGCTAACAACTGATGCAGTGTCTCGACAGCTAACAACTGATGCAGTGTCCTCTCGACAGCTAACAACTGATGCAGTGTCCTCTCGACAGCTAACAACTGATGCAGTGTCTCGACAGCTAACAACTGATGCAGTGTCTCGACAGCTAACAACTGATGCAGTGTCTCGACAGCTAACAACTGTTGCAGTGTCCTCTCGACAGTTAACAACTGATGCAGTGTCCTCTCGACAGCTAAACACTGATGCCCTGTCCCGACAGATAACAACTGATGCAGTGTCCCGACAGCTAACAACTGATGCAGTGTCTCGACAGCTAACAACTGATGCAGTGTCCTCTCGACAGCTAACAACTGATGCAGTGTCCCGACAGCTAACAACTGTTGCAGTGTCCTCTCGACAGCTAACAACTGATGCAGTGTCCTGACAGCTGACAACTGATGCAGTGTCTCGACAGCTAACAACTGATGCAGTGTCTCGACAGCTAACAATTGATGCAGTGTCTCGACAGCTAACAACTTATGCAGGGTGCTCTCGACAGCTAACAACTGATGCAGTGTCCTCTCGACAGCTAACAACTGATGCAGTGCCCGCTCGAACTCTAACAACTGATGCAGTGTCCCAACAGCTAACAACTGATGCAGTGTCTCGACAGCTAACAACTGATGCAGTGTCTCGACAGCTAACAACTGATGCAGTGTCCTCTCGACAGCTAACAACTGATGCAGTGTCCCGACAGCTAACAACTGATGCAGTGTCCTCTCAACAGCTAACAACTGATGCAGTGTCCCGACAGCTAACAACTGATGCAGTGTCCTCTCGACAGCTAACAACTGATGCAGTGTCCTCTCGACAGCTAACAACTGATGCAGTGTCTCAAGAGCTAACAACTAATGCAGTGTGCCGACAGCTAACAACTGATGCAGTGTCCTCTCGACAGCTAACAACTGATGCAGTGTCTCGACAGCTAACAACTGATGCAGTGTCTCGACAGCTAACAACTGATGCAGTGTCCTCTCGACAGCTAACAACTGATGCAGTGTCTCGACAGCTAACAACTGATGCAGTGTCTCGACAGCTAACAACTGATGCAGTGTCCCGACAGCTAACAACTGATGCAGTGTCCTCTCGACAGCTAACAACTGATGCAGTGTCCCGACAGCTGACAACTGATGCAGTGTCCTCTCGACAGCTAACAACTGATGCAGTGTCCTCTCGACAGCTAACAATTGATGCAGTGTCTCAAGAGCTAACAACTGATGCAGTGTCCCGACAGCTAACAACTGATGCAGTGTCCTCTCGACAGCTAACAACTGATGCAGTGTCTCGACAGCTAACAACTGATGCAGTGTCCTGACAGCTGACAACTGATGCAGTGTCCTCTCGACAGCTAACAACTGATGCAGTATCCTCTCGACAGCTAACAACTGATGCAGTATCCCAACAGCTAACAACTGATGCAGTGTCTCGACAGCTAACAACTGATGCAGTGTCCTCTCGACAGCTAACAACTGATGCAGTGTCCTCTCGACAGCTAACAACTGATGCAGTGTCTCGACAGCTAACAACTGATGCAGTGTCCTCTCGACAGCTAACAAAATATGCAGTTTCTTCTCGACATCTAACAACTGATGCAGTGTCCTCCCGACAGATAACAACTGATGCAGTGTCCTCTCGACAGCTAACAACTGATGTAGTGTCCCAACATCTAACAACTGATGCAGTGTCCCGACAGCTAACAACTGATGCAGTGTCTCGATAGCTAACAACTGTTGCAGTTTCCCGAAAGCTAACAACTGATGCAGTGTCTCGACAGCTAACAACCGATGCAGTGTCCCGAAAGCTAACAACTGATGCAGTGTCTCGACAGCTAACAACTGATGCAGTGTCCCGAAAGCTAACAACTGATGCAGTGTCTCGACATCTAACAAGTGATGCAGTGTCCTCTCGACAGCTAACAAATGATGCAGTGATTCGACAGCTAACAACTGATGCAGTGTCCTCAGGACAGCTAACAACTAAAGCAGTGATTCGACATCTAACAACTGATGCAGTGTCCTCGCGACAGCTAACAACTGATGCAGTGTCCCGACAGCTAAAAACTGATGCAGTGTCTCGACAGCTAACAACTGATGCAGTGTCCTCTCGACAGCTAACAAAATATGCAGTTTCCTCTCGACAGCTAACAACTGATGCAGTGTCCCGACAGCTAACAACTGTTGCAGTGTCCTCTCGACAGCTAACAACTGATGCAGTGTCCTGACAGCTGACAACTGATGCAGTGTCTCGACAGCTAACAACTGATGCAGTGTCTCGACAGCTAACAACTGATGCAGTGTCTCGACAGCTAACAACTTATGCAGGGTGCTCTCGACAGCTAACAACTGATGCAGTGTCCTCTCGACAGCTAACAACTGATGCAGTGCCCGCTCGAACTCTAACAACTGATGCAGTGTCCCAACAGCTAACAACTGATGCAGTGTCTCGACAGCTAACAACTGATGCAGTGTCTCGACAGCTAACAACTGATGCAGTGTCCTCTCGACAGCTAACAACTGATGCAGTGTCCCGACAGCTAACAACTGATGCAGTGTCCTCTCAACAGCTAACAACTGATGCAGTGTCCCGACAGCTAACAACTGATGCAGTGTCCTCTCGACAGCTAACAACTGATGCAGTGTCCTCTCGACAGCTAACAACTGATGCAGTGTCTCAAGAGCTAACAACTAATGCAGTGTGCCGACAGCTAACAACTGATGCAGTGTCCTCTCGACAGCTAACAACTGATGCAGTGTCTCGACAGCTAACAACTGATGCAGTGTCTCGACAGCTAACAACTGATGCAGTGTCCTCTCGACAGCTAACAACTGATGCAGTGTCTCGACAGCTAACAACTGATGCAGTGTCTCGACAGCTAACAACTGATGCAGTGTCCCGACAGCTAACAACTGATGCAGTGTCCTCTCGACAGCTAACAACTGATGCAGTGTCCCGACAGCTGACAACTGATGCAGTGTCCTCTCGACAGCTAACAACTGATGCAGTGTCCTCTCGACAGCTAACAATTGATGCAGTGTCTCAAGAGCTAACAACTGATGCAGTGTCCCGACAGCTAACAACTGATGCAGTGTCCTCTCGACAGCTAACAACTGATGCAGTGTCTCGACAGCTAACAACTGATGCAGTGTCCTGACAGCTGACAACTGATGCAGTGTCCTCTCGACAGCTAACAACTGATGCAGTATCCTCTCGACAGCTAACAACTGATGCAGTATCCCAACAGCTAACAACTGATGCAGTGTCTCGACAGCTAACAACTGATGCAGTGTCCTCTCGACAGCTAACAACTGATGCAGTGTCCTCTCGACAGCTAACAACTGATGCAGTGTCTCGACAGCTAACAACTGATGCAGTGTCCTCTCGACAGCTAACAAAATATGCAGTTTCTTCTCGACATCTAACAACTGATGCAGTGTCCTCCCGACAGATAACAACTGATGCAGTGTCCTCTCGACAGCTAACAACTGATGTAGTGTCCCAACATCTAACAACTGATGCAGTGTCCCGACAGCTAACAACTGATGCAGTGTCTCGATAGCTAACAACTGTTGCAGTGTCCCGAAAGCTAACAACTGATGCAGTGTCTCGACAGCTAACAACCGATGCAGTGTCCCGAAAGCTAACAACTGATGCAGTGTCTCGACAGCTAACAACTGATGCAGTGTCCCGAAAGCTAACAATTGATGCAGTGTCACGACATCTAACAAGTGATGCAGTGTCCTCTCGACAGCTAACAAATGATGCAGTGATTCGACAGCTAACAACTGATGCAGTGTCCTCAGGACAGCTAACAACTAAAGCAGTGATTCGACATCTAACAACTGATGCAGTGTCCTCGCGACAGCTAACAACTGATGCAGTGTCCCGACAGCTAAAAACTGATGCAGTGTCTCGACAGCTAACAACTGATGCAATGTCCTCTCGACAGCTAACAAAATATGCAGTTTCCTCTCGACAGCTAACACCTGATGCAGTGTCCTTTCGACAACTAACAACTGATGCAGTGTCCTCTCGACAGCTAACAAAATATGCAGTTTCTTCTCAACAGCTAACAACTGATGCAGTGTCCTCCCGACAGATAACAACTGATGCAGTGTCCTCTCGACAGCTAACAACTGATGCAGTGTTCAGACAGCTAACAACTGATGCAGTGTCCCCTCGACAGCTAACAACTGATGCAGTGTCCCAACAGCTAACAACTGATGCAGTGTCCCGACAGCTAACAACTGATGCAGTGTCTCGACAGCTAAAATCTGTTGCAGTGTCCCGAAAGCTAAAAACTGATGCAGTGTCTCGACAGCTAACAACCGATGCAGTGTCCCGAAAGCTAACAACTGATGCAGTGTCTCGACAGCTAACAACTGATGCAGTGTCCCGAAAGCTAACAACTGATGCAGTGTCTCGACAGCTAACAACTGCTGCAGTGTCCCGACATCTAACAACTGATGCATTGTCCCGACAGCTAACAACTGGTGCAGTGTCCTCTCGACAGCTAACAACTGATGCAGTGTCTCGACATCTAACAACTGATGCAGTGTCCCGACAGCTAACAACTGATACAGTGTCCCGACAGCTAACAACTGATGCAGAGTCCTCTCGACAGCTAACAACTGATGCAGTGTCCTCTCTACAGCTAACAATTGATGCAGTGTCTCGACAGCTAACAACTGATGCAGTGTCTCGACAGCTAACAATAGATGCAGTGTCCTTCCGACAGCTAACAACTGATGCAGTGTCCTCTCGACAGCTAACAACCGATGCAGTGTCCTCTCGACAGCTAACAACTGATGCAGTGTCCCGACAGCTAACAACTGATGCAGTGTCCTCTCGACAGATAACAACTGATGCAGTGTCCCGACAGCTAACAACTGATGCAGTGTCCCGACAGCTAACAACTGATGCAGTGTCTCGACAGCTAAGAAATGATGCAGTGATTCGACAGCTAACAACTGATGCAGTGTCCTTCCGACAGCTAACAACTGATGCAGTGTCCTCTCGACAGCTAACAACTGATGCAGTGATTCGACAGCTAACAACTGATGCAGTGTCCTCTCGACAGCTAACAACTGATGCAGTGTCCCGACAGCTAACAACTGATGCAGTGTCCTCTCGACAGCTAACAACTGATGCAGTGTCCTCTCGACAGCTAACAACTGATGCAGTGTCCTCTCGACAGCTAACAACTGATGCAGTGTCCTCTCGACAGCTAACAACTGATGCAGTGTCCTCTCGACAGCTAACAACTGAAGCAGTGTCCTCTCGACAGCTAACAACTGATGCAGTGTCCCGACAGCTAACAACTGATGCAGTGTCCTCTCGACAGCTAAACACTGATGCAGTGTCCCGACAGCTAACAACTGATGCAGAGTCCCGACAGATAACACCTGATGCAGTGTCTCGACAGCTAACAACTGATGCAGTGTCCTCTCGACAGCTAACAACTAATGCAGTGTCCCGACAGCTAACAACTGATGCAGTGTCCTCTCGACAGCTAACAACTGATGCAGTGTCCTGACAGCTGACAACTGATGCAGTGTCTCGACAGCTAACAACTGATGCAGTGTCCTCTCGACAGCTAACAACAGATGCAGTGTCCCGACAGCTAACAACGGATGCAGTGGCCTCTCGACAGCTAACAACTGATGCAGTGTCCTCTCGACAGCTAACAACTGATGCAGTGTCTCGACAGCTAACAACTGATGCAGTGTCTCGACAGCTAACAACTGATGCAGTGTCTCGACAGCTAACAACTTATGCAGTGTCCTCTCGACAGCTAACAACTGATGCAGTGTCCCGACAGCTAACAACTGATGCAGTGTCCTCTCGACAGCTAACAACTGATGCAGTGTCCTCTCGACAGCTAACAACTGATGCAGTGTCTCAAGAGCTAACAACTAATGCAGTGTGCCGACAGCTAACAACTGATGCAGTGTCCTCTCGACAGCTAACAACTGATGCAGTGTCTCGACAGCTAACAACTGATGCAGTGTCTCGACAGCTAACAACTGATGCAGTGTCCCGACAGCTAACAACTGATGCAGTGTCCTCTCGACAGCTAACAACTGATGCAGTGTCCCGACAGCTGACAACTGATGCAGTGTCCTCTCGACAGCTAACAACTGATGCAGTGTCCTCTCGACAGCTAACAATTGATGCAGTGTCTCAAGAGCTAACAACTGATGCAGTGTCCCGACAGCTAGCAACTGATGCAGTGTCCTCTCGACAGCTAACAACTGATGCAGTGTCTCGACAGCTAACAACTGATGCAGTGTCCTGACAGCTGACAACTGATGCAGTGTCCTCTCGACAGCTAACAACTGATGCAGTATCCTCTCGACAGCTAACAACTGATGCAGTGTCCCAACAGCTAACAACTGATGCTGTGTCTCGACAGCTAACAACTGATGCAGTGTCCTCTCGACAGCTAACAACTGATGCAGTGTCCTCTCGACAGCTAACAACTGATGCAGTGTCTCGACAGCTAACAACTGATGCAGTGTCTCGACAGCTAACAACTGATGCAGTGTCTCGACAGCTAACAACTGTTGCAGTGTCCTCTCGACAGTTAACAACTGATGCAGTGTCCTCTCGACAGCTAAACACTGATGCAGTGTCCCGACAGATAACAACTGATGCAGTGTCCCGACAGCTAACAACTGATGCAGTGTCTCGACAGCTAACAACTGATGCAGTGTCCTCTCGACAGCTAACAACTGATGCAGTGTCCCGACAGCTAACATCTGTTGCAGTGTCCTCTCGACAGCTAACAACTGATGCAGTGTCCTGACAGCTGACAACTGATGCAGTGTCTCGACAGCTAACAACTGATGCAGTGTCTCGACAGCTAACAACTGATGCAGTGTCTCGACAGCTAACAACTTATGCAGGGTGCTCTCGACAGCTAACAACTGATGCAGTGTCCTCTCGACAGCTAACAACTGATGCAGTGCCCGCTCGAACTCTAACAACTGATGCAGTGTCCCAACAGCTAACAACTGATGCAGTGTCTCGACAGCTAACAACTGATGCAGTGTCTCGACAGCTAACAACTGATGCAGTGTCCTCTCGACAGCTAACAACTGATGCAGTGTCCCGACAGCTAACAACTGATGCAGTGTCCTCTCAACAGCTAACAACTGATGCAGTGTCCCGACAGCTAACAACTGATGCAGTGTCCTCTCGACAGCTAACAACTGATGCAGTGTCCTCTCGACAGCTAACAACTGATGCAGTGTCTCAAGAGCTAACAACTAATGCAGTGTGCCGACAGCTAACAACTGATGCAGTGTCCTCTCGACAGCTAACAACTGATGCAGTGTCTCGACAGCTAACAACTGATGCAGTGTCTCGACAGCTAACAACTGATGCAGTGTCCTCTCGACAGCTAACAACTGATGCAGTGTCTCGACAGCTAACAACTGATGCAGTGTCTCGACAGCTAACAACTGATGCAGTGTCCCGACAGCTAACAACTGATGCAGTGTCCTCTCGACAGCTAACAACTGATGCAGTGTCCCGACAGCTGACAACTGATGCAGTGTCCTCTCGACAGCTAACAACTGATGCAGTGTCCTCTCGACAGCTAACAATTGATGCAGTGTCTCAAGTGCTAACAACTGATGCAGTGTCCCGACAGCTAACAACTGATGCAGTGTCCTCTCGACAGCTAACAACTGATGCAGTGTCTCGACAGCTAACAACTGATGCAGTGTCCTGACAGCTGACAACTGATGCAGTGTCCTCTCGACAGCTAACAACTGATGCAGTATCCTCTCGACAGCTAACAACTGATGCAGTATCCCAACAGCTAACAACTGATGCAGTGTCTCGACAGCTAACAACTGATGCAGTGTCCTCTCGACAGCTAACAACTGATGCAGTGTCCTCTCGACAGCTAACAACTGATGCAGTGTCTCGACAGCTAACAACTGATGCAGTGTCCTCTCGACAGCTAACAAAATATGCAGTTTCTTCTCGACATCTAACAACTGATGCAGTGTCCTCCCGACAGATAACAACTGATGCAGTGTCCTCTCGACAGCTAACAACTGATGTAGTGTCCCAACATCTAACAACTGATGCAGTGTCCCGACAGCTAACAACTGATGCAGCGTCTCGATAGCTAACAACTGTTGCAGTTTCCCGAAAGCTAACAACTGATGCAGTGTCTCGACAGCTAACAACCGATGCAGTGTCCCGAAAGCTAACAACTGATGCAGTGTCTCGACAGCTAACAACTGATGCAGTGTCCCGAAAGCTAACAACTGATGCAGTGTCTCGACATCTAACAAGTGATGCAGTGTCCTCTCGACAGCTAACAAATGATGCAGTGTCCTCAGGACAGCTAACAACTAAAGCAGTGATTCGACATCTAACAACTGATGCAGTGTCCTCGCGACAGCTAACAACTGATGCAGTGTCCCGACAGCTAAAAACTGATGCAGTGTCTCGACAGCTAACAACTGATGCAGTGTCCTCTCGACAGCTAACAAAATATGCAGTTTCCTCTCGACAGCTAACACCTGATGCAGTGTCCTTTCGACAACTAACAACTGATGCAGTGTCCTCTCGACAGCTAACAAAATATGCAGTTTCTTCTCAACAGCTAACAACTGATGCAGTGTCCTCCCGACAGATAACAACTGATGCAGTGTCCTCTCGACAGCTAACAACTGATGCAGTGTTCAGACAGCTAACAACTGATGCAGTGTCCCCTCGACAGCTAACAACTGATGCAGTGTCCCAACAGCTAACAACTGATGCAGTGTCCCGACAGCTAACAACTGATGCAGTGTCTCGACAGCTAAAATCTGTTGCAGTGTCCCGAAAGCTAACAACTGATGCAGTGTCTCGACAGCTAACAACCGATGCAGTGTCCCGAAAGCTAACAACTGATGCAGTGTCTCGACAGCTAACAACTGATGCAGTGTCCCGAAAGCTAACAACTGATGCAGTGTCTCGACAGCTAACAACTGCTGCAGTGTCCCGACATCTAACAACTGATGCATTGTCCCGACAGCTAACAACTGGTGCAGTGTCCTCTCGACAGCTAACAACTGATGCAGTGTCTCGACATCTAACAACTGATGCAGTGTCCCGACAGCTAACAACTGATACAGTGTCCCGACAGCTAACAACTGATGCAGAGTCCTCTCGACAGCTAACAACTGATGCAGTGTCTCGACAGCTAACAACTGATGCAGTGTCCTGACAGCTGACAACTGATGCAGTGTCCTCTCGACAGCTAACAACTGATGCAGTGTCCTCTCGACAGCTAACAACTGATGCAGTGCCCGCTCGAACTCTAACAACTGATGCAGTGTCCCAACAGCTAACAACTGATGCAGTGTCCTCTCGACAGCTAACAACTGATGCAGTGTCCCGACAGCTAACAACTGATGCAGTGTCCTCTCGACAGCTAACAACTGATGCAGTGTCTCGACAGCTAACAACTGATGCAGTGTCCTGACAGCTGACAACTGATGCAGTGTCTCGACAGCTAACAACTGATGCAGTGTCCTCTCGACAGCTAACAACTGATGCAGTGTCTCGACAGCTAACAACTGATGCAGTGTCTCGACAGCTAACAACTGATGCAGTGTCCCGACAGCTAACAACTGATGCAGTGTCCTCTCGACAGCTAACAACTGATGCAGTGTCCCGACAGCTGACAACTGATGCAGTGTCCTCTCGACAGCTAACAACTGATGCAGTGTCCTCTCGACAGCTAACAATTGATGCAGTGTCTCAAGAGCTAACAACTGATGCAGTGTCCCGACAGCTAGCAACTGATGCAGTGTCCTCTCGACAGCTAACAACTGATGCAGTGTCTCGACAGCTAACAACTGATGCAGTGTCCTGACAGCTGATAACTGATGCAGTGTCCTCTCGACAGCTAACAACTGATGCAGTATCCTCTCGACAGCTAACAACTGATGCAGTGTCCCAACAGCTAACAACTGATGCAGTGTCTCGACAGCTAACAACTGATGCAGTGTCCTCTCGACAGCTAACAACTGATGCAGTGTCCTCTCGACAGCTAACAACTGATGCAGTGTCTCGACAGCTAACAACTGATGCAGTGTCTCGACAGCTAACAACTGATGCAGTGTCTCGACAGCTAACAACTGTTGCAGTGTCCTCTCGACAGTTAACAACTGATGCAGTGTCCTCTCGACAGCTAAACACTGATGCAGTGTCCCGACAGATAACAACTGATGCAGTGTCCCGACAGCTAACAACTGATGCAGTGTCTCGACAGCTAACAACTGATGCAGTGTCCTCTCGACAGCTAACAACTGATGCAGTGTCTCGACAGCTAACAACTGATGCAGTGTCCTGACAGCTGACAACTGATGCAGTGTCTCGACAGCTAACAACTGATGCAGTGTCCTCTCGACAGCTAACAACTGATGCAGTGTCTCGACAGCTAACAACTGATGCAGTGTCTCGACAGCTAACAACTGATGCAGTGTCCCGACAGCGAACAACTGATGCAGTGTCCTCTCGACAGCTAACAACTGATGCAGTGTCCCGACAGCTGACAACTGATGCAGTGTCCTCTCGACAGCTAACAACTGATGCAGTGTCCTCTCGACAGCTAACAATTGATGCAGTGTCTCAATTGCTAACAACTGATGCAGTGTCCCGACAGCTAGCAACTGATGCAGTGTCCTCTCGACAGCTAACAACTGATGCAGTGTCTCGACAGCTAACAACTGATGCAGTGTCCTGACAGCTGACAACTGATGCAGTGTCCTCTCGACAGCTAACAACTGATGCAGTATCCTCTCGACAGCTAACAACTGATGCAGTGTCCCAACAGCTAACAACTGATGCAGTGTCTCGACAGCTAACAACTGATGCAGTGTCCTCTCGACAGCTAACAACTGATGCAGTGTCCTCTCGACAGCTAACAACTGATGCAGTGTCTCGACAGCTAACAACTGATGCAGTGTCTCGACAGCTAACAACTGATGCAGTGTCTCGACAGCTAACAACTGTTGCAGTGTCCTCTCGACAGTTAACAACTGATGCAGTGTCCTCTCGACAGCTAAACACTGATGCAGTGTCCCGACAGATAACAACTGATGCAGTGTCCCGACAGCTAACAACTGATGCAGTGTCTCGACAGCTAACAACTGATGCAGTGTCCTCTCGACAGCTAACAACTGATGCAGTGTCCCGACAGCTAACAACTGTTGCAGTGTCCTCTCGACAGCTAACAACTGATGCAGTGTCCTGACAGCTGACAACTGATGCAGTGTCTCGACAGCTAACAACTGATGCAGTGTCTCGACAGCTAACAACTGATGCAGTGTCTCGACAGCTAACAACTTATGCAGGGTGCTCTCGACAGCTAACAACTGATGCAGTGTCCTCTCGACAGCTAACAACTGATGCAGTGCCCGCTCGAACTCTAACAACTGATGCAGTGTCCCAACAGCTAACAACTGATGCAGTGTCTCGACAGCTAACAACTGATGCAGTGTCTCGACAGCTAACAACTGATGCAGTGTCCTCTCGACAGCTAACAACTGATGCAGTGTCCCGACAGCTAACAACTGATGCAGTGTCCTCTCAACAGCTAACAACTGATGCAGTGTCCCGACAGCTAACAACTGATGCAGTGTCCTCTCGACAGCTAACAACTGATGCAGTGTCCTCTCGACAGCTAACAACTGATGCAGTGTCTCAAGAGCTAACAACTAATGCAGTGTGCCGACAGCTAACAACTGATGCAGTGTCCTCTCGACAGCTAACAACTGATGCAGTGTCTCGACAGCTAACAACTGATGCAGTGTCTCGACAGCTAACAACTGATGCAGTGTCTCGACAGCTAACAACTGATGCAGTGTCCTCTCGACAGCTAACAACTGATGCAGTGTCTCGACAGCTAACAACTGATGCAGTGTCTCGACAGCTAACAACTGATGCAGTGTCCCGACAGCTAACAACTGATGCAGTGTCCTCTCGACAGCTAACAACTGATGCAGTGTCCCGACAGCTGACAACTGATGCAGTGTCCTCTCGACAGCTAACAACTGATGCAGTGTCCTCTCGACAGCTAACAATTGATGCAGTGTCTCAAGAGCTAACAACTGATGCAGTGTCCCGACAGCTAACAACTGATGCAGTGTCCTCTCGACAGCTAACAACTGATGCAGTGTCTCGACAGCTAACAACTGATGCAGTGTCCTGACAGCTGACAACTGATGCAGTGTCCTCTCGACAGCTAACAACTGATGCAGTATCCTCTCGACAGCTAACAACTGATGCAGTATCCCAACAGCTAACAACTGATGCAGTGTCTCGACAGCTAACAACTGATGCAGTGTCCTCTCGACAGCTAACACCTGATGCAGTGTCCTTTCGACAACTAACAACTGATGCAGTGTCCTCTCGACAGCTAACAAAATATGCAGTTTCTTCTCAACAGCTAACAACTGATGCAGTGTCCTCCCGACAGATAACAACTGATGCAGTGTCCTCTCGACAGCTAACAACTGATGCAGTGTTCAGACAGCTAACAACTGATGCAGTGTCCCCTCGACAGCTAACAACTGATGCAGTGTCCCAACAGCTAACAACTGATGCAGTGTCCCGACAGCTAACAACTGATGCAGTGTCTCGACAGCTAAAATCTGTTGCAGTGTCCCGAAAGCTAACAACTGATGCAGTGTCTCGACAGCTAACAACCGATGCAGTGTCCCGAAAGCTAACAACTGATGCAGTGTCTCGACAGCTAACAACTGATGCAGTGTCCCGAAAGCTAACAACTGATGCAGTGTCTCGACAGCTAACAACTGCTGCAGTGTCCCGACATCTAACAACTGATGCATTGTCCCGACAGCTAACAACTGGTGCAGTGTCCTCTCGACAGCTAACAACTGATGCAGTGTCTCGACATCTAACAACTGATGCAGTGTCCCGACAGCTAACAACTGATACAGTGTCCCGACAGCTAACAACTGATGCAGAGTCCTCTCGACAGCTAACAACTGATGCAGTGTCTCGACAGCTAACAACTGATGCAGTGTCCTGACAGCTGACAACTGATGCAGTGTCCTCTCGACAGCTAACAACTGATGCAGTGTCCTCTCGACAGCTAACAACTGATGCAGTGCCCGCTCGAACTCTAACAACTGATGCAGTGTCCCAACAGCTAACAACTGATGCAGTGTGTCGACAGCTAACAACTGATGCAGTGTCTCGACAGCTAACAACTGATGCAGTGTCCTCTCGACAGCTAACAACTGATGCAGTGTCTCGACAGCTAACAACTGATGCAGTGTCCTGACAGCTGACAACTGATGCAGTGTCTCGACAGCTAACAACTGATGCAGTGTCCTCTCGACAGCTAACAACTGATGCAGTGTCTCGACAGCTAACAACTGATGCAGTGTCTCGACAGCTAACAACTGATGCAGTGTCCCGACAGCTAACAACTGATGCAGTGTCCTCTCGACAGCTAACAACTGATGCAGTGTCCCGACAGCTGACAACTGATGCAGTGTCCTCTCGACAGCTAACAACTGATGCAGTGTCCTCTCGACAGCTAACAATTGATGCAGTGTCTCAAGAGCTAACAACTGATGCAGTGTCCCGACAGCTAGCAACTGATGCAGAGTCCTCTCGACAGCTAACAACTGATGCAGTGTCCTCTCGACAGCTAACAATTGATGCAGTGTCTCAAGAGCTAACAACTGATGCAGTGTCTCGACAGCTAACAACTGATGCAGTGTCCTGACAGCTGACAACTGATGCAGTGTCCTCTCGACAGCTAACAACTGATGCAGTATCCTCTCGACAGCTAACAACTGATGCAGTGTCCCAACAGCTAACAACTGATGCAGTGTCTCGACAGCTAACAACTGATGCAGTGTCCTCTCGACAGCTAACAACTGATGCAGTGTCCTCTCGACAGCTAACAACTGATGCAGTGTCTCGACAGCTAACAACTGATGCAGTGTCTCGACAGCTAACAACTGATGCAGAGTCTCGACAGCTAACAACTGTTGCAGTGTCCTCTCGACAGTTAACAACTGATGCAGTGTCCTCTCGACAGCTAAACACTGATGCAGTGTCCCGACAGATAACAACTGATGCAGTGTCCCGACAGCTAACAACTGATGCAGTGTCTCGACAGCTAACAACTGATGCAGTGTCCTCTCGACAGCTAACAACTGATGCAGTGTCCCGACAGCTAACAACTGTTGCAGTGTCCTCTCGACAGCTAACAACTGATGCAGTGTCCTGACAGCTGACAACTGATGCAGTGTCTCGACAGCTAACAACTGATGCAGTGTCTCGACAGCTAACAACTGATGCAGTGTCTCGACAGCTAACAACTTATGCAGGGTGCTCTCGACAACTAACAACTGATGCAGTGTCCTCTCGACAGCTAACAACTGATGCAGTGCCCGCTCGAACTCTAACAACTGATGCAGTGTCCCAACAGCTAACAACTGATGCAGTGTCTCGACAGCTAACAACTGATGCAGTGTCTCGACAGCTAACAACTGATGCAGTGTCCTCTCGACAGCTAACAACTGATGCAGTGTCCCGACAGCTAACAACTGATGCAGTGTTCTCTCAACAGCTAACAACTGATGCAGTGTCCCGACAGCTAACAACTGATGCAGTGTCCTCTCGACAGCTAACAACTGATGCAGTGTCCACTCGACAGCTAACAACTGATGCAGTGTCTCAAGAGCTAACAACTAATGCAGTGTGCCGACAGCTAACAACTGATGCAGTGTCCTCTCGACAGCTAACAACTGATGCAGTGTCTCGACAGCTAACAACTGATGCAGTGTCTCGACAGCTAACAACTGATGCAGTGTCCTCTCGACAGCTAACAACTGATGCAGTGTCTCGACAGCTAACAACTGATGCAGTGTCTCGACAGCTAACAACTGATGCAGTGTCCCGACAGCTAACAACTGACGCAGTGTCCTCTCGACAGCTAACAACTGATGCAGTGTCCCGACAGCTGACAACTGATGCAGTGTCCTCTCGACAGCTAACAACTGATGCAGTGTCCTCTCGACAGCTAACAATTGATGCAGTGTCTCAAGAGCTAACAACTGATGCAGTGTCCCGACAGCTAACAACTGATGCAGTGTCCTCTCGACAGCTAACAACTGATGCAGTGTCTCGACAGCTAACAACTGATGCAGTGTCCTGACAGCTGACAACTGATGCAGTGTCCTCTCGACAGCTAACAACTGATGCAGTATCCTCTCGACAGCTAACAACTGATGCAGTATCCCAACAGCTAACAACTGATGCAGTGTCTCGACAGCTAACAACTGATGCAGTGTCCTCTCGACAGCTAACAACTGATGCAGTGTCCTCTCGACAGCTAACAACTGATGCAGTGTCTCGACAGCTAACAACTGATGCAGTGTCCTCTCGACAGCTAACAAAATATGCAGTTTCTTCTCGACATCTAACAACTGATGCAGTGTCCTCCCGACAGATAACAACTGATGCAGTGTCCTCTCGACAGCTAACAACTGATGTAGTGTCCCAACATCTAACAACTGATGCAGTGTCCCGACAGCTAACAACTGATGCAGTGTCTCGATAGCTAACAACTGTTGCAGTGTCCCGAAAGCTAACAACTGATGCAGTGTCTCGACAGCTAACAACCGATGCAGTGTCCCGAAAGCTAACAACTGATGCAGTGTCTCGACAGCTAACAACTGATGCAGTGTCCCGAAAGCTAACAACTGATGCAGTGTCTCGACATCTAACAAGTGATGCAGTGTCCTCTCGACAGCTAACAAATGATGCAGTGATTCGACAGCTAACAACTGATGCAGTGTCCTCAGGACAGCTAACAACTAAAGCAGTGATTCGACATCTAACAACTGATGCAGTGTCCTCGCGACAGCTAACAACTGATGCAGTGTCCCGACAGCTAAAAACTGATGCAGTGTCTCGACAGCTAACAACTGATGCAGTGTCCTCTCGACAGCTAACAAAATATGCAGTTTCCTCTCGACAGCTAACACCTGATGCAGTGTCCTTTCGACAACTAACAACTGATGCAGTGTCCTCTCGACAGCTAACAAAATATGCAGTTTCTTCTCAACAGCTAACAACTGATGCAGTGTCCTCCCGACAGATAACAACTGATGCAGTGTCCTCTCGACAGCTAACAACTGATGCAGTGTTCAGACAGCTAACAACTGATGCAGTGTCCCCTCGACAGCTAACAACTGATGCAGTGTCCCAACAGCTAACAACTGATGCAGTGTCCCGACAGCTAACAACTGATGCAGTGTCTCGACAGCTAAAATCTGTTGCAGTGTCCCGAAAGCTAACAACTGATGCAGTGTCTCGACAGCTAACAACCGATGCAGTGTCCCGAAAGCTAACAACTGATGCAGTGTCTCGACAGCTAACAACTGATGCAGTGTCCCGAAAGCTAACAACTGATGCAGTGTCTCGACAGCTAACAACTGCTGCAGTGTCCCGACATCTAACAACTGATGCATTGTCCCGACAGCTAACAACTGGTGCAGTGTCCTCTCGACAGCTAACAACTGATGCAGTGTCTCGACATCTAACAACTGATGCAGTGTCCCGACAGCTAACAACTGATACAGTGTCCCGACAGCTAACAACTGATGCAGAGTCCTCTCGACAGCTAACAACTGATGCAGTGTCCTCTCGACAGCTAACAATTGATGCAGTGTCTCGACAGCTAACAACTGATGCAGTGTCTCGACAGCTAACAATAGATGCAGTGTCCTTCCGACAGCTAACAACTGATGCAGTGTCCTCTCGACAGCTAACAACCGATGCAGTGTCCTCTCGACAGCTAACAACTGATGCAGTGTCCCGACAGCTAACAACTGATGCAGTGTCCTCTCGACAGATAACAACTGATGCAGTGTCTCGACAGCTAACAACTGATGCAGTGTCCCGACAGCTAACAACTGATGCAGTGTCTCGACAGCTAAGAAATGATGCAGTGATTCGACAGCTAACAACTGATGGAGTGTCTCGACAGCTAACAACTGATGCAGTGTCTCGACAGCTAACAACTGATGCAGTGTCCTTCCGACAGCTAACAACTGATGCAGTGTCCTCTCGACAGGTAACAACTGATGCAGTGATTCGACATCTAACAAGTGATGCAGTGTCCTCTCGACAGCTAACAACTGATGCAGTGTCCCGACAGCTAACAACTGATGCAGTGTCTCGACAGCTAAGAAATGATGCAGTGATTCGACAGCTAACAACTGATGGAGTGTCTCGACAGCTAACAACTGATGCAGTGTCTCGACAGCTAACAACTGATGCAGTGTCCTTCCGACAGCTAACAACTGATGCAGTGTCCTCTCGACAGGTAACAACTGATGCAGTGATTCGACATCTAACAACTGATACAGTGTCCTCTCGACAGCTAACAACTGATGCAGTGTCCTTGCTACAGCTAACAACTGATGCAGTGTCCCGACAGCTAAAAACTGATGCAGTGCCTCGACAGCTAACAACTGATGCAGTGTCCTCTCGACAGCTAACAAAATATGCAGTTTCCTCTCGACAGCTAACAACTGATGCAGTGTCCTCCCGACAGATAACAACTGATGCAGTGTCCTCTCGACAGCTAACAACTGATGCAGTGTCCTCCCGACAGATAACAACTGATGCAGTGTCCTCTCGACAGCTAACAACTGATGCAGTGTTCCGACAGCTAACAACTGATGCAGTGTCCCCTCGACAGCTAACAACTGATGCAGTGTCCTCTCGACAGCTAACAACTGATGCAGTGCTCAGACAGCTAACAACTGATGCAGTGTCCTCGCGACAGCTAACAACTGATGCAGTGTCCCGACAGCTAAAGACTGATGCAGTGTCTCGACAGCTAACAACTGATGCAGTGTCCTCTCGACAGCTAACAACCGATGCAGTGTCCCGAAAGCTAACAACTGATGCAGTGTCTCGACAGCTAACAACTGATGCAGTGTCCCGAAAGCTAACAACTGATGCAGTGTCTCGACAGCTAACAACTGCTGCAGTGTCCCGACATCTAACAACTGATGCATTGTCCCGACAGCTAACAACTGGTGCAGTGTCCTCTCGACAGCTAACAACTGATGCAGTGTCTCGACATCTAACAACTGATGCAGTGTCCCGACAGCTAACAACTGATACAGTGTCCCGACAGCTAACAACTGATGCAGAGTCCTCTCGACAGCTAACAACTGATGCAGTGTCTCGACAGCTAACAACTGATGCAGTGTCCTGACAGCTGACAACTGATGCAGTGTCCTCTCGACAGCTAACAACTGATGCAGTGTCCTCTCGACAGCTAACAACTGATGCAGTGCCCGCTCGAACTCTAACAACTGATGCAGTGTCCCAACAGCTAACAACTGATGCAGTGTGTCGACAGCTAACAACTGATGCAGTGTCTCGACAGCTAACAACTGATGCAGTGTCCTCTCGACAGCTAACAACTGATGCAGTGTCTCGACAGCTAACAACTGATGCAGTGTCCTGACAGCTGACAACTGATGCAGTGTCTCGACAGCTAACAACTGATGCAGTGTCCTCTCGACAGCTAACAACTGATGCAGTGTCTCGACAGCTAACAACTGATGCAGTGTCTCGACAGCTAACAACTGATGCAGTGTCCCGACAGCTAACAACTGATGCAGTGTCCTCTCGACAGCTAACAACTGATGCAGTGTCCCGACAGCTGACAACTGATGCAGTGTCCTCTCGACAGCTAACAACTGATGCAGTGTCCTCTCGACAGCTAACAATTGATGCAGTGTCTCAAGAGCTAACAACTGATGCAGTGTCCCGACAGCTAGCAACTGATGCAGAGTCCTCTCGACAGCTAACAACTGATGCAGTGTCCTCTCGACAGCTAACAATTGATGCAGTGTCTCAAGAGCTAACAACTGATGCAGTGTCTCGACAGCTAACAACTGATGCAGTGTCCTGACAGCTGACAACTGATGCAGTGTCCTCTCGACAGCTAACAACTGATGCAGTATCCTCTCGACAGCTAACAACTGATGCAGTGTCCCAACAGCTAACAACTGATGCAGTGTCTCGACAGCTAACAACTGATGCAGTGTCCTCTCGACAGCTAACAACTGATGCAGTGTCCTCTCGACAGCTAACAACTGATGCAGTGTCTCGACAGCTAACAACTGATGCAGTGTCTCGACAGCTAACAACTGATGCAGAGTCTCGACAGCTAACAACTGTTGCAGTGTCCTCTCGACAGTTAACAACTGATGCAGTGTCCTCTCGACAGCTAAACACTGATGCAGTGTCCCGACAGATAACAACTGATGCAGTGTCCCGACAGCTAACAACTGATGCAGTGTCTCGACAGCTAACAACTGATGCAGTGTCCTCTCGACAGCTAACAACTGATGCAGTGTCCCGACAGCTAACAACTGTTGCAGTGTCCTCTCGACAGCTAACAACTGATGCAGTGTCCTGACAGCTGACAACTGATGCAGTGTCTCGACAGCTAACAACTGATGCAGTGTCTCGACAGCTAACAACTGATGCAGTGTCTCGACAGCTAACAACTTATGCAGGGTGCTCTCGACAGCTAACAACTGATGCAGTGTCCTCTCGACAGCTAACAACTGATGCAGTGCCCGCTCGAACTCTAACAACTGATGCAGTGTCCCAACAGCTAACAACTGATGCAGTGTCTCGACAGCTAACAACTGATGCAGTGTCTCGACAGCTAACAACTGATGCAGTGTCCTCTCGACAGCTAACAACTGATGCAGTGTCCCGACAGCTAACAACTGATGCAGTGTTCTCTCAACAGCTAACAACTGATGCAGTGTCCCGACAGCTAACAACTGATGCAGTGTCCTCTCGACAGCTAACAACTGATGCAGTGTCCTCTCGACAGCTAACAACTGATGCAGTGTCTCAAGAGCTAACAACTAATGCAGTGTGCCGACAGCTAACAACTGATGCAGTGTCCTCTCGACAGCTAACAACTGATGCAGTGTCTCGACAGCTAACAACTGATGCAGTGTCTCGACAGCTAACAACTGATGCAGTGTCCTCTCGACAGCTAACAACTGATGCAGTGTCTCGACAGCTAACAACTGATGCAGTGTCTCGACAGCTAACAACTGATGCAGTGTCCCGACAGCTAACAACTGACGCAGTGTCCTCTCGACAGCTAACAACTGATGCAGTGTCCCGACAGCTGACAACTGATGCAGTGTCCTCTCGACAGCTAACAACTGATGCAGTGTCCTCTCGACAGCTAACAATTGATGCAGTGTCTCAAGAGCTAACAACTGATGCAGTGTCCCGACAGCTAACAACTGATGCAGTGTCCTCTCGACAGCTAACAACTGATGCAGTGTCTCGACAGCTAACAACTGATGCAGTGTCCTGACAGCTGACAACTGATGCAGTGTCCTCTCGACAGCTAACAACTGATGCAGTATCCTCTCGACAGCTAACAACTGATGCAGTATCCCAACAGCTAACAACTGATGCAGTGTCTCGACAGCTAACAACTGATGCAGTGTCCTCTCGACAGCTAACAACTGATGCAGTGTCCTCTCGACAGCTAACAACTGATGCAGTGTCTCGACAGCTAACAACTGATGCAGTGTCCTCTCGACAGCTAACAAAATATGCAGTTTCTTCTCGACATCTAACAACTGATGCAGTGTCCTCCCGACAGATAACAACTGATGCAGTGTCCTCTCGACAGCTAACAACTGATGTAGTGTCCCAACATCTAACAACTGATGCAGTGTCCCGACAGCTAACAACTGATGCAGTGTCTCGATAGCTAACAACTGTTGCAGTGTCCCGAAAGCTAACAACTGATGCAGTGTCTCGACAGCTAACAACCGATGCAGTGTCCCGAAAGCTAACAACTGATGCAGTGTCTCGACAGCTAACAACTGATGCAGTGTCCCGAAAGCTAACAACTGATGCAGTGTCTCGACATCTAACAAGTGATGCAGTGTCCTCTCGACAGCTAACAAATGATGCAGTGATTCGACAGCTAACAACTGATGCAGTGTCCTCAGGACAGCTAACAACTAAAGCAGTGATTCGACATCTAACAACTGATGCAGTGTCCTCGCGACAGCTAACAACTGATGCAGTGTCCCGACATCTAAAAACTGATGCAGTGTCTCGACAGCTAACAACTGATGCAGTGTCCTCTCGACAGCTAACAAAATATGCAGTTTCCTCTCGACAGCTAACACCTGATGCAGTGTCCTTTCGACAACTAACAACTGATGCAGTGTCCTCTCGACAGCTAACAAAATATGCAGTTTCTTCTCAACAGCTAACAACTGATGCAGTGTCCTCCCGACAGATAACAACTGATGCAGTGTCCTCTCGACAGCTAACAACTGATGCAGTGTTCAGACAGCTAACAACTGATGCAGTGTCCCCTCGACAGCTAACAACTGATGCAGTGTCCCAACAGCTAACAACTGATGCAGTGTCCCGACAGCTAACAACTGATGCAGTGTCTCGACAGCTAAAATCTGTTGCAGTGTCCCGAAAGCTAACAACTGATGCAGTGTCTCGACAGCTAACAACCGATGCAGTGTCCCGAAAGCTAACAACTGATGCAGTGTCTCGACAGCTAACAACTGATGCAGTGTCCCGAAAGCTAACAACTGATGCAGTGTCTCGACAGCTAACAACTGCTGCAGTGTCCCGACATCTAACAACTGATGCATTGTCCCGACAGCTAACAACTGGTGCAGTGTCCTCTCGACAGCTAACAACTGATGCAGTGTCTCGACATCTAACAACTGATGCAGTGTCCCGACAGCTAACAACTGATACAGTGTCCCGACAGCTAACAACTGATGCAGAGTCCTCTCGACAGCTAACAACTGATGCAGTGTCCTCTCGACAGCTAACAATTGATGCAGTGTCTCGACAGCTAACAACTGATGCAGTGTCTCGACAGCTAACAATAGATGCAGTGTCCTTCCGACAGCTAACAACTGATGCAGTGTCCTCTCGACAGCTAACAACCGATGCAGTGTCCTCTCGACAGCTAACAACTGATGCAGTGTCCCGACAGCTAACAACTGATGCAGTGTCCTCTCGACAGATAACAACTGATGCAGTGTCTCGACAGCTAACAACTGATGCAGTGTCCCGACAGCTAACAACTGATGCAGTGTCTCGACAGCTAAGAAATGATGCAGTGATTCGACAGCTAACAACTGATGGAGTGTCTCGACAGCTAACAACTGATGCAGTGTCTCGACAGCTAACAACTGATGCAGTGTCCTTCCGACAGCTAACAACTGATGCAGTGTCCTCTCGACAGGTAACAACTGATGCAGTGATTCGACATCTAACAAGTGATGCAGTGTCCTCTCGACAGCTAACAACTGATGCAGTGTCCCGACAGCTAACAACTGATGCAGTGTCTCGACAGCTAAGAAATGATGCAGTGATTCGACAGCTAACAACTGATGGAGTGTCTCGACAGCTAACAACTGATGCAGTGTCTCGACAGCTAACAACTGATGCAGTGTCCTTCCGACAGCTAACAACTGATGCAGTGTCCTCTCGACAGGTAACAACTGATGCAGTGATTCGACATCTAACAACTGATACAGTGTCCTCTCGACAGCTAACAACTGATGCAGTGTCCTTGCTACAGCTAACAACTGATGCAGTGTCCCGACAGCTAAAAACTGATGCAGTGCCTCGACAGCTAACATCTGATGCAGTGTCCTCTCGACAGCTAACAAAATATGCAGTTTCCTCTCGACAGCTAACAACTGATGCAGTGTCCTCCCGACAGATAACAACTGATGCAGTGTCCTCTCGACAGCTAACAACTGATGCAGTGTCCTCCCGACAGATAACAACTGATGCAGTGTCCTCTCGACAGCTAACAACTGATGCAGTGTTCCGACAGCTAACAACTGATGCAGTGTCCCCTCGACAGCTAACAACTGATGCAGTGTCCTCTCGACAGCTAACAACTGATGCAGTGCTCAGACAGCTAACAACTGATGCAGTGTCCTCGCGACAGCTAACAACTGATGCAGTGTCCCGACAGCTAAAGACTGATGCAGTGTCTCGACAGCTAACAACTGATGCAGTGTCCTCTCGACAGCTAACAAAATATGCAGTTTCCTCTCGACAGCTAACACCTGATGCAGTGTCCTTTCGACAGCTAACAACTGATGCAGTGTCCTCCCGACAGATAACAACTGATGCAGTGTCCTCTCGACAGCTAACAACTGATGCAGTGTTCCGACAGCTAACAACTGATGCAGTGTCCCCTCGACAGCTAACAACTGATGCAGTGTCCCAACAGCTAATAACTGATGCAGTGTCCCGACAGCTAACAACTGATGCAGTGTCTCGACAGCTAACAACTGTTGCAGTGTCCCGAAAGCTAACAACTGATGCAGTGTCTCGACAGCTAACAACTGATGCAGTGTCCCGAAAGCTAACAACTGATGCAGTGTCTCGACAGCTAACAACTGATGCAGTGTCCCGAAAGCTAACAACTGATGCAGTGTCTAGACAGCTAACAACTGCTGCAGTGTCCCGACATCTAACAACTGATGCAGTGTCCCGACAGCTAACAACTGATGCAGTGTCCTCTCGACAGCTAACAACTGATGCAGTGTCCCAACAGCTAACAACTGATGCAGTGTTCCGAAAGCTAACAACTGATGCAGTGTCCCGAAAGCTAACAACTGATGCAGTGTCTAGACAGCTAACAACTGATGCTGTGTCTCGACAGCTAACAACTGATGCAGTGTCCTCTCGACAGCTAACAACTGATTCAGTGTCCTCTCGACAGCTAACAACTGATGCAGTGTCCCGACAGCTAACAATTGATGCAGTGTCCTCTCGACAGCTAACAACTGATGCAGTGTCCCGACTGCTAACAACTGATGCAGTGCCTCGACAGCTAACAACTGCTGCAGTGTCCCAACAGCTAACAACTGATGCAGTGTCTCGAAATCTAACAACTGATGCAGTGTCCCGACAGCTAACAACTGATGCAGTGTCCTGACAGCTGACAACTGACGCAGTGTCCAGACAGCTAACAACTGATGCAGTGCCTCGCCATCTAACAACTGATGCAGTGTCCCAACAGCTAACAACTGATGCAGTGTCCCAACAGCTAACAACTGATGCAGTGTCCTCTCGACAGCTAACAACTGATGCAGTGTCCCGACAGCTAACAACTGATGCAGTGTCCTCTTGACAGCTAACAACTGATGCAGTGTCCTCTCGACAGCTAACAACTGATGCAGTGTCCCGACAGCTAACAACTGATGCAGTGTCCTCTTGACAGCTAACAACTGATGCAGTGTCCTCTCGACAGCTAACAACTGATGCAGTGTCCCGATAGCTAACAACTGATGCAGTGCTCAGACAGCTAACAACTGATGCAGTGTCTCGACAGCTAACAACTGATGCAGTGTCCTCTCGACAGCTAACAACTGATGTAGTGTCCTCTCGACAGCTAACAACTGATGAAGTGTCCTCTCGACAGCTAACAACTGATGCAATGTCCTCTATACAGCTAACAACTTATGCAGTGTCCTCTCGACAGCTAACAACTGATGTAGTGTCCTCTCGACAGCTAACAACTGATGAAGTGTCCTCTCGACAGCTAACAACTGATGCAATGTCCTCTATACAGCTAACAACTTATGCAGTGTCCTCTCGACAGCTAACAACTGATGAAGTGTCCTCTCGGCAGCTAACAACTGATGCAATGTCCTCTATACAGCTAACAACTTATGCAGTGTCCTCTCGACAGCTAACAACTTATGCAGTGTCCTCTCGACAGATAACAACTGATGCAGTGTCCTCTCGACAGCTAACAACTGATGCAGTGTCCTCTCGACAGCTAACAACTGATGCAGTGTCCCGACAGCTAACAACTGATGCAGTGTCCTCTCGACAGCTAACAACTGATGCAGTGTCCCGACAGCTAATAACTGATGCAGTGTCCCGACAGCTAACAACTGATGCAGTGTCCCGACAGCTAACAACTGATGCAGTGTCTCGACAGCTAACAACTGATGCAGTGTCTCGACAGCCAACAACTGATGCAGTGTCCTTCCGACAGCTAACAACTGATGCAGTGTCCTCTCGACAGCTAACAACTGATGCAGTGATTCGACAGCTAACAACTGATGCAGTGTCCTCTCGACAGCTAACAACTGATGCAGTGATTCGACATCTAACAACTGATACAGTGTCCTCTCGACAGCTAACAACTGATGCAGTGTCCCGACAGCTAACAACTGATGCAGTGTCCTCTCGACAGCTAACAACTTATGCAGTGTCCTCTCGACAGCTAACAACTGATGCAGTGTCCTCTCGACAGCTAACAACTGATGCAGTGTCCTCTCGACAGCTAACAACTGATGCAGTGTCCTCTCGACAGCTAACAACTGAAGCAGTGTCCTCTCGACAGCTAACAACTGATGCAGTGTCCCGACAGCTAACAACTGATGCAGTGTCCTCTCGACAGCTAAACACTGATGCAGTGTCCCGACAGCTAACAACTGATGCAGTGTCTCGACAGCTAACAACTGATGCAGTGTCCTCTCGACAGCTAACAACTAATGCAGTGTCCCGACAGCTAACAACTGATGCAGTGTCCTCTCGACAGCTAACAACTGATGCAGTGTCCTGACAGCTGACAACTGATGCAGTGTCTCGACAGCTAACAACTGATGCAGTGTCCTCTCGACAGCTAACAACAGATGCAGTGTCCCGACAGTTAACAACGGATGCAGTGGCCTCTCGACAGCTAACAACTGATGCAGTGTCCTCTCGACAGCTAACAACTGATGCAGTGTCTCGACAGCTAACAACTGATGCAGTGTCTCGACAGCTAACAACTGATGCAGTGTCTCGACAGCTAACAACTGATGCAGTGTCCTCTCGACAGCTAACAACTGATGCAGTGTCCTCTCGACAGCTAACAACTGATGCAGTGCCCGCTCGAACTCTAACAACTGATGCAGTGTCCCAACAGCTAACAACTGATGCAGTGTCTCGACAGCTAACAACTGATGCAGTGTCTCGACAGCTAACAACTGATGCAGTGTCCTCTCGACAGCTAACAACTGATGCAGTGTCTCGATAGCTAACAGCTGATGCAGTGTCCTGACAGCTGACAACTGATGCAGTGTCTCGACAGCTAACAACTGATGCAGTGTCCTCTCGACAGCTAACAACTGATGCAGTGTCTCGACAGCTAACAACTGATGCAGTGTCTCGACAGCTAACAACTGATGCAGTGTCCCGACAGCTAACAACTGATGCAGTGTCCTCTCCACAGCTAACAACTGATGCAGTGTCCCGACAGCTGACAACTGATGCAGTGTCCTCTCGACAGCTAACAACTGATGCAGTGTCCTCTCGACAGCTAACAATTGATGCAGTGTCTCAAGAGCTAACAACTGATGCATTGTCCCGACAGCTAACAACTGATGCAGTGTCCTCTCGACAGCTAACAACTGATGCAGTGTCTCGACAGCTAACAACTGATGCAGTGTCCTGACAGCTGACAACTGATGCAGTGCCCTCTCGACAGCTAACAACTGATGCAGTATCCTCTCGACAGCTAACAACTGATGCAGTGTCCCAACAGCTAACAACTGATGCAGTGTCTCGACAGCTAACAACTGATGCAGTGTCCTCTCGACAGCTAACAACTGATGCAGTGTCCTCTCGACAGCTAACAACTGATGCAGTGTCTCGACAGCTAACAACTGATGCAGTGTCTCGACAGCTAACAACTGATGCAGTGTCTCGACAGCTAACAACTGTTGCAGTGTCCTCTCGACAGTTAACAACTGATGCAGTGTCCTCACGACAGCTAAACACTGATGCAGTGTCCCGACAGATAACAACTGATGCAGTGTCCCGACAGCTAACAACTGATGCAGTGTCTCGACAGCTAACAACTGATGCAGTGTCCTCTCGACAGCTAACAATTGATGCAGTGTCCCGACAGCTAACAACTGATGCAGTGTCCTCTCGACAGCTAACAACTGATGCAGTGTCCTGACAGCTGATAACTGATGCAGTGTCTCGACAGCTAACAACTGATGCAGTGTCTCGACAGCTAACAACTGATGCAGTGTCTCGACAGCTAACAACTTATGCAGTGTGCTCTCGACAGCTAACAACTGATGCAGTGTCCTCTCGACAGCTAACAACTGATGCAGTGCCCGCTCGAACTCTAACAACTGATGCAGTGTCCCAACAGCTAACAACTGATGCAGTGTCTCGACAGCTAACAACTGATGCAGTGTCTCGACAGCTAACAACTGATGCAGTGTCCTCTCGACAGCTAACAACTGATGCAGTGTCCCGACAGCTAACAACTGATGCAGTGTCCTCTCGACAGCTAACAACTGATGCAGTGTCCCGACAGCTAACAACTGATGCAGTGTCCTCTCGACAGCTAACAACTGATGCAGTGTCCTCTCGACAGCTAACAACTGATGCAGTGTCCTCTCGACAGCTAACAACTGATGCAGTGTCTCGACAGCTAACAGCTGATGCAGTGTCTCGACAGCTAACAACTGTTGCAGTGTCCTCTCGACAGTTAACAACTGATGCAGTGTCCTCTCGACAGCTAACAACTGATGCAGTGTCTCGACAGCTAACAACTTATGCAGTGTCCCGACAGCTATCAACTGATGCAGTGTCCTCTCGACAGCTAACAACTGATGCAGTGTCTCGACAGCTAACAACTGATGCAGTGTCCTCTCGACAGCTAACAACTGATGCTGTGTCCCAACAGCTAACAACTAATGCAGTGTCCTCTCGACGACAGCTAACAACTGATGCAGTGATTCGACATCTAACAACTGATGCAGTGTCCTCTCAACAGCTAACATCTGATGCAGTGTCCCGACAGCTAACAACTGATGCAGTGTCCTCTCGACAGCAAACAACTGATGCAGTGTCTCGACAGCTAACAACTGATGCAGTGTCCTGACAGCTGACAACTGATGCAGTGCCCTCTCGACAGCTAACAACTGATGCAGTATCCTCTCGACAGCTAACAACTGATGCAGTGTCCCAACAGCTAACAACTGATGCAGTGTCTCGACAGCTAACAACTGATGCAGTGTCCTCTCGACAGCTAACAACTGATGCAGTGTCCTCTCGACAGCTAACAACTGATGCAGTGTCTCGACAGCTAACAACTGATGCAGTGTCTCGACAGCTAACAACTGATGCAGTGTCTCGACAGCTAACAACTGTTGCAGTGTCCTCTCGACAGTTAACAACTGATGCAGTGTCCTCACGACAGCTAAACACTGATGCAGTGTCCCGACAGATAACAACTGATGCAGTGTCCCGACAGCTAACAACTGATGCAGTGTCTCGACAGCTAACAACTGATGCAGTGTCCTCTCGACAGCTAACAACTGATGCAGTGTCCCGACAGCTAACAACTGATGCAGTGTCCTCTCGACAGCTAACAACTGATGCAGTGTCCTGACAGCTGATAACTGATGCAGTGTCTCGACAGCTAACAACTGATGCAGTGTCTCGACAGCTAACAACTGATGCAGTGTCTCGACAGCTAACAACTTATGCAGTGTGCTCTCGACAGCTAACAACTGATGCAGTGTCCTCTCGACAGCTAACAACTGATGCAGTGCCCGCTCGAACTCTAACAACTGATGCAGTGTCCCAACAGCTAACAACTGATGCAGTGTCTCGACAGCTAACAACTGATGCAGTGTCTCGACAGCTAACAACTGATGCAGTGTCCTCTCGACAGCTAACAACTGATGCAGTGTCCCGACAGCTAACAACTGATGCAGTGTCCTCTCGACAGCTAACAACTGATGCAGTGTCCCGACAGCTAACAACTGATGCAGTGTCCTCTCGACAGCTAACAACTGATGCAGTGTCCTCTCGACAGCTAACAACTGATGCAGTGTCCTCTCGACAGCTAACAACTGATGCAGTGTCTCGACAGCTAACAACTGATGCAGTGTCTCGACAGCTAACAGCTGATGCAGTGTCTCGACAGCTAACAACTGTTGCAGTGTCCTCTCGACAGTTAACAACTGATGCAGTGTCCTCTCGACAGCTAACAACTGATGCAGTGTCTCGACAGCTAACAACTTATGCAGTGTCCCGACAGCTATCAACTGATGCAGTGTCCTCTCGACAGCTAACAACTGATGCAGTGTCTCGACAGCTAACAACTGATGCAGTGTCCTCTCGACAGCTAACAACTGATGCTGTGTCCCAACAGCTAACAACTAATGCAGTGTCCTCTCGACGACAGCTAACAACTGATGCAGTGATTCGACATCTAACAACTGATGCAGTGTCCTCTCAACAGCTAACATCTGATGCAGTGTCCCGACAGCTAACAACTGATGCAGTGTCCTCTCGACAGCAAACAACTGATGCAGTATCCCGACAGCTAACAACTGATGCAGTGTCCTCTCGACAGCTAACAACTGATGCAGTGTCCTCTCGACAGCTAACAACTGATGCAGTGTCCCGACAGCTAACAACTGATGCAGTGTCCTCTCGACAGCTAACAACTGATGCAGTGTCCCGACAGCTAACAACTGATGCAGTGTCCCAACAGCTAACAACTGATGCAGTGTCTCGACAGCTAACAACTGATGCAGTGTCTCGACAGCTAACAACTGATGCAGTGTCCTCTCGACAGCTAACAACTGATGCAGTGTCCCGACAGCTAACAACTGATGCAGTGTCCTCTCGACAGCTAACAACTGATGCAGTGTCCCGACAGCTAACAACTGATGCAGTGTCCTCTCGACAGCTAACAACTGATGCAGTGTCCTCTCGACAGCTAACAACTGATGCAGTGTCCTCTCGACAGCTAACAACTGATGCAGTGTCTCGACAGCTAACAACTGATGCAGTGTCTCGACAGCTAACAGCTGATGCAGTGTCTCGACAGCTAACAACTGTTGCAGTGTCCTCTCGACAGTTAACAACTGATGCAGTGTCCTCTCGACAGCTAACAACTGATGCAGTGTCTCGACAGCTAACAACTTATGCAGTGTCCCGACAGCTATCAACTGATGCAGTGTCCTCTCGACAGCTAACAACTGATGCAGTGTCTCGACAGCTAACAACTGATGCAGTGTCCTCTCGACAGCTAACAACTGATGCTGTGTCCCAACAGCTAACAACTAATGCAGTGTCCTCTCGACGACAGCTAACAACTGATGCAGTGATTCGACATCTAACAACTGATGCAGTGTCCTCTCAACAGCTAACATCTGATGCAGTGTCCCGACAGCTAACAACTGATGCAGTGTCCTCTCGACAGCAAACAACTGATGCAGTATCTCGACAGCTAACAACTGATGCAGTGTCCTCTCGACAGCTAACAACTGATGCAGTGTCCTCTCGACAGCTAACAACTGATGCAGTGTCCCGACAGCTAACAACTGATGCAGTGTCCTCTCGACAGCTAACAACTGATGCAGTGTCCCGACAGCTAATAACTGATGCAGTGTCCCGACAGCTAACAACTGATGCAGTGTCCCGACAGCTAACAACTGATGCAGTGTCTCGACAGCTAACAACTGATGCAGTGTCTCGACAGCTAACAACTGATGCAGTGTCCTTCCGACAGCTAACAACTGATGCAGTGTCCTCTCGACAGCTAACAACTGATGCAGTGATTCGACAGCTAACAACTGATGCAGTGTCCTCTCGACAGCTAACAACTGATGCAGTGTCCCGACAGCTAACAACTGATGCAGTGTCCTCTCGACAGCTAACAACTGATGCAGTGTCCTCTCGACAGCTAACAACTGATGCAGTGTCCTCTCGACAGCTAACAACTGATGCAGTGTCCTCTCGACAGCTAACAACTGATGCAGTGTCCTCTCGACAGCTAACAACTGATGCAGTGTCCTCTCGACAGCTAACAACTGATGCAGTGTCCCGACAGCTAACAACTGATGCAGTGTCCTCTCGACAGCTAAACACTGATGCAGTGTCCCGACAGCTAACAACTGATGCAGAGTCCCGACAGATAACACCTGATGCAGTGTCTCGACAGCTAACAACTGATGCAGTGTCCTCTCGACAGCTAACAACTAATGCAGTGTCCCGACAGCTAACAACTGATGCAGTGTCCTCTCGACAGCTAACAACTGATGCAGTGTCCTGACAGCTGACAACTGATGCAGTGTCTCGACAGCTAACAACTGATGCAGTGTCCTCTCGACAGCTAACAATAGATGCAGTGTCCCGACAGCTAACAACGGATGCAGTGGCATCTCGACAGCTAACAACTGATGCAGTGTCCTCTCGACAGCTAACAACTGATGCAGTGTCTCGACAGCTAACAACTGATGCAGTGTCTCGACAGCTAACAACTGATGCAGTGTCCTCTCGACAGCTAACAACTGAAACAGTGTCCTCTCGACAGCTAACAACTGATGCAGTGTCCCGACAGCTAACAACTGATGCAGTGTCCTCTCGACAGCTAAACACTGATGCAGTGTCCCGACAGCTAACAACTGATGCAGTGTCTCGACAGCTAACAACTGATGCAGTGTCCTCTCGACAGCTAACAACTAATGCAGTGTCCCGACAGCTAACAACTGATGCAGTGTCCTCTCGACAGCTAACAACTGATGCAGTGTCCTGACAGCTGACAACTGATGCAGTGTCTCGACAGCTAACAACTGATGCAGTGTCCTCTCGACAGCTAACAACAGATGCAGTGTCCCGACAGTTAACAACGGATGCAGTGGCCTCTCGACAGCTAACAACTGATGCAGTGTCCTCTCGACAGCTAACAACTGATGCAGTGTCTCGACAGCTAACAACTGATGCAGTGTCTCGACAGCTAACAACTGATGCAGTGTCTCGACAGCTAACAACTGATGCAGTGTCCTCTCGACAGCTAACAACTGATGCAGTGTCCTCTCGACAGCTAACAACTGATGCAGTGCCCGCTCGAACTCTAACAACTGATGCAGTGTCCCAACAGCTAACAACTGATGCAGTGTCTCGACAGCTAACAACTGATGCAGTGTCTCGACAGCTAACAACTGATGCAGTGTCCTCTCGACAGCTAACAACTGATGCAGTGTCTCGATAGCTAACAGCTGATGCAGTGTCCTGACAGCTGACAACTGATGCAGTGTCTCGACAGCTAACAACTGATGCAGTGTCCTCTCGACAGCTAACAACTGATGCAGTGTCTCGACAGCTAACAACTGATGCAGTGTCTCGACAGCTAACAACTGATGCAGTGTCCCGACAGCTAACAACTGATGCAGTGTCCTCTCCACAGCTAACAACTGATGCAGTGTCCCGACAGCTGACAACTGATGCAGTGTCCTCTCGACAGCTAACAACTGATGCAGTGTCCACTCGACAGCTAACAATTGATGCAGTGTCTCAAGAGCTAACAACTGATGCATTGTCCCGACAGCTAACAACTGATGCAGTGTCCTCTCGACAGCTAACAACTGATGCAGTGTCTCGACATCTAACAACTGATGCAGTGTCCTGACAGCTGACAACTGATGCAGTGCCCTCTCGACAGCTAACAACTGATGCAGTATCCTCTCGACAGCTAACAACTGATGCAGTGTCCCAACAGCTAACAACTGATGCAGTGTCTCGACAGCTAACAACTGATGCAGTGTCCTCTCGACAGCTAACAACTGATGCAGTGTCCTCTCGACAGCTAACAACTGATGCAGTGTCTCGACAGCTAACAACTGATGCAGTGTCTCGACAGCTAACAACTGATGCAGTGTCTCGACAGCTAACAACTGTTGCAGTGTCCTCTCGACAGTTAACAACTGATGCAGTGTCCTCACGACAGCTAAACACTGATGCAGTGTCCCGACAGATAACAACTGATGCAGTGTCCCGACAGCTAACAACTGATGCAGTGTCTCGACAGCTAACAACTGATGCAGTGTCCTCTCGACAGCTAACAACTGATGCAGTGTCCCGACAGCTAACAACTGATGCAGTGTCCTCTCGACAGCTAACAACTGATGCAGTGTCCTGACAGCTGACAACTGATGCAGTGTCTCGACAGCTAACAACTGATGCAGTGTCTCGACAGCTAACAACTGATGCAGTGTCTCGACAGCTAACAACTTATGCAGTGTGCTCTCGACAGCTAACAACTGATGCAGTGTCCTCTCGACAGCTAACAACTGATGCAGTGCCCGCTCGACCTCTAACAACTGATGCAGTGTCCCAACAGCTAACAACTGATGCAGTGTCTCGACAGCTAACAACTGATGCAGTGTCTCGACAGCTAACAACTGATGCAGTGTCCTCTCGACAGCTAACAACTGATGCAGTGTCCCGACAGCTAACAACTGATGCAGTGTCCTCTCGACAGCTAACAACTGATGCAGTGTCCCGACAGCTAACAACTGATGCAGTGTCCTCTCGACAGCTAACAACTGATGCAGTGTCCTCTCGACAGCTAACAACTGATGCAGTGTCTCAAGAGCTAACAACTAATGCAGTGTGCCGACAGCTAACAACTGATGCAGTGTCCTCTCGACAGCTAACAACTGATGCAGTGTCTCGACAGCTAACAACTGATGCAGTGTCTCGACAGCTAATAACTGATGCAGTGTCCTCTCGACAGCTAACAACTGATGCAGTGTCTCGACAGCTAACAACTGATGCAGTGTCTCGACAGCTAACAACTGATGCAGTGTCCCGACAGCTAACAACTGATGCAGTGTCCTCTCGACAGCTAACAACTGATGCAGTGTCCCGACAGCTGACAACTGATGCAGTGTCCTCTCGACAGCTAACAACTGATGCAGTGTCCTCTCGACAGCTAACAATTGATGCAGTGTCTCAAGAGCTAACAACTGATGCAGTGTCCCGACAGCTAACAACTGATGCAGTGTCCTCTCGACAGCTAACAACTGATGCAGTGTCTCGACAGCTAACAACTGATGCAGTGTCCTGACAGCTGACAACTGATGCAGTGTCCTCTCGACAGCTAACAACTGATGCAGTATCCTCTCGACAGCTAACAACTGATGCAGTATCCCAACAGCTAACAACTGATGCAGTGTCTCGACAGCTAACAACTGATGCAGTGTCCTCTCGACAGCTAACAACTGATGCAGTGTCCTCTCGACAGCTAACAACTGATGCAGTGTCTCGACAGCTAACAACTGATGCAGTGTCTCGACAGCTAACAGCTGATGCAGTGTCTCGACAGCTAACAACTGTTGCAGTGTCCTCTCGACAGTTAACAACTGATGCAGTGTCCTCTCGACAGCTAACAACTGATGCAGTGTCTCGACAGCTAACAACTTATGCAGTGTCCCGACAGCTATCAACTGATGCAGTGTCCTCTCGACAGCTAACAACTGATGCAGTGTCTCGACAGCTAACAACTGATGCAGTGTCCTCTCGACAGCTAACAACTGATGCTGTGTCCCAACAGCTAACAACTAATGCAGTGTCCTCTCGACGACAGCTAACAACTGATGCAGTGATTCGACATCTAACAACTGATGCAGTGTCCTCTCAACAGCTAACAACTGATGCAGTGTCCCGACAGCTAACAACTGATGCAGTGTCCTCTCGACAGCAAACAACTGATGCAGTATCCCGACAGCTAACAACTGATGCAGTGTCCTCTCGACAGCTAACAACTGATGCAGTGTCCTCTCGACAGCTAACAACTGATGCAGTGTCCCGACAGCTAACAACTGATGCAGTGTCCTCTCGACAGCTAACAACTGATGCAGTGTCCCGACAGCTAATAACTGATGCAGTGTCCCGACAGCTAACAACTGATGCAGTGTCCCGACAGCTAACAACTGATGCAGTGTCTCGACAGCTAACAACTGATGCAGTGTCTCGACAGCTAACAACTGATGCAGTGTCCTTCCGACAGCTAACAACTGATGCAGTGTCCTCTCGACAGCTAACAACTGATGCAGTGATTCGACAGCTAACAACTGATGCAGTGTCCTCTCGACAGCTAACAACTGATGCAGTGTCCCGACAGCTAACAACTGATGCAGTGTCCTCTCGACAGCTAACAACTGATGCAGTGTCCTCTCGACAGCTAACAACTGATGCAGTGTCCTCTCGACAGCTAACAACTGATGCAGTGTCCTCTCGACAGCTAACAACTGATGCAGTGTCCTCTCGACAGCTAACAACTGATGCAGTGTCCTCTCGACAGCTAACAACTGATGCAGTGTCCCGACAGCTAACAACTGATGCAGTGTCCTCTCGACAGCTAAACACTGATGCAGTGTCCCGACAGCTAACAACTGATGCAGAGTCCCGACAGATAACACCTGATGCAGTGTCTCGACAGCTAACAACTGATGCAGTGTCCTCTCGACAGCTAACAACTAATGCAGTGTCCCGACAGCTAACAACTGATGCAGTGTCCTCTCGACAGCTAACAACTGATGCAGTGTCCTGACAGCTGACAACTGATGCAGTGTCTCGACAGCTAACAACTGATGCAGTGTCCTCTCGACAGCTAACAATAGATGCAGTGTCCCGACAGCTAACAACGGATGCAGTGGCCTCTCGACAGCTAACAACTGATGCAGTGTCCTCTCGACAGCTAACAACTGATGCAGTGTCTCGACAGCTAACAACTGATGCAGTGTCTCGACAGCTAACAACTGATGCAGTGTCCTCTCGACAGCTAACAACTGATGCAGTGTCCTCTCGACAGCTAACAACTGATGCAGTGTCTCGACAGCTAACAACTGATGCAGTGTCTCGACAGCTAACAACTGATGCAGTGTCTCGACAGCTAACAACTGTTGCAGTGTCCTCTCGACAGTTAACAACTGATGCAGTGTCCTCACGACAGCTAAACACTGATGCAGTGTCCCGACAGATAACAACTGATGCAGTGTCCCGACAGCTAACAACTGATGCAGTGTCTCGACAGCTAACAACTGATGCAGTGTCCTCTCGACAGCTAACAACTGATGCAGTGTCCCGACAGCTAACAACTGATGCAGTGTCCTCTCGACAGCTAACAACTGATGCAGTGTCCTGACAGCTGACAACTGATGCAGTGTCTCGACAGCTAACAACTGATGCAGTGTCTCGACAGCTAACAACTGATGCAGTGTCTCGACAGCTAACAACTTATGCAGTGTGCTCTCGACAGCTAACAACTGATGCAGTGTCCTCTCGACAGCTAACAACTGATGCAGTGCCCGCTCGATCTCTAACAACTGATGCAGTGTCCCAACAGCTAACAACTGATGCAGTGTCTCGACAGCTAACAACTGATGCAGTGTCTCGACAGCTAACAACTGATGCAGTGTCCTCTCGACAGCTAACAACTGATGCAGTGTCCCGACAGCTAACAACTGATGCAGTGTCCTCTCGACAGCTAACAACTGATGCAGTGTCCCGACAGCTAACAACTGATGCAGTGTCCTCTCGACAGCTAACAACTGATGCAGTGTCCTCTCGACAGCTAACAACTGATGCAGTGTCTCAAGAGCTAACAACTAATGCAGTGTGCCGACAGCTAACAACTGATGCAGTGTCCTCTCGACAGCTAACAACTGATGCAGTGTCTCGACAGCTAACAACTGATGCAGTGTCTCGACAGCTAATAACTGATGCAGTGTCCTCTCGACAGCTAACAACTGATGCAGTGTCTCGACAGCTAACAACTGATGCAGTGTCTCGACAGCTAACAACTGATGCAGTGTCCCGACAGCTAACAACTGATGCAGTGTCCTCTCGACAGCTAACAACTGATGCAGTGTCCCGACAGCTGACAACTGATGCAGTGTCCTCTCGACAGCTAACAACTGATGCAGTGTCCTCTCGACAGCTAACAATTGATGCAGTGTCTCAAGAGCTAACAACTGATGCAGTGTCCCGACAGCTAACAACTGATGCAGTGTCCTCTCGACAGCTAACAACTGATGCAGTGTCTCGACAGCTAACAACTGATGCAGTGTCCTGACAGCTGACAACTGATGCAGTGTCCTCTCGACAGCTAACAACTGATGCAGTATCCTCTCGACAGCTAACAACTGATGCAGTATCCCAACAGCTAACAACTGATGCAGTGTCTCGACAGCTAACAACTGATGCAGTGTCCTCTCGACAGCTAACAACTGATGCAGTGTCCTCTCGACAGCTAACAACTGATGCAGTGTCTCGACAGCTAACAACTGATGCAGTGTCTCGACAGCTAACAGCTGATGCAGTGTCTCGACAGCTAACAACTGTTGCAGTGTCCTCTCGACAGTTAACAACTGATGCAGTGTCCTCTCGACAGCTAACAACTGATGCAGTGTCTCGACAGCTAACAACTTATGCAGTGTCCCGACAGCTATCAACTGATGCAGTGTCCTCTCGACAGCTAACAACTGATGCAGTGTCTCGACAGCTAACAACTGATGCAGTGTCCTCTCGACAGCTAACAACTGATGCTGTGTCCCAACAGCTAACAACTAATGCAGTGTCCTCTCGACGACAGCTAACAACTGATGCAGTGATTCGACATCTAACAACTGATGCAGTGTCCTCTCAACAGCTAACAACTGATGCAGTGTCCCGACAGCTAACAACTGATGCAGTGTCCTCTCGACAGCAAACAACTGATGCAGTATCCCGACAGCTAACAACTGATGCAGTGTCCTCTCGACAGCTAACAACTGATGCAGTGTCCTCTCGACAGCTAACAACTGATGCAGTGTCCCGACAGCTAACAACTGATGCAGTGTCCTCTCGACAGCTAACAACTGATGCAGTGTCCCGACAGCTAATAACTGATGCAGTGTCCCGACAGCTAACAACTGATGCAGTGTCCCGACAGCTAACAACTGATGCAGTGTCTCGACAGCTAACAACTGATGCAGTGTCTCGACAGCTAACAACTGATGCAGTGTCCTTCCGACAGCTAACAACTGATGCAGTGTCCTCTCGACAGCTAACAACTGATGCAGTGATTCGACAGCTAACAACTGATGCAGTGTCCTCTCGACAGCTAACAACTGATGCAGTGTCCCGACAGCTAACAACTGATGCAGTGTCCTCTCGACAGCTAACAACTGATGCAGTGTCCTCTCGACAGCTAACAACTGATGCAGTGTCCTCTCGACAGCTAACAACTGATGCAGTGTCCTCTCGACAGCTAACAACTGATGCAGTGTCCTCTCGACAGCTAACAACTGATGCAGTGTCCCGACAGCTAACAACTGATGCAGTGTCCTCTCGACAGCTAAACACTGATGCAGTGTCCCGACAGCTAACAACTGATGCAGAGTCCCGACAGATAACACCTGATGCAGTGTCTCGACAGCTAACAACTGATGCAGTGTCCTCTCGACAGCTAACAACTAATGCAGTGTCCCGACAGCTAACAACTGATGCAGTGTCCTCTCGACAGCTAACAACTGATGCAGTGTCCTGACAGCTGACAACTGATGCAGTGTCTCGACAGCTAACAACTGATGCAGTGTCCTCTCGACAGCTAACAATAGATGCAGTGTCCCGACAGCTAACAACGGATGCAGTGGCCTCTCGACAGCTAACAACTGATGCAGTGTCCTCTCGACAGCTAACAACTGATGCAGTGTCTCGACAGCTAACAACTGATGCAGTGTCTCGACAGCTAACAACTGATGCAGTGTCCTCTCGACAGCTAACAACTGAAACAGTGTCCTCTCGACAGCTAACAACTGATGCAGTGTCCCGACAGCTAACAACTGATGCAGTGTCCTCTCGACAGCTAAACACTGATGCAGTGTCCCGACAGCTAACAACTGATGCAGTGTCTCGACAGCTAACAACTGATGCAGTGTCCTCTCGACAGCTAACAACTAATGCAGTGTCCCGACAGCTAACAACTGATGCAGTGTCCTCTCGACAGCTAACAACTGATGCAGTGTCCTGACAGCTGACAACTGATGCAGTGTCTCGACAGCTAACAACTGATGCAGTGTCCTCTCGACAGCTAACAACAGATGCAGTGTCCCGACAGTTAACAACGGATGCAGTGGCCTCTCGACAGCTAACAACTGATGCAGTGTCCTCTCGACAGCTAACAACTGATGCAGTGTCTCGACAGCTAACAACTGATGCAGTGTCTCGACAGCTAACAACTGATGCAGTGTCTCGACAGCTAACAACTGATGCAGTGTCCTCTCGACAGCTAACAACTGATGCAGTGTCCTCTCGACAGCTAACAACTGATGCAGTGCCCGCTCGAACTCTAACAACTGATGCAGTGTCCCAACAGCTAACAACTGATGCAGTGTCTCGACAGCTAACAACTGATGCAGTGTCTCGACAGCTAACAACTGATGCAGTGTCCTCTCGACAGCTAACAACTGATGCAGTGTCTCGATAGCTAACAGCTGATGCAGTGTCCTGACAGCTGACAACTGATGCAGTGTCTCGACAGCTAACAACTGATGCAGTGTCCTCTCGACAGCTAACAACTGATGCAGTGTCTCGACAGCTAACAACTGATGCAGTGTCTCGACAGCTAACAACTGATGCAGTGTCCCGACAGCTAACAACTGATGCAGTGTCCTCTCCACAGCTAACAACTGATGCAGTGTCCCGACAGCTGACAACTGATGCAGTGTCCTCTCGACAGCTAACAACTGATGCAGTGTCCACTCGACAGCTAACAATTGATGCAGTGTCTCAAGAGCTAACAACTGATGCATTGTCCCGACAGCTAACAACTGATGCAGTGTCCTCTCGACAGCTAACAACTGATGCAGTGTCTCGACATCTAACAACTGATGCAGTGTCCTGACAGCTGACAACTGATGCAGTGCCCTCTCGACAGCTAACAACTGATGCAGTATCCTCTCGACAGCTAACAACTGATGCAGTGTCCCAACAGCTAACAACTGATGCAGTGTCTCGACAGCTAACAACTGATGCAGTGTCCTCTCGACAGCTAACAACTGATGCAGTGTCCTCTCGACAGCTAACAACTGATGCAGTGTCTCGACAGCTAACAACTGATGCAGTGTCTCGACAGCTAACAACTGATGCAGTGTCTCGACAGCTAACAACTGTTGCAGTGTCCTCTCGACAGTTAACAACTGATGCAGTGTCCTCACGACAGCTAAACACTGATGCAGTGTCCCGACAGATAACAACTGATGCAGTGTCCCGACAGCTAACAACTGATGCAGTGTCTCGACAGCTAACAACTGATGCAGTGTCCTCTCGACAGCTAACAACTGATGCAGTGTCCCGACAGCTAACAACTGATGCAGTGTCCTCTCGACAGCTAACAACTGATGCAGTGTCCTGACAGCTGACAACTGATGCAGTGTCTCGACAGCTAACAACTGATGCAGTGTCTCGACAGCTAACAACTGATGCAGTGTCTCGACAGCTAACAACTTATGCAGTGTGCTCTCGACAGCTAACAACTGATGCAGTGTCCTCTCGACAGCTAACAACTGATGCAGTGCCCGCTCGATCTCTAACAACTGATGCAGTGTCCCAACAGCTAACAACTGATGCAGTGTCTCGACAGCTAACAACTGATGCAGTGTCTCGACAGCTAACAACTGATGCAGTGTCCTCTCGACAGCTAACAACTGATGCAGTGTCCCGACAGCTAACAACTGATGCAGTGTCCTCTCGACAGCTAACAACTGATGCAGTGTCCCGACAGCTAACAACTGATGCAGTGTCCTCTCGACAGCTAACAACTGATGCAGTGTCCTCTCGACAGCTAACAACTGATGCAGTGTCTCAAGAGCTAACAACTAATGCAGTGTGCCGACAGCTAACAACTGATGCAGTGTCCTCTCGACAGCTAACAACTGATGCAGTGTCTCGACAGCTAACAACTGATGCAGTGTCTCGACAGCTAATAACTGATGCAGTGTCCTCTCGACAGCTAACAACTGATGCAGTGTCTCGACAGCTAACAACTGATGCAGTGTCTCGACAGCTAACAACTGATGCAGTGTCCCGACAGCTAACAACTGATGCAGTGTCCTCTCGACAGCTAACAACTGATGCAGTGTCCCGACAGCTGACAACTGATGCAGTGTCCTCTCGACAGCTAACAACTGATGCAGTGTCCTCTCGACAGCTAACAATTGATGCAGTGTCTCAAGAGCTAACAACTGATGCAGTGTCCCGACAGCTAACAACTGATGCAGTGTCCTCTCGACAGCTAACAACTGATGCAGTGTCTCGACAGCTAACAACTGATGCAGTGTCCTGACAGCTGACAACTGATGCAGTGTCCTCTCGACAGCTAACAACTGATGCAGTATCCTCTCGACAGCTAACAACTGATGCAGTATCCCAACAGCTAACAACTGATGCAGTGTCTCGACAGCTAACAACTGATGCAGTGTCCTCTCGACAGCTAACAACTGATGCAGTGTCCTCTCGACAGCTAACAACTGATGCAGTGTCTCGACAGCTAACAACTGATGCAGTGTCTCGACAGCTAACAGCTGATGCAGTGTCTCGACAGCTAACAACTGTTGCAGTGTCCTCTCGACAGTTAACAACTGATGCAGTGTCCTCTCGACAGCTAACAACTGATGCAGTGTCTCGACAGCTAACAACTTATGCAGTGTCCCGACAGCTATCAACTGATGCAGTGTCCTCTCGACAGCTAACAACTGATGCAGTGTCTCGACAGCTAACAACTGATGCAGTGTCCTCTCGACAGCTAACAACTGATGCTGTGTCCCAACAGCTAACAACTAATGCAGTGTCCTCTCGACGACAGCTAACAACTGATGCAGTGATTCGACATCTAACAACTGATGCAGTGTCCTCTCAACAGCTAACAACTGATGCAGTGTCCCGACAGCTAACAACTGATGCAGTGTCCTCTCGACAGCAAACAACTGATGCAGTATCCCGACAGCTAACAACTGATGCAGTGTCCTCTCGACAGCTAACAACTGATGCAGTGTCCTCTCGACAGCTAACAACTGATGCAGTGTCCCGACAGCTAACAACTGATGCAGTGTCCTCTCGACAGCTAACAACTGATGCAGTGTCCCGACAGCTAATAACTGATGCAGTGTCCCGACAGCTAACAACTGATGCAGTGTCCCGACAGCTAACAACTGATGCAGTGTCTCGACAGCTAACAACTGATGCAGTGTCTCGACAGCTAACAACTGATGCAGTGTCCTTCCGACAGCTAACAACTGATGCAGTGTCCTCTCGACAGCTAACAACTGATGCAGTGATTCGACAGCTAACAACTGATGCAGTGTCCTCTCGACAGCTAACAACTGATGCAGTGTCCCGACAGCTAACAACTGATGCAGTGTCCTCTCGACAGCTAACAACTGATGCAGTGTCCTCTCGACAGCTAACAACTGATGCAGTGTCCTCTCGACAGCTAACAACTGATGCAGTGTCCTCTCGACAGCTAACAACTGATGCAGTGTCCCGACAGCTAACAACTGATGCAGTGTCCTCTCGACAGCTAAACACTGATGCAGTGTCCCGACAGCTAACAACTGATGCAGAGTCCCGACAGATAACACCTGATGCAGTGTCTCGACAGCTAACAACTGATGCAGTGTCCTCTCGACAGCTAACAACTAATGCAGTGTCCCGACAGCTAACAACTGATGCAGTGTCCTCTCGACAGCTAACAACTGATGCAGTGTCCTGACAGCTGACAACTGATGCAGTGTCTCGACAGCTAACAACTGATGCAGTGTCCTCTCGACAGCTAACAATAGATGCAGTGTCCCGACAGCTAACAACGGATGCAGTGGCCTCTCGACAGCTAACAACTGATGCAGTGTCCTCTCGACAGCTAACAACTGATGCAGTGTCTCGACAGCTAACAACTGATGCAGTGTCTCGACAGCTAACAACTGATGCAGTGTCTCGACAGCTAACAACTTATGCAGTGTCCTCTCGACAGCTAACAACTGATGCAGTGTCCTCTCGACAGCTAACAACTGATGCAGTGCCCGCTCGAACTCTAACAACTGATGCAGTGTCCCAACAGCTAACAACTGATGCAGTGTGTCGACAGCTAACAACTGATGCAGTGTCTCGACAGCTAACAACTGATGCAGTGTCCTCTCGACAGCTAACAACTGATGCAGTGTCTCGACAGCTAACAACTGATGCAGTGTCCTGACAGCTGACAACTGATGCAGTGTCTCGACAGCTAACAACTGATGCAGTGTCCTCTCGACAGCTAACAACTGATGCAGTGTCTCGACAGCTAACAACTGATGCAGTGTCTCGACAGCTAACAACTGATGCAGTGTCCCGACAGCTAACAACTGATGCAGTGTCCTCTCGACAGCTAACAACTGATGCAGTGTCCCGACAGCTGACAACTGATGCAGTGTCCTCTCGACAGCTAACAACTGATGCAGTGTCCTCTCGACAGCTAACAATTGATGCAGTGTCTCAAGAGCTAACAACTGATGCAGTGTCCCGACAGCTAACAACTGATGCAGTGTCCTCTCGACAGCTAACAACTGATGCAGTGTCTCGACAGCTAACAACTGATGCAGTGTCCTGACAGCTGACAACTGATGCAGTGTCCTCTCGACAGCTAACAACTGATGCAGTATCCTCTCGACAGCTAACAACTGATGCAGTGTCCCAACAGCTAACAACTGATGCAGTGTCTCGACAGCTAACAACTGATGCAGTGTCCTCTCGACAGCTAACAACTGATGCAGTGTCCTCTCGACAGCTAACAACTGATGCAGTGTCTCGACAGCTAACAACTGATGCAGTGTCTCGACAGCTAACAACTGATGCAGTGTCTCGACAGCTAACAACTGTTGCAGTGTCCTCTCGACAGTTAACAACTGATGCAGTGTCCTCTCGACAGCTAAACACTGATTCAGTGTCCCGACAGATAACAACTGATGCAGTGTCCCGACAGCTAACAACTGATGCAGTGTCTCGACAGCTAACAACTGATGCAGTGTCCTCTCGACAGCTAACAACTGATGCAGTGTCCCGACAGCTAACAACTGATGCAGTGTCCTCTCGACAGCTAACAACTGATGCAGTGTCCTGACAGCTGACAACTGATGCAGTGTCTCGACAGCTAACAACTGATGCAGTGTCTCGACAGCTAACAACTGATGCAGTGTCTCGACAGCTAACAACTTATGCAGTGTGCTCTCGACAGCTAACAACTGATGCAGTGTCCTCTCGACAGCTAACAACTGATGCAGTGCCCGCTCGAACTCTAACAACTGATGCAGTGTCCCAACAGCTAACAACTGATGCAGTGTCTCGACAGCTAACAACTGATGCAGTGTCCTCTCGACAGCTAACAACTGATGCAGTGTCCCGACAGCTAACAACTGATGCAGTGTCCTCTCGACAGCTAACAACTGATGCAGTGTCCCGACAGCTAACAACTGATGCAGTGTCCTCTCGACAGCTAACAACTGATGCAGTGTCCTCTCGACAGCTAACAACTGATGCAGTGTCTCAAGAGCTAACAACTAATGCAGTGTGCCGACAGCTAACAACTGATGCAGTGTCCTCTCGACAGCTAACAACTGATGCAGTGTCTCGACAGCTAACAACTGATGCAGTGTCTCGACAGCTAACAACTGATGCAGTGTCCTCTCGACAGCTAACAACTGATGCAGTGTCTCGACAGCTAACAACTGATGCAGTGTCTCGACAGCTAACAACTGATGCAGTGTCCCGACAGCTAACAACTGATGCAGTGTCCTCTCGACAGCTAACAACTGATGCAGTGTCCTGACAGCTGACAACTGATGCAGTGTCCTCTCGACAGCTAACAACTGATGCAGTATCCTCTCGACAGCTAACAACTGATGCAGTGTCCCGACAGCTAACAACTGATGCAGTGTCCTCTCGACAGCTAACAACTGATGCAGTGTCTCGACAGCTAACAACTGATGCAGTGTCCTGACAGCTGACAACTGATGCAGTGTCCTCTCGACAGCTAACAACTGATGCAGTGTCCTCTCGACAGCTAACAACTGATGCAGTGCCCGCTCGAACTCTAACAACTGATGCAGTGTCCCAACAGCTAACAACTGATGCAGTGTGTCGACAGCTAACAACTGATGCAGTGTCTCGACAGCTAACAACTGATGCAGTGTCCTCTCGACAGCTAACAACTGATGCAGTGTCTCGACAGCTAACAACTGATGCAGTGTCCTGACAGCTGACAACTGATGCAGTGTCTCGACAGCTAACAACTGATGCAGTGTCCTCTCGACAGCTAACAACTGATGCAGTGTCTCGACAGCTAACAACTGATGCAGTGTCTCGACAGCTAACAACTGATGCAGTGTCCCGACAGCTAACAACTGATGCAGTGTCCTCTCGACAGCTAACAACTGATGCAGTGTCCCGACAGCTGACAACTGATGCAGTGTCCTCTCGACAGCTAACAACTGATGCAGTGTCCTCTCGACAGCTAACAATTGATGCAGTGTCTCAAGAGCTAACAACTGATGCAGTGTCCCGACAGCTAACAACTGATGCATTGTCCTCTCGACAGCTAACAACTGATGCAGTGTCTCGACAGCTAACAACTGATGCAGTGTCCTGACAGCTGACAACTGATGCAGTGTCCTCTCGACAGCTAACAACTGATGCAGTATCCTCTCGACAGCTAACAACTGATGCAGTGTCCCAACAGCTAACAACTGATGCAGTGTCTCGACAGCTAACAACTGATGCAGTGCCCTCTCGACAGCTAACAACTGATGCAGTGTCCTCTCGACAGCTAACAACTGATGCAGTGTCTCGACAGCTAAAAACTGATGCAGTGTCTCGACAGCTAACAACTGATGCAGTGTCTCGACAGCTAACAACTGTTGCAGTGTCCTCTCGACAGTTAACAACTGATGCAGTGTCCTCTCGACAGCTAAACACTGATGCAGAGTCCCGACAGATAACAACTGATGCAGTGTCCCGACAGCTAACAGCTGATGCAGTGTCTCGACAGCTAACAACTGATGCAGTGTCCTCTCGACAGCTAACAACTGATGCAGTGTCCCGACAGCTAACAACTGATGCAGTGTCCTCTCGACAGCTAACAACTGATGCAGTGTCCTGACAGCTAACAACTTATGCAGTGTGCTCTCGACAGCTAACAACTGATGCAGTGTCCTCTCGACAGCTAACAACTGATGCAGTGCCCGCTCAAACTCTAACAACTGATGCAGTGTCCCAACAGCTAACAACTGATGCAGTGTCTCGACAGCTAACAACTGATGCAGTGTCTCGACAGCTAACAACTGATGCAGTGTCCTCTCGACAGCTAACAACTGATGCAGTGTCCCGACAGCTAACAACTGATGCAGTGTCCTCTCAACAGCTAACAACTGATGCAGTGTCCCGACAGCTAACAACTGATGCAGTGTCCTCTCGACAGCTAACAACTGATGCAGTGTCCTCTCGACAGCTAACAACTGATGCAGTGTCTCAAGAGCTAACAACTAATGCAGTGTGCCGACAGCTAACAACTGATGCAGTGTCCTCTCGACAGCTAACAACTGATGCAGTGTCTCGACAGCTAACAACTGATGCAGTGTCTCGACAGCTAACAACTGATGCAGTGTCCTCTCGACAGCTAACAACTGATGCAGTGTCTCGACAGCTAACAACTGATGCAGTGTCTCGACAGCTAACAACTGATGCAGTGTCCCGACAGCTAACAACTGATGCAGTGTCCTCTCAACAGCTAACAACTGATGCAGTGTCCCGACAGCTGACAACTGATGCAGTGTCCTCTCGACAGCTAACAACTGATGCAGTGTCCTCTCGACAGCTAACAATTGATGCAGTGTCTCAAGAGCTAACAACTGATGCAGTGTCCCGACAGCTAACAACTGATGCAGTGTCCTCTCGACAGCTAACAACTGATGCAGTGTCTCGACAGCTAACAACTGATGCAGTGTCCTGACAGCTGACAACTGATGCAGTGTCCTCTCGACAGCTAACAACTGATGCAGTATCCTCTCGACAGCTAACAACTGATGCAGTATCCCAACAGCTAACAACTGATGCAGTGTCTCGACAGCTAACAACTGATGCAGTGTCCTCTCGACAGCTAACAACTGATGCAGTGTCCTCTCGACAGCTAACAACTGATGCAGTGTCTCGACAGCTAACAACTGATGCAGTGTCTCGACAGCTAACAGCTGATGCAGTGTCTCGACAGCTCACAACTGTTGCAGTGTCCTCTCGACAGTTAACAACTGATGCAGTGTCCTCTCGACAGCTAACAACTGATGCAGTGTCTCGACAGCTAACAACTTATGCAGTGTCCCGACAGCTATCAACTGATGCAGTGTCCTCTCGACAGTTAACAACTGATGCAGTGTCTCGACAGCTAACAACTGATGCAGTGTCCTCTCGACAGCTAACAACTGATGCTGTGTCCCAACAGCTAACAACTAATGCAGTGTCCTCTCGACGACAGCTAACAACTGATGCAGTGATTCGATATCTAACAACTGATGCAGTGTCCTCTCGACAGCTAACAACTGATGCAGTGTCCCGACAGCTAACAACTGATGCAGTGTCCTCTCGACAGCAAACAACTGATGCAGTATCCCGACAGCTAACAACTGATGCAGTGTCCCGACAGCTAACAACTGATGCAGTGTCCTTTCGACAGCTAACAACCGATGCAGTGTCCCGACAGCTAACAACTGATGCAGTGTCTCGACAGCTAACAACTGATGCAGTGTCTCGACAGCTAACAACTGATGCAGTGTCCTTCCGACAGCTAACAACTGATGCAGTGTCCTCTCGACAGCTAACAACTGATGCAGTGATTCGACAGCTAACAACTGATGCAGTGTCCTCTCGACAGCTAACAACTGATGCAGTGATTCGACATCTAACAACTGATACAGTGTCCTCTCGACAGCTAACAACTGATGCATTGTCCCGACAGCTAACAACTGATGCAGTGTCCTCTCGACAGCTAACAACTGATGCAGTGTCCTCTCGACAGCTAACAACTGATGCAGTGTCCTCTCGACAGCTAACAACTGATGCAGTGTCCTCTCGACAGCTAACAACTGATGCAGTGTCCTCTCGACAGCTAACAACTGAAGCAGTGTCCTCTCGACAGCTAACAACTGATGCAGTGTCCCGACAGCTAACAACTGATGCAGTGTCCTCTCGACAGCTAAACACTGATGCAGTGTCCCGACAGCTAACAACTGATGCAGTGTCCCGACAGATAACACCTGATGCAGTGTCTCTACAGCTAACAACTGATGCAGTGTCCTCTCGACAGCTAACAACTAATGCAGTGTCCCGACAGCTAACAACTGATGCAGTGTCCTCTCGACAGCTAACAACTGATGCAGTGTCCTGACAGCTGACAACTGATGCAGTGTCCCGACAGCTAACAACTGATACAGTGTCCTCTCGACAGCTAACAACAGATGCAGTGTCCCGACAGCTAACAACGGATGCAGTGGCCTCTCGACAGCTAACAACTGATGCAGTGTCCTCTCGACAGCTAACAACTGATGCAGTGTCTCGACAGCTAACAACTGATGCAGTGTCTCGACAGCTAACAACTGATGCAGTGTCTCGACAGCTAACAACTTATGCAGTGTCCTCTCGACAGCTAACAACTGATGCAGTGTCCTCTCGACAGCTAACAACTGATGCAGTGCCCGCTCGAACTCTAACAACTGATGCAGTGTCCCAACAGCTAACAACTGATGCAGTGTGTCGACAGCTAACAACTGATGCAGTGTCTCGACAGCTAACAACTGATGCAGTGTCCTCTCGACAGCTAACAACTGATGCAGTGTCTCGACAGCTAACAACTGATGCAGTGTCCTGACAGCTGACAACTGATGCAGTGTCTCGACAGCTAACAACTGATGCAGTGTCCTCTCGACAACTAACAACTGATGCAGTGTCTCGACAGCTAACAACTGATGCAGTGTCTCGACAGCTAACAACTGATGCAGTGTCCCGACAGCTAACAACTGATGCAGTGTCCTCTCGACAGCTAACAACTGATGCAGTGTCCCGACAGCTGACAACTGATGCAGTGTCCTCTCGACAGCTAACAACTGATGCAGTGTCCTCTCGACAGCTAACAATTGATGCAGTGTCTCAAGAGCTAACAACTGATGCAGTGTCCCGACAGCTAACAACTGATGCAGTGTCCTCTCGACAGCTAACAACTGATGCAGTGTCCTCTCGACAGCTAACAACTGATGCAGTATCTCGACAGCTAACAACTGATGCAGTGTCCTGACAGCTGACAACTGATGCAGTGTCCTCTCGACAGCTAACAACTGATGCAGTGTCTCGACAGCTAACAACTGATGCAGTGTCTCGACAGCTAACAACTGATGCAGTGTCTCGACAGCTAACAACTTATGCAGTGTGCTCTCGACAGCTAACAACTGATGCAGTGTCCTCTCGACAGCTAACAACTGATGCAGTGCCCGCTCGAACTCTAACAACTGATGCAGTGTCCCAACAGCTAACAACTGATGCAGTGTCTCGACAGCTAACAACTGATGCAGTGTCTCGACAGCTAACAACTGATGCAGTGTCCTCTCGACAGCTAACAACTGATGCAGTGTCCCGACAGCTAACAACTGATGCAGTGTCCTCTCGACAGCTAACAACTGATGCAGTGTCCCGACAGCTAACAACTGATGCAGTGTCCTCTCGACAGCTAACAACTGATGCAGTGTCCTCTCGACAGCTAACAACTGATGCAGTGTCTCAAGAGCTAACAACTAATGCAGTGTGCCGACAGCTAACAACTGATGCAGTGTCCTCTCGACAGCTAACAACTGATGCAGTGTCTCGACAGCTAACAACTGATGCAGTGTCTCGACAGCTAACAACTGATGCAGTGTCCTCTCGACAGCTAACAACTGATGCAGTGTCCCGACAGCTAACAATTGATGCAGTGTCTCGACAGCTAACAACTGATGCAGTGTCCCGACAGCTAACAACTGATGCAGTGTCCTCTCGACAGCTAACAACTGATGCAGTGTCCCGACAGCTGACAACTGATGCAGTGTCCTCTCGACAGCTAACAACTGATGCAGTGTCCTCTCGACAGCTAACAATTGATGCAGTGTCTCAAGAGCTAACAACTGATGCAGTGTCCCGACAGCTAACAACTGATGCAGTGTCCTCTCGACAGCTAACAACTGATGCAGTGTCTCGACAGCTAACAACTGATGCAGTGTCCTGACAGCTGACAACTGATGCAGTGTCCTCTCGACAGCTAACAACTGATGCAGTATCCTTTCGACAGCTAACAACTGATGCAGTATCCCAACAGCTAACAACTGATGCAGTGTCTCGACAGCTAACAACTGATGCAGTGTCCTCTCGACAGCTAACAACTGATGCAGTGTCCTCTCGACAGCTAACAACTGATGCAGTGTCTCGACAGCTAACAACTGATGCAGTGTCCCGACAGTTAACAACTGATGCAGTGTCCTCTCGACAGCTAACAACTGATGCAGTGTCCCGACAGCTGACAACTGATGCAGTGTCCTCTCGACAGCTAACAACTGATGCAGTGTCCTCTCGACAGCTAACAATTGATGCAGTGTCTCAAGAGCTAACAACTGATGCAGTGTCCCGACAGCTAACAACTGATGCAGTGTCCTCTCGACAGCTAACAACTGATGCAGTGTCTCGACAGCTAACAACTGATGCAGTGTCCTGACAGCTGACAACTGATGCAGTGTCCTCTCGACAGCTAACAACTGATGCAGTATCCTCTCGACAGCTAACAACTGATGCAGTATCCCAACAGCTAACAACTGATGCAGTGTCTCGACAGCTAACAACTGATGCAGTGTCCTCTCGACAGCTAACAACTGATGCAGTGTCCTCTCGACAGCTAACAACTGATGCAGTGTCTCGACAGCTAACAACTGATGCAGTGTCTCGACAGCTAACAGCTGATGCAGTGTCTCGACAGCTAACAACTGTTGCAGTGTCCTCTCGACAGTTAACAACTGATGCAGTGTCCTCTCGACAGCTAACAACTGATGCAGTGTCTCGACAGCTAACAACTTATGCAGTGTCCCGACAGCTAACAACTGATGCAGTGTCCTCTCGACAGCTAACAACTGATGCTGTGTCCCAACAGCTAACAACTAATGCAGTGTCCTCTCGACGACAGCTAACAACTGATGCAGTGATTCGACATCTAACAACTGATGCAGTGTCCTCTCGACAGCTAACAACTGATGCAGTGTCCCGACAGCTAACAACTGATGCAGTGTCCTCTCGACAGCAAACAACTGATGCAGTATCCCGACAGCTAACAACTGATGCAGTGTCCTCTCGACAGCTAACAACTGATGCAGTGTCCTCTCGACAGCTAACAACTGATGCAGTGTCCCGACAGCTAACAACTGATGCAGTGTCCTCTCGACAGCTAACAACTGATGCAGTGTCCCGACAGCTAACAACTGATGCAGTGTCTCGACAGCTAACAACTGATGCAGTGTCTCGACAGCTAACAACTGATGCAGTGTCCTTCCGACAGCTAACAACTGATGCAGTGTCCTCTCGACAGCTAACAACTGATGCAGTGATTCGACAGCTAACAACTGATGCAGTGTCCTCTCGACAGCTAACAACTGATGCAGTGATTCGACATCTAACAACTGATACAGTGTCCTCTCGACAGCTAACAACTGATGCAGTGTCCCGACAGCTAACAACTGATGCAGTGTCCTCTCGACAGCTAACAACTGATGCAGTGTCCTCTCGACAGCTAACAACTGATGCAGTGTCCTCTCGACAGCTAACAACTGATGCAGTGTCCTCTCGACAGCTAACAACTGATGCAGTGTCCTCTCGACAGCTAACAACTGAAGCAGTGTCCTCTCGACAGCTAACAACTGATGCAGTGTCCCGACAGCTAACAACTGATGCAGTGTCCTCTCGACAGCTAAACACTGATGCAGTGTCCCGACAGCTAACAACTGATGCAGTGTCCCGACAGATAACACCTGATGCAGTGTCTCGACAGCTAACAACTGATGCAGTGTCCTCTCGACAGCTAACAATTAATGCAGTGTCCCGACAGCTAACAACTGATGCAGTGTCCTCTCGACAGCTAACAACTGATGCAGTGTCCTGACAGCTGACAACTGATGCAGTGTCTCGACAGCTAACAACTGATACAGTGTCCTCTCGACAGCTAACAACAGATGCAGTGTCCCGACAGCTAACAACGGATGCAGTGGCCTCTCGACAGCTAACAACTGATGCAGTGTCCTCTCGACAGCTAACAACTGATGCAGTGTCTCGACAGCTAACAACTGATGCAGTGTCCTGACAGCTGACAATTGATGCAGTGTCTCGACAGCTAACAACTGATGCAGTGTCTCGACAGCTAACAACTGATGCAGTGTCTCGACAGCTAACACCTGATGCAGTGTCCCGACAGCTAACAACTGATGCAGTGTCCTCTCGACAGCTAACAACTGATGCAGTGTCCCGACAGCTGACAACTGATGCAGTGTCCTCTCGACAGCTAACAACTGATGCAGTGTCCTCTCGACAGCTAACAATTGATGCAGTGTCTCAAGAGCTAACAACTGATGCAGTGTCCCGACAGCTAACAACTGATGCAGTGTCCTCTCGACAGCTAACAACTGATGCAGTGTCTCGACAGCTAACAACTGATGCAGTGTCCTGACAGCTGACAACTGATGCAGTGTCCTCTCGACAGCTAACAACTGATGCAGTATCCTCTCGACAGCTAACAACTGATGCAGTGTCCCAACAGCTAACAACTGATGCAGTGTCTCGACAGCTAACAACTGATGCAGTGTCCTCTCGACAGCTAACAACTGATGCAGTGTCCTCTCGACAGCTAACATCTGATGCAGTGTCTCGACAGCTAACAACTGATGCAGTGTCTCGACAGCTAACAACTGATGCAGTGTCTCGACAGCTAACAACTGATGCAGTGTCTCGACAGCTAACAACTTATGCAGTGTGCTCTCGACAGCTAACAACTGATGCAGTGTCCTCTCGACAGCTAACAACTGATGCAGTGCCCGCTCGAACTCTAACAACTGATGCAGTGTCCCAACAGCTAACAACTGATGCAGTGTCTCGACAGCTAACAACTGATGCAGTGTCTCGACAGCTAACAACTGATGCAGTGTCCTCTCGACAGCTAACAACTGATGCAGTGTCCCGACAGCTAACAACTGATGCAGTGTCCTCTCGACAGCTAACAACTGATGCAGTGTCCCGACAGCTAACAACTGATGCAGTGTCCTCTCGACAGCTAACAACTGATGCACTGTCCTCTCGACAGCTAACAACTGATGCAGTGTCTCAAGAGCTAACAACTAATGCAGTGTGCCGACAGCTAACAACTGATGCAGTGTCCTCTCGACAGCTAACAACTGATGCAGTGTCTCGACAGCTAACAACTGATGCAGTGTCTCGACAGCTAACAACTGATGCAGTGTCCTCTCGACAGCTAACAACTGATGCAGTGTCCCGACAGCTAACAATTGATGCAGTGTCTCGACAGCTAACAACTGATGCAGTGTCCCTACAGCTAACAACTGATGCAGTGTCCTCTCGACAGCTAACAACTGATGCAGTGTCCCGACAGCTGACAACTGATGCAGTGTCCTCTCGACAGCTAACAACTGATGCAGTGTCCTCTCGACAGCTAACAATTGATGCAGTGTCTCAAGAGCTAACAACTGATGCAGTGTCCCGACAGCTAACAACTGATGCAGTGTCCTCTCGACAGCTAACAACTGATGCAGTGTCTCGACAGCTAACAACTGATGCAGTGTCCTGACAGCTGACAACTGATGCAGTGTCCTCTCGACAGCTAACAACTGATGCAGTATCCTTTCGACAGCTAACAACTGATGCAGTATCCCAACAGCTAACAACTGATGCAGTGTCTCGACAGCTAACAACTGATGCAGTGTCCTCTCGACAGCTAACAACTGATGCAGTGTCCCAACAGCTAACAACTGATACAGTGTCCCGACAGCTAACAACTGATGCAGTGTCTCGACAGCTAACAACTGTTGCAGTGTCCCGAAAGCTAACAACTGATGCAGTGTCTCGACAGCTAACAACCGATGCAGTGTCCCGAAAGCTAACACTGATGCAGTGTCTCGACAGCTAACAACTGATGCAGTGTCCCGAAAGCTAACAACTGATGCAGTGTCCCGACATCTAACAAGTGATGCAGTGTCCTCTCGACAGCTAACAAATGATGCAGTGATTCGACAGCTAACAACTGATGCAGTGTCCTCAGGACAGCTAACAACTAAAGCAGTGATTCGACATCTAACAACTGATACAGTGTCCTCTCGACAGCTAACAACTGATGCAGTGCTCAGACAGCTAACAACTGATGCAGTGTCCTCGCGACAGCTAACAACTGATGCAGTGTCCCGACAGCTAAAAACTGATGCAGTGTCTCGACAGCTAACAACTGATGCAGTGTCCTCTCGACAGCTAACAAAATATGCAGTTTCCTCTCGACAGCTAACACCTGATGCAGTGTCCTTTCGACAACTAACAACTGATTCAGTGTCCTCTCGACAGCTAACAAAATATGCAGTTTCTTCTCGACAGCTAACAACTGATGCAGTGTCCTCCCGACAGATAACAACTGATGCAGTGTCCTCTCGACAGCTAACAACTGATGCAGTGTTCAGAGAGCTAACAACTGATGCAGTGTCCCCTCGACAGCTAACAACTGATGCAGTGTCCCAACAGCTAACAACTGATGCAGTGTCCCGACAGCTAACAACTGATGCAGTGTCTCGACAGCTAACAACTGTTGCAGTGTCCCGAAAGCTAACAACCGATGCAGTGTCTCGACAGCTAACAACCGATGCAGTGTCCCGAAAGCTAACAACTGATGCAGTGTCTCGACAGCTAACAACTGATGCAGTGTCCCGAAAGCTAACGACTGATGCAGTGTCTCGACAGCTAACATCTGCTGCAGTGTCCCGACATTTAACAACTGATGCAGTGTCCCGACAGCTAACAACTGATGCAGTGTCCTCTCGACAGCTAACAACTGATGCAGTGTCTCGACATCTAACAACTGATGCAGTGTCCCGACAGCTAACAACTGATACAGTGTCCCGACAGCTAACAACTGATGCAGTGTCCTCTCGACAGCTAACAACTGATGCAGTGTCCTCTCGACAGCTAACAATTGATGCAGTGTCTCGACAGCTAACAACTGATGCAGTGTCTCGACAGCTAGCAATAGATGCAGTGTCCTTCCGACAGCTAACAACTGATGCAGTGTCCTCTCGACAGCTAACAACCGATGCAGTGTCCTCTCGACAGCTAACAACTGATGCAGTGTCCTCTCGACAGATAACAACTGATGCAGTGTCCCGACAGCTAACAACTGATGCAGTGTCCCGACAGCTAACAACTGATGCAGTGTCTCGACAGCTAAGAAATGATGCAGTGATTCGACAGCTAACAACTGATGCAGTGTCTCGACAGCTAACAACTGATGCAGTGTCCTTCCGACAGCTAACAACTGATGCCGTGTCCTCTCGACAGGTAACAACTGATGCAGTGATTCGACATCTAACAAGTGATGCAGTGTCCTCTCGACAGCTAACAACTGATGCAGTGATTCGACAGCTAACAACTGATGCAGTGTCCTCAGGACAGCTAACAACTAAAGCAGTGATTCGACATCTAACAACTGATACAGTGTCCTCTCGACAGCTAACAACTGATGCAGTGCTCAGACAGCTAACAACTGATGCAGTGTCCTCGCGACAGCTAACAACTGATGCAGTGTCCCGAGAGCTAAAAACTGATGCAGTGTCTCGACAGCTAACAACTGATGCAGTGTCCTCTCGACAGCTAACAAAATATGCAGTTTCCTCTCGACAGCTAACACCTGATGCAGTGTCCTTTCGACAACTAACAACTGATGCAGTGTCCTCTCGACAGCTAACAAAATATGCAGTTTCTTCTCGACAGCTAACAACTGATGCAGTGTCCTCCCGACAGATAACAACTGATGCACTGTCCTCTCGACAGCTAACAACTGATGCAGTGTTCCGACAGCTAACAACTGATGCAGTGTCCCCTCGACAGCTAACAACTGATGCAGTGTCCTCGCGACAGCTAACAACTGATGCAGTGACCCGACAGCTAAAAACTGATGCAGTGTCTCGACAGCTAACAACTGATGCAGTGTCCTTTCGACAGCTAACAACTGATGCAGTGTCCTCCCAACAGATAACAACTGATGCAGTGTCCTCTCGACAGCTAACAACTGATGCAGTGTTCCGACAGCTAACAACTGATACAGTGTCCCCTCGACAGCTAACAACTGATGCAGTGTCCCAACAGCTAATAACTGATGCAGTGTCCCGACAGCTAACAACTGATGCAGTGTGTCGACAGCTAACAACTGTTGCAGTGTCCCGAAAGCTAACAACTGATGCAGCGTCTCGACAGCTAACAACTGATGTAGTGTCCCGAAAGCTAACAACTGATGCAGTGTCTCGACAGCTAACAACTGATGCAGTGTCTCGACAGCTAACAACTTATGCAGTGTCCCGACAGCTATCAACTGATGCAGTGACCTCTCGACAGCTAACAACTGATGCAGTGTCTCGACAGCTAACAACTGATGCAGTGTCCTCTCGACAGCTAACAACTGATGCTGTGTCCCAACAGCTAACAACTGATGCAGTGTCCTCTCGACAGCTAACAACTGATGCAGTGATTCGACATCTAACAACTGATGCAGTGTCCTCTCGACAGCTAACAACTGATGCAGTGTCCTCTAGACAGCTAACAACTGATGCAGTGTCCCGACAGCTAACAACTGATGCAGTGTCTCGACATCTAACAACTGATGCAGTGTCCCGACAGCTAACAACTGATACAGTGTCCCGACAGCTAACAACTGATGCAGTGTCCTCTCGACAGCTAACAACTGATGCAGTGTCCTCTCGACAGCTAACAATTGATGCAGTGTCTCGACAGCTAACAACTGATGCAGTGTCTCGACAGCTAACAATAGATGCAGTGTCCTTCCGACAGCTAACAACTGATGCAGTGTCCTCTCGACAGCTAACAACCGATGCAGTGTCCTCTCGACAGCTAACAACTGATGCAGTGTCCTCTCGACAGATAACAACTGATGCAGTGTCCCGACAGCTAACAACTGATGCAGTGTCCCGACAGCTAACAACTGATGCAGTGTCTCGACAGCTAAGAAATGATGCAGTGATTCGACAGCTAACAACTGATGGAGTGTCTCGACAGCTAACAACTGATGCAGTGTCTCGACAGCTAACAACTGATGCAGTGTCCTTCCGACAGCTAACAACTGATACCGTGTCCTCTCGACAGGTAACAACTGATGCAGTGATTCGACATCTAACAAGTGATGCAGTGTCCTCTCGACAGCTAACAACTGATGCAGTGATTCGACAGCTAACAACTGATGCAGTGTCCTCAGGACAGCTAACAACTAAAGCAGTGATTCGACATCTAACAACTGATACAGTGTCCTCTCGACAGCTAACAACTGATGCAGTGCTCAGACAGCTAACAACTGATGCAGTGTCCTCGCGACAGCTAACAACTGATGCAGTGTCCCGACAGCTAAAAACTGATGCAGTGTCTCGACAGCTAACAACTGATGCAGTGTCCTCTCGACAGCTAACAAAATATGCAGTTTCCTCTCGACAGCTAACACCTGATGCAGTGTCCTTTCGACAACTAACAACTGATGCAGTGTCCTCTCGACAGCTAACAAAATATGCAGTTTCTTCTCGACAGCTAACAACTGATGCAGTGTCCTCCCGACAGATAACAACTGATGCAGTGTCCTCTCGACAGCTAACAACTGATGCAGTGTTCCGACAGCTAACAACTGATGCAGTGTCCCCTCGACAGCTAACAACTGATGCAGTGTCCTCGCAACAGCTAACAACTGATGCAGTGTCCCGACAGCTAAAAACTGATGCAGTGTCTCGACAGCTAACACCTGATGCAGTGTCCTTTCGACAGCTAACAACTGATGCAGTGTCCTCCCAACAGATAACAACTGATGCAGTGTCCTCTCGACAGCTAACAACTGATGCAGTGTTCCGACAGCTAACAACTGATACAGTGTCCCCTCGACAGCTAACAACTGATGCAGTGTCCCAACAGCTAAAAACTGATCCAGTGTCCCGACAGCTAACAACTGATGCAGTGTGTCGACAGCTAACAACTGTTGCAGTGTCCCGAAAGCTAACAACTGATGCAGTGTCTCGACAGCTAACAACTGATGCAGTGTCCCGAAAGCTAACAACTGATGCAGTGTCTCGACAGCTAACAACTGATGCAGTGTCCAGAAAGCTAACAACTGATGCAGTGTCTCAACAGCTAACAACTGCTGCAGTGTCCCGACATCTAACAACTGATGCAGTGTCCCGACAGCTAACAACTGATGCAGTGTCCTCTCGACAGCTAACAACTGATGCAGTGTCCCAACAGCTAACAACTGATGCAGTGTTCCAAAAGCTAACAACTGATGCAGTGTCCCGAAAGCTAACAACTGATGCAGTGTCTAGACAGCTAACAACTGATGCTGTCTCTCGACAGCTAACAACTGATGCAGTGTCCTCTCGACAGCTAACAACTGATTCAGTGTCCCGACAGCTAACAACTGATGCAGTGTCCTCTCGACAGCTAACAACTGATGCAGTGTCCCGACAGCTAACAACTGATGCAGTGTCCTCTCGACAGCTGACAACTGATGCAGTGTCCCGACAGCTAACAACTGATGCAGTGCCTCGACAGCTAACAACTGCTGCAGTGTCCCGACAGCTAACAACTGATGCAGTGCCTCGACAGCTAACAACTGCTGCAGTGTCCCGACAGCTAACAACTGATGCAGTGTCTCGACAGCTAACAACTGATGCAGTGTCCTCTCGACAGCTAACAACTGATGCAGTGTCCCAACAGCTAACAACTGATGCAGTGTCCTCTCGAAAGCCAAAAACAGATGCAGTGTCCTCTAGACAGCTAACAAATTATGCAGTGTCCTGACAGCTAACAACTGATGCAGTGTCCTCTCGACAGCTAACAACTGATGCTGTGTCCCAACAGCTAACAACTGATGCAGTGTCCTCTCGACAGCTAACAACTAATGCAGTGATTCGACAGCTAAAAACTGATGCAGTGTCTCGACAGCTAACAACTGATGCAGTGTCCTCTCGACAGCTAACAAAATATGCAGTTTCTTCTCGACAGCTAACAACTGATGCAGTGTCCTCCCGACAGATAACAACTGATGCAGTGTCCTCTCGACAGCTAACAACTGATGCAGTGTTCCGACAGCTAACCACTGATGCAGTGTCCCCTCGACAGCTAACAACTGATGCAGTGTCCCAACAGCTAACAACTGATGCAGTGTCCCGACAGCTAACAACTGATGCAGTGTCTCGACAGCTAACAACTGTTGCAGTGTCCCGAAAGCTAACAACTGATGCAGTGTCTCGACAGCTAACAACCGATGCAGTGTCCCGAAAGCTAACACTGATGCAGTGTCTCGACAGCTAACAACTGATGCAGTGTCCCGAAAGCTAACAACTGATGCAGTGTCCCGACATCTAACAAGTGATGCAGTGTCCTCTCGACAGCTAACAAATGATGCAGTGATTCGACAGCTAACAACTGATGCAGTGTCCTCAGGACAGCTAACAACTAAAGCAGTGATTCGACATCTAACAACTGATACAGTGTCCTCTCGACAGCTAACAACTGATGCAGTGCTCAGACAGCTAACAACTGATGCAGTGTCCTCGCGACAGCTAACAACTGATGCAGTGTCCCGACAGCTAAAAACTGATGCAGTGTCTCGACAGCTAACAACTGATGCAGTGTCCTCTCGACAGCTAACAAAATATGCAGTTTCCTCTCGACAGCTAACACCTGATGCAGTGTCCTTTCGACAACTAACAACTGATTCAGTGTCCTCTCGACAGCTAACAAAATATGCAGTTTCTTCTCGACAGCTAACAACTGATGCAGTGTCCTCCCGACAGATAACAACTGATGCAGTGTCCTCTCGACAGCTAACAACTGATGCAGTGTTCAGAGAGCTAACAACTGATGCAGTGTCCCCTCGACAGCTAACAACTGATGCAGTGTCCCAACAGCTAACAACTGATGCAGTGTCCCGACAGCTAACAACTGATGCAGTGTCTCGACAGCTAACAACTGTTGCAGTGTCCCGAAAGCTAACAACCGATGCAGTGTCTCGACAGCTAACAACCGATGCAGTGTCCCGAAAGCTAACAACTGATGCAGTGTCTCGACAGCTAACAACTGATGCAGTGTCCCGAAAGCTAACGACTGATGCAGTGTCTCGACAGCTAACATCTGCTGCAGTGTCCCGACATTTAACAAATGATGCAGTGTCCCGACAGCTAACAACTGATGCAGTGTCCTCTCGACAGCTAACAACTGATGCAGTGTCTCGACATCTAACAACTGATGCAGTGTCCCGACAGCTAACAACTGATACAGTGTCCCGACAGCTAACAACTGATGCAGTGTCCTCTCGACAGCTAACAACTGATGCAGTGTCCTCTCGACAGCTAACAATTGATGCAGTGTCTCGACAGCTAACAACTGATGCAGTGTCTCGACAGCTAGCAATAGATGCAGTGTCCTTCCGACAGCTAACAACTGATGCAGTGTCCTCTCGACAGCTAACAACCGATGCAGTGTCCTCTCGACAGCTAACAACTGATGCAGTGTCCTCTCGACAGATAACAACTGATGCAGTGTCCCGACATCTAACAACTGATGCAGTGTCCCGACAGCTAACAACTGATGCAGTGTCTCGACAGCTAAGAAATGATGCAGTGATTCGACAGCTAACAACTGATGCAGTGTCTCGACAGCTAACAACTGATGCAGTGTCCTTCCGACAGCTAACAACTGATGCCGTGTCCTCTCGACAGGTAACAACTGATGCAGTGATTCGACATCTAACAAGTGATGCAGTGTCCTCTCGACAGCTAACAACTGATGCAGTGATTCGACAGCTAACAACTGATGCAGTGTCCTCAGGACAGCTAACAACTAAAGCAGTGATTCGACATCTAACAACTGATACAGTGTCCTCTCGACAGCTAACAACTGATGCAGTGCTCAGACAGCTAACAACTGATGCAGTGTCCTCGCGACAGCTAACAACTGATGCAGTGTCCCGAGAGCTAAAAACTGATGCAGTGTCTCGACAGCTAACAACTGATGCAGTGTCCTCTCGACAGCTAACAAAATATGCAGTTTCCTCTCGACAGCTAACACCTGATGCAGTGTCCTTTCGACAACTAACAACTGATGCAGTGTCCTCTCGACAGCTAACAAAATATGCAGTTTCTTCTCGACAGCTAACAACTGATGCAGTGTCCTCCCGACAGATAACAACTGATGCACTGTCCTCTCGACAGCTAACAACTGATGCAGTGTTCCGACAGCTAACAACTGATGCAGTGTCCCCTCGACAGCTAACAACTGATGCAGTGTCCTCGCGACAGCTAACAACTGATGCAGTGACCCGACAGCTAAAAACTGATGCAGTGTCTCGACAGCTAACAACTGATGCAGTGTCCTTTCGACAGCTAACAACTGATGCAGTGTCCTCCCAACAGATAACAACTGATGCAGTGTCCTCTCGACAGCTAACAACTGATGCAGTGTTCCGACAGCTAACAACTGATACAGTGTCCCCTCGACAGCTAACAACTGATGCAGTGTCCCAACAGCTAATAACTGATGCAGTGTCCCGACAGCTAACAACTGATGCAGTGTGTCGACAGCTAACAACTGTTGCAGTGTCCCGAAAGCTAACAACTGATGCAGTGTCTCGACAGCTAACAACTGATGTAGTGTCCCGAAAGCTAACAACTGATGCAGTGTCTCGACAGCTAACAACTGATGCAGTGTCCCGAAAGCTAACAACTGATGCAGTGTCTCAACAGCTAACAACTGCTGCAGTGTCCCGACATCTAACAACTGATGCAGTGTCCCGACAGCTAACAACTGATGCAGTGTCCTCTCGACAGCTAACAACTGATGCAGTGTCCCAACAGCTAACAACTGATGCAGTGTTCCGAAAGCTAACAACTGATGCAGTGTCCCGAAAGCTAACAACTGATGCAGTGTCTAGACAGCTAACAACTGATGCTGTCTCTCGACAGCTAACAACTGATGCAGTGTCCTCTCGACAGCTAACAACTGATTCAGTGTCCCGACAGCTAACAACTGATGCAGTGTCCTCTCGACAGCTAACAACTGATGCAGTGTCCCGACAGCTAACAACTGATGCAGTGTCCTCTCGACAGCTAACAACTGATGCAGTGTCCCGACAGCTAACAACTGATGCAGTGCCTCGACAGCTAACAACTGCTGCAGTGTCCCGACAGCTAACAACTGATGCAGTGCCTCGACAGCTAACAACTGCTGCAGTGTCCCGACAGCTAACAACTGATGCAGTGTCTCGACAGCTAACAACTGATGCAGTGTCCTCTCGACAGCTAACAACTGATGCAGTGTCCCAACAGCTAACAACTGATGCAGTGTCCTCTCGAAAGCCAAAAACAGATGCAGTGTCCTCTAGACAGCTAACAAATTATGCAGTGTCCTGACAGCTAACATCTGATGCAGTGTCCCCTCGACAGCTAACAACTGATGCTGTGTCCCAACAGCTAACAACTGATGCAGTGTCCTCTCGACAGCTAACAACTAATGCAGTGATTCGACAGCTAAAAACTGATGCAGTGTCTCGACAGCTAACAACTGATGCAGTGTCCTCTCGACAGCTAACAAAATATGCAGTTTCTTCTCGACAGCTAACAACTGATGCAGTGTCCTCCCGACAGATAACAACTGATGCAGTGTCCTCTCGACAGCTAACAACTGATGCAGTGTTCCGACAGCTAACAACTGATGCAGTGTCCCCTCGACAGCTAACAACTGATGCAGTGTCCCAACAGCTAACAACTGATGCAGTGTCCCGACAGCTAACAACTGATGCAGTGTCTCGACAGCTAACAACAGTTGCAGTGTCCCGAAAGCTAACAACTGATGCAGTGTCCTCTCGACAGCTAACAACTGATGCAGTGTCCCGACAGCTAACAACTGATGCAGTGTCCTCTCGACAGCTAACAACTGATGCAGTGTCCCGACAGCTAACAACTGATGCAGTGCCTCGACAGCTAACAACTGCTGCAGTGTCCCGACAGCTAACAACTGATGCAGTGCCTCGACAGCTAACAACTGCTGCAGTGTCCCGACAGCTAACAACTGATGCAGTGTCTCGACAGCTAACAACTGATGCAGTGTCCTCTCGACAGCTAACAACTGATGCAGTGTCCCAACAGCTAACAACTGATGCAGTGTCCTCTCGAAAGCCAAAAACAGATGCAGTGTCCTCTAGACAGCTAACAAATTATGCAGTGTCCTGACAGCTAACATCTGATGCAGTGTCCTCTCGACAGCTAACAACTGATGCTGTGTCCCAACAGCTAACAACTGATGCAGTGTCCTCTCGACAGCTAACAACTAATGCAGTGATTCGACAGCTAAAAACTGATGCAGTGTCTCGACAGCTAACAACTGATGCAGTGTCCTCTCGACAGCTAACAAAATATGCAGTTTCTTCTCGACAGCTAACAACTGATGCAGTGTCCTCCCGACAGATAACAACTGATGCAGTGTCCTCTCGACAGCTAACAACTGATGCAGTGTTCCGACAGCTAACAACTGATGCAGTGTCCCCTCGACAGCTAACAACTGATGCAGTGTCCCAACAGCTAACAACTGATGCAGTGTCCCGCCAGCTAACAACTGATGCAGTGTCTCGACAGCTAACAACTGTTGCAGTGTCCCGAAAGCTAACAACTGATGCAGTGTCTCGACAGCTAACAACCGATGCAGTGTCCCGAAAGCTAACACTGATGCAGTGTCTCGACAGATAAACAACTGATGCAGTGTCCCGAAAGCTAACAACTGATGCAGTGTCCCGACATCTAACAAGTGATGCAGTGTCCTCTCGACAGCTAACAAATGATGCAGTGATTCGACAGCCAACAACTGATGCAGTGTCCTCAGGACAGCTAACAACTAAAGCAGTGATTCGACATCTAACAACTGATACAGTGTCCTCTCGACAGCTAACAACTGATGCAGTGCTCAGACAGCTAACAACTGATGCAGTGTCCTCGCGACAGCTAACAACTGATGCAGTGTCCCGACAGCTAAAAACTGATGCAGTGTCTCGACAGCTAACAACTGATGCAGTGTCCTCTCGACAGCTAACAAAATATGCAGTTTCCTCTCGACAGCTAACAGCTGATGCAGTGTCCTTTCGACAACTAACAACTAATTCAGTGTCCTCTCGACAGCTAACAAAATATGCAGTTTCTTCTCGACAGCTAACAACTGATGCAGTGTCCTCCCGACAGATAACAACTGATGCAGTGTCCTCTCGACAGCTAACAACTGATGCAGTGTTCAGAGAGCTAACAACTGATGCAGTGTCCCCTCGACAGCTAACAACTGATGCAGTGTCCCAACAGCTAACAACTGATGCAGTGTCCCGACAGCTAACAACTGATGCAGTGTCTCGACAGCTAACAACTGTTGCAGTGTCCCGAAAGCTAACAACTGATGCAGTGTCTCGACAGCTAACAACTGATGCAGTGTCCCGAAAGCTAACGACTGATGCAGTGTCTCGACAGCTAACAACTGCTGCAGTGTCCCGACATCTAACAACTGATGCAGTGTCCCGATAGCTAACAACTGATGCAGTGTCCTCTCGACAGCTAACAACTGATGCAGTATCCTCTCGACAGCTAACAACTGATGCAGTGTCTCGACATCTAACAACTGATGCAGTGTCCCGACAGCTAACAACTGATACAGTGTCCCGACAGCTAACAACTGATGCAGTGTCCTCTCGACAGCTAACAACTGATGCAGTGTCCTCTCGACAGCTAACAATTGATGCAGTGTCTCGACAGCTAACAACTGATGCAGTGTCTCGACAGCTAACAATAGATGCAGTGTCCTTCCGACAGCTAACAACTGATGTAGTGTCCTCTCGACAGCTAACAACCGATGCAGTGTCCTCTCGACAGCTAACAACTGATGCAGTGTCCCGACAGCTAACAACTTATGCAGTGTCCTCTCGACAGATAACAACTGATGCAGTGTCCCGACAGCTAACAACTGATGCAGTGTCCCGACAGCTAACAACTGATGCACTGTCTCGACAGCTAAGAAATGATGCAGTGATTCGACAGCTAACAACTGATGGATTGTCTCGACAGCTAACAACTGATGCAGTGTCTCGACAGCTAACAACTGATGCAGTGTCCTTCCGACAGCTAACAACTGATGCAGTGTCCTCTCGACAGCTAACAACTGATTCAGTGTCCCGACAGCTAACAACTGATGCAGTGTCCTCTCGACAGCTAACAACTGATGCAGTGTCCCGACAGCTAACAACTGATGCAGTGCCTCGACAGCTAACAACTGCTGCAGTGTCCCGACAGCTAACAACTGATGCAGTGCCTCGACAGATAACAACTGCTGCAGTGTCCCGACAGCTAACAACTGATGCAGTGTCTCGACAGCTAACAACTGATGCAGTGTCCTCTCGACAGCTAACAACTGATGCAGTGTCCCAACAGCTAACAACTGATGCAGTGTCCTCTCGAAAACCAAAAACAGATGCAGTGTCCTCTAGACAGCTAACAAATTATGCAGTGTCCTGACAGCTAACATCTGATGCAGTGTCCTCTCGACAGCTAACAACTGATGCTGTGTCCCAACAGCTAACAACTGATGCAGTGTCCTCTCGACAGCTAACAACTAATGCAGTGATTCGACAGCTAAAAACTGATGCAGTGTCTCGACAGCTAACAACTGATGCAGTGTCCTCTCGACAGCTAACAAAATATGCAGTTTCTTCTCGACAGCTAACAACTGATGCAGTGTCCTCCCGACAGATAACAACTGATGCAGTGTCCTCTCGACAGCTAACAACTGATGCAGTGTTCCGACAGCTAACAACTGATGCAGTGTCCCCTCGACAGCTAACAACTGATGCACTGTCCCAACAGCTAACAACTGATGCAGTGTCTCGACAGCTAACAACTGTTGCAGTGTCCCGAAAGCTAACAACTGATGCAGTGTCCTCTCGACAGCTAACAACTGATGCAGTGTCCCGACAGCTAACAACTGATGCAGTGTCCTCTCGACAGCTAACAACTGATGCAGTGTCCCGACAGCTAACAACTGATGCAGTGCCTCGACAGCTAACAACTGCTGCAGTGTCCCGACAGCTAACAACTGATGCAGTGCCTCGACAGCTAACAACTGCTGCAGTGTCCCGACAGCTAACAACTGATGCAGTGTCTCGACAGCTAACAACTGATGCAGTGTCCTCTCGACAGCTAACAACTGATGCAGTGTCCCAACAGCTAACAACTGATGCAGTGTCCTCTCGAAAGCCAAAAACAGATGCAGTGTCCTCTAGACAGCTAACAAATTATGCAGTGTCCTGACAGCTAACATCTGATGCAGTGTCCTCTCGACAGCTAACAACTGATGCAGTGTCCCAACAGCTAACAACTGATGCAGTGTCCTCTCGAAAGCCAAAAACAGATGCAGTGTCCTCTAGACAGCTAACAAATTATGCAGTGTCCCAACAGCTAACAACTGATGCAGTGTCCTCTCGACAGCTAACAACTAATGCAGTGATTCGACAGCTAAAAACTGATGCAGCGTCTCGACAGCTAACAACTGATGCAGTGTCCTCTCGACAGCTAACAAAATATGCAGTTTCTTCTCGACAGCTAACAACTGATGCAGTGTCCTCCCGACAGATAACAACTGATGCAGTGTCCTCTCGACAGCTAACAACTGATGCAGTGTTCCGACAGCTAACAACTGATGCAGTGTCCCCTCGACAGCTAACAACTGATGCAGTGTCCCAACAGCTAACAACTGATGCAGTGTCCCGCCAGCTAACAACTGATGCAGTGTCTCGACAGCTAACAACTGTTGCAGTGTCCCGAAAGCTAACAACTGATGCAGTGTCTCGACAGCTAACAACCGATGCAGTGTCCCGAAAGCTAACACTGATGCAGTGTCTCGACAGATAAACAACTGATGCAGTGTCCCGAAAGCTAACAACTGATGCAGTGTCCCGACATCTAACAAGTGATGCAGTGTCCTCTCGACAGCTAACAAATGATGCAGTGATTCGACAGCTAACAACTGATGCAGTGTCCTCAGGACAGCTAACAACTAAAGCAGTGATTCGACATCTAACAACTGATACAGTGTCCTCTCGACAGCTAACAACTGATGCAGTGCTCAGACAGCTAACAACTGATGCAGTGTCCTTGCGACAGCTAACAACTGATGCAGTGTCCCGACAGCTAAAAACTGATGCAGTGTCTCGATAGCTAACAACTGATGCAGTGTCCTCTCGACAGCTAACAAAATATGCAGTTTCCTCTCGACAGCTAACAGCTGATGCAGTGTCCTTTCGACAACTAACAACTGATTCAGTGTCCTCTCGACAGCTAACAAAATATGCAGTTTCTTCTCGACAGCTAACAACTGATGCAGTGTCCTCCCGACAGATAACAACTGATGCAGTGTCCTCTCGACTGCTAACAACTGATGCAGTGTTCAGAGAGCTAACAACTGATGCAGTGTCCCCTCGACAGCTAACAACTGATGCAGTGTCCCAACAGCTAACAACTGATGCAGTGTCCCGACAGCTAACAACTGATGCAGTGTCTCGACAGCTAACAACTGTTGCAGTGTCCCGAAAGCTAACAACCGATGCAGTGTCTCGACAGCTAACAACCGATGCAGTGTCCCGAAAGCTAACAACTGATGCAGTGTCTCGACAGCTAACAACTGATGCAGTGTCCCGAAAGCTAACGACTGATGCAGTGTCTCGACAGCTAACAACTGCTGCAGTGTCCCGACATCTAACAACTGATGCAGTGTCCCGACAGCTAACAACTGATGCAGTGTCCTCTCGACAGCTAACAACTGATGCAGTGTCCCAACAGCTAACAACTGATGCAGTGTTCCGAAAGCTAACAACTGATGCAGTGTCCCGAAAGCTAACAACTGATGCAGTGTCTAGACAGCTAACAACTGATGCAGTGTGCTCTCGACAGCTAACAACTGATTCAGTGTCCTCTCGACAGCTAACAACTGATGCAGTGTCCCGACAGCTAACAACTGATGCAGTGTCCTCTCGACAGCTAACAACTGATGCAGTGTCCCGACAGCTAACAACTGATGCAGTGCCTCGACAGCTAACAACTGCTGCTGTGTCCCAACAGCTAACAACTGATGCAGTGCCTCGCCATCTAACAACTGATGCAGTGTCCCAACGGCTAACAACTGATGCAGTGTCCTCTCGACAGCTAACAACTGATGCAGTGTCCCGACAGCTAACAACTGATGCAGTGTCCTCTTGACAGCTAACAACTGATGCAGTGTCCTCTCGACAGCTAACAACTGATGTAGTGTCCCGACAGCTAACAACTGATGCAGTGTCCTCTTGACAGCTAACAACTGATGCAGTGTCCTCACGACAGCTAACAACTGATGTAGTGTCCTCTCGACAGCTAACAACTGATGAAGTGTCCTCTCGACAGATAACAACTGATGCAGTGTCCCAACAGCTAACAACTGATGCAGTGTCCTCTCGACAGCTAACAACTGATGCAGTGTCCCGACAGCTAACAACTGATGCAGTGTCCTCTCGACAGCTAACAACTGATGCAGTATCCCGACAGCTAACAACTGATGCAGTGTCCTCTCGACAGCTAACAACTGATGCAGTGTCCCGACAGCTAACAACTGATGCAGTGTCCTCTCGACAGCTAACAACTGATGCAGTGTCCCGACAGCTAACAACTGATGCAGTGTCCCGACAGCTAACAACTGATGCAGTGTCCCGACAGCTAACAACTGATGCAGTGTCTCGACAGCTAACAACTGATGTAGTGTCTCGACAGCTAACAACTGATGCAGTGTCCTTCCGACAGCTAACAACTGATGCAGTGTCCTCTCGACAGCTAACAACTGATGCAGTGATTCGACAGCTAACAACTGATGCAGTGTCCTCTCGACAGCTAACAACTGATGCAGTGATTCGACATCTAACAACTGATACAGTGTCCTCTCGACAGCTAACAGCTGATGCAGTGTCCCGACAGCTAACAACTGATGCAGTGTCCTCTCGACAGCTAACAACTGATGCAGTGTCCTCTCGACAGCTAACAACTGATGCAGTGTCCTCTCGACAGCTAACAACTGATGCAGTGTCCTCTCGACAGCTAACAACTGAAGCAGTGTCCTCTCGACAGCTAACAACTGATGCAGTTTCCCGACAGCTAACAACTGATGCAGTGTCCTCTCGACAGCTAAACACTGATGCAGTGTCCCGACAGCTAACAACTGATGCAGTGTCCCGACAGCTAACAACTGATGCAGTGTCTCGACAGCTAACAACTGATGCAGTGTCCTCTCGACAGCTAACAACTGATGCAGTGTCCCGACAGCTAACAACTGATGCAGTGTCCTCTCGACAGCTAACAACTGATGCAGTGTCCTGACAGCTAACAACTGATGCAGTGTCTCGACAGCTAACAACTGATGCAGTGTCCTCTCGACAGCTAACAACTGATGCAGTGTCCCGACAGCTAACAACTGATGCAGTGTCCTCTCGACAGCTAACAACTGATGCAGTGTCCTTCCGACAGCTAACAACTGATGCAGTGTCCTCTCGACAGCTAAAAACTGATGCAGTGATTCGACATCTAACAACTGATGCAGTGTCTTCTCGACAGCTAACAACTGATGCAGTGATTCGACAGCTAACAACTGATGCAGTGTCCTCTCGACAGCTAACAACTGATGCCGTGATTCGACAGCTAACAACTGATGCAGTGTCCTCTCGACAGCTAACAACTGATGCAGTGATTCGACAGCTAACAACTGATGGAGTGTCCTCTCGACAGCTAACAACTGATGCAGTGATTCGACAGCTAACAACTGATGCAGTGTCCTCTCGACAGCTAACAACTGATGCAGTGATTCGACAGCTAACAACTGATGCAGTGTCCTCTCGACAGCTAACAACTTATGCAGTGATTCGACAGCTAACAACTGATTCAGTGTCCTCTCGACATCTAACAACTGATGCAGTGATTCGACAGCTAACAACTGATGCAGTGTCCTCTCGACAGCTAACAACTGATGCAGTGATTCGACAGCTAACAACTGATGCAGTGTCCTTTCGACAGCTAACAACTGATGCAGTGATTCGACATCTAACAACTGATACAGTGTCCTCTCGACAGCTAACAACTGATGCAGTGTCCCGACAGCTAACAACTGATGCAGCGTCCTCTCGACAGCTAACAACTGATGCAGTGTCCTCTCGACAGCTAACAACTGATGCAGTGTCCCGACAGCTAACAACTGATGCAGTGTCTCGACATCTAACAACTGATGCAGTGTCCCGACAGCTAACAACTGATACAGTGTCCCGACAGCTAACAACTGATGCAGTGTCCTCTCGACAGCTAACAACTGATGCAGTGTCCCGACAGCTAACAACTGATGGAGTGTCTCGACAGCTAACACCTGATGCAGTGTCTCGACAGCTAACAACTGATGCAGTGTCCTTCCGACAGCTAACAACTGATGCAGTGTCCTCTCGACATCTAACAACTGATGCAGTGTCCTCTCGACAGCTAACAACTGATGCAGTGATTCGACAGCTAACAACTGATGCAGTGTCCTCAGGACAGCTAACAACTAAAGCAGTGATTCGACATCTAACAACTGATACAGTGTCCTCTCGACAGCTAACAACTGATGCAGTGCTCAGTCAGCTAACAACTGATGCAGTGTCCTCTCGACAGCTAACAAAATATGCAGTTTCCTCTCGACAGCTAACACCTGATGCAGTGTCCTTTCGACAGCTAACAACTGATGCAGTGTCCTCTCGACAGCTAACAAAATATGCAGTTTCTTCTCGACAGCTAATAACTGATGCAGTGTCCTCCCGACAGATAACAATTAATGCAGTGTCCTCTCGACAGCTAACAACTGATGCAGTGTTCCGATAGCTAACAACTGATGCAGTGTCCCCTCGACAGCTAACAACTGATGCAGTGTCCCAACAGCTAATAACTGATGCAGTGTCCCGACAGCTAACAACTGATGCAGTGTCTCGACAGCTAACAACTGTTGCAGTGTCCCGAAAGCTAACAACTGATGCAGTGTCTCGACAGCTAACAACTGATGCAGTGTCCCGAAAGCTAACAACTGATGCAGTGTCCCAACAGCTAACAACTAATGCAGTGTACCGAAAGCTAACAACTGATGCAGTGTCTAGACAGCTAACAGCTGATGCAGTGTCCCAACAGCTAACAACTGATGCAGTGTGCCGAAAGCTAACAACTGATGCAGTGTCTAGACAGCTAACAACTGATGCAGTGTCTCGACAGCTAACAACTGATGCAGTGTCCTCTTGACAGCTAACAACTGATTCAGTGTCCTCTCGACAGCTAACAACTGATGCAGTGTCCCGACAGCTAACAACTGATGCAGTGTCCCGACAGCTCATAACTGATGCAGTGCCTCGACAGCTAACAACTGCTGCATTGTCCCGACAGCTAACAACTGATGCAGTGTCTCGACAGCTAACAACTGATGCAGTGTCCTCTCGACAGCTAACAACTGATGCAGTGTACCAACAGCTAACAACTGATGCAGTGTCCTCTCGAAAGCTAAAAACTGATGCAGTGTCCTCTAGACAGCTAACAAATTATGCAGTGTCCCAACAGCTAACAACTGATGCAGTGTCTCGAAATCTAACAACTGGTGCAGTGTCCCGACAGCTAACAACTGATGCAGTGTCCTCTCGACAGCTAACAACTGATGCAGTGTCCTGACAGCTGACAACTGACGCAGTGTCCCGACAGCTAACAACTGATGCAGTGTCTCGCCATCTAACAACTGATGCAGTGTCCCAACAGCTAACAACTGATGCAGTGTCCCAACAGCTAACAACTGATGCAGTGTCCTCTCGACAGCTAACAACTGATGCAGTGTCCCGACAGCTAACAACTGATGCAGTGTCCTCTTGACAGCTAACAACTGATGCAGTGTCCTCTCGACAGCTAACAACTGATGCAGTGTCCCGACAGCTAACAACTGATGCAGTGTCTCGAAATCTAACAACTGATGCAGTGTCCCGACAGCTAACAACTGATGCAGTGTCCTCTCGACAGCTAACAACTGATGCAGTGTCCTGACAGCTGACAACTGACGCAGTGTCCCGACAGCTAACAACTGATGCAGTGTCTCGCCATCTAACAACTGATGCAGTGTCCCGACAGCTAACAACTGATGCAGTGTCTCGACATCTAACAACTGATGCAGTGTCCCGACAGCTAACAACTGATGCAGTGTCCCGACAGCTAACAACTGATGCAGTGTCCTCTTGACAGATAACAACTGATGCAGTGTCCTCTCGACAGCTAACAACTGATGCAGTGTCCCGACAGCTAACAACTGATGCAGTGTCCCGACAGCTAACAACTGATGCAGTGCTCAGACAGCTAACAACTTATGCAGTGTCTCGAAATCTAACAACTGATGCAGTGTCCCGACAGCTAACAACTGATGCAGTGTCCTCTCGACAGCTAACAACTGATGCAGTGTCCTGACAGCTGACAACTGACGCAGTGTCCCGACAGCTAACAACTGATGCAGTGTCTCGCCATCTAACAACTGATGAAGTGTCCCGACAGCTAACAACTGATGCAGTGTCTCGACATCTAACAACTGATGCAGTGTCCCGACAGCTAACAACTGATGCAGTGTCCCGACAGCTAACAACTGATGCAGTGTCCTCTTGACAGCTAACAACTGATGCAGTGTCCTCTCGACAGCTAACAACTGATGCAGTGTCCCGACAGCTAACAACTGATGCAGTGTCCCGACAGCTAACAACTGATGCAGTGCTCAGACAGCTAACAACTTATGCAGTGCTCAGACAGCTAACAACTGATGCAGTGTCCCGACAGCTAACAACTGATGCAGTGTCCTCTCGACAGCTAACAACTGATGCAGTGTCCTCTCGACAGCTAATATCTGATGCAGTGTCTCGACAGCTAACAACTGATGCAGTGTCTCGACAGCTAACAACTGATGCAGTGTCCACGCAGGTAACAACTGATGCAGTGTCCTCTCGACAGCTAACAACTTATGCAGTGTCTTCTCGACAGCTAACAACTGATGTAGTGTCCTCTCGACAGCTAACAACTGATGAAGTGTCCTCTCGACAGCTAACAACTGATGCAATGTCCTCTATACAGCTAACAACTTATGCAGTGTCCTCTCGACAGCTAACAACTGATGCAATGTCCTCTATACAGCTAACAACTGATGCAGTGTCCTCTCGCCATCTAACAACTGATGCAGTGTCCCGACAGCTAACAAATGATGCAGTGTCTCGACATCTAACAACTGATGCAGTGTCCCGACAGCTAACAACTGATGCAGTGTCCTCTCGACAGCTAACAACTGATGCAGTGTCCCGACAGCTAACAACTGATGCAGTGTCCTCTTGACAGCTAACAACTGATGCAGTGTCCTCTCGACAGCTAACAACTGATGCAGTGTCCTGACAGCTGACAACTGACGCAGTGTCCCGACAGCTAACAACTGATGCAGTGTCTCGCCATCTAACAACTGATGCAGTGTCCCAACAGCTAACAACTGATGCAGTGTCCCGACAGCTAACAACTGATGCAGTGCTCAGACAGCTAACAACTTATGCAGTGCTCAGACAGCTAACAACTGATGCAGTGTCTCGACAGCTAACAACTGATGCAGTGTCCTCTCGACAGCTAACAACTGATTCAGTGTCCTCTCGACAGCTAACAACTGATGCAGTGTCTCGACAGCTAACAACTGAATCAGTGTCCTCTCGACAGCTAACAACTGATGCAGTGTCCTCTCGACATCTAACAACTGATGCAGTGTCCTCTCGACAGCTAACAACTGATGCAGTGTCCTCTCGACAGCTAACATCTGATGCAGTGTCTCGACAGCTAACAACTGATGCAGTGTCTCGACAGCTAACAACTGATGCAGTGTCCTTCCGACAGCTAACAACTGATGCAGTGTCCTCTTGACAGCTAACAACTGATGCAGTGATTCGACAGCTAACAACTGATGCAGTGTCTCGCCATCTAACAACTGATGCAGTGTCCCGACAGCTAACAACTGATGCAGTGTCTCGACATCTAACAACTGATGCAGTGTCCCGACAGCTAACAACTGATGCAGTGTCCCGACAGCTAACAACTGATGCAGTGTCCTCTTGACAGCTAACAACTGATGCAGTGTCTTCTCGACAGCTAACAACTGATGCAGTGTCCCGACAGCTAACAACTGATGCAGTGTCCCGACAGCTAACAACTGATGCAGTGCTCAGACAGCTAACAACTTATGCAGTGCTCAGACAGCTAACAACTGATGCAGTGTCTCGACAGCTAACAACTGATGCAGTGGCTCGACAGCTAACAACTGATGCAGTGTCCCGACAGCTAACAACTGATGCAGTGTCCTCTCGACAGCTAACAACTGATGCAGTGTCCGCTCGACAGCTAACAACTGATGCAGTGTCTCGACAGCTAACAAATGAATCAGTGTCCTCTCGACAGCTAACAACTGATGCAGTGTCCTCTCGACAACTAACATCTGATGCAGTGTCTCGACAGCTAACAACTGATGCAGTGTCTCGACAGCTAACAACTGATGCAGTGTCCACGCAGGTAACAGCTGATGCAGTGTCCTCTCGACAGCTAACAACTTATGCAGTGTCCTCTCGACAGCTAACAACTGATGTAGTGTCCTCTCGACAGCTAACAACTGATGAAGTGTCCTCTCGACAGCTAACAACTGATGCAATGTCCTCTATACAGCTAACAGCTTATGCAGTGTCCTCTCGACAGCTAACAACTGATGTAGTGTCCTCTCGACAGCTAACAACTGATGAAGTGTCCTCTCGACAGCTAACAACTGATGCAATGTCCTCTATACAGCTAACAACTTATGCAGTGTCCTCTCGCCATCTAACAACTGATGCAGTGTCCCGACAGCTAACAACTGATGCAGTGTCTCGACATCTAACAACTGATGCAGTGTCCCGACAGCTAACAACTGATGCAGTGTCCCGACAGCTAACAACTGATGCAGTGTCCTCTTGACAGCTAACAACTGATGCAGTGTCCTCTCGACAGGTAACAACTGATGCAGTGTCCCGACAGCTAACAACTGATGCAGTGTCCCGACAGCTAACAACTGATGCAGTGCTCAGACAGCTAACAACTGATGCAGTGCTCAGACAGCTAACAACTGATGCAGTGTCTCGACAGCTAACAACTGAATCAGTGTCCTCTCGACAGCTAACAACTGATGCAGTGTCCTCTCGACAGCTAACAACTGATGCAGTGTCCTCTCGACAGCTAACAACTGATGCAGTGTCCTCTCGACAGCTAACATCTGATGCAGTGTCTCGACAGCTAACAACTGATGCAGTGTCTCAACAGCTAACAACTGATGCAGTGTCCTTCCGACAGCTAACAACTGATGCAGTGTCCTCTTGACAGCTAACAACTGATGCAGTGAATCGACAGCTAACAACTGATGCAGTGTCCTCTCGACAGCTAACAACTGATGCAGTGTACCGACAGCTAACAACTGATGCAGTGTCCTCTCGACAGCTAACAACTGATGCAGTGTCCTCTCGACAGCTAACAACTGATGCAGTGTCCCGACAGCTAACAACTGATGCAGTGTCCTCTCGACAGCTAACAACTGATGCAGTGTCCTCTCGACAGCTAACAACTGATGCAGTGTCCTCTCGACAGCTAACAACTGATGCAGTGTCCCGACAGCTAACAACTGATGCAGTGTCCTCTCGACAGCTAACAACTGATGCAGTGTCCCGACAGCTAACAACTGATGCAGTGTCCTCTCGAAAGCTAACAACTGATGCAGTATCCCGACAACTAACAACTGATGCAGTGTCCCGACAGCTAACAACTGATGCTGTGTCTCGACAGCTAACAACTGATGCAGTGTCCCGACAGCTAACAACTGATGCAGTGTCTCGACAGCTAACAACTGATGCAGTGTCTCGACAGCTAACAACTGATGCAGTGTCCTTCCGACAGCTAACAACTGATGCAGTGTCCTCTCGACAGCTAACAACTGATGCTGTGTCCCAACAGCTAACAACTGATGCAGTGTCCTCTCGACAGCTAACAACTGATGCAGTGATTCGACATCTAACAACTGATGCAGTGTCCTCTCGACAGCTAACAACTGATGCAGTGTCCCGACAGCTAACAACTGATGCAGTGTCCTCTCGACAGCTAACAACTGATGCAGTGTCCTCTCGACAGCTAACAACTGATGCAGTGTCCCGACAGCTAACAACTGATGCAGTGTCTCGACATCTAACAACTGATGCAGTGTCCCGACAGCTAACAACTGATACAGTGTCCCGACAGCTAACAACTGATGCAGTGTCCTCTCGACAGCTAACAACTGATGCAGTGTCCTCTCGACAGCTAACAATTGATGCAGTGTCTCGACAGCTAGCAACTGATGCAGTGTCTCGACAGCTAACAATAGATGCAGTGTCCTTCCGACAGCTAACAACTGATGCAGTGTCCTCTCGACAGCTAACAACCGATGCAGTGTCCTCTCGACAGCTAACAACTGATGCAGTGTCCCGACAGCTAACAACTGATGCAGTGTCTCGACAGCTAAGAAATGATGCAGTGATTCGACAGCTAACAACTGATGGAGTGTCTCGACAGCTAACAACTGATGCAGTGTCTCGACAGCTAACAACTGATGCAGTGTCCTTCCGACAGCTAACAACTGATGCAGTGTCCTCTCGACAGGTAACAACTGATGCAGTGATTCGACATCTAACAACTGATTCAGTGTCCTCTCGACAGCTAACAACTGATGCAGTGATTCGACAGTTAACAACTGATGCAGTGTCCTCAGGACAGCTAACAACTAAAGCAGTGATTCGACATCTAACAACTGATACAGTGTCCTCTCGACAGCTAACAACTGATGCAGTGCTCAGACAGCTAACAACTGATGCAGTGTCCTCGCGACAGCTAACAACTGATGCAGTGTCCCGACAGCTAAAAACTGATGCAGTGTCTCGACAGCTAACAACTGATGCAGTGTCCTCTCGACAGCTAACAACATATGCAGTTTCCTCTCGACAGCTAACACCTGATGCAGTGTCCTTTCGACAGCTAACAACTGATGCAGTGTCCTCTCGACAGCTAACAAAATATGCAGTTTCTTCTCGACAGCTAACAACTGATGCAGTGTCCTCCCGACAGATAACAACTGATGCAGTGTCCTCTCGACAGCTAACAACTGATGCAGTGTTCCGACAGCTAACAACTGATGCAGTGTCCCCTCGACAGCTAACAACAGATGCAGTGTCCCAACAGCTAATAACTGATGCAGTGTCCCGACAGCTAACAACTGATGCAGTGTCTCGACAGCTAACAACTGTTGCAGTGTCCCGAAAGCTAACAACTGACGCAGTGTCTCGACAGCTAACAACTGATGCAGTGTCCCGAAAGCTAACAACTGATGCAGTGTCTCGACAGCTAACAACTGATGCAGTGTCCCGAAAGCTAACAACTGATGCAGTGTCTCGACAGCTAACAACTGCTGCAGTGTCCCGACAGCTACCAACTGATGCAGTGTCCCGACAGCTAACAACTGATGCAGTGTCCTCTTGGCAGCTAACAACTGATGCAGTGTCCTCTCGACAGCTAACAACTGATGCAGTGTCCCGACAGCTAACAACTGATGCAGTGTCCCGACAGCTAACAACTGATGCAGTGCTCAGACAGCTAACAACTTATGCAGTGCTCAGACAGCTAACAACTGATGCAGTGTCTCGACAGCTAACAACTGATGCAGTGTCCTCTCGACAGCTAACAACTGATGCAGTGTCCTCTCGACAGCTAACAACTGATGCAGTGTCTCGACAGCTAACAACTGAATCAGTGTCCTCTCGACAGCTAACAACTGATGCAGTGTCCTCTCGACAGCTAACAACTGACGCAGTGTCCTCTCGACAGCTAACAACTGATGCAGTGTCCTCTCGACAGCTAACATCTGATGCAGTGTCTCGACAGCTAACAACTGATGCAGTGTCTCGACAGCTAACAACTGATGCAGTGTCCTTCCGACAGCTAACAACTGATGCAGTGTCCTCTTGACAGCTAACAACTGATGCAGTGATTCGACAGCTAACAACTAATGCAGTGTCCTCTCGACAGCTAACAACTGATGCAGTGATTCGACATCTAACAACTGATACAGTGTCCTCTCGACAGCTAACAACTGTTGCAGTGTCCCGACAGCTAACAACTGGTGCAGTGTCCTCTCGACAGCTAACAACTGATGCAGTGTCCTCTCGACAGCTAACAACTGATGCAGTGTACCGACAGCTAACAACTGATGCAGTGTCCTCTCGACAGCTAACAACTGATGCAGTGTCCTCTCGACAGCTAACAACTGATGCAGTGTCCCGACAGCTAACAACTGATGCAGTGTCCTCTCGACATCTAACAACTGATGCAGTGTCCTCTCGACAGCTAACAACTGATGCAGTGTCCCGACAGCTAACAACTGATGCAGTGTCCTCTCGACAGCTAACAACTGATGCAGTGTCCCGACAGCTAACAACTGATGCAGTGTCCTCTCGAAAGCTAACAACTGATGCAGAGTCCCGACAGCTCACAACTGATGCAGTGCCTCGACAGCTAACAACTGCTGCATTGTCCCGACAGCTAACAACTGATGCAGTGTCTCGACAGCTAACAACTGATGCAGTGTCCTCTTGACAGCTAACAACTGATTCAGTGTCCTCTCGACAGCTAACAACTGATGCAGTGTCCCGACAGCTAACAACTGATGCAGTGGCCTCTCGACAGCTAACAACTGATGCAGTGTCCCGACAGCTCACAGCTGATGCAGTGCCTCGACAGCTAACAACTGCTGCATTGTCCCGACAGCTAACAACTGATGCAGTGTCTCGACAGCTAACAACTGATGCAGTGTCCTCTCGACAGCTAACAACTGATGCAGTGTCCCAACAGCTAACAACTGATGCAGTGTCCTCTCGAAAGCTAAAAACTGATGCAGTGTCCTCTAGACAGCTAACAAATTATGCAGTGTCCCAACAGCTGACAACTGATGCAGTGTCTCGAAATCTAACAACTGGTGCAGTGTCCCGACAGCTAACAACTGATGCAGTGTCCTCTCGACAGCTAACAACTGATGCAGTGTCCTGACAGCTGACAACTGACGCAGTGTCCCGACAGCTAACAACTGATGCAGTGTCTCGCCATCTAACAACTGATGCAGTGTCCCAACAGCTAACAACTGATGCAGTGTCCCAACAGCTAACAACTGATGCAGTGTCTTCTCGACAGCTAACAACTGATGCAGTGTCCCGACAGCTAACAACTGATGCAGTGTCCTCTTGACAGCTAACAACTGATGCAGTGTCCTCTCGACAGCTAACAACTGATGCAGTGTCCCGACAGCTAACAACTGATGCAGTGTCTCGGAATCTAACAACTGATGCAGTGTCCCGACAGCTAACAACTGATGCAGTGTCCTCTCGACAGCTAACAACTGATGCAGTGTCCTGACAGCTGACAACTGACGCAGTGTCCCGACAGCTAACAACTGATGCAGTGTCTCGCCATCTAACAACTGATGCAGTGTCCCGACAGCTAACAACTGATGCAGTGTCTCGACATCTAACAACTGATGCAGTGTCCCGACAGCTAACAACTGATGCAGTGTCCCGACAGCTAACAACTGATGCAGTGTCCTCTTGACAGCTAACAACTGATGCAGTGTCCTCTCGACAGCTAACAACTGATGCAGTGTCCCGACAGCTAACAACTGATGCAGTGTCCCGATAGCTAACAACTGATGCAGTGCTCAGACAGCTAACAACTTATGCAGTGTCTCGAAATCTAACAACTGATGCAGTGTCCCGACAGCTAACAACTGATGCAGTGTCCTCTCGACAGCTAACAACTGATGCAGTGTCCTGACAGCTGACAACTGACGCAGTGTCCCGACAGCTAACAACTGATGCAGTGTCTCGCCATCTAACAACTGATGCAGTGTCCCGACAGCTAACAACTGATGCAGTGTCTCGACATCTAACAACTGATGCAGTGTCCCGACAGCTAACAACTGATGCAGTGTCCCGACAGCTAACAACTGATGCAGTGTCCTCTTGACAGCTAACAACTGATGCAGTGTCCTCTCGACAGCTAACAACTGATGCAGTGTCCCGACAGCTAAAAACTGATGCAGTGTCCCGACAGCTAACAAGTGATGCAGTGCTCAGACAGCTAACAACTTATGCAGTGCTCAGACAGCTAACAACTGATGCAGTGTCTCGACAGCTAACAACTGATGCAGTGTCCTCTCGACAGCTAACAACTGATGCAGTGTCCTCTCGACAGCTAACATCTGATGCAGTGTCTCGACAGCTAACAACTGATGCAGTGTCTCGACAGCTAACAACTGATGCAGTGTCCACGCAGGTAACAACTGATGCTGTGTCCCAACAGCTAACAACTGATGCAGTTTCCTCTCGACAGCTAACAACTGATGCAGTGATTCGACATCTAACAACTGATGCAGTGTCCTCTCGACAGCTAACAACTGATGCAGTGTCCCGACAGCTAACAACTGATGCAGTGTCCTCTCGACAGCTAACAACTGATGCAGTGTCCTCTCGACAGCTAACAACTGATGCAGTGTCCCGACAGCTAACAACTGATGCAGTGTCTCGACATCTAACAACTGATGCAGTGTCCCGACAGCTAACAACTGATACAGTGTCCCGACAGCTAACAAATGATGCAGTGTCCTCTCGACAGCTAACAACTGATGCAGTGTCCTCTCGACAGCTAACAATTGATGCAGTGTCTCGACAGCTAGCAACTGATGCAGTGTCTCGACAGCTAACAATAGATGCAGTGTCCTTCCGACAGCTAACAACTGATGCAGTGTCCTCTCGACAGCTAACAACCGATGCAGTGTCCTCTCGACAGCTAACAACTGATGCAGTGTCCCGACAGCTAACAACTGATGCAGTGTCTCGACAGCTAAGAAATGATGCAGTGATTCGACAGCTAACAACTGATGGAGTGTCTCGACAGCTAACAACTGATGCAGTGTCTCGACAGCTAACAACTGATGCAGTGTCCTTCCGACAGCTAACAACTGATGCAGTGTCCTCTCGACAGGTAACAACTGATGCAGTGATTCGACATCTAACAACTGATTCAGTGTCCTCTCGACAGCTAACAACTGATGCAGTGATTCGACAGTTAACAACTGATGCAGTGTCCTCAGGACAGCTAACAACTAAAGCAGTGATTCGACATCTAACAACTGATACAGTGTCCTCTCGACAGCTAACAACTGATGCAGTGCTCAGACAGCTAACAACTGATGCAGTGTCCTCGCGACAGCTAACAACTGATGCAGTGTCCCGACAGCTAAAAACTGATGCAGTGTCTCGACAGCTAACAACTGATGCAGTGTCCTCTCGACAGCTAACAACATATGCAGTTTCCTCTCGACAGCTAACACCTGATGCAGTGTCCTTTCGACAGCTAACAACTGATGCAGTGTCCTCTCGACAGCTAACAAAATATGCAGTTTCTTCTCGACAGCTAACAACTGATGCAGTGTCCTCCCGACAGATAACAACTGATGCAGTGTCCTCTCGACAGCTAACAACTGATGCAGTGTTCCGACAGCTAACAACTGATGCAGTGTCCCCTCGACAGCTAACAACAGATGCAGTGTACCAACAGCTAATAACTGATGCAGTGTCCCGACAGCTAACAACTGATGCAGTGTCTCGACAGCTAACAACTGTTGCACTGTCCCGAAAGCTAACAACTGACGCAGTGTCTCGACAGCTAACAACTGATGCAGTGTCCCGAAAGCTAACAACTGATGCAGTGTCTCGACAGCTAACAACTGATGCAGTGTCCCGAAAGCTAACAACTGATGCAGTGTCTCGACAGCTAACAACTTCTGCAGTGTCCCGACAGCTACCAACTGATGCAGTGTCCCGACAGCTAACAACTGATGCAGTGTCCTCTTGACAGCTAACAACTGATGCAGTGTCCTCTCGACAGCTAACAACTGATGCAGTGTCCCGACAGCTAACAACTGATGCAGTGTCCCGACAGCTAACAACTGATGCAGTGTCCTCTCGACAGCTAACAACTGATGCAGTGTCTCGACAGCTAACAACTGAATCAGTGTCCTCTCGACAGCTAACAACTGATGCAGTGTCCTCTCGACAGCTAACAACTGATGCAGTGTCCTCTCGACAGCTAACAACTGATGCAGTGTCCTCTCGACAGCTAACATCTGATGCAGTGTCTCGACAGCTAACAACTGATGCAGTGTCTCGACAGCTAACAACTGATGCAGTGTCCTTCCGACAGCTAGCAACTGATGCAGTGTCCTCTTGACAGCTAACAACTGATGCAGTGATTCGACAGCTAACAACTAATGCAGTGTCCTCTCGACAGCTAACAACTGATGCAGTGATTCGACATCTAACAACTGATACAGTGTCCTCTCGACAGCTAACAACTGTTGCAGTGTCCCGACAGCTAACAACTGGTGCAGTGTCCTCTCGACAGCTAACAACTGATGCAGTGTCCTCTCGACAGCTAACAACTGATGCAGTGTACCGACAGCTAACAACTGATGCAGTGTCCTCTCGACATCTAACAACTGATGCAGTGTGCTCTCGACAGCTAACAACTGATGCAGTGTCCCGACAGCTAACAACTGATGCAGTGTCCTCTCGACAGCTAACAACTGATGCAGTGTCCCGACAGCTAACAACTGATGCAGTGTCCTCTCGACAGCTAACAACTGATGCAGTGTCCCGACAGCTCACAACTGATGCAGTGCCTCGACAGCTAACAACTGCTGCATTGTCCCGACAGCTAACAACAGATGCAGTGTCTCGACAGCTAACAACTGATGCAGTGTCCTCTTGACAGCTAACAACTGATTCAGTGTCCTCTCGACAGCTAACAACTGATGCAGTGTCCCGACAGCTAACAACTGATGCAGTGTCCTCTCGACAGCTAACAACTGATGCAGAGTCCCGACAGCTCACAGCTGATGCAGTGCCTCGTCAGCTAACAACTGCTGCATTGTCCCGACAGCTAACAACTGATGCAGTGTCTCGACAGCTAACAACTGATGCAGTGTCCTCTCGACAGCTAACAACTGATGCAGTGTCCCAACAGCTAACAACTGATGCAGTGTCCTCTCGAAAGCTAAAAACTGATGCAGTGTCCTCTAGACAGCTAACAAATTATGCAGTGTCCCAACAGCTAACAACTGATGCAGTGTCTCGAAATCTAACAACTGGTGCAGTGTCCCGACAGCTAACAACTGATGCAGTGTCCTCTCGACAGCTAACAACTGATGCAGTGTCCTGACAGCTGACAACTGACGCAGTGTCCCGACAGCTAACAACTGATGCAGTGTCTCGCCATCTAACAACTGATGCAGTGTCCCAACAGCTAACAACTGATGCAGTGTCCCAACAGCTAACAACTGATGCAGTGTCCTCTCGACAGCTAACAACTGATGCAGTGTCCCGACAGCTAACAACTGATGCAGTGTCCTCTTGACAGCTAACAACTGATGCAGTGTCCTCTCGACAGCTAACAACTGATGCAGTGTCCCGACAGCTAACAACTGATGCAGTGTCTCGGAATCTAACAACTGATGCAGTGTCCCGACAGCTAACAACTGATGCAGTGTCCTCTCGACAGCTAACAACTGATGCAGTGTCCTGAGAGCTGACAACTGACGCAGTGTCCCGACAGCTAACAACTGATGCAGTGTCTCGCCATCTAACAACTGATGCAGTGTCCCGACAGCTAACAACTGATGCAGTGTCTCGACATCTAACAACTGATGCAGTGTCCCGACAGCTAACAACTGATGCAGTGTCCCGACAGCTAACAACTGATGCAGTGTCCTCTTGACAGCTAACAACTGATGCAGTGTCCTCTCGACAGCTAACAACTGATGCAGTGTCCCGACAGCTAACAACTGATGCAGTGCTCAGACAGCTAACAACTTATGCAGTGTCTCGAAATCTAACAACTGATGCAGTGTCCCGACAGCTAACAACTGATGCAGTGTCCTCTCGACAGCTAACAACTGATGCAGTGTCCTGACAGCTGACAACTGACGCAGTGTCCCGACATCTAACAACTGATGCAGTGTCTCGCCATCTAACAACTGATGCAGTGTCCCGACAGCTAACAACTGATGCAGTGTCTCGACATCTAACAACTGATGCAGTGTCCCGACAGCTAACAACTGATGCAGTGTCCCGACAGCTAACAACTGATGCAGTGTCCTCTTCACAGCTAACAACTGATGCAGTGTCCTCTCGACAGCTAACAACTGATGCAGTGTCCCGACAGCTAACAACTTATGCAGTGTCCCGACAGCTAACAACTGATGCAGTGCTCAGACAGCTAACAAGTTATGCAGTGCTCAGACAGCTAACAACTGATGCAGTGTCTCGACAGCTAACAACTGATGCAGTGTCCTCTCGACAGCTAACAACTGATGCAGTGTCCTCTCGACAGCTAACATCTGATGCAGTGTCTCGACAGCTAACAACTGATGCAGTGTCTCGACAGCTAACAACTGATGCAGTGTCCACGCAGGTAACAACTGATGCAGTGTCCTCTCGACAGCTAACAACTTATGCAGTGTCTTCTCGACAGCTAACAACTGATGTAGTGTCCTCTCGACAGCTAACAACTGATGAAGTGTCCTCTCGACAGCTAACAACTGATGCAATGTCCTCTATACAGCTAACAACTTATGCAGTGTCCTCTCGACAGCTAACAACTGATGCAATGTCCTCTATACAGCTAACAACTTATGCAGTGTCCTCTCGCCATCTAACAACTGATGCAGTGTCCCGACAGCTAACAAATGATGCAGTGTCTCGACATCTAACAACTGATGCAGTGTCCCGACAGCTAACAACTGATGCAGTGTCCTCTCGACAGCTAACAACTGATGCAGTGTCCTGACAGCTGACAACTGACGCAGTGTCCCGACAGCTAACAACTGATGCAGTGTCTCGCCATCTAACAACTGATGCAGTGTCCCAACAGCTAACAACTGATGCAGTGTCCCAACAGCTAACAACTGATGCAGTGTCCTCTCGACAGCTAACAACTGATGCAGTGTCCCGACAGCTAACAACTGATGCAGTGTCCTCTTGACAGCTAACAACTGATGCAGTGTCCTCTCGACAGCTAACAACTGATGCAGTGTCCCGACAGCTAACAACTGATGCAGTGTCTCGAAATCTAACAACTGATGCAGTGTCCCGACAGCTAACAACTGATGCAGTGTCCTCTCGACAGCTAACAACTGATGCAGTGTCCCGACAGCTAACAACTGATGCAGTGTCTCGGAATCTAACAACTGATGCAGTGTCCCGACAGCTAACAACTGATGCAGTGTCCTCTCGACAGCTAACAACTGATGCAGTGTCCTGACAGCTGACAACTGACGCAGTGTCCCGACAGCTAACAACTGATGCAGTGTCTCGCCATCTAACAACTGATGCAGTGTCCCGACAGCTAACAACTGATGCAGTGTCTCGACATCTAACAACTGATGCAGTGTCCCGACAGCTAACAACTGATGCAGTGTCCCGACAGCTAACAACTGATGCAGTGTCCTCTTGACAGCTAACAACTGATGCAGTGTCCTCTCGACAGCTAACAACTGATGCAGTGTCCCGACAGCTAACAACTGATGCAGTGTCCCGACAGCTAACAACTGATGCAGTGCTCAGACAGCTAACAACTTATGCAGTGTCTCGAAATCTAACAACTGATGCAGTGTCCCGACAGCTAACAACTGATGCAGTGTCCTCTCGACAGCTAACAACTGATGCAGTGTCCTGACAGCTGACAACTGACGCAGTGTCCCGACAGCTAACAACTGATGCAGTGTCTCGCCATCTAACAACTGATGCAATGTCCCGACAGCTAACAACTGATGCAGTGTCTCGACATCTAACAACTGATGAGTGTCCCGACAGCTAACAACTGATGCAGTGTCCCGACAGCTAACAACTGATGCAGTGTCCTCTTGACAGCTAACAACTGATGCAGTGTCCTCTCGACAGCTAACAACTGATGCAGTGTCCCGACAGCTAACAACTGATGCAGTGTCCCGACAGCTAACAACTGATGCAGTGCTCAGACAGCTAACAACTTATGCAGTGCTCAGACAGCTAACAACTGATGCAGTGTCTCGACAGCTAACAACTGATGCAGTGTCCTCTCGACAGCTAACAACTGATGCAGTGTCCTCTCGACAGCTAACATCTGATGCAGTGTCTCGACAGCTAACAACTGATGCAGTGTCTCGACAGCTAACAACTGATGCAGTGTCCACGCAGGTAACAACTGATGCAGTGTCCTCTCGACAGCTAACAACTTATGCAGTGTCTTCTCGACAGCTAACAACTGATGTAGTGTCCTCTCGACAGCTAACAACTGATGAAGTGTCCTCTCGACAGCTAACAACTGATGCAATGTCCTCTATACAGCTAACAACTTATGCAGTGTCCTCTCGACAGCTAACAACTGATGCAATGTCCTCTATACAGCTAACAACTTATGCAGTGTCCTCTCGCCATCTAACAAATGATGCAGTGTCTCGACATCTAACAACTGATGCAGTGTCCCGACAGCTAACAACTGATGCAGTGTCCTCTCGACAGCTAACAACTGATGCAGTGTCCTGACAGCTGACAACTGACGCAGTGTCCCGACAGCTAACAACTGATGCAGTGTCTCGCCATCTAACAACTGATGCAGTGTCCCAACAGCTAACAACTGATGCAGTGTCCCAACAGCTAACAACTGATGCAGTGTCCTCTCGACAGCTAACAACTGATGCAGTGTCCCGACAGCTAACAACTGATGCAGTGTCCTCTTGACAGCTAACAACTGATGCAGTGTCCTCTCGACAGCTAACAACTGATGCAGTGTCCCGACAGCTAACAACTGATGCAGTGTCTCGAAATCTAACAACTGATGCAGTGTCCCGACAGCTAACAACTGATGCAGTGTCCTCTCGACAGCTAACAACTGATGCAGTGTCCTGACAGCTGACAACTGACGCAGTGTCCCGACAGCTAACAACTGATGCAGTGTCTCGCGATCTAACAACTGATGCAGTGTCCCGACAGCTAACAACTGATGCAGTGTCTCGACATCTAACAACTGATGCAGTGTCCCGACAGCTAACAACTGATGCAGTGTCCCGACAGCTAACAACTGATGCAGTGTCCTCTTGACAGCTAACAACTGATGCAGTGTCATCTCGACAGCTAACAACTGATGCAGTGTCCCGACAGCTAACAACTGATGCAGTGTCCCGACAGCTAACAAATGATGCAGTGCTCAGACAGCTAACAACTTATGCAGTGCTCAGACAGCTAACAACAGATGCAGTGTCCTCTCGACAACTAACATCTGATGCAGTGTCCTCTCGACAGCTAACAACTGATGCAGTGTCCTCTCGACAACTAACATCTGATGCAGTGTCTCGACAGCTAACAACTGATACAGTGTCTCGACAGCTAACAACTGATGCATTGTCCACGCAGGTAACAGCTGATGCAGTGTCCTCTCGACAGCTAACAACTTATGCAGTGTCCTCTCGACAGCTAACAACTGATGTAGTGTCCTCTCGACAGCTAACAACTGATGAAGTGTCCTCTCGACAGCTAACAACTGATGCAATGTCCTCTATACAGCTAACAACTTATGCAGTGTCCTCTCGACAGCTAACAACTGATGTAGTGTCCTCTCGACAGCTAACAACTGATGAAGTGTCCTCTCGACAGCTAACAACTGATGCAATGTCCTCTATACAGCTAACAACTTATGCAGTGTCCTCTCGCCATCTAACAACTGATGCAGTGTCCCGACAGCTAACAACTGATGCAGTGTCTCGACATCTAACAACAGATGCAGTGTCCCGACAGCTAACAACTGATGCAGTGTCCCGACAGCTAACAACTGATGCAGTGTCCTCTTGACAGCTAACAACTGATACAGTGTCCTCTCGACAGGTAACAACTCATGCAGTGTCCCGACAGCTAACAACTGATGCAGTGCTCAGACAGCTAACAACTTATGCAGTGCTCAGACAGCTAACAACTGATGCAGTGTCTCGACAGCTAACAACTGATGCAGTGTCCTCTCGACAGCTAACAACTGATTCAGTGTCCTCTCGACAGCTAACAACTGATGCAGTGTCTCGACAGCTAACAACTGAATCAGTGTCCTCTCGACAGCTAACAACTGATGCAGTGTCCTCTCGACAGCTAACAACTGATGCAGTGTCCTCTCGACAGCTAACAACTGATGCAGTGTCCTCTCGACAGCTAACATCTGATGCAGTGTCTCGACAGCTAACAACTGATGCAGTGTCTCGACAGCTAACAACTGATGCAGTGTCCTTCCGACAGCTAACAACTGATGCAGTGTCCTCTTGACAGCTAACAACTGATGCAGTGATTCGACAGCTAACAACTGATGCAGTGTCCTCTCGACAGCTAACAACTGATGCAGTGATTCGACATCTAACAACTGATACAGTGTCCTCTCGACAGCTAACAACTGTTGCAGTGTCCCGACAGCTAACAACTGGTGCAGTGTCCTCTCGACAGCTAACAACTGATGCAGTGTCCTCTCGACAGCTAACAACTGATGCAGTGTACCGACAGCTAACAACTGATGCAGTGTCCTCTCGACAGCTAACAACTGATGCAGTGTCCTCTCGACAGCTAACAACTGATGCAGTGTCCCGACAGCTAACAACTGATGCAGTGTCCTCTCGACATCTAACAACTGATGCAGTGTCCTCTCGACAGCTAACAACTGATGCAGTGTCCCGACAGCTAACAACTGATGCAGTGTCCTCTCGACAGCTAACAACTGATGCAGTGTCCCGACAGCTAACAACTGATGCAGTGTCCTCTCGAAAGCTAACAACTGATGCAGTATCCCGACAGCTAACAACTGATGCACTTTTTTCCGACAGCTAACAACTGATGCAGTGTCTCGACAGCTAACAACTGATGCAGTGTCCCGACAGCTAACAACTGATGCAGTGTCTCGACAGCTAACAACTGATGCAGTGTCTCGACAGCTAACAACTGATGCAGTGTCCTTCCGACAGCTAACAACTGATGCAGTGTCCTCTCGACAGCTAACAACTGATGCTGTGTCCCAACAGCTAACAACTGATGCAGTGTCCTCTCGACAGCTAACAACTGATGCAGTGATTCGACATCTAACAACTGATGCAGTGTCCTCTCGACAGCTAACAACTGATGCAGTGTCCCGACAGCTAACAACTGATGCAGTGTCCTCTCGACAGCTAACAACTGATGCAGTGTCCTCTCGACAGCTAACAACTGATGCAGTGTCCTGACAGCTGACAACTGACGCAGTGTCCCGACAGCTAACAACTGATGCAGTGTCTCGCCATCTAACAACTGATGCAGTGTCCCAACAGCTAACAACTGATGCAGTGTCCCAACAGCTAACAACTGATGCAGTGTCCTCTCGACAGCTAACAACTGATGCAGTGTCCCGACAGCTAACAACTGATGCAGTGTCCTCTTGACAGCTAACAACTGATGCAGTGTCCTCCCGACAGCTAACAACTGATGCAGTGTCTCGAAATCTAACAACTGATGCAGTGTCCCGACAGCTAACAACTGATGCAGTGTCCTCTCGACAGCTAACAACTGATGCAGTGTCCTGACAGCTGACAACTGACGCAGTGTCCCGACAGCTAACAACTGATGCAGTGTCTCGCCATCTAACAACTGATGCAGTGTCCCGACAGCTAACAACTGATGCAGTGTCTCGACATCTAACAACTGATGCAGTGTCCCAACAGCTAACAACTGATGCAGTGTCCTCTCGACAGCTGACAACTGATGCAGTATCCCGACAGCTAACAACTGATGCAGTGTCCTCTCGACAGCTAACAACTGATGCAGTATCCCGACAGCTAACAACTGATCCAGTGTCCTCTCGACAGCTAACAACTGATGCAGTGTCCTCTCGACAGCTAACAACTGATGCAGTGTCCCGACAGCTAACAACTGATGCAGTGTCTCGACATCTAACAACTGATGCAGTGTCCCAACAGCTAACAACTGATGCAGTGTCCTTTCGACAGCTAACAACTGATGCAGTGTCCCGACAGCTAACAACTGATGCAGTGCTCAGACAGCTAACAACTTATGCAGTGCTCAGACAGCTAACAACAGATGCAGTGTCTCGACAGCTAACAACTGATGCAGTGGCTCGACAGCTAACAACTGATGCAGTGTCCCGACAGCTAACAACTGATGCAGTGTCCTCTCGACAGCTAACAACTGATGCAGTGTCCTCTCGACAACTAACATCTGATGCAGTGTCTCGACAGCTAACAACTGATGCAGTGTCTCGACAGCTAACAACTGATGCATTGTCCACGCAGGTAACAGCTGATGCAGTGTCCTCTCGACAGCTAACAACTTATGCAGTGTCCTCTCGACAGCTAACAACTGATGTAGTGTCCTCTCGACAGCTAACAACTGATTCAGTGTCCTCTCGACAGCTAACAACTGATGCAGTGTCTCGACAGCTAACAACTGAATCAGTGTCCTCTCGACAGCTAACAACTGATGCAGTGTCCTCTCGACAGCTAACAACTGATGCAGTGTCCTCTCGACAGCTAACAACTGATGCAGTGTCCTCTCGACAGCTAACATCTGATGCAGTGTCTCGACAGCTAACAACTGATGCCGTGTCTCGACAGCTAACAACTGATGCAGTGTCCTTCCGACAGCTAACAACTGATGCAGTGTCCTCTTGACAGCTAACAACTGATGCAGTGATTCGACAGCTAACAACTGATGCAGTGTCCTCTCGACAGCTAACAACTGATGCAGTGATTCGACATCTAACAACTGATACAGTGTCCTCTCGACAGCTAACAACTGTTGCAGTGTCCCGACAGCTAACAACTGGTGCAGTGTCCTCTCGACAGCTAACAACTGATGCAGTGTCCTCTCGACAGCTAACAACTGATGCAGTGTACCGACAGCTAACAACTGATGCAGTGTCCTCTCGACAGCTAACAACTGATGCAGTGTCCTCTCGACAGCTAACAACTGATGCAGTGTCCCGACAGCTAACAACTGATGCAGTGTCCTCTCGACATCTAACAACTGATGCAGTGTCCTCTCGACAGCTAACAACTGATGCAGTGTCCCGACAGCTAACAACTGATGCAGTGTCCCGACAGCTAACAACTGATGCAGTGTCCTCTCGAAAGCTAACAACTGATGCAGTATCCCGACAGCTAACAACTGATGCAGTGTCCCGACAGCTAACAACTGATGCAGTGTCTCGACAGCTAACAACTGATGCAGTGTCCCGACAGCTAACAACTGATGCAGTGTCTCGACAGCTAACAACTGATGCAGTGTCTCGACAGCTAACAACTGATGCAGTGTCCTTCCGACAGCTAACAACTGATGCAGTGTCCTCTCGACAGCTAACAACTGATGCTGTGTCCCAACAGCTAACAACTGATGCAGTGTCCTCTCGACAGCTAACAACTGATGCAGTGATTCGACATCTAACAACTGATGCAGTGTCCTCTCGACAGCTAACAACTGATGCAGTGTCCCGACAGCTAACAACTGATGCAGTGTCCTCTCGACAGCTAACAACTGATGCAGTGTCCTCTCGACAGCTAACAACTGATGCAGTGTCCCGACAGCTAACAACTGATGCAGTGTCTCAACATCTAACAACTGATGCAGTGTCCCGACAGCTAACAACTGATACAGTGTCCCGACAGCTAACAACTGATGCATTGTCCTCTCGACAGCTAACAACTGATGCAGTGTCCTCTCGACAGCTAACAATTGATGCAGTGTCTCGACAGCTAGCAACTGATGCAGTGTCTCGACAGCTAACAATAGATGCAGTGTCCTTCCGACAGCTAACAACTGATGCAGTGTCCTCTCGACAGCTAACAACCGATGCAGTGTCCTCTCGACAGCTAACAACTGATGCAGTGTCCCGACAGCTAACAACTGATGCAGTGTCTCGACAGCTAAGAAATGATGCAGTGATTCGATAGCTAACAACTGATGGAGTGTCTCGACAGCTAACAACTGATGCAGTGTCCCGACAGCTAACAACTGATGCAGTGTCCTTCCGACAGCTAACAACTGATGCAGTGTCCTCTCGACAGGTAACAACTGATGCAGTGATTCGACATCTAACAACTGATTCAGTGTCCTCTCGACAGCTAACAACTGATGCAGTGATTCGACAGTTAACAACTGATGCAGTGTCCTCAGGACAGCTAACAACTAAAGCAGTGATTCGACATCTAACAACTGATACAGTGTCCTCTCGACAGCTAACAACTGATGCAGTGCTCAGACAGCTAACAACTGATGCAGTGTCCTCGCGACAGCTAACAACTGATGCAGTGTCCCGACAGCTAAAAACTGATGCAGTGTCTCGACAGCTAACAACTGATGCAGTGTGCTCTCGACAGCTAACAAAATATGCAGTTTCCTCTCGACAGCTAACACCTGATGCAGTGTCCTTTCGACAGCTAACAACTGATGCAGTGTCCTCTCGACAGCTAACAAAATATGCAGTTTCTTCTCGACAGCTAACAACTGATGCAGTGTCCTCCCGACAGATAACAACTGATGAAGTGTCCTCTCGACAGCTAACAACTGATGCAGTGTTCCGACAGCTAACAACTGATGCAGTGTCCCCTCGACAGCTAACAACAGATGCAGTGTCCCAACAGCTAATAACTGATGCAGTGTCCCGACAGCTAACAACTGATGCAGTGTCTCGACAGCTAACAACTGTTGCAGTGTCCCGAAAGCTAACAACTGACGCAGTGTCTCGACAGCTAACAACTGATGCAGTGTCCCGAAAGCTAACAACTGATGCAGTGTCTCGACAACTAACAACTGATGCAGTGTCCCGAAAGCTAACAACTGATGCAGTGTCTCGACAGCTAACAACTGCTGCAGTGTCCCGACTGCTAACAACTGATGCAGTGCTCAGACAGCTAACAACTTATGCAGTGCTCAGACAGCTAACAACTGATGCAGTGTCTCGACAGCTAACAACTGATGCAGTGTCCTCTCGACAGCTAACAACTGATGCAGTGTCCTCTCGACAGCTAACAACTGATGCAGTGTCTCGACAGCTAACAACTGAATCAGTGTCCTCTCGACAGCTAACAACTGATGCAGTGTCCTCTCGACAGCTAACAACTGATGCAGTGTCCTCTCGACAGCTAACAACTGATGCAGTGTCCTCTCGACAGCTAACATCTGATGCAGTGTCTCGACAGCTAACAACTGATGCAGTGTCTCGACAGCTAACAACTGATGCAGTGTCATTCCGACAGTTAACAACTGATGCAGTGTCCTCTTGACAGCTAACAACTGATGCAGTGATTCGACAGCTAACAACTGATGCAGTGTCCTCTCGACAGCTAACAACTGATGCAGTGATTCGACATCTAACAACTGATACAGTGTCCTCTCGACAGCTAACAACTGTTGCAGTGTCCCGACAGCTAACAACTGGTGCAGTGTCCTCTCGACAGCTAACAACTGATGCAGTGTCCTCTCGACAGCTAACAACTGATGCAGTGTACCGACAGCTAACAACTGATGCAGTGTCCTCCCGACAGCTAACAACTGATGCAGTGTCCTCTCGACAGCTAACAACTGATGCAGTGTCCCGACAGCTAACAACTGATGCAGTGTCCTCTCGACATCTAACAACTGATGCAGTGTCCTCTCGACAGCTAACAACTGATGCAGTGTCCCGACAGCTAACAACTGATGCAGTGTCTTCTCGACAGCTAACAACTGATGCAGTGTCCCGACAGCTAACAACTGATGCAGTGTCCTCTCGAAAGCTAACAACTGATGCAGTATCCCGACAGCTAACAACTGATGCAGTGTCCCGACAGCTAACAACTGATGCAGTGTCTCGAGAGCTAACAACTGATGCAGTGTCCCGTCAGCTAACAACTGATGCAGTGTCTCGACAGCTAACAACTGATGCAGTGTCTCGACAGCTAACAACTGTAGCAGTGATTCGACATCTAACAACTGATGCAGTGTCCTCTCGACAGCTAACAACTGATGCAGTGTCCCGACAGCTAACAACTGATGCAGTGTCCTCTCGACAGCTAACAACTGATGCAGTGTCCTCTCGACAGCTAACAACTGATGCAGTGTCCCGACAGCTAACAACTGATGCAGTGTCTCGACATCTAACAACTGATGCAGTGTCCCGACAGCTAACAACTGATACAGTGTCCCGACAGCTAACAACTGATGCAGTGTCCTCTCGACAGCTAACAACTGATGCAGTGTACTGTCGACAGCTAACAATTGATGCAGTGTCTCGACAGCTAGCAACTGATGCAGTGTCTCGACAGCTAACAATAGATGCAGTGTCCTTCCGACAGCTAACAACTGATGCAGTGTCCTCTTGACAGCTAACAACCGATGCAGTGTCCTCTCGACAGCTAACAACTGATGCAGTGTCCCGACAGCTAACAACTGATGCAGTGTCTCGACAGCTAAGAAATGATGCAGTGATTCGACAGCTAACAACTGATGGAGTGTCTCGACAGCTAACAACTGATGCAGTGTCTCGACAGCTAACAACTGATGCAGTGTCCTCCCGACAGCTAACAACTGATGCAGTGTCCTCTCGACAGGTAACAACTGATGCAGTGATTCGACATCTAACAACTGATTCAGTGTCCTCTCGACAGCTAACAACTGATGCAGTGATTCGACAGTTAACAACTGATGCAGTGTCCTCAGGACAGCTAACAACTAAAGCAGTGATTCGACATCTAACAACTGTTACAGTGTCCTCTCGACAGCTAACAACTGATGCAGTGCTCAGACAGCTAACAACTGATGCAGTGTCCCGACAGCTAACAACTGATGCAGTGTCCCGACAGCTAACAACTGATGCAGTGTCCCGACAGCTAACAACTGATACAGTGACCCGACAGCTAACAACTGATGCAGTGTCCTCTCGACAGCTAACAACTGATGCAGTGTCCTCTCGACAGCTAACAACTGATGCAGTGTCCCGACAGCTAACAACTGATGCAGTGTCTCGACATCTAACAACTGATGCAGTGTCCCAACAGCTAACAACTGATGCAGTGTCCTCTCGACAGCTGACAACTGATGCAGTATCCCGACAGCTAACAACTGATGCAGTGTCCTCTCGACAGCTAACAACTGATGCAGTATCCCGACAGCTAACAACTGATCCAGTGTCCTCTCGACAGCTAACAACTGATGCAGTGTCCTCTCGACAGCTAACAACTGATGCAGTGTCCCGACAGCTAACAACTGATGCAGTGTCCTCTCGACAGCTAACAACTGATGCAGTGTCCCGACAGCTAACAACTGTTGCAGTGTCCTCTCGACAGCTAACAACTGATGCAGTGTCCTCTCGACAGCTAACATCTGATGCAGTGTCTCGACAGCTAACAACTGATGCAGTGTCTCGACAGCTAACAACTGATGCAGTGTCCTTCCGACAGCTAACAACTGATGCAGTGTCCTCTTGACAGCTAACAACTGATGCAGTGATTCGACAGCTAACAACTGATGCAGTGTCCTCTCGACAGCTAACAACTGATGCAGTGATTCGACATCTAACAACTGATACAGTGTCCTCTCGACAGCTAACAACTGTTGCAGTGTCCCGACAGCTAACAACTGGTGCAGTGTCCTCTCGACAGCTAACAACTGATGCAGTGTCCTCTCGACAGCTAACAACTGATGCAGTGTACCGACAGCTAACAACTGATGCAGTGTCCTCTCGACAGCTAACAACTGATGCAGTGTCCTCTCGACAGCTAACATCTGATGCAGTGTCTCGACAGCTAACAACTGATGCAGTGTCCTCTCGACAGCTAACATCTGATGCAGTGTCTCGACAGCTAACAACTGATGCAGTGTCCTCTCGACAGCTAACAACTGATGCAGTGTACCGACAGCTAACAACTGATGCAGTGTCCTCTCGACAGCTAACAACTGATGCAGTGTCCTCTCGACAGCTAACATCTGATGCAGTGTCTCGACAGCTAACAACTGATGCAGTGTCTCGACAGCTAACAACTGATGCAGTGTCCTTCCGACAGCTAACAACTGATGCAGTGTCCTCTTGACAGCTAACAACTGATGCAGTGATTCGACAGCTAACAACTGATGCAGTGTCCTCTCGACAGCTAACAACTGATGCAGTGATTCGACATCTAACAACTGATACAGTGTCCTCTCGACAGCTAACAACTGTTGCAGTGTCCCGACAGCTAACAACTGGTGCAGTGTCCTCTCGACAGCTAACAACTGATGCAGTGTCCTCTCGACAGCTAACAACTGATGCAGTGTACCGACAGCTAACAACTGATGCAGTGTCCTCTCGACAGCTAACAACTGATGCAGTGTCCTCTCGACAGCTAACAACTGATGCAGTGTCCCGACAGCTAACAACTGATGCAGTGTCCTCTCGACATCTAACAACTGATGCAGTGTCCTCTCGACAGCTAACAACTGATGCAGTGTCCCGACAGCTAACAACTGATGCAGTGTCCTCTCGACAGCTAACAACTGATGCAGTGTCCCGACAGCTAACAACTGATGCAGTGTCCTCTCGAAAGCTAGCAACTGATGCAGTATCCCGACAGCTAACAACTGATGCAGTGTCCCGACAGCTAACAACTGATGCAGTGTCTCGACAGCTAACAACTGATGCAGTGTCCCGACAGCTAACAACTGATGCAGTGTCTCGACAGCTAACAACTGATGCAGTGTCTCGACAGCTAACAACTGATGCAGTGTCCTTCCGACAGCTAACAACTGATGCAGTGTCCTCTCGACAGCTAACAACTGATGCTGTGTCCCAACAGCTAACAACTGATGCAGTGTCCTCTCGACAGCTAACAACTGATGCAGTGATTCGACATCTAACAACTGATGCAGTGTCCTCTCGACAGCTAACAACTGATGCAGTGTCCCGACAGCTAACAACTGATGCAGTGTCCTCTCGACAGCTAACAACTGATGCAGTGTCCTCTCGACAGCTAACAACAGATGCAGTGTCCCGACAGCTAACAACTGATGCAGTGTCTCAACATCTAACAACTGATGCAGTGTCCCGACAGCTAACAACTGATACAGTGTCCCGACAGCTAACAACTGATGCATTGTCCTCTCGACAGCTAACAACTGATGCAGTGTCCTCTCGACAGCTAACAATTGATGCAGTGTCTCGACAGCTAGCAACTGATGCAGTGTCTCGACAGCTAACAATAGATGCAGTGTCCTTCCGACAGCTAACAACTGATGCAGTGTCCTCTCGACAGCTAACAACCGATGCAGTGTCCTCTCGACAGCTAACAACTGATGCAGTGTCCCGACAGCTAACAACTGATGCAGTGTCTCGACAGCTAAGAAATGATGCAGTGATTCGATAGCTAACAACTGATGGAGTGTCTCGACAGCTAACAACTGATGCAGTGTCCCGACAGCTAACAACTGATGCAGTGTCCTTCCGACAGCTAACAACTGATGCAGTGTCCTCTCGACAGGTAACAACTGATGCAGTGATTCGACATCTAACAACTGATTCAGTGTCCTCTCGACAGCTAACAACTGATGCAGTGATTCGACAGTTAACAACTGATGCAGTGTCCTCAGGACAGCTAACAACTAAAGCAGTGATTCGACATCTAACAACTGATACAGTGTCCTCTCGACAGCTAACAACTGATGCAATGCTCAGACAGCTAACAACTGATGCAGTGTCCCGACAGCTAAAAACTGATGCAGTGTCTCGACAGCTAACAACTGATGCAGTGTGCTCTCGACAGCTAACAAAATATGCAGTTTCCTCTCGACAGCTAACACCTGATGCAGTGTCCTTTCGACAGCTAACAACTGATGCAGTGTCCTCTCGACAGCTAACAAAATATGCAGTTTCTTCTCGACAGCTAACAACTGATGCAGTGTCCTCCCGACAGATAACAACTGATGAAGTGTCCTCTCGACAGCTAACAACTGATGCAGTGTTCCGACAGCTAACAACTGATGCAGTGTCCCCTCGACAGCTAACAACAGATGCAGTGTCCCAACAGCTAATAACTGATGCAGTGTCCCGACAGCTAACAACTGATGCAGTGTCTCGACAGCTAACAACTGTTGCAGTGTCCCGAAAGCTAACAACTGACGCAGTGTCTCGACAGCTAACAACTGATGCAGTGTCCCGAAAGCTAACAACTGATGCAGTGTCTCGACAACTAACAACTGATGCAGTGTCCCGAAAGCTAACAACTGATGCAGTGTCTCGACAGCTAACAACTGCTGCAGTGTCCCGACAGCTAACAACTGATGCAGTGTCCCGACAGCTAACAACTGATGCAGTGTCCTCTTGACAGCTAACAACTGATGCAGTGTCCTCTCGACAGCTAACAACTGATGCAGTGTCCCGACAGCTAACAACTGACGCAGTGTCCCGACAGCTAACAACTGATGCAGTGCTCAGACAGCTAACAACTTATGCAGTGCTCAGACAGCTAACAACTGATGCAATGTCTCGACAGCTAACAACTGATGCAGTGTCCTCTCGACAGCTAACAACTGATGCAGTGTCCTCTCGACAGCTAACAACTGATGCAGTGTCTCGACAGCTAACAACTGAATCAGTGTCCTCTCGACAGCTAACAACTGATGCAGTGATTCGACATCTAACAACTGATACAGTGTCCTCTCGACAGCTAACAACTGTTGCAGTGTCCCGACAGCTAACAACTGGTGCAGTGTCCTCTCGACAGCTAACAACTGATGCAGTGTCCTCTCGACAGCTAACAACTGATGCAGTGTCCTCTCGACAGCTAACAACTGATGCAGTGTCCTCTCGACAGCTAACATCTGATGCAGTGTCTCGACAGCTAACAACTGATGCAGTGTCCTCTCGACAGCTAACATCTGATGCAGTGTCTCGACAGCTAACAACTGATGCAGTGTCCTCTCGACAGCTAACAACTGATGCAGTGTACCGACAGCTAACAACTGATGCAGTGTCCTCTCGACAGCTAACAACTGATGCAGTGTCCTCTCGACAGCTAACATCTGATGCAGTGTCTCGACAGCTAACAACTGATGCAGTGTCTCGACAGCTAACAACTGATGCAGTGTCCTTCCGACAGCTAACAACTGATGCAGTGTCCTCTTGACAGCTAACAACTGATGCAGTGATTCGACAGCTAACAACTGATGCAGTGTCCTCTCGACAGCTAACAACTGATGCAGTGATTCGACATCTAACAACTGATACAGTGTCCTCTCGACAGCTAACAACTGTTGCAGTGTCCCGACAGCTAACAACTGGTGCAGTGTCCTCTCGACAGCTAACAACTGATGCAGTGTCCTCTCGACAGCTAACAACTGATGCAGTGTACCGACAGCTAACAACTGATGCATTGTCCTCTCGACAGCTAACAACTGATGCAGTGTCCTCTCGACAGCTAACAACTGATGCAGTGTCCCGACAGCTAACAACTGATGCAGTGTCCTCTCGACATCTAACAACTGATGCAGTGTCCTCTCGACAGCTAACAACTGATGCAGTGTCCCGACAGCTAACAACTGATGCAGTGTCCTCTCGACAGCTAACAACTGATGCAGTGTCCCGACAGCTAACAACTGATGCAGTGTCCTCTCGAAAGCTAACAACTGATGCAGTATCCCGACAGCTAACAACTGATGCAGTGTCCCGACAGCTAACAACTGATGCAGTGTCTCGACAGCTAACAACTGATGCAGTGTCCCGACAGCTAACAACTGATGCAGTGTCTCGACAGCTAACAACTGATGCAGTGTCTCGACAGCTAACAACTGATGCAGTGTCCTTCCGACAGCTAACAACTGATGCAGTGTCCTCTCGACAGCTAACAACTGATGCTGTGTCCCAACAGCTAACAACTGATGCAGTGTCCTCTCGACAGCTAACAACTGATGCAGTGATTCGACATCTAACAACTGATGCAGTGTCCTCTCGACAGCTAACAACTGATGCAGTGTCCCGACAGCTAACAACTGATGCAGTGTCCTCTCGACTGCTAACAACTGATGCAGTGTCCTCTCGACAGCTAACAACAGATGCAGTGTCCCGACAGCTAACAACTGATGCAGTGTCTCAACATCTAACAACTGATGCAGTGTCCCGACAGCTAACAACTGATACAGTGTCCCGACAGCTAACAACTGATGCATTGTCCTCTCGACAGCTAACAACTGATGCAGTGTCCTCTCGACAGCTAACAATTGATGCAGTGTCTCGACAGCTAGCAACTGATGCAGTGTCTCGACAGCTAACAATAGATGCAGTGTCCTTCCGACAGCTAACAACTGATGCAGTGTCCTCTCGACAGCTAACAACCGATGCAGTGTCCTCTCGACAGCTAACAACTGATGCAGTGTCCCGACAGCTAACAACTGATGCAGTGTCTCGACAGCTAAGAAATGATGCAGTGATTCGATAGCTAACAACTGATGGAGTGTCTCGACAGCTAACAACTGATGCAGTGTCCCGACAGCTAACAACTGATGCAGTGTCCTTCCGACAGCTAACAACTGATGCAGTGTCCTCTCGACAGGTAACAACTGATGCAGTGATTCGACATCTAACAACTGATTCAGTGTCCTCTCGACAGCTAACAACTGATGCAGTGATTCGACAGTTAACAACTGATGCAGTGTCCTCAGGACAGCTAACAACTAAAGCAGTGATTCGACATCTAACAACTGATACAGTGTCCTCTCGACAGCTAACAACTGATGCAGTGCTCAGACAGCTAACAACTGATGCAGTGTCCTCGCGACAGCTAACAACTGATGCAGTGTCCCGACAGCTAAAAACTGATGCAGTGTCTCGACAGCTAACAACTGATGCAGTGTGCTCTCGACAGCTAACAAAATATGCAGTTTCCTCTCGACAGCTAACACCTGATGCAGTGTCCTTTCGACAGCTAACAACTGATGCAGTGTCCTCTCGACAGCTAACAAAATATGCAGTTTCTTCTCGACAGCTAACAACTGATGCAGTGTCCTCCCGACAGATAACAACTGATGAAGTGTCCTCTCGACAGCTAACAACTGATGCAGTGTTCCGACAGCTAACAACTGATGCAGTGTCCCCTCGACAGCTAACAACAGATGCAGTGTCCCAACAGCTAATAACTGATGCAGTGTCCCGACAGCTAACAACTGATGCAGTGTCTCGACAGCTAACAACTGTTGCAGTGTCCCGAAAGCTAACATCTGACGCAGTGTCTCGACAGCTAACAACTGATGCAGTGTCCCGAAAGCTAACAACTGATGCAGTGTCTCGACAACTAACAACTGATGCAGTGTCCCGAAAGCTAACAACTGATGCAGTGTCTCGACAGCTAACAACTGCTGCAGTGTCCCGACAGCTAACAACTGATGCAGTGTCCCGACAGCTAACAACTGATGCAGTGTCCTCTTGACAGCTAACAACTGATGCAGTGTCCTCTCGACAGCTAACAACTGATGCAGTGTCCCGACAGCTAACAACTGACGCAGTGTCCCGACAGCTAACAACTGATGCAGTGCTCAGACAGCTAACAACTTATGCAGTGCTCAGACAGCTAACAACTGATGCAGTGTCTCGACAGCTAACAACTGATGCAGTGTCCTCTCGACAGCTAACAACTGATGCAGTGTCCTCTCGACAGCTAACAACTGATGCAGTGTCTCGACAGCTAACAACTGAATCAGTGTCCTCTCGACAGCTAACAACTGATGCAGTGTCCTCTCGACAGCTAACAACTGATGCAGTGTCCTCTCGACAGCTAACAACTGATGCAGTGTCCTCTCGACAGCTAACATCTGATGCAGTGTCTCGACAGCTAACAACTGATGCAGTGTCTCGACAGCTAACAACTGATGCAGTGTCCTTCCGACAGTTAACAACTGATGCAGTGTCCTCTTGACAGCTAACAACTGATGCAGTGATTCGACAGCTAACAACTGATGCAGTGTCCTCTCGACAGCTAACAACTGATGCAGTGATTCGACATCTAACAACTGATACAGTGTCCTCTCGACAGCTAACAACTGTTGCAGTGTCCCGACAGCTAACAACTGGTGCAGTGTCCTCTCGACAGCTAACAACTGATGCAGTGTCCTCTCGACAGCTAACAACTGATGCAGTGTACCGACAGCTAACAACTGATGCAGTGTCCTCTCGACAGCTAACAACTGATGCAGTGTCCTCTCGACAGCTAACAACTGATGCAGTGTCCCGACAGCTAACAACTGATGCAGTGTCCTCTCGACATCTAACAACTGATGCAGTGTCCTCTCGACAGCTAACAACTGATGCAGTGTCCCGACAGCTAACAACTGATGCAGTGTCTTCTCGACAGCTAACAACTGATGCAGTGTCCCGACAGCTAACAACTGATGCAGTGTCCTCTCGAAAGCTAACAACTGATGCAGTATCCCGACAGCTAACAACTGATGCAGTGTCCCGACAGCTAACAACTGATGCAGTGTCTCGAGAGCTAACAACTGATGCAGTGTCCCGTCAGCTAACAACTGATGCAGTGTCTCGACAGCTAACAACTGATGCAGTGTCTCGACAGCTAACAACTGTAGCAGTGATTCGACATCTAACAACTGATGCAGTGTCCTCTCGACAGCTAACAACTGATGCAGTGTCCCGACAGCTAACAACTGATGCAGTGTCCTCTCGACAGCTAACAACTGATGCAGTGTCCTCTCGACAGCTAACAACTGATGCAGTGTCCCGACAGCTAACAACTGATGCAGTGTCTCGACATCTAACAACTGATGCAGTGTCCCGACAGCTAACAACTGATACAGTGTCCCGACAGCTAACAACTGATGCAGTGTCCTCTCGACAGCTAACAACTGATGCAGTGTACTGTCGACAGCTAACAATTGATGCAGTGTCTCGACAGCTAGCAACTGATGCAGTGTCTCGACAGCTAACAATAGATGCAGTGTCCTTCCGACAGCTAACAACTGATGCAGTGTCCTCTTGACAGCTAACAACCGATGCAGTGTCCTCTCGACAGCTAACAACTGATGCAGTGTCCCGACAGCTAACAACTGATGCAGTGTCTCGACAGCTAAGAAATGATGCAGTGATTCGACAGCTAACAACTGATGGAGTGTCTCGACAGCTAACAACTGATGCAGTGTCTCGACAGCTAACAACTGATGCAGTGTCCTTCCGACAGCTAACAACTGATGCAGTGTCCTCTCGACAGGTAACAACTGATGCAGTGATTCGACATCTAACAACTGATTCAGTGTCCTCTCGACAGCTAACAACTGATGCAGTGATTCGACAGTTAACAACTGATGCAGTGTCCTCAGGACAGCTAACAACTAAAGCAGTGATTCGACATCTAACAACTGTTACAGTGTCCTCTCGACAGCTAACAACTGATGCAGTGCTCAGACAGCTAACAACTGATGCAGTGTCCCGACAGCTAACAACTGATGCAGTGTCCCGACAGCTAACAACTGATGCAGTGTCCCGACAGCTAACAACTGATACAGTGACCCGACAGCTAACAACTGATGCAGTGTCCTCTCGACAGCTAACAACTGATGCAGTGTCCTCTCGACAGCTAACAACTGATGCAGTGTCCCGACAGCTAACAACTGATGCAGTGTCTCGACATCTAACAACTGATGCAGTGTCCCAACAGCTAACAACTGATGCAGTGTCCTCTCGACAGCTGACAACTGATGCAGTATCCCGACAGCTAACAACTGATGCAGTGTCCTCTCGACAGCTAACAACTGATGCAGTATCCCGACAGCTAACAACTGATCCAGTGTCCTCTCGACAGCTAACAACTGATGCAGTGTCCTCTCGACAGCTAACAACTGATGCAGTGTCCCGACAGCTAACAACTGATGCAGTGTCCTCTCGACAGCTAACAACTGATGCAGTGTCCCGACAGCTAACAACTGTTGCAGTGTCCTCTCGAAAGCTAACAACTGATGCAGTGTCTCGACAGCTAACAACTGATGCAGTGACCCGACAGCTAACAACTGATGCAGTGATTCGACATCTAACAACTGATGCAGTGTCCTCTCGACAGCTAACAACTGATGCAGTGTCCTCTCAACAGCTAACAACTGATGCAGTGTCCTCTCGACAGCTAACAACTGATGCAGTGTCCTCTCGACAGCTAACAACTGATGCAGTGTCCTCTCGACAGCTAACAACTGATGCAGTGTCCCGACAGCTAACAACTGATGCAGTGTCCTCTCGACAGCTAACAACTGATGCAGTGTCCTCTCGACAGCTAACAACTGATGCAGTGTCCCGACAGCTAACAACTGATGCAGTGTCCTCTCGACAGCTAACAACTGATGCAGTGTCCTCTCGACAGCTAACAACTGATGCAGTGATTCGACAGCTAACAACTGATGCATTGTCCTCTCGACAGCTAACAACTGATGCAGTGTCCTCTCGACAGCTAACAACTGATGCAGTGTCCCGACAGCTAACAACTGATGCAGTGTCCTCTCGACAGCTAACAACTGATGCAGTGTCCCGACAGCTAACAACTGATGCAGTGTCCTCTCGAAAGCTAACAACTGATGCAGTGTCCCGACAGCTAACAACTGATGCAGTGTCCCGACAGCTAACAACTGATGCAGTGTCTCGACAGCTAACAACTGATGCAGTGTCCCGACAGCTAACAACTGATGCAGTGTCTCGACAGCTAACAACTGATGCAGTGTCTCGACAGCTAACAACTGATGCAGTGTCCTTCCGACAGCTAACAACTGATGCAGTGTCCGCTCGACAGCTAACAACTGATGCAGTGATTCGACAGCTAACAACTGATGCAGTGTCCTCTCGACAGCTAACAACTGATGCAGTGATTCGACATCTAACAACTGATACAGTGTCCTCTCGACAGCTAGCAACTGATGCAGTGTCCCGACAGCTAACAACTGATGCAGTGTCCTCTCGACAGCTAACAACTGATGCAGTGTCCTCTCGACAGCTAACAACTGATGCAGTGTCCCGACATCTAACAACTGATGCAGTGTCCTCTCGACAGCTAACAACTGATGCAGTGTCCTCTCGACAGCTAACAACTGATGCAGTGTCCTCTCGACAGCTAACAACTGATGCAGTGTCCCGACAGCTAACAACTGATGCAGTGTCTCGACATCTAACAACTGATGCAGTGTCCCGACAGCTAACAACTGATACAGTGTCCCGACAGCTAACAACTGATGCAGTGTCCTCTCGACAGCTAACAACTGATGCAGTGTCCTCTCGACAGCTAACAACTGATGCAGTGTCCCGACAGCTAACAACTGATGCAGTGTCTCGACATCTAACAGCTGATGCAGTGTCCCAACAGCTAACAACTGATGCAGTGTCCTCTCGACAGCTAACAACTGATGCAGTGTCCCGACAGCTAACAACTGATGCAGTGTCCTCTCGACAGCTAACAACTGATGCAGTGTCCTCTCGACAGCTAACAACTGATGCAGTGTCCCGACAGCTAACAACTGATGCAGTGTCCTCTCGACAGCTAACAACTGATGCAGTGTCCTTCCGACAGCTAACAACTGATGCAGTGTCCTCTCGACAGCTAAAAACTGATGCAGTGATTCGACATCTAACAACTGATGCAGTGTCCTCTCGACAGCTAACAACTGATGCAGTGATACGACAGCTAACAACTGATGCAGTGTCCTCTCGACAGCTAACAACTGATGCAGTGTCCCGACAGCTAACAACTGTTGCAGTGTCCTCTCGAAAGCTAACAACTGATGCAGTGTCTCGACAGCTAACAACTGATGCAGTGACCCGACAGCTAACAACTGATGCAGTGATTCGACATCTAACAACTGATGCAGTGTCCTCTCGACAGCTAACAACTGATGCAGTGTCCTCTCAACAGCTAACAACTGATGCAGTGTCCTCTCGACAGCTAACAACTGATGCAGTGTCCTCTCGACAGCTAACAACTGATGCAGTGTCCCGACAGCTAACAACTGATGCAGTGTCCTCTCGACAGCTAACAACTGATGCAGTGTCCTCTCGACAGCTAACAACTGATGCAGTGTCCCGACAGCTAACAACTGATGCAGTGTCCTCTCGACAGCTAACAACTGATGCAGTGTCCTTCCGACAGCTGACAACTGATGCAGTGTCCTCTCGACAGCTAAAAACTGATGCAGTGATTCGACATCTAACAACTGATGCAGTGTCCTCTCGACAGCTAACAACTGATGCAGTGATTCGACAGCTAACAACTGATGCATTGTCCTCTCGACAGCTAACAACTGATGCAGTGTCCTCTCGACAGCTAACAACTGATGCAGTGTCCCGACAGCTAACAACTGATGCAGTGTCCTCTCGACAGCTAACAACTGATGCAGTGTCCCGACAGCTAACAACTGATGCAGTGTCCTCTCGAAAGCTAACAACTGATGCAGTGTCCCGACAGCTAACAACTGATGCAGTGTCCCGACAGCTAACAACTGATGCAGTGTCTCGACAGCTAACAACTGATGCAGTGTCCCGACAGCTAACAACTGATGCAGTGTCTCGACAGCTAACAACTGATGCAGTGTCTCGACAGCTAACAACTGATGCAGTGTCCTTCCGACAGCTAACAACTGATGCAGTGTCCGCTCGACAGCTAACAACTGATGCAGTGATTCGACAGCTAACAACTGATGCAGTGTCCTCTCGACAGCTAACAACTGATGCAGTGATTCGACATCTAACAACTGATACAGTGTCCTCTCGACAGCTAGCAACTGATGCAGTGTCCCGACAGCTAACAACTGATGCAGTGTCCTCTCGACAGCTAACAACTGATGCAGTGTCCTCTCGACAGCTAACAACTGATGCAGTGTCCCGACATCTAACAACTGATGCAGTGTCCTCTCGACAGCTAACAACTGATGCAGTGTCCGCTCGACAGCTAACAACTGATGCAGTGATTCGACAGCTAACAACTGATGCAGTGTCCTCTCGACAGCTAACAACTGATGCAGTGATTCGACATCTAACAACTGATACAGTGTCCTCTCGACAGCTAGCAACTGATGCAGTGTCCCGACAGCTAACAACTGATGCAGTGTCCTCTCGACAGCTAACAACTGATGCAGTGTCCTCTCGACAGCTAACAACTGATGCAGTGTCCCGACATCTAACAACTGATGCAGTGTCCTCTCGACAGCTAACAACTGATGCAGTGTCCTCTCGACAGCTAACAACTGATGCAGTGTCCTCTCGACAGCTAACAACTGATGCAGTGTCCCGACAGCTAACAACTGATGCAGTGTCTCGACATCTAACAACTGATGCAGTGTCCCGACAGCTAACAACTGATACAGTGTCCCGACAGCTAACAACTGATGCAGTGTCCTCTCGACAGCTAACAACTGATGCAGTGTCCTCTCGACAGCTAACAACTGATGCAGTGTCCCGACAGCTAACAACTGATGCAGTGTCTCGACATCTAACAGCTGATGCAGTGTCCCAACAGCTAACAACTGATGCAGTGTCCTCTCGACAGCTAACAACTGATGCAGTGTCCCGACAGCTAACAACTGGTGCAGTGTCCTCTCGACAGCTAACAACTGATGCAGTGTCCTCTCGACAGCTAACAACTGATGCAGTGTCCCGACAGCTAACAACTGATGCAGTGTCCTCTCGACAGCTAACAACTGATGCAGTGTCCTTCCGACAGCTAACAACTGATGCAGTGTCCTCTCGACAGCTAAAAACTGATGCAGTGATTCGACATCTAACAACTGATGCAGTGTCCTCTCGACAGCTAACAACTGATGCAGTGATACGACAGCTAACAACTGATGCAGTGTCCTCTCGACAGCTAACAACTGATGCAGTGTCCCGACAGCTAACAACTGTTGCAGTGTCCTCTCGAAAGCTAACAACTGATGCAGTGTCTCGACAGCTAACAACTGATGCAGTGACCCGACAGCTAACAACTGATGCAGTGATTCGACATCTAACAACTGATGCAGTGTCCTCTCGACAGCTAACAACTGATGCAGTGTCCTCTCAACAGCTAACAACTGATGCAGTGTCCTCTCGACAGCTAACAACTGATGCAGTGTCCTCTCGACAGCTAACAACTGATGCAGTGTCCCGACAGCTAACAACTGATGCAGTGTCCTCTCGACAGCTAACAACTGATGCAGTGTCCTCTCGACAGCTAACAACTGATGCAGTGTCCCGACAGCTAACAACTGATGCAGTGTCCTCTCGACAGCTAACAACTGATGCAGTGTCCTTCCGACAGCTGACAACTGATGCAGTGTCCTCTCGACAGCTAAGAACTGATGCAGTGATTCGACATCTAACAACTGATGCAGTGTCCTCTCGACAGCTAACAACTGATGCAGTGATTCGACAGCTAACAACTGATGCATTGTCCTCTCGACAGCTAACAACTGATGCAGTGTCCTCTCGACAGCTAACAACTGATGCAGTGTCCCGACAGCTAACAACTGATGCAGTGTCCTCTCGACAGCTAACAACTGATGCAGTGTCCCGACAGCTAACAACTGATGCAGTGTCCTCTCGAAAGCTAACAACTGATGCAGTGTCCCGACAGCTAACAACTGATGCAGTGTCCCGACAGCTAACAACTGATGCAGTGTCTCGACAGCTAACAACTGATGCAGTGTCCCGACAGCTAACAACTGATGCAGTGTCTCGACAGCTAACAACTGATGCAGTGTCTCGACAGCTAACAACTGATGCAGTGTCCTTCCGACAGCTAACAACTGATGCAGTGTCCGCTCGACAGCTAACAACTGATGCAGTGATTCGACAGCTAACAACTGATGCAGTGTCCTCTCGACAGCTAACAACTGATGCAGTGATTCGACATCTAACAACTGATACAGTGTCCTCTCGACAGCTAGCAACTGATGCAGTGTCCCGACAGCTAACAACTGATGCAGTGTCCTCTCGACAGCTAACAACTGATGCAGTGTCCTCTCGACAGCTAACAACTGATGCAGTGTCCCGACATCTAACAACTGATGCAGTGTCCTCTCGACAGCTAACAATTGATGCAGTGTCCTCTCGACAGCTAACAACTGATGCAGTGTCCTCTCGACAGCTAACAACTGATGCAGTGTCCCGACAGCTAACAACTGATGCAGTGTCTCGACATCTAACAACTGATGCAGTGTCCCGACAGCTAACAACTGATACAGTGTCCCGACAGCTAACAACTGATGCAGTGTCCTCTCGACAGCTAACAACTGATGCAGTGTCCTCTCGACAGCTAACAACTGATGCAGTGTCCCGACAGCTAACAACTGATGCAGTGTCTCGACATCTAACAGCTGATGCAGTGTCCCAACAGCTAACAACTGATGCAGTGTCCTCTCGACAGCTAACAACTGATGCAGTGTCCCGACAGCTAACAACTGATGCAGTGTCCTCTCGACAGCTAACAACTGATGCAGTGTCCTCTCGACAGCTAACAACTGATGCAGTGTCCCGACAGCTAACAACTGATGCAGTGTCCTCTCGACAGCTAACAACTGATGCAGTGTCCATCCGACAGCTAACAACTGATGCAGTATCCTCTCGACAGCTAAAAACTGATGCAGTGATTCGACATCTAACAACTGATGCAGTGTCCTCTCGACAGCTAACAACTGATGCAGTGATACGACAGCTAACAACTGATGCAGTGTCCTCTCGACAGCTAACAACTGATGCAGTGTCCTCTCGACAGCTAACAACTGATGCAGTGTCCCGACAGCTAACAACTGATGCAGTGTCCTCTCGACAGCTAACAACTGATGCAGTGTCCCGACAGCTAACAACTGATGCAGTGTCCCGACAGTTAACAACTGATGCAGTGTCTCGACAGCTAACAACTGATGCAGTGTCCCGACAACTAACAACTGATGCAGTGTCCCGACAGTTAACAACTGATGCAGTGTCTCGACAGCTAACAACTGATGCAGTGTCCCGACAGCTATCAACTGATGCAGTGTCTCGACAGCTAACAACTGATGCAGTGTCTCGACAGCTAACAACTGATGCAGTGTCCTTCCGACAGCTAACAACTGATGCAGTGTCCTCTCGACAGCTAACAACTGATGCAGTGATTCGACATCTAACAACTGATACAGTGTCCTCTCGACAGCTAACAACTGATGCAGTGTCCCGACAGCTAACAACTGATGCAGTGTCCTCTCGACAGCTAACAACTGATGCAGTGTCCTCTCGACAGCTAACAACTGATGCAGTGTCCCGACATCTAACAACTGATGCAGTGTCCTCTCGACAGCTAACAACTGATGCAGTGTCCTCTCGACAGCTAACAACTGATGCAGTGTCACGACAGCTAACAACTGATGCAGTGATTCGACAGCTAACAACTGATGCAGTGTCCTCTCGACAGCTAACAACTGATGCAGTGTCCCGACATCTAACAACTGATGCAGTGTCCTCTCGACAGCTAACAACTGATGCAGTGTCCTCTCGACATCTAACAACTGATGCAGTGTCCTCTCGACAGCTAACAACTGATGCAGTGTCCTCTCGACAGCTAACAACTGATGCAGTGTCCTCTCGACAGCTAACAACTGATGCAGTGTCCTCTCGACAGCTAACAACTGATGCAGTGTCCTCTCGACAGCTAACAACTGATGCAGTGTCTCGACAGCTAACAACTGATGCAGTGTCCCGACAGCTAACAACTGATGCAGTGTCTCGACAGCTAACAACTGATGCAGTGTCTCGACAGCTAACAACTGATGCAGTGTCCTTCCGACAGTTAACAACTGATGCAGTGTCCTCTCGACGGCTAACAACTGATGCAGTGATTCGACAGCTAACAACTGATGCAGTGATTCGACATCTAACAACTGATACAGTGTCCTCTCGACAGCTAACAACTGATGCAGTGTCCCGACAGCTAACAACTGATGCAGTGTCCTCTCGACAGCTAACAACTGATGCAGTGTCCTCTCGACAGCTAACAACTGATGCAGTGTCCCGACATCTAACAACTGATGCAGTGTCCCCTCGACAGCTAACAACTGATGCAGTGTCCTCTCGACAGCTAACAACTGATGCAGTGTCCTCTCGACAGCTAACAACTGATGCAGTGTCCCGACAGCTAACAACTGATGCAGTGTCTCGACATCTAACAACTGATGCAGTGTCCCGACAGCTAACAACTGATACAGTGTCCCGACAGCTAACAACTGATGCAGTGTCCTCTCGACAGCTAACAACTGATGCAGTGTCCTCTCGACAGCTAACAACTGATGCAGTGTCCCGACAGCTAACAACTGATGCAGTGTCTCGACATCTAACAACTGATGCAGTGTCCCAACAGCTAACAACTGATGCAGTGTCCTCTCGACAGCTAACAACTGATGCAGTGTCCCGACAGCTAACAACTGATGCAGTATCCCGACAGCTAACAACTGATGCAGTGTCCTCTCGACAGCTAACAACTGATGCAGTGTCCTCTCGACAGCTAACAACTGATGCTGTGTCCCAACAGCTAACAACTGATGCAGTGTCCTCTCGACAGCTAACAACTGATGCAGTGTCCCGACAGCTAACAACTGATGCAGTGTCCTCTCGAAAGCTAACAACTGATGTAGTTTCTCGACAGCTAACAACTGATGCAGTGACCCGACAGCTAACAACTGATGCAGTGTCTCGACATCTAACAGCTGATGCAGTGTCCCAACAGCTAACAACTGATGCAGTGTCCTCTCGACAGCTAACAACTGATGCAGTGTCCCGACAGCTAACAACTGATGCAGTGTCCTCTCGACAGCTAACAACTGATGCAGTGTCCTCTCGACAGCTAACAACTGATGCAGTGTCCCGACAGCTAACAACTGATGCAGTGTCCTCTCGACAGCTAACAACTGATGCAGTGTCCATCCGACAGCTAACAACTGATGCAGTGTCCTCTCGACAGCTAAAAACTGATGCAGTGATTCGACATCTAACAACTGATGCAGTGTCCTCTCGACAGCTAACAACTGATGCAGTGATACGACAGCTAACAACTGATGCAGTGTCCTCTCGACAGCTAACAACTGATGCAGTGTCCCGACAGCTAACAACTGATGCAGTGTCCTCTCGACAGCTAACAACTGATGCAGTGTCCCGACAGCTAACAACTGATACAGTGTCCTCTCGAAAGCTAACAACTGATGCAGTGTCCCGACAACTAACAACTGATGCAGTGTCCCGACAGTTAACAACTGATGCAGTGTCTCGACAGCTAACAACTGATGCAGTGTCCCGACAGCTATCAACTGATGCAGTGTCTCGACAGCTAACAACTGATGCAGTGTCTCGACAGCTAACAACTGATGCAGTGTCCTTCCGACAGCTAACAACTGATGCAGTGTCCTCTCGACAGCTAACAACTGATGCAGTGATTCGACATCTAACAACTGATACAGTGTCCTCTCGACAGCTAACAACTGATGCAGTGTCCCGACAGCTAACAACTGATGCAGTGTCCTCTCGACAGCTAACAACTGATGCAGTGTCCTCTCGACAGCTAACAACTGATGCAGTGTCCCGACATCTAACAACTGATGCAGTGTCCTCTCGACAGCTAACAACTGATGCAGTGTCCTCTCGACAGCTAACAACTGATGCAGTGTCCCGACAGCTAACAACTGATGCAGTGATTCGACAGCTAACAACTGATGCAGTGTCCTCTCGACAGCTAACATCTGATGCAGTGTCCCGACATCTAACAACTGATGCAGTGTCCTCTCGACAGCTAACAACTGATGCAGTGTCCTCTCGACATCTAACAACTGATGCAGTGTCCTCTCGACAGCTAACAACTGATGCAGTGTCCTCTCGACAGCTAACAACTGATGCAGTGTCCTCTCGACAGCTAACAACTGATGCAGTGTCCTCTCGACAGCTAACAACTGATGCAGTGTCCCGACAGCTAACAACTGATGCAGTGTCCTCTCGACAGCTAACAACTGATGCAGTGTCCTTCCGACAGCTGACAACTGATGCAGTGTCCTCTCGACAGCTAAAAACTGATGCAGTGATTCGACATCTAACAACTGATGCAGTGTCCTCTCGACAGCTAACAACTGATGCAGTGATTCGACAGCTAACAACTGATGCATTGTCCTCTCGACAGCTAACAACTGATGCAGTGTCCTCTCGACAGCTAACAACTGATGCAGTGTCCCGACAGCTAACAACTGATGCAGTGTCCTCTCGACAGCTAACAACTGATGCAGTGTCCCGACAGCTAACAACTGATGCAGTGTCCTCTCGAAAGCTAACAACTGATGCAGTGTCCCGACAGCTAACAACTGATGCAGTGTCCCGACAGCTAACAACTGATGCAGTGTCTCGACAGCTAACAACTGATGCAGTGTCCCGACAGCTAACAACTGATGCAGTGTCTCGACAGCTAACAACTGATGCAGTGTCTCGACAGCTAACAACTGATGCAGTGTCCTTCCGACAGCTAACAACTGATGCAGTGTCCGCTCGACAGCTAACAACTGATGCAGTGATTCGACAGCTAACAACTGATGCAGTGTCCTCTCGACAGCTAACAACTGATGCAGTGATTCGACATCTAACAACTGATACAGTGTCCTCTCGACAGCTAGCAACTGATGCAGTGTCCCGACAGCTAACAACTGATGCAGTGTCCTCTCGACAGCTAACAACTGATGCAGTGTCCTCTCGACAGCTAACAACTGATGCAGTGTCCCGACATCTAACAACTGATGCAGTGTCCTCTCGACAGCTAACAACTGATGCAGTGTCCGCTCGACAGCTAACAACTGATGCAGTGATTCGACAGCTAACAACTGATGCAGTGTCCTCTCGACAGCTAACAACTGATGCAGTGATTCGACATCTAACAACTGATACAGTGTCCTCTCGACAGCTAGCAACTGATGCAGTGTCCCGACAGCTAACAACTGATGCAGTGTCCTCTCGACAGCTAACAACTGATGCAGTGTCCTCTCGACAGCTAACAACTGATGCAGTGTCCCGACATCTAACAACTGATGCAGTGTCCTCTCGACAGCTAACAACTGATGCAGTGTCCTCTCGACAGCTAACAACTGATGCAGTGTCCTCTCGACAGCTAACAACTGATGCAGTGTCCCGACAGCTAACAACTGATGCAGTGTCTCGACATCTAACAACTGATGCAGTGTCCCGACAGCTAACAACTGATACAGTGTCCCGACAGCTAACAACTGATGCAGTGTCCTCTCGACAGCTAACAACTGATGCAGTGTCCTCTCGACAGCTAACAACTGATGCAGTGTCCCGACAGCTAACAACTGATGCAGTGTCTCGACATCTAACAGCTGATGCAGTGTCCCAACAGCTAACAACTGATGCAGTGTCCTCTCGACAGCTAACAACTGATGCAGTGTCCCGACAGCTAACAACTGGTGCAGTGTCCTCTCGACAGCTAACAACTGATGCAGTGTCCTCTCGACAGCTAACAACTGATGCAGTGTCCCGACAGCTAACAACTGATGCAGTGTCCTCTCGACAGCTAACAACTGATGCAGTGTCCTTCCGACAGCTAACAACTGATGCAGTGTCCTCTCGACAGCTAAAAACTGATGCAGTGATTCGACATCTAACAACTGATGCAGTGTCCTCTCGACAGCTAACAACTGATGCAGTGATACGACAGCTAACAACTGATGCAGTGTCCTCTCGACAGCTAACAACTGATGCAGTGTCCCGACAGCTAACAACTGTTGCAGTGTCCTCTCGAAAGCTAACAACTGATGCAGTGTCTCGACAGCTAACAACTGATGCAGTGACCCGACAGCTAACAACTGATGCAGTGATTCGACATCTAACAACTGATGCAGTGTCCTCTCGACAGCTAACAACTGATGCAGTGTCCTCTCAACAGCTAACAACTGATGCAGTGTCCTCTCGACAGCTAACAACTGATGCAGTGTCCTCTCGACAGCTAACAACTGATGCAGTGTCCCGACAGCTAACAACTGATGCAGTGTCCTCTCGACAGCTAACAACTGATGCAGTGTCCTCTCGACAGCTAACAACTGATGCAGTGTCCCGACAGCTAACAACTGATGCAGTGTCCTCTCGACAGCTAACAACTGATGCAGTGTCCTTCCGACAGCTGACAACTGATGCAGTGTCCTCTCGACAGCTAAGAACTGATGCAGTGATTCGACATCTAACAACTGATGCAGTGTCCTCTCGACAGCTAACAACTGATGCAGTGATTCGACAGCTAACAACTGATGCATTGTCCTCTCGACAGCTAACAACTGATGCAGTGTCCTCTCGACAGCTAACAACTGATGCAGTGTCCCGACAGCTAACAACTGATGCAGTGTCCTCTCGACAGCTAACAACTGATGCAGTGTCCCGACAGCTAACAACTGATGCAGTGTCCTCTCGAAAGCTAACAACTGATGCAGTGTCCCGACAGCTAACAACTGATGCAGTGTCCCGACAGCTAACAACTGATGCAGTGTCTCGACAGCTAACAACTGATGCAGTGTCCCGACAGCTAACAACTGATGCAGTGTCTCGACAGCTAACAACTGATGCAGTGTCTCGACAGCTAACAACTGATGCAGTGTCCTTCCGACAGCTAACAACTGATGCAGTGTCCGCTCGACAGCTAACAACTGATGCAGTGATTCGACAGCTAACAACTGATGCAGTGTCCTCTCGACAGCTAACAACTGATGCAGTGATTCGACATCTAACAACTGATACAGTGTCCTCTCGACAGCTAGCAACTGATGCAGTGTCCCGACAGCTAACAACTGATGCAGTGTCCTCTCGACAGCTAACAACTGATGCAGTGTCCTCTCGACAGCTAACAACTGATGCAGTGTCCCGACATCTAACAACTGATGCAGTGTCCTCTCGACAGCTAACAATTGATGCAGTGTCCTCTCGACAGCTAACAACTGATGCAGTGTCCTCTCGACAGCTAACAACTGATGCAGTGTCCCGACAGCTAACAACTGATGCAGTGTCTCGACATCTAACAACTGATGCAGTGTCCCGACAGCTAACAACTGATACAGTGTCCCGACAGCTAACAACTGATGCAGTGTCCTCTCGACAGCTAACAACTGATGCAGTGTCCTCTCGACAGCTAACAACTGATGCAGTGTCCCGACAGCTAACAACTGATGCAGTGTCTCGACATCTAACAGCTGATGCAGTGTCCCAACAGCTAACAACTGATGCAGTGTCCTCTCGACAGCTAACAACTGATGCAGTGTCCCGACAGCTAACAACTGATGCAGTGTCCTCTCGACAGCTAACAACTGATGCAGTGTCCTCTCGACAGCTAACAACTGATGCAGTGTCCCGACAGCTAACAACTGATGCAGTGTCCTCTCGACAGCTAACAACTGATGCAGTGTCCATCCGACAGCTAACAACTGATGCAGTATCCTCTCGACAGCTAAAAACTGATGCAGTGATTCGACATCTAACAACTGATGCAGTGTCCTCTCGACAGCTAACAACTGATGCAGTGATACGACAGCTAACAACTGATGCAGTGTCCTCTCGACAGCTAACAACTGATGCAGTGTCCTCTCGACAGCTAACAACTGATGCAGTGTCCCGACAGCTAACAACTGATGCAGTGTCCTCTCGACAGCTAACAACTGATGCAGTGTCCCGACAGCTAACAACTGATGCAGTGTCCCGACAGTTAACAACTGATGCAGTGTCTCGACAGCTAACAACTGATGCAGTGTCCCGACAACTAACAACTGATGCAGTGTCCCGACAGTTAACAACTGATGCAGTGTCTCGACAGCTAACAACTGATGCAGTGTCCCGACAGCTATCAACTGATGCAGTGTCTCGACAGCTAACAACTGATGCAGTGTCTCGACAGCTAACAACTGATGCAGTGTCCTTCCGACAGCTAACAACTGATGCAGTGTCCTCTCGACAGCTAACAACTGATGCAGTGATTCGACATCTAACAACTGATACAGTGTCCTCTCGACAGCTAACAACTGATGCAGTGTCCCGACAGCTAACAACTGATGCAGTGTCCTCTCGACAGCTAACAACTGATGCAGTGTCCTCTCGACAGCTAACAACTGATGCAGTGTCCCGACATCTAACAACTGATGCAGTGTCCTCTCGACAGCTAACAACTGATGCAGTGTCCTCTCGACAGCTAACAACTGATGCAGTGTCACGACAGCTAACAACTGATGCAGTGATTCGACAGCTAACAACTGATGCAGTGTCCTCTCGACAGCTAACAACTGATGCAGTGTCCCGACATCTAACAACTGATGCAGTGTCCTCTCGACAGCTAACAACTGATGCAGTGTCCTCTCGACATCTAACAACTGATGCAGTGTCCTCTCGACAGCTAACAACTGATGCAGTGTCCTCTCGACAGCTAACAACTGATGCAGTGTCCTCTCGACAGCTAACAACTGATGCAGTGTCCTCTCGACAGCTAACAACTGATGCAGTGTCTCGACAGCTAACAACTGATGCAGTGTCCCGACAGCTAACAACTGATGCAGTGTCTCGACAGCTAACAACTGATGCAGTGTCTCGACAGCTAACAACTGATGCAGTGTCCTTCCGACAGTTAACAACTGATGCAGTGTCCTCTCGACGGCTAACAACTGATGCAGTGATTCGACAGCTAACAACTGATGCAGTGATTCGACATCTAACAACTGATACAGTGTCCTCTCGACAGCTAACAACTGATGCAGTGTCCCGACAGCTAACAACTGATGCAGTGTCCTCTCGACAGCTAACAACTGATGCAGTGTCCTCTCGACAGCTAACAACTGATGCAGTGTCCCGACATCTAACAACTGATGCAGTGTCCCCTCGACAGCTAACAACTGATGCAGTGTCCTCTCGACAGCTAACAACTGATGCAGTGTCCTCTCGACAGCTAACAACTGATGCAGTGTCCCGACAGCTAACAACTGATGCAGTGTCTCGACATCTAACAACTGATGCAGTGTCCCGACAGCTAACAACTGATACAGTGTCCCGACAGCTAACAACTGATGCAGTGTCCTCTCGACAGCTAACAACTGATGCAGTGTCCTCTCGACAGCTAACAACTGATGCAGTGTCCCGACAGCTAACAACTGATGCAGTGTCTCGACATCTAACAACTGATGCAGTGTCCCAACAGCTAACAACTGATGCAGTGTCCTCTCGACAGCTAACAACTGATGCAGTGTCCCGACAGCTAACAACTGATGCAGTATCCCGACAGCTAACAACTGATGCAGTGTCCTCTCGACAGCTAACAACTGATGCAGTGTCCTCTCGACAGCTAACAACTGATGCTGTGTCCCAACAGCTAACAACTGATGCAGTGTCCTCTCGACAGCTAACAACTGATGCAGTGTCCCGACAGCTAACAACTGATGCAGTGTCCTCTCGAAAGCTAACAACTGATGTAGTTTCTCGACAGCTAACAACTGATGCAGTGACCCGACAGCTAACAACTGATGCAGTGTCTCGACATCTAACAGCTGATGCAGTGTCCCAACAGCTAACAACTGATGCAGTGTCCTCTCGACAGCTAACAACTGATGCAGTGTCCCGACAGCTAACAACTGATGCAGTGTCCTCTCGACAGCTAACAACTGATGCAGTGTCCTCTCGACAGCTAACAACTGATGCAGTGTCCCGACAGCTAACAACTGATGCAGTGTCCTCTCGACAGCTAACAACTGATGCAGTGTCCATCCGACAGCTAACAACTGATGCAGTGTCCTCTCGACAGCTAAAAACTGATGCAGTGATTCGACATCTAACAACTGATGCAGTGTCCTCTCGACAGCTAACAACTGATGCAGTGATACGACAGCTAACAACTGATGCAGTGTCCTCTCGACAGCTAACAACTGATGCAGTGTCCCGACAGCTAACAACTGATGCAGTGTCCTCTCGACAGCTAACAACTGATGCAGTGTCCCGACAGCTAACAACTGATACAGTGTCCTCTCGAAAGCTAACAACTGATGCAGTGTCCCGACAACTAACAACTGATGCAGTGTCCCGACAGTTAACAACTGATGCAGTGTCTCGACAGCTAACAACTGATGCAGTGTCCCGACAGCTATCAACTGATGCAGTGTCTCGACAGCTAACAACTGATGCAGTGTCTCGACAGCTAACAACTGATGCAGTGTCCTTCCGACAGCTAACAACTGATGCAGTGTCCTCTCGACAGCTAACAACTGATGCAGTGATTCGACATCTAACAACTGATACAGTGTCCTCTCGACAGCTAACAACTGATGCAGTGTCCCGACAGCTAACAACTGATGCAGTGTCCTCTCGACAGCTAACAACTGATGCAGTGTCCTCTCGACAGCTAACAACTGATGCAGTGTCCCGACATCTAACAACTGATGCAGTGTCCTCTCGACAGCTAACAACTGATGCAGTGTCCTCTCGACAGCTAACAACTGATGCAGTGTCCCGACAGCTAACAACTGATGCAGTGATTCGACAGCTAACAACTGATGCAGTGTCCTCTCGACAGCTAACATCTGATGCAGTGTCCCGACATCTAACAACTGATGCAGTGTCCTCTCGACAGCTAACAACTGATGCAGTGTCCTCTCGACATCTAACAACTGATGCAGTGTCCTCTCGACAGCTAACAACTGATGCAGTGTCCTCTCGACAGCTAACAACTGATGCAGTGTCCTCTCGACAGCTAACAACTGATGCAGTGTCCTCTCGACAGCTAACAACTGATGCAGTGTCCTCTCGACAGCTAACAACTGATGCAGTGTCTCGACAGCTAACAACTGATGCAGTGTCCCGACAGCTAACAACTGATGCAGTGTCTCGACAGCTAACAACTGATGCAGTGTCTCGACAGCTAACAACTGATGCAGTGTCCTTCCGACAGTTAACAACTGATGCAGTGTCCTCTCGACGGCTAACAACTGATGCAGTGATTCGACAGCTAACAACTGATGCAGTGATTCGACATCTAACAACTGATACAGTGTCCTCTCGACAGCTAACAACTGATGCAGTGTCCCGACAGCTAACAACTGATGCAGTGTCCTCTCGACAGCTAACAACTGATGCAGTGTCCTCTCGACAGCTAACAACTGATGCAGTGTCCCGACATCTAACAACTGATGCAGTGTCCCCTCGACAGCTAACAACTGATGCAGTGTCCTCTCGACAGCTAACAACTGATGCAGTGTCCTCTCGACAGCTAACAACTGATGCAGTGTCCCGACAGCTAACAACTGATGCAGTGTCTCGACATCTAACAACTGATGCAGTGTCCCGACAGCTAACAACTGATACAGTGTCCCGACAGCTAACAACTGATGCAGTGTCCTCTCGACAGCTAACAACTGGTGCAGTGTCCTCTCGACAGCTAACAACTGATGCAGTGTCCCGACAGCTAACAACTGATGCAGTGTCTCGACATCTAACAACTGATGCAGTGTCCCAACAGCTAACAACTGATGCAGTGTCCTCTCGACAGCTAACAACTGATGCAGTGTCCCGACAGCTAACAACTGATGCAGTATCCCGACAGCTAACAACTGATGCAGTGTCCTCTCGACAGCTAACAACTGATGCAGTGTCCTCTCGACAGCTAACAACTGATGCTGTGTCCCAACAGCTAACAACTGATGCAGTGTCCTCTCGACAGCTAACAACTGATGCAGTGTCCCGACAGCTAACAACTGATGCAGTGTCCTCTCGAAAGCTAACAACTGATGCAGTGTCTCGACAGCTAACAACTGATGCAGTGACCCGACAGCTAACAACTGATGCAGTGATTCGACATCTAACAACTGATGCAGTGTCCTCTCGACAGCTAACAACTGATGCAGTGTCCTCTCGACAGCTAACAACTGATGCAGTGTCCTCTCGACAGCTAACAACTGATGCAGTGTCCTCTCGACATCTAACAACTGATGCAGTGTCCCGACAGCTAACAACTGATGCAGTGTCCTCTCGACAGCTAACAACTGATGCAGTGTCCCGACAGCTAACAACTTATGCAGTGTCCCGACAGCTAACAACTGATGCAGTGTCTCGACAGCTAACAACTGATGCAGTGTCCTCTCGACAGCTAACAACTGATGCAGTGTCCCGACAGCTAACAACTGATGCAGTGTCCTCTCGACAGCTAACAACTGATGCAGTGTTCTTCCGACAGCTAACAACTGATGCAGTGTCCTCTCGACAGCTAAAAACTGATGCAGTGATTCGACATCTAACAACTGATGCAGTGTCCTCTCGACAGCTAACAACTGATGCAGTGATTCGACAGCTAACAACTGATGCAGTGTCCTCTCGGCAGCTAACAACTCATGCAGTGTCCTCTCGACAGCTAAAAACTGATGCAGTGTTCTTCCGACAGCTAACAACTGATGCAGTGTCTTCTCGACAGTTAAAACTGATGCAGTGATTCGACATCTAACAACTGATGCAGTGTCCTCTCGACAGCTAACAACTGATGCAGTGATTCGACAGCTAACAACTGATGCAGTGTCCTCTCGACAGCTAACAACTGATGCAGTGATTCGACATCTAACAACTGATACAGTGTCCTCTCGACAGCTAACAACTGATGCAGTGTCCCGACAGCTAACAACTGATGCAGTGTCCTATCGGCACCTAACAACTGATGCAGTGTCCTCTCGACAGCTAACAACTGATGCAGTGTCCCGACAGCTAACAACTGATGCAGTGTCTCGACATCTAACAACTGATGCAGTGTCCCGACAGCTAACAACTGATACAGTGTCCCGACAGCTAACAACTGATGCAGCGTCCTCTCGACAGCTAACAACTGATGCAGTGTCCTCTCGACAGCTAACAATTGATGCAGTGTCTCGACAGCTAACAACTGATGCAGTGTCTCGGCAGCTAACAATAGATGCAGTGTCCTTCCGACAGCTAACAACTGATGCAGTGTCCTCTCGACAGCTAACAACTGATGCAGTGTCTTCTCGACAGCTAACAACTGATGCAGTGTCCCGACAGCTAACAACTGATGCAGTGTCTCGACAGCTGAGAAATGATGCAGTGATTCGACAGCTAACAACTGATGCAGTGTCTCGACAGCTAACAACTGATGCAGTGTCCTTCCGAAAGCTAACAACTGATGCAGTGTCCTCTCGACAGGTAACAACTGATGCAGTGATTCGACATCTAACAACTGATGCAGTGTCCTCAGGACTGCTAACAACTAAAGCAGTGATTCGACATCTAACAACTGATACAGTGTCCTCTCGACAGCTAACAACTGATGCAGTGTCCTCTCGACAGCTAACAACTGATGCAGTGATTCGACAGCTAACAACTGATGCAGTGTCCTCAGGACTGCTAACAACTAAAGCAGTGATTCGACATCTAACAACTGATACAGTGTCCTCTCGACAGCTAACACCTGATGCAGTGCGCAGACAGCTAACAACTGATGCAGTGTCCTCTCGACAGCTAACACCTGATGCAGTGTCCTTTCGACAGCTAACAACTGATGCAGTGTCCTCTCGACAGCTAACAAAATATGCAGTTTCTTCTCGACAGCTAACAACTGGTGCAGTGTCCTCCCGACAGATAACAACTGATGCAGTGTCCTCTCGACAGCTAACAACTGATGCAGTGTTCCGACAGCTAACAACTGATGCAGTGTCCCGAAAGCTAACAACTGATGCAGTGTCTCGACAGCTAACAACTGATGCAGTGTCCCGAAAGCTAACAACTGATGCAGTGTCTCGACAGCTAACAACTGATGCAGTGTCCCAACAGCTAACAACTGATGCAGTGTCCCGAAAGCTAACAACTGATGCAGTGTCTAGACAGCTAACAACTGATGCAGTGTCTCGACAGCTAACAACTGATGCAGTGTCCTCTCGACAGCTAGCAACTGATGCAGTGTCCCGACAGCTAACAACTGATGCAGTGTCCTCTCGACAGCTAACAACTGATGCAGTGTCCCGACAGCTAACAACTGATGCAGTGTCCTCTCGACAGCTAACAACTGATGCAGTGTCCCGACAGCTAACAACTGATGCAGTGTCCTCTCGACAGCTAACAACTGATGCAGTGTCCTCTCGACATCTAACAACTGATGCAGTGTCCCGACAGCTAACAACTGATGCAGTGTCCTCTCGACAGCTAACAACTGATGCAGTGTCCTCTCGACAGCTAACAACTGATGCAGTGTCCTCTCGACATCTAACAACTGATGCAGTGTCCCGACAGCTAACAACTGATGCAGTGTCCTCTCGACAGCTAACAACTGATGCAGTGTCCCGACAGCTAACAACTTATGCAGTGTCCCGACAGCTAACAACTGATGCAGTGTCTCGACAGCTAACAACTGATGCAGTGTCCTCTCGACAGCTAACAACTGATGCAGTGTCCCGACAGCTAACAACTGATGCAGTGTCCTCTCGACAGCTAACAACTGATGCAGTGTTCTTCCGACAGCTAACAACTGATGCAGTGTCCTCTCGACAGCTAAAAACTGATGCAGTGATTCGACATCTAACAACTGATGCAGTGTCCTCTCGACAGCTAACAACTGATGCAGTGATTCGACAGCTAACAACTGATGCAGTGTCCTCTCGGCAGCTAACAACTCATGCAGTGTCCTCTCGACAGCTAAAAACTGATGCAGTGTTCTTCCGACAGCTAACAACTGATGCAGTGTCTTCTCGACAGTTAAAACTGATGCAGTGATTCGACATCTAACAACTGATGCAGTGTCCTCTCGACAGCTAACAACTGATGCAGTGATTCGACAGCTAACAACTGATGCAGTGTCCTCTCGACAGCTAACAACTGATGCAGTGATTCGACATCTAACAACTGATACAGTGTCCTCTCGACAGCTAACAACTGATGCAGTGTCCCGACAGCTAACAACTGATGCAGTGTCCTATCGGCACCTAACAACTGATGCAGTGTCCTCTCGACAGCTAACAACTGATGCAGTGTCCCGACAGCTAACAACTGATGCAGTGTCTCGACATCTAACAACTGATGCAGTGTCCCGACAGCTAACAACTGATACAGTGTCCCGACAGCTAACAACTGATGCAGCGTCCTCTCGACAGCTAACAACTGATGCAGTGTCCTCTCGACAGCTAACAATTGATGCAGTGTCTCGACAGCTAACAACTGATGCAGTGTCTCGGCAGCTAACAATAGATGCAGTGTCCTTCCGACAGCTAACAACTGATGCAGTGTCCTCTCGACAGCTAACAACTGATGCAGTGTCTTCTCGACAGCTAACAACTGATGCAGTGTCCGGACAGCTAACAACTGATGCAGTGTCTCGACAGCTGAGAAATGATGCAGTGATTCGACAGCTAACAACTGATGCAGTGTCTCGACAGCTAACAACTGATGCAGTGTCCTTCCGAAAGCTAACAACTGATGCAGTGTCCTCTCGACAGGTAACAACTGATGCAGTGATTCGACATCTAACAACTGATGCAGTGTCCTCAGGACTGCTAACAACTAAAGCAGTGATTCGACATCTAACAACTGATACAGTGTCCTCTCGACAGCTAACAACTGATGCAGTGTCCTCTCGACAGCTAACAACTGATGCAGTGATTCGACAGCTAACAACTGATGCAGTGTCCTCAGGACTGCTAACAACTAAAGCAGTGATTCGACATCTAACAACTGATACAGTGTCCTCTCGACAGCTAACACCTGATGCAGTGCGCAGACAGCTAACAACTGATGCAGTGTCCTCTCGACAGCTAACACCTGATGCAGTGTCCTTTCGACAGCTAACAACTGATGCAGTGTCCTCTCGACAGCTAACAAAATATGCAGTTTCTTCTCGACAGCTAACAACTGGTGCAGTGTCCTCCCGACAGATAACAACTGATGCAGTGTCCTCTCGACAGCTAACAACTGATGCAGTGTTCCGACAGCTAACAACTGATGCAGTGTCCCGAAAGCTAACAACTGATGCAGTGTCTCGACAGCTAACAACTGATGCAGTGTCCCGAAAGCTAACAACTGATGCAGTGTCTCGACAGCTAACAACTGATGCAGTGTCCCAACAGCTAACAACTGATGCAGTGTCCCGAAAGCTAACAACTGATGCAGTGTCTAGACAGCTAACAACTGATGCAGTGTCTCGACAGCTAACAACTGATGCAGTGTCCTCTCGACAGCTAGCAACTGATGCAGTGTCCCGACAGCTAACAACTGATGCAGTGTCCTCTCGACAGCTAACAACTGATGCAGTGTCCCGACAGCTAACAACTGATGCAGTGTCCTCTCGACAGCTAACAACTGATGCAGTGTCCCGACAGCTAACAACTGATGCAGTGTCCTCTCGACAGCTAACAACTGATGCAGTGTCCCGACAGCTAACAGCTGATGCAGTGTCCCGACAGCTAACATCTGATGCAGTGTCTCGACAGCTAACAACTGATGCAGTGTCCTCTCGACAGCTAACAACTGATGCAGTGTCCCGACAGCTAACAACTGATGCAGTGTCCTATCGGCACCTAACAACTGATGCAGTGTCCTCTCGACAGCTAACAACTGATGCAGTGTCCCGACAGCTAACAACTGATGCAGTGTCTCGACATCTAACAACTGATGCAGTGTCCCGACAGCTAACAACTGATACAGTGTCCCGACAGCTAACAACTGATGCAGTGTCCTCTCGACAGCTAACAACTGATGCAGTGTCCTCTCGACAGCTAACAATTGATGCAGTGTCTCGACAGCTAACAACTGATGCAGTCTCTCGGCAGCTAACAATAGATGCAGTGTCCTTCCGACAGCTAACAACTGATGCAGTGTCCTCTCGACAGCTAACAACTGATGCAGTGTCCTCTAGACAGCTAACAACTGATGCAGTGTCCCGACAGCTAACAACTGATGCAGTGTCTCGACAGCTGAGAAATGATGCAGTGATTCGACAGCTAACAACTGATGGAGTGTCTCGACAGCTAACAACTGATGCAGTGTCTCGACAGCTAACAACTGATGCAGTGTCCTTCCGAAAGCTAACAACTGATGCAGTGTCCTCTCGACAGGTAACAACTGATGCAGTGATTCGACATCTAACAACTGATGCAGTGTCCTCTCGACAGCTAACAACTGATGCAGTGATTCGACAGCTAACAACTGATGCAGTGTCCTCAGGACAGCTAACAACTAAAGCAGTGATTCGACATCTAACAACTGATACAGTGTCCTCTCGACAGCTAACAACTGATGCAGTGCTCAGACAGCTAACAACTGATGCAGTGTCCTCTCGACAGCTAACAAAATATGCAGTTTCCTCTCGACAGCTAACACCTGATGCAGTGTCCTTTCGACAGCTAACAACTGATGCAGTGTCCTCTCGACAGCTAACAAAATATGCAGTTTCTTCTCGACAGCTAACAACTGGTGCAGTGTCCTCCCGACAGATAACAACTGATGCAGTGTCCTCTCGACAGCTAACAACTGATGCAGTGTCCCGACAGCTAACAAATGATGCAGTGTCCTCTCGACAGCTAACAACTGATGCAGTGTCCCGACAGCTAACAGCTGATGCAGTGTCCCGACAGCTAACATCTGATGCAGTGTCTCGACAGCTAACAACTGATGCAGTGTCCTCTCGACAGCTAACAACTGATGCAGTGTCCCGACAGCTAACAACTGATGCAGTGTCCTCTCGACAGCTAGCAACTGATTCAGTGTCCTCTCGACAGCTAACAACTGATGCAGTGTCCCGACAGCTAACAACTGATGCAGTGTCCTCTCGACAGCTAACAACTGATGCAGTGTCCCGACAGCTAACAACTGATGCAGTGTCCTCTCGACAGCTAACAACTGATGCAGTGTCCCGACAGCTAACAGCTGATGCAGTGTCCCGACAGCTAACATCTGATGCAGTGTCTCGACAGCTAACAACTGATGCAGTGTCCTCTCGACAGCTAACAACTGATGCAGTGTCCCGACAGCTAACAACTGATGCAGTGTCCTATCGGCACCTAACAACTGATGCAGTGTCCTCTCGACAGCTAACAACTGATGCAGTGTCCCGACAGCTAACAACTGATGCAGTGTCCTCTCGACAGCTAACAACTGATGCAGTGTCCCGACAGCTAACAACTGATGCAGTGTCCTCTAGACAGCTAACAACTGATGCAGTGTCCCGACAGCTAACAACTGATGCAGTGTCTCGACAGCTGAGAAATGATGCAGTGATTCGACAGCTAACAACTGATGGAGTGTCTCGACAGCTAACAACTGATGCAGTGTCTCGACAGCTAACAACTGATGCAGTGTCCTTCCGAAAGCTAACAACTGATGCAGTGTCCTCTCGACAGGTAACAACTGATGCAGTGATTCGACATCTAACAACTGATGCAGTGTCCTCTCGACAGCTAACAACTGATGCAGTGATTCGACAGCTAACACCTGATGCAGTGCCCTTTCGACAGCTAACAACTGATGCAGTGTCCTCTCGACAGCTAACAAAATATGCAGTTTCTTCTCGACAGCTAACAACTGGTGCAGTGTCCTCCCGACAGATAACAACTGATGCAGTGTCCTCTCGACAGCTAACAACTGATGCAGTGTTCCGACAGCTAACAACTGATGCAGTGTCCCGAAAGCTAACAACTGATGCAGTGTCTCGACAGCTAACAACTGATGCAGTGTCCCGAAAGCTAACAACTGATGCAGTGTCTCGACAGCTAACAACTGATGCAGTGTCCCAACAGCTAACAACTGATGCAGTGTCCCGAAAGCTAACAACTGATGCAGTGTCTAGACAGCTAACAACTGATGCAGTGTCTCGACAGCAAACAACTGATGCAGTGTCCTCTCGACAGCTAGCAACTGATGCAGTGTCCCGACAGCTAACAACTGATGCAGTGTCCTCTCGACAGCTAACAACTGATGCAGTGTCCCGACAGCTAACAACTGATGCAGTGTCCTCTCGACAGCTAACAACTGATGCAGTGTCCCGACAGCTAACAACTGATGCAGTGTCCTCTCGACAGCTAACAACTGATGCAGTGTCCCGACAGCTAACAGCTGATGCAGTGTCCCGACAGCTAACATCTGATGCAGTGTCTCGACAGCTAACAACTGATGCAGTGTCCTCTCGACAGCTAACAACTGATGCAGTGTCCCGACAGCTAACAACTGATGCAGTGTCCTATCGGCACCTAACAACTGATGCAGTGTCCTCTCGACAGCTAACAACTGATGCAGTGTCCCGACAGCTAACAACTGATGCAGTGTCTCGACATCTAACAACTGATGCAGTGTCCCGACAGCTAACAACTGATACAGTGTCCCGACAGCTAACAACTGATGCAGTGTCCTCTCGACAGCTAACAACTGATGCAGTGTCCTCTCGACAGCTAACAATTGATGCAGTGTCTCGACAGCTAACAACTGATGCAGTCTCTCGGCAGCTAACAATAGATGCAGTGTCCTTCCGACAGCTAACAACTGATGCAGTGTCCTCTCGACAGCTAACAACTGATGCAGTGTCCTCTAGACAGCTAACAACTGATGCAGTGTCCCGACAGCTAACAACTGATGCAGTGTCTCGACAGCTGAGAAATGATGCAGTGATTCGACAGCTAACAACTGATGGAGTGTCTCGACAGCTAACAACTGATGCAGTGTCTCGACAGCTAACAACTGATGCAGTGTCCTTCCGAAAGCTAACAACTGATGCAGTGTCCTCTCGACAGGTAACAACTGATGCAGTGATTCGACATCTAACAACTGATGCAGTGTCCTCTCGACAGCTAACAACTGATGCAGTGATTCGACAGCTAACAACTGATGCAGTGTCCTCAGGACAGCTAACAACTAAAGCAGTGATTCGACATCTAACAACTGATACAGTGTCCTCTCGACAGCTAACAACTGATGCAGTGCTCAGACAGCTAACAACTGATGCAGTGTCCTCTCGACAGCTAACAAAATATGCAGTTTCCTCTCGACAGCTAACACCTGATGCAGTGTCCTTTCGACAGCTAACAACTGATGCAGTGTCCTCTCGACAGCTAACAAAATATGCAGTTTCTTCTCGACAGCTAACAACTGGTGCAGTGTCCTCCCGACAGATAACAACTGATGCAGTGTCCTCTCGACAGCTAACAACTGATGCAGTGTCCCGACAGCTAACAAATGATGCAGTGTCCTCTCGACAGCTAACAACTGATGCAGTGTCCCGACAGCTAACAGCTGATGCAGTGTCCCGACAGCTAACATCTGATGCAGTGTCTCGACAGCTAACAACTGATGCAGTGTCCTCTCGACAGCTAACAACTGATGCAGTGTCCCGACAGCTAACAACTGATGCAGTGTCCTCTCGACAGCTAGCAACTGATTCAGTGTCCTCTCGACAGCTAACAACTGATGCAGTGTCCCGACAGCTAACAACTGATGCAGTGTCCTCTCGACAGCTAACAACTGATGCAGTGTCCCGACAGCTAACAACTGATGCAGTGTCCTCTCGACAGCTAACAACTGATGCAGTGTCCCGACAGCTAACAGCTGATGCAGTGTCCCGACAGCTAACATCTGATGCAGTGTCTCGACAGCTAACAACTGATGCAGTGTCCTCTCGACAGCTAACAACTGATGCAGTGTCCCGACAGCTAACAACTGATGCAGTGTCCTATCGGCACCTAACAACTGATGCAGTGTCCTCTCGACAGCTAACAACTGATGCAGTGTCCCGACAGCTAACAACTGATGCAGTGTCCTCTCGACAGCTAACAACTGATGCAGTGTCCCGACAGCTAACAACTGATACAGTGTCCCGACAGCTAACAACTGATGCAGTGTCCTCTCGACAGCTAACAACTGATGCAGTGTCCTCTCGACAGCTAACAATTGATGCAGTGTCTCGACAGCTAACAACTGTTGCAGTCTCTCGGCAGCTAACAATAGATGCAGTGTCCTTCCGACAGCTAACAACTGATGCAGTGTCCTCTCGACAGCTAACAACTGATGCAGTGTCCTCTAGACAGCTAACAACTGATGCAGTGTCCCGACAGCTAACAACTGATGCAGTGTCTCGACAGCTGAGAAATGATGCAGTGATTCGACAGCTAACAACTGATGGAGTGTCTCGACAGCTAACAACTGATGCAGTGTCTCGACAGCTAACAACTGATGCAGTGTCCTTCCGAAAGCTAACAACTGATGCAGTGTCCTCTCGACAGGTAACAACTGATGCAGTGATTCGACATCTAACAACTGATGCAGTGTCCTCTCGACAGCTAACAACTGATGCAGTGATTCGACAGCTAACAACTGATGCAGTGTCCTCAGGACAGCTAACAACTAAAGCAGTGATTCGACATCTAACAACTGATACAGTGTCCTCTCGACAGCTAACAACTGATGCAGTGCTCAGACAGCTAACAACTGATGCAGTGTCCTCTCGACAGCTAACAAAATATGCAGTTTCCTCTCGACAGCTAACACCTGATGCAGTGTCCTTTCGACAGCTAACAACTGATGCAGTGTCCTCTCGACAGCTAACAAAATATGCAGTTTCTTCTCGACAGCTAACAACTGGTGCAGTGTCCTCCCGACAGATAACAACTGATGCAGTGTCCTCTCGACAGCTAACAACTGATGCAGTGTCCCGACAGCTAACAACTGATGCAGTGTCCTCTCGACAGCTAACAACTGATGCAGTGTCCCGACAGCTAACAGCTGATGCAGTGTCCCGACAGCTAACATCTGATGCAGTGTCTCGACAGCTAACAACTGATGCAGTGTCCTCTCGACAGCTAACAACTGATGCAGTGTCTCGACAGCTAACAACTGATGCAGTGTCCTATCGGCACCTAACAACTGATGCAGTGTCCTCTCGACAGCTAACAACTGATGCAGTGTCCCGACAGCTAACAACTGATGCAGTGTCTCGACATCTAACAACTGATGCAGTGTCCCGACAGCTAACAACTGATACAGTGTCCCGACAGCTAACAACTGATGCAGTGTCCTCTCGACAGCTAACAACTGATGCAGTGTCCTCTCGACAGCTAACAATTGATGCAGTGTCTCGACAGCTAACAACTGATGCAGTCTCTCGGCAGCTAACAATAGATGCAGTGTCCTTCCGACAGCTAACAACTGATGCAGTGTCCTCTCGACAGCTAACAACTGATGCAGTGTCCTCTAGACAGCTAACAACTGATGCAGTGTCCCGACAGCTAACAACTGATGCAGTGTCTCGACAGCTGAGAAATGATGCAGTGATTCGACAGCTAACAACTGATGGAGTGTCTCGACAGCTAACAACTGATGCAGTGTCTCGACAGCTAACAACTGATGCAGTGTCCTTCCGAAAGCTAACAACTGATGCAGTGTCCTCTCGACAGGTAACAACTGATGCAGTGATTCGACATCTAACAACTGATGCAGTGTCCTCTCGACAGCTAACAACTGATGCAGTGATTCGACAGCTAACAACTGATGCAGTGTCCTCAGGACAGCTAACAACTAAAGCAGTGATTCGACATCTAACAACTGATACAGTGTCCTCTCGACAGCTAACAACTGATGCAGTGCTCAGACAGCTAACAACTGATGCAGTGTCCTCTCGACAGCTAACAAAATATGCAGTTTCCTCTCGACAGCTAACACCTGATGCAGTGTCCTTTCGACAGCTAACAACTGATGCAGTGTCCTCTCGACAGCTAACAAAATATGCAGTTTCTTCTCGACAGCTAACAACTGATGCAGTGTCCTCTCGACAGCTAGCAACTGATTCAGTGTCCTCTCGACAGCTAACAACTGATGCAGTGTCCCGACAGCTAACAACTGATGCAGTGTCCTCTCGACAGCTAACAACTGATGCAGTGTCCCGACAGCTAACAACTGATGCAGTGTCCTCTCGACAGCTAACAACTGATGCAGTGTCCCGACAGCTAACAGCTGATGCAGTGTCCCGACAGCTAACATCTGATGCAGTGTCTCGACAGCTAACAACTGATGCAGTGTCCTCTCGACAGCTAACAACTGATGCAGTGTCCCGACAGCTAACAACTGATGCAGTGTCCTATCGGCACCTAACAACTGATGCAGTGTCCTCTCGACAGCTAACAACTGATGCAGTGTCCCGACAGCTAACAACTGATGCAGTGTCCTCTCGACAGCTAACAACTGATGCAGTGTCCCGACAGCTAACAACTGATGCAGTGTCCTCTAGACAGCTAACAACTGATGCAGTGTCCCGACAGCTAACAACTGATGCAGTGTCTCGACAGCTGAGAAATGATGCAGTGATTCGACAGCTAACAACTGATGGAGTGTCTCGACAGCTAACAACTGATGCAGTGTCTCGACAGCTAACAACTGATGCAGTGTCCTTCCGAAAGCTAACAACTGATGCAGTGTCCTCTCGACAGGTAACAACTGATGCAGTGATTCGACATCTAACAACTGATGCAGTGTCCTCTCGACAGCTAACAACTGATGCAGTGATTCGACAGCTAACACCTGATGCAGTGCCCTTTCGACAGCTAACAACTGATGCAGTGTCCTCTCGACAGCTAACAAAATATGCAGTTTCTTCTCGACAGCTAACAACTGGTGCAGTGTCCTCCCGACAGATAACAACTGATGCAGTGTCCTCTCGACAGCTAACAACTGATGCAGTGTTCCGACAGCTAACAACTGATGCAGTGTCCCGAAAGCTAACAACTGATGCAGTGTCTCGACAGCTAACAACTGATGCAGTGTCCCGAAAGCTAACAACTGATGCAGTGTCTCGACAGCTAACAACTGATGCAGTGTCCCAACAGCTAACAACTGATGCAGTGTCCCGAAAGCTAACAACTGATGCAGTGTCTAGACAGCTAACAACTGATGCAGTGTCTCGACAGCAAACAACTGATGCAGTGTCCTCTCGACAGCTAGCAACTGATGCAGTGTCCCGACAGCTAACAACTGATGCAGTGTCCTCTCGACAGCTAACAACTGATGCAGTGTCCCGACAGCTAACAACTGATGCAGTGTCCTCTCGACAGCTAACAACTGATGCAGTGTCCCGACAGCTAACAACTGATGCAGTGTCCTCTCGACAGCTAACAACTGATGCAGTGTCCCGACAGCTAACAGCTGATGCAGTGTCCCGACAGCTAACATCTGATGCAGTGTCTCGACAGCTAACAACTGATGCAGTGTCCTCTCGACAGCTAACAACTGATGCAGTGTCCCGACAGCTAACAACTGATGCAGTGTCCTATCGGCACCTAACAACTGATGCAGTGTCCTCTCGACAGCTAACAACTGATGCAGTGTCCCGACAGCTAACAACTGATGCAGTGTCTCGACATCTAACAACTGATGCAGTGTCCCGACAGCTAACAACTGATACAGTGTCCCGACAGCTAACAACTGATGCAGTGTCCTCTCGACAGCTAACAACTGATGCAGTGTCCTCTCGACAGCTAACAATTGATGCAGTGTCTCGACAGCTAACAACTGATGCAGTCTCTCGGCAGCTAACAATAGATGCAGTGTCCTTCCGACAGCTAACAACTGATGCAGTGTCCTCTCGACAGCTAACAACTGATGCAGTGTCCTCTAGACAGCTAACAACTGATGCAGTGTCCCGACAGCTAACAACTGATGCAGTGTCTCGACAGCTGAGAAATGATGCAGTGATTCGACAGCTAACAACTGATGGAGTGTCTCGACAGCTAACAACTGATGCAGTGTCTCGACAGCTAACAACTGATGCAGTGTCCTTCCGAAAGCTAACAACTGATGCAGTGTCCTCTCGACAGGTAACAACTGATGCAGTGATTCGACATCTAACAACTGATGCAGTGTCCTCTCGACAGCTAACAACTGATGCAGTGATTCGACAGCTAACAACTGATGCAGTGTCCTCAGGACAGCTAACAACTAAAGCAGTGATTCGACATCTAACAACTGATACAGTGTCCTCTCGACAGCTAACAACTGATGCAGTGCTCAGACAGCTAACAACTGATGCAGTGTCCTCTCGACAGCTAACAAAATATGCAGTTTCCTCTCGACAGCTAACACCTGATGCAGTGTCCTTTCGACAGCTAACAACTGATGCAGTGTCCTCTCGACAGCTAACAAAATATGCAGTTTCTTCTCGACAGCTAACAACTGGTGCAGTGTCCTCCCGACAGATAACAACTGATGCAGTGTCCTCTCGACAGCTAACAACTGATGCAGTGTCCCGACAGCTAACAAATGATGCAGTGTCCTCTCGACAGCTAACAACTGATGCAGTGTCCCGACAGCTAACAGCTGATGCAGTGTCCCGACAGCTAACATCTGATGCAGTGTCTCGACAGCTAACAACTGATGCAGTGTCCTCTCGACAGCTAACAACTGATGCAGTGTCCCGACAGCTAACAACTGATGCAGTGTCCTCTCGACAGCTAGCAACTGATTCAGTGTCCTCTCGACAGCTAACAACTGATGCAGTGTCCCGACAGCTAACAACTGATGCAGTGTCCTCTCGACAGCTAACAACTGATGCAGTGTCCCGACAGCTAACAACTGATGCAGTGTCCTCTCGACAGCTAACAACTGATGCAGTGTCCCGACAGCTAACAGCTGATGCAGTGTCCCGACAGCTAACATCTGATGCAGTGTCTCGACAGCTAACAACTGATGCAGTGTCCTCTCGACAGCTAACAACTGATGCAGTGTCCCGACAGCTAACAACTGATGCAGTGTCCTATCGGCACCTAACAACTGATGCAGTGTCCTCTCGACAGCTAACAACTGATGCAGTGTCCCGACAGCTAACAACTGATGCAGTGTCCTCTCGACAGCTAACAACTGATGCAGTGTCCCGACAGCTAACAACTGATACAGTGTCCCGACAGCTAACAACTGATGCAGTGTCCTCTCGACAGCTAACAACTGATGCAGTGTCCTCTCGACAGCTAACAATTGATGCAGTGTCTCGACAGCTAACAACTGTTGCAGTCTCTCGGCAGCTAACAATAGATGCAGTGTCCTTCCGACAGCTAACAACTGATGCAGTGTCCTCTCGACAGCTAACAACTGATGCAGTGTCCTCTAGACAGCTAACAACTGATGCAGTGTCCCGACAGCTAACAACTGATGCAGTGTCTCGACAGCTGAGAAATGATGCAGTGATTCGACAGCTAACAACTGATGGAGTGTCTCGACAGCTAACAACTGATGCAGTGTCTCGACAGCTAACAACTGATGCAGTGTCCTTCCGAAAGCTAACAACTGATGCAGTGTCCTCTCGACAGGTAACAACTGATGCAGTGATTCGACATCTAACAACTGATGCAGTGTCCTCTCGACAGCTAACAACTGATGCAGTGATTCGACAGCTAACAACTGATGCAGTGTCCTCAGGACAGCTAACAACTAAAGCAGTGATTCGACATCTAACAACTGATACAGTGTCCTCTCGACAGCTAACAACTGATGCAGTGCTCAGACAGCTAACAACTGATGCAGTGTCCTCTCGACAGCTAACAAAATATGCAGTTTCCTCTCGACAGCTAACACCTGATGCAGTGTCCTTTCGACAGCTAACAACTGATGCAGTGTCCTCTCGACAGCTAACAAAATATGCAGTTTCTTCTCGACAGCTAACAACTGGTGCAGTGTCCTCCCGACAGATAACAACTGATGCAGTGTCCTCTCGACAGCTAACAACTGATGCAGTGTCCCGACAGCTAACAACTGATGCAGTGTCCTCTCGACAGCTAACAACTGATGCAGTGTCCCGACAGCTAACAGCTGATGCAGTGTCCCGACAGCTAACATCTGATGCAGTGTCTCGACAGCTAACAACTGATGCAGTGTCCTCTCGACAGCTAACAACTGATGCAGTGTCTCGACAGCTAACAACTGATGCAGTGTCCTATCGGCACCTAACAACTGATGCAGTGTCCTCTCGACAGCTAACAACTGATGCAGTGTCCCGACAGCTAACAACTGATGCAGTGTCTCGACATCTAACAACTGATGCAGTGTCCCGACAGCTAACAACTGATACAGTGTCCCGACAGCTAACAACTGATGCAGTGTCCTCTCGACAGCTAACAACTGATGCAGTGTCCTCTCGACAGCTAACAATTGATGCAGTGTCTCGACAGCTAACAACTGATGCAGTCTCTCGGCAGCTAACAATAGATGCAGTGTCCTTCCGACAGCTAACAACTGATGCAGTGTCCTCTCGACAGCTAACAACTGATGCAGTGTCCTCTAGACAGCTAACAACTGATGCAGTGTCCCGACAGCTAACAACTGATGCAGTGTCTCGACAGCTGAGAAATGATGCAGTGATTCGACAGCTAACAACTGATGGAGTGTCTCGACAGCTAACAACTGATGCAGTGTCTCGACAGCTAACAACTGATGCAGTGTCCTTCCGAAAGCTAACAACTGATGCAGTGTCCTCTCGACAGGTAACAACTGATGCAGTGATTCGACATCTAACAACTGATGCAGTGTCCTCTCGACAGCTAACAACTGATGCAGTGATTCGACAGGTAACAACTGATGCAGTGTCCTCAGGACAGCTAACAACTAAAGCAGTGATTCGACATCTAACAACTGATACAGTGTCCTCTCGACAGCTAACAACTGATGCAGTGCTCAGACAGCTAACAACTGATGCAGTGTCCTCTCGACAGCTAACAAAATATGCAGTTTCCTCTCGACAGCTAACACCTGATGCAGTGTCCTTTCGACAGCTAACAACTGATGCAGTGTCCTCTCGACAGCTAACAAAATATGCAGTTTCTTCTCGACAGCTAACAACTGGTGCAGTGTCCTGCCGACAGATAACAACTGATGCAGTGTCCTCTCGACAGCTAACAACTGATGCAGTGTTCCGACAGCTAACAACTGATGCAGTGTCTCGACAGCTAACAACTGATGCAGTGTCCTTCCGACAGCTAACAACTGATGCAGTGTCCTCTCGACAGCTAACAACTGATGCTGTGTCCCAACAGCTAACAGCTGATGCAGTGTCCTCTCGACAGCTAACAACTGATGCAGTGATTCGACATCTAACAACTGATGCAGTGTCCTCTCGACAGCTAACAACTGATGCAGTGTCCCGACAGCTAACAACTGATGCAGTGTCCTCTCGACAGCTAACAACTGATGCAGTGTCCTCTCGACAGCTAACAACTGATGCAGTGTCCCGACAGCTAACAACTGATGCAGTGTCTCGACATCTAACAACTGATGCAGTGTCCCGACAGCTAACAACTGATACAGTGTCCCGACAGCTAACAACTGATGCAGTGTCCTCTCGACAGCTAACAACTGATGCAGTGTCCTCTCGACAGCTAACAATTGATGCAGTGTCTCGACAGCTAGCAACTGATGCAGTGTCTCGACAGCTAACAATAGATGCAGTGTCCTTCCGACAGCTAACAACTGATGCAGTGTCCTCTCGACAGCTAACAACCGATGCAGTGTCCTCTCGACAGCTAACAACTGATGCAGTGTCCCGACAGCTAACAACTGATGCAGTGTCTCGACAGCTAAGAAATGATGCAGTGATTCGATAGCTAACAACTGATGGAGTGTCTCGACAGCTAACAACTGATGCAGTGTCTCGACAGCTAACAACTGATGCAGTGTCCTTCCGACAGCTAACAACTGATGCAGTGTCCTCTCGACAGGTAACAACTGATGCAGTGATTCGACATCTAACAACTGATTCAGTGTCCTCTCGACAGCTAACAACTGATGCAGTGATTCGACAGTTAACAACTGATGCAGTGTCCTCAGGACAGCTAACAACTAAAGCAGTGATTCGACATCTAACAACTGATACAGAGTCCTCTCGACAGCTAACAACTGATGCAGTGCTCAGACAGCTAACAACTGATGCAGTGTCCTCGCGACAGCTAACAACTGATGCAGTGTCCCGACAGCTAAAAACTGATGCAGTGTCTCGACAGCTAACAACTGATGCAGTGTCCTCTCGACAGCTAACAAAATATGCAGTTTCCTCTCGACAGCTAACACCTGATGCAGTGTCCTTTCGACAGCTAACAACTGATGCAGTGTCCTCTCGACAGCTAACAAAATATGCAGTTTCTTCTCGACAGCTAACAACTGATGCAGTGTCCTCCCGACAGATAAGAACTGATGCAGTGTCCTCTCGACAGCTAACAACTGATGCAGTGTTCCGACAGCTAACAACTGATGCAGTGTCCCCTCGACAGCTAACAACAGATGCAGTGTCCCAACAGCTAATAACTGATGCAGTGTCCCGACAGCTAACAACTGATGCAGTGTCTCGACAGCTAACAACTGTTGCAGTGTCCCGAAAGCTAACAACTGACGCAGTCTCGACAGCTAACAACTGATGCAGTGTCTCGAAAGCTAACAACTGATGCAGTGTCTCGACAGCTAACAACTGATGTAGTGTCCCGAAAGCTAACAACTGATGCAGTGTCTCGACAGCTAACAACTGCTGCAGTGTCCCGACAGCTAACAACTGATGCAGTGTCCCGACAGCTAACAACTGATGCAGTGTCCTCTTGACAGCTAACAACTGATGCAGTGTCCTCTCGACAGCTAACAACTGATGCAGTGTCCCGACAGCTAACAACTGACGCAGTGTCCCGACAGCTAACAACTGATGCAGTGCTCAGACAGCTAACAACTGATGCAGTGTCTCGGCAGCTAACAACTGATGCAGTGTCCTCTCGACAGCTAACAACTGATGCAGTGTCCTCTCGACAGCTAACAACTGATGCAGTGTCTCGACAGCTAACAACTGAATCAGTGTCCTCTCGACAGCTAACAACTGATGCAGTGTCCTCTCGACAGCTAACAACTGATGCAGTGTCCTCTCGACAGCTAACAACTGATGCAGTGTCCTCTCGACAGCTAACATCTGATGCAGTGTCTCGACAGCTAACAACTGATGCAGTGTCTCGACAGCTAACAACTGATGCAGTGTCCTTCCGACAGCTAACAACTGATGCAGTGTCCTCTTGACAGCTAACAACTGATGCAGTGATTCGACAGCTAACAACTGATGCAGTGTCCTCTCGACAGCTAACAACTGATGCAGTGATTCGACATCTAACAACTGATACAGTGTCCTCTCGACAGCTAACAACTGTTGCAGTGTCCCGACTGCTAACAACTCGTGCAGTGTCCTCTCGACAGCTAACAACTGATGCAGTGTCCTCTCGACAGCTAACAACTGATGCAGTGTACCGACAGCTAACAACTGATGCAGTGTCCTCTCGACAGCTAACAACTGATGCAGTGTCCTCTCGACAGCTAACAACTGATGCAGTGTCCCGACAGCTAACAACTGATGCAGTGTCCTCTCGACATCTAACAACTGATGCAGTGTCCTCTCGACAGCTAACAACTGATGCAGTGTCCCGACAGCTAACAACTGATGCAGTGTCCTCTCGACAGCTAACAACTGATGCAGTGTCCCGACAGCTAACAACTGATGCAGTGTCCTCTCGAAAGCTAACAACTGATGCAGTATCCCGACAGCTGACAACTGATGCAGTGTCCCGACAGCTAACAACTGATGCAGTGTCTCGAGAGCTAACGACTGATGCAGTGTCCCGTCAGCTAACAACTGATGCAGTGTCTCGACAGCTAACAACTGATGCAGTGTCTCGACAGCTAACAACTGATGCAGTGATTCGACATTTAACAACTGATGCAGTGTCCTCTCGACAGCTAACAACTGATGCAGTGTCCCGACAGCTAACAACTGATGCAGAGTCCTCTCGACAGCTAACAACTGATGCAGTGTCCTCTCGACAGCTAACAACTGATGCAGTGTCCCGACAGCTAACAACTGATGCAGTGTCTCGACATCTAACAACTGATGCAGTGTCCCGACAGCTAACAACTGATACAGTGTCCCAACAGCTAACAACTGATGCAGTGTCCTCTCGACAGCTAACAACTGATGCAGTGTCCTCTCGACAGCTAACAATTGATGCAGTGTCTCGACAGCTAGCAACTGATGCAGTGTCTCGACAGCTAACAATAGATGCAGTGTCCTTCCGACAGCTAACAACTGATGCAGTGTCCTCTCGACAGCTAACAACCGATGCAGTGTCCTCTCGACAGCTAACAACTGATGCAGTGTCCCGACAGCTAACAACTGATGCAGTGTCTCGACAGCTAAGAAATGATGCAGTGATTCGACAGCTAACAACTGATGGAGTGTCTCGACAGCTAACAACTGATGCAGTGTCTCGACAGCTAACAACTGATGCAGTGTCCTTCCGACAGCTAACAACTGATGCAGTGTCCTCTCGACAGGTAACAACTGATGCAGTGATTCGACATCTAACAACTGATTCAGTGTCCTCTCGACAGCTAACAACTGATGCAGTGATTCGACAGTTAACAACTGATGCAGTGTCCTCAGGACTGCTAACAACTAAAGCAGTGATTCGACATCTAACAACTGATACAGTGTCCTCTCGACAGCTAACAACTGATGCAGTGCTCAGACAGCTAACAACTGATGCAGTGTCCCGACAGCTAACAACTGATGCAGTGTCCCGACAGCTAACAACTGATGCAGTGTCTCGACAGCTAACAACTGATGCAGTGTCCCGACAGCTAACAACTGATGCAGTGTCTCGTCATCTAACAACTGATGCAGTGTCCCGACAGCTAACAACTGATACAGTGTCCCGACAGCTAACAACTGATGCAGTGTCCTCTCGACAGCTAACAACTGATGCAGTGTCCTCTCGACAGTTAACAACTGATGCAGTGTCCCGACAGCTAACAACTGATGCAGTGTCTCGACATCTAACAACTGATGCAGTGTCCCAACAGCTAACAACTGATGCAGTGTCCTCTCGACAGCTAACAACTGATGCAGTGTCCCGACAGCTAACAACTGATGCAGTGTCCTATCGACAGCTAACAACTGATGCAGTATCCCGACAGCTAACAACTGATCCAGTGTCCTCTCGACAGCTAACAACTGATGCAGTGTCCTCTCGACAGCTAACAACTGATGCAGTGTCCCGACAGCTAACAACTGATGCAGTGTCCTCTCGACAGCTAACAACTGATGCAGTGTCCCGACAGCTAACAACTGTTGCAGTGTCCTCTCGAAAGCTAACAACTGATGCAGTGTCTCGACAGCTAACAACTGATGCAGTGACCCGACAGCTAACAACTGATGCAGTGATTCGGCATCTAACAACTGATGCAGTGTCCTCTCGACAGCTAACAACTGATGCAGTGTCCTCTCAACAGCTAACAACTGATGCAGTGTCCTCTCGACAGCTAACAACTGATGCAGTGTCCTCTCGACAGCTAACAACTGATGCAGTGTCCTCTCGACAGCTAACAACTGATGCAGTGTCCCGACAGCTAACAACTGATGCAGTGTCCTCTCGACAGCTAACAACTGATGCAGTGTCCTTCCGACAGCTGACAACTGATGCAGTGTCCTCTCGACAGCTAAAAACTGATGCAGTGATTCGACATCTAACAACTGATGCAGTGTCCTCTCGACAGCTAACAACTGATGCAGTGATTCGACAGCTAACAACTGATGCATTGTCCTCTCGACAGCTAACAACTGATGCAGTGTCCTCTCGACAGCTAACAACTGATGCAGTGTCCCGACAGCTAACAACTGATGCAGTGTCCTCTCGACAGCTAACAACTGATGCAGTGTCCCGACAGCTAACAACTGATGCAGTGTCCTCTCGAAAGCTAACAACTGATGCAGTGTCCCGACAGCTAACAACTGATGCAGTGTCCCGACAGCTAACAACTGATGCAGTGTCTCGACAGCTAACAACTGATGCAGTGTCCCGACAGCTAACAACTGATGCAGTGTCTCGACAGCTAACAACTGATGCAGTGTCTCGACATCTAACAACTGATGCAGTGTCCTTCCGACTGCTAACAACTGATGCAGTGTCCGCTCGACAGCTAACAACTGATGAAGTGATTCGACAGCTAACAACTGATGCAGTGTCCTCTCGACAGCTAACAACTGATGCAGTGATTCGACATCTAACAACTGATACAGTGTCCTCTCGACAGCTAGCAACTGATGCAGTGTCCTGACAGCTAACAACTGATGCAGTGTCCTCTCGACAGCTAACAACTGATGCAGTGTCCTCTCGACAGCTAACAACTGATGCAGTGTCCCGACATCTAACAACTGATGCAGTGTCCTCTCGACAGCTAACAACTGATGCAGTGTCCTCTCGACAGCTAACAACTGATGCAGTGTCCTCTCGACAGCTAACAACTGATGCAGTGTCCCGACAGCTAACAACTGATGCAGTGTCTCGACATCTAACAACTGATGCAGTGTCCCGACAGCTAACAACTGATACAGTGTCCCGACAGCTAACAACTGATGCAGTGTCCTCTCGACAGCTAACAACTGATGCAGTGTCCTCTCGACAGCTAACAACTGATGCAGTGTCCCGACAGCTAACAACTGATGCAGTGTCTCGACATCTAACAACTGATGCAGTGTCCCAACAGCTAACAACTGATGCAGTGTCCTCTCGACAGCTAACAACTGATGCAGTGTCCCGACAGCTAACAACTGATGCAGTGTCCTCTCGACAGCTAACAACTGATGCAGTGTCCTCTCGACAGCTAACAACTGATGCAGTGTCCCGACAGCTAACAACTGATGCAGTGTCTCGACATCTAACAACTGATGCAGTGTCCCGACAGCTAACAACTGATACAGTGTCCCGACAGCTAACAACTGATGCAGTGTCCTCTCGACAGCTAACAACTGATGCAGTGTCCTCTCGACAGCTAACAATTGATGCAGTGTCTCGACAGCTAGCAACTGATGCAGTGTCTCGACAGCTAACAATAGATGCAGTGTCCTTCCGACAGCTAACAACTGATGCAGTGTCCTCTCGACAGCTAACAACCGATGCAGTGTCCTCTCGACAGCTAACAACTGATGCAGTGTCCCGACAGCTAACAACTGATGCAGTGTCTCGACAGCTAAGAAATGATGCAGTGATTCGACAGCTAACAACTGATGGAGTGTCTCGACAGCTAACAACTGATGCAGTGTCTCGACAGCTAACAACTGATGCAGTGTCCTTCCGACAGCTAACAACTGATGCAGTGTCCTCTCGACAGGTAACAACTGATGCAGTGATTCGGCATCTAACAACTGATTCAGTGTCCTCTCGACAGCTAACAACTGATGCAGTGATTCGACAGTTAACAACTGATGCAGTGTCCTCAGGACTGCTAACAACTAAAGCAGTGATTCGACATCTAACAACTGATACAGTGTCCTCTCGACAGCTAACAACTGATGCAGTGCTCAGACAGCTAACAACTGATGCAGTGTCCCGACAGCTAACAACTGATGCAGTGTCCCGACAGCTAACAACTGATGCAGTGTCTCGACAGCTAACAACTGATGCAGTGTCCCGACAGCTAACAACTGATGCAGTGTCTCGACATCTAACAACTGATGCAGTGTCCCGACAGCTAACAACTGATACAGTGTCCCAACAGCTAACAACTGATGCAGTGTCCTCTCGACAGCTAACAACTGATGCAGTGTCCTCTCGACAGCTAACAATTGATGCAGTGTCTCGACAGCTAGCAACTGATGCAGTGTCTCGACAGCTAACAATAGATGCAGTGTCCTTCCGACAGCTAACAACTGATGCAGTGTCCTCTCGACAGCTAACAACCGATGCAGTGTCCTCTCGACAGCTAACAACTGATGCAGTGTCCCGACAGCTAACAACTGATGCAGTGTCTCGACAGCTAAGAAATGATGCAGTGATTCGACAGCTAACAACTGATGGAGTGTCTCGACAGCTAACAACTGATGCAGTGTCTCGACAGCTAACAACTGATGCAGTGTCCTTCCGACAGCTAACAACTGATGCAGTGTCCTCTCGACAGGTAACAACTGATGCAGTGATTCGACATCTAACAACTGATTCAGTGTCCTCTCGACAGCTAACAACTGATGCAGTGATTCGACAGTTAACAACTGATGCAGTGTCCTCAGGACTGCTAACAACTAAAGCAGTGATTCGACATCTAACAACTGATACAGTGTCCTCTCGACAGCTAACAACTGATGCAGTGCTCAGACAGCTAACAACTGATGCAGTGTCCCGACAGCTAACAACTGATGCAGTGTCCCGACAGCTAACAACTGATGCAGTGTCTCGACAGCTAACAACTGATGCAGTGTCCCGACAGCTAACAACTGATGCAGTGTCTCGTCATCTAACAACTGATGCAGTGTCCCGACAGCTAACAACTGATACAGTGTCCCGACAGCTAACAACTGATGCAGTGTCCTCTCGACAGCTAACAACTGATGCAGTGTCCTCTCGACAGTTAACAACTGATGCAGTGTCCCGACAGCTAACAACTGATGCAGTGTCTCGACATCTAACAACTGATGCAGTGTCCCAACAGCTAACAACTGATGCAGTGTCCTCTCGACAGCTAACAACTGATGCAGTGTCCCGACAGCTAACAACTGATGCAGTGTCCTATCGACAGCTAACAACTGATGCAGTATCCCGACAGCTAACAACTGATCCAGTGTCCTCTCGACAGCTAACAACTGATGCAGTGTCCTCTCGACAGCTAACAACTGATGCAGTGTCCCGACAGCTAACAACTGATGCAGTGTCCTCTCGACAGCTAACAACTGATGCAGTGTCCCGACAGCTAACAACTGTTGCAGTGTCCTCTCGAAAGCTAACAACTGATGCAGTGTCTCGACAGCTAACAACTGATGCAGTGACCCGACAGCTAACAACTGATGCAGTGATTCGGCATCTAACAACTGATGCAGTGTCCTCTCGACAGCTAACAACTGATGCAGTGTCCTCTCAACAGCTAACAACTGATGCAGTGTCCTCTCGACAGCTAACAACTGATGCAGTGTCCTCTCGACAGCTAACAACTGATGCAGTGTCCTCTCGACAGCTAACAACTGATGCAGTGTCCCGACAGCTAACAACTGATGCAGTGTCCTCTCGACAGCTAACAACTGATGCAGTGTCCTTCCGACAGCTGACAACTGATGCAGTGTCCTCTCGACAGCTAAAAACTGATGCAGTGATTCGACATCTAACAACTGATGCAGTGTCCTCTCGACAGCTAACAACTGATGCAGTGATTCGACAGCTAACAACTGATGCATTGTCCTCTCGACAGCTAACAACTGATGCAGTGTCCTCTCGACAGCTAACAACTGATGCAGTGTCCCGACAGCTAACAACTGATGCAGTGTCCTCTCGACAGCTAACAACTGATGCAGTGTCCCGACAGCTAACAACTGATGCAGTGTCCTCTCGAAAGCTAACAACTGATGCAGTGTCCCGACAGCTAACAACTGATGCAGTGTCCCGACAGCTAACAACTGATGCAGTGTCTCGACAGCTAACAACTGATGCAGTGTCCCGACAGCTAACAACTGATGCAGTGTCTCGACAGCTAACAACTGATGCAGTGTCTCGACATCTAACAACTGATGCAGTGTCCTTCCGACTGCTAACAACTGATGCAGTGTCCGCTCGACAGCTAACAACTGATGAAGTGATTCGACAGCTAACAACTGATGCAGTGTCCTCTCGACAGCTAACAACTGATGCAGTGATTCGACATCTAACAACTGATACAGTGTCCTCTCGACAGCTAGCAACTGATGCAGTGTCCTGACAGCTAACAACTGATGCAGTGTCCTCTCGACAGCTAACAACTGATGCAGTGTCCTCTCGACAGCTAACAACTGATGCAGTGTCCCGACATCTAACAACTGATGCAGTGTCCTCTCGACAGCTAACAACTGATGCAGTGTCCTCTCGACAGCTAACAACTGATGCAGTGTCCTCTCGACAGCTAACAACTGATGCAGTGTCCCGACAGCTAACAACTGATGCAGTGTCTCGACATCTAACAACTGATGCAGTGTCCCGACAGCTAACAACTGATACAGTGTCCCGACAGCTAACAACTGATGCAGTGTCCTCTCGACAGCTAACAACTGATGCAGTGTCCTCTCGACAGCTAACAACTGATGCAGTGTCCCGACAGCTAACAACTGATGCAGTGTCCTCTCGACAGCTAACAACTGATGCAGTGTCCTCTCAACAGCTAACAACTGATGCAGTGTCCTCTCGACAGCTAACAACTGATGCAGTGTCCTCTCGACAGCTAACAACTGATGCAGTGTCCTCTCGACAGCTAACAACTGATGCAGTGTCCCGACAGCTAACAACTGATGCAGTGTCCTCTCGACAGCTAACAACTGATGCAGTGTCCTTCCGACAGCTGACAACTGATGCAGTGTCCTCTCGACAGCTAAAAACTGATGCAGTGATTCGACATCTAACAACTGATGCAGTGTCCTCTCGACAGCTAACAACTGATGCAGTGATTCGACAGCTAACAACTGATGCATTGTCCTCTCGACAGCTAACAACTGATGCAGTGTCCTCTCGACAGCTAACAACTGATGCAGTGTCCCGACAGCTAACAACTGATGCAGTGTCCTCTCGACAGCTAACAACTGATGCAGTGTCCCGACAGCTAACAACTGATGCAGTGTCCTCTCGAAAGCTAACAACTGATGCAGTGTCCCGACAGCTAACAACTGATGCAGTGTCCCGACAGCTAACAACTGATGCAGTGTCTCGACAGCTAACAACTGATGCAGTGTCCCGACAGCTAACAACTGATGCAGTGTCTCGACAGCTAACAACTGATGCAGTGTCTCGACATCTAACAACTGATGCAGTGTCCTTCCGACTGCTAACAACTGATGCAGTGTCCGCTCGACAGCTAACAACTGATGAAGTGATTCGACAGCTAACAACTGATGCAGTGTCCTCTCGACAGCTAACAACTGATGCAGTGATTCGACATCTAACAACTGATACAGTGTCCTCTCGACAGCTAGCAACTGATGCAGTGTCCTGACAGCTAACAACTGATGCAGTGTCCTCTCGACAGCTAACAACTGATGCAGTGTCCTCTCGACAGCTAACAACTGATGCAGTGTCCCGACATCTAACAACTGATGCAGTGTCCTCTCGACAGCTAACAACTGATGCAGTGTCCTCTCGACAGCTAACAACTGATGCAGTGTCCTCTCGACAGCTAACAACTGATGCAGTGTCCCGACAGCTAACAACTGATGCAGTGTCTCGACATCTAACAACTGATGCAGTGTCCCGACAGCTAACAACTGATACAGTGTCCCGACAGCTAACAACTGATGCAGTGTCCTCTCGACAGCTAACAACTGATGCAGTGTCCTCTCGACAGCTAACAACTGATGCAGTGTCCCGACAGCTAACAACTGATGCAGTGTCTCGACATCTAACAACTGATGCAGTGTCCCAACAGCTAACAACTGATGCAGTGTCCTCTCGACAGCTAACAACTGATGCAGTGTCCCGACAGCTAACAACTGATGCAGTGTCCTCTCGACAGCTAACAACTGATGCAGTGTCCTCTCGACAGCTAACAACTGATGCAGTGTCCCGACAGCTAACAACTGATGCAGTGTCTCGACATCTAACAACTGATGCAGTGTCCCGACAGCTAACAACTGATACAGTGTCCCGACAGCTAACAACTGATGCAGTGTCCTCTCGACAGCTAACAACTGATGCAGTGTCCTCTCGACAGCTAACAATTGATGCAGTGTCTCGACAGCTAGCAACTGATGCAGTGTCTCGACAGCTAACAATAGATGCAGTGTCCTTCCGACAGCTAACAACTGATGCAGTGTCCTCTCGACAGCTAACAACCGATGCAGTGTCCTCTCGACAGCTAACAACTGATGCAGTGTCCCGACAGCTAACAACTGATGCAGTGTCTCGACAGCTAAGAAATGATGCAGTGATTCGACAGCTAACAACTGATGGAGTGTCTCGACAGCTAACAACTGATGCAGTGTCTCGACAGCTAACAACTGATGCAGTGTCCTTCCGACAGCTAACAACTGATGCAGTGTCCTCTCGACAGGTAACAACTGATGCAGTGATTCGACATCTAACAACTGATTCAGTGTCCTCTCGACAGCTAACAACTGATGCAGTGATTCGACAGTTAACAACTGATGCAGTGTCCTCAGGACTGCTAACAACTAAAGCAGTGATTCGACATCTAACAACTGATACAGTGTCCTCTCGACAGCTAACAACTGATGCAGTGCTCAGACAGCTAACAACTGATGCAGTGTCCCGACAGCTAACAACTGATGCAGTGTCCCGACAGCTAACAACTGATGCAGTGTCTCGACAGCTAACAACTGATGCAGTGTCCCGACAGCTAACAACTGATGCAGTGTCTCGACATCTAACAACTGATGCAGTGTCCCGACAGCTAACAACTGATACAGTGTCCCGACAGCTAACAACTGATGCAGTGTCCTCTCGACAGCTAACAACTGATGCAGTGTCCTCTCGACAGTTAACAACTGATGCAGTGTCCCGACAGCTAACAACTGATGCAGTGTCTCGACATCTAACAACTGATGCAGTGTCCCAACAGCTAACAACTGATGCAGTGTCCTCTCGACAGCTAACAACTGATGCAGTGTCCCGACAGCTAACAACTGATGCAGTGTCCTCTCGACAGCTAACAACTGATGCAGTATCCCGACAGCTAACAACTGATCCAGTGTCCTCTCGACAGCTAACAACTGATTCAGTGTCCTCTCGACAGCTAACAACTGATGCAGTGTCCCGACAGCTAACAACTGATGCAGTGTCCTCTCGACAGCTAACAATTGATGCAGTGTCCCGACAGCTAACAACTGTTGCAGTGTCCTCTCGAAAGCTAACAACTGATGCAGTGTCTCGACAGCTAACAACTGATGCAGTGACCCGACAGCTAACAACTGATGCAGTGATTCGACATCTAACAACTGATGCAGTGTCCTCTCGACAGCTAACAACTGATGCAGTGTCCTCTCAACAGCTAACAACTGATGCAGTGTCCCGACAGCTAACAACTGATGCAGTGTCCTCTCGACAGCTAACAACTGATGCAGTGTCCCGACAGCTAACAACTGATGCAGTGTCCCGACAGCTAACAGCTGATGCAGTGTCCCGACAGCTAACAACTGATGCAGTGTCTCGACAGCTAACAACTGATGCAGTGTCCTCTCGACAGCTAACAACTGATGCAGTGTCCCGACAGCTAACAACTGATGCAGTGTCCTCTCGACAGCTAACAACTGATGCAGTGTTCTTCCGACAGCTAACAACTGATGCAGTGTCTTCTCGACAGTTAAAACTGATGCAGTGATTCGACATCGAACAACTGATGCAGTGTCCTCTCGACAGCTAACAACTGATGCAGTGATTCGACAGCTAACAACTGATGCAGTGTCCTCTCGACAGCTAACAACTGATGCAGTGATTCGACATCTAACAACTGATACAGTGTCCTCTCGACAGCTAACAACTGATGCAGTGTCCCGACAGCTAACAACTGATGCAGTGTCCTATCGGCACCTAACAACTGATGCAGTGTCCTCTCGACAGCTAACAACTGATGCAGTGTCCCGACAGCTAACAACTGATGCAGTGTCTCGACATCTAACAACTGATGCAGTGTCCCGACAGCTAACAACTGATACAGTGTCCCGACAGCTAACAACTGATGCAGCGTCCTCTCGACAGCTAACAACTGATGCAGTGTCCTCTCGACAGCTAACAATTGATGCAGTGTCTCGACAGCTAACAACTGATGCAGTGTCTCGGCAGCTAACAATAGATGCAGTGTCCTTCCGACAGCTAACAACTGATGCAGTGTCCTCTCGACAGCTAACAACTGATGCAGTGTCTTCTCGACAGCTAACAACTGATGCAGTGTCCTGACAGCTAACAACTGATGCAGTGTCTCGACAGCTGAGAAATGATGCAGTGATTCGACAGCTAACAACTGATGGAGTGTCCCGACAGCTAACAACTGATGCAGTGTCTAGACAGCTAACAACTGATGCAGTGTCTCGACAGCTAACAACTGATGCAGTGTCCTTCCGAAAGCTAACAACTGATGCAGTTTCCTCTCGACAGGTAACAACTGATGCAGTGATTCGACATCTAACAACTGATGCAGTGTCCTCTCGACAGCTAACAACTGATGCAGTGATTCGACAGCTAACAACTGATGCAGTGTCCTCAAAACTGCTAACAACTAAAGCAGTGATTCGACATCTAACAACTGATACAGTGTCCTCTCGACAGCTAACAACTGATGCAGTGCGCAGACAGCTAACAACTGATGCAGTGTCCTCTCGACAGCTAACAAAATATGCAGTTTCCTCTCGACAGCTAACACCTGATGCAGTGTCCTTTCGACAGCTAACAACTGATGCAGTGTCCTCTCGACAGCTAACAAAATATGCAGTTTCTTCTCGACAGCTAACAACTGGTGCAGTGTCCTCCCGACAGATAACAACTGATGCAGTGTCCTCTCGACAGCTAACAACTGATGCAGTGTTCCGACAGCTAACAACTGATGCAGTGTCCCAACAGCTAATAACTGATGCAGTGTCCCGAAAGCTAACAACTGATGCAGTGTCTCGACAGCTAACAACTGATGCAGTGTCCCGAAAGCTAACAAGTGATGCAGTGTCTCGACAGCTAACAACTGATGCAGTGTCCCGAAAACTAACAACTGATGCAGTGTCTCGACAGCTAACAACTGATGCAGTGTCCCAACAGCTAACAACTGATGCATTGTCCCGAAAGCTAACAACTGATGCAGTGTCTCGACAGCTAACAACTGATGCAGTGTCCTCTCGACAGCTAGCAACTGATTCAGTGTCCTCTCGACAGCTAACAACTGATGCAGTGTCCCGACAGCTAACAACTGATGCAGTGTCCTCTCGACAGCTAACAACTGATGCAGTGTCCCGACAGCTAACAACTGATGCAGTGTCCTCTCGACAGCTAACAACTGATGCAGTGTCCCGACAGCTAACAGCTGATGCAGTGTCCCGACAGCTAACATCTGATGCAGTGTCTCGACAGCTAACAACTGATGCAGTGTCCTCTCGACAGCTAACAACTGATGCAGTGTCCCGACAGCTAACAACTGATGCAGTGTCCTATCGGCACCTAACAACTGATGCAGTGTCCTCTCGACAGCTAACAACTGATGCAGTGTCCCGACAGCTAACAACTGATGCAGTGTCTCGACATCTAACAACTGATGCAGTGTCCCGACAGCTAACAACTGATACAGTGTCCCGACAGCTAACAACTGATGCAGTGTCCTCTCGAAAGCTAACAACTGATGCAGTGTCCTCTCGACAGCTAACAATTGATGCAGTGTCTCGGCAGCTAACAACTGATGCAGTCTCTCGGCAGCTAACAATAGATGCAGTGTCCTTCCGACAGCTAACAACTGATGCAGTGTCCTCTCGACAGCTAACAACTGATGCAGTGTCCTCTAGACAGCTAACAACTGATGCAGTGTCCCGACAGCTAACAACTGATGCAGTGTCTCGACAGCTGAGAAATGATGCAGTGATTCGACAGCTAACAACTGATGCAGTGTCTCGACAGCTAACAACTGATGCAGTGTCTCGACAGCTAACAACTGATGCAGTGTCCTTCCGAAAGCTAACAACTGATGCAGTGTCCTCTCGACAGGTAACAACTGATGCAGTGATTCGACATCTAACAACTGATGCAGTGTCCTCTCGACAGCTAACAACTGATGCAGTGATTCGACAGCTAACAACTGATGCAGTGTCCTCAGGACAGCTAACAACTAAAGCAGTGATTCGACATCTAACAACTGATACAGTGTCCTCTCGACAGCTAACAACTGATGCAGTGCTCAGACAGCTAACAACTGATGCAGTGTCCTCTCGACAGCTAAAAAAATATGCAGTTTCCTCTCGACAGCTAACACCTGATGCAGTGTCCTTTCGACAGCTAACAACTGATGCAGTGTCCTCTCGACAGCTAACAAAATATGCAGTTTCTTCTCGACAGCTAACAACTGGTGCAGTGTCCTCCCGACAGATAACAACTGATGCAGTGTCCTCTCGACAGCTAACAACTGATGCAGTGTTCCGACAGCTAACAACTGATGCAGTGTCTCGACAGCTAACAACTGATGCAGTGTCCTTCCGACAGCTAACAACTGATGCAGTGTCCTCTCGACAGCTAACAACTGATGCTGTGTCCCAACAGCTAACAGCTGATGCAGTGTCCTCTCGACAGCTAACAACTGATGCAGTGTCCCGACAGCTAACAACTGATGCAGTGTCCTCTCGACAGCTAACAACTGATGCAGTGTCCTCTCGACAGCTAACAACTGATGCAGTGTTCCGACAGCTAGCAACTGATGCAGTGTCTCGACATCTAACAACTGATGCAGTGTCCCGACAGCTAACAACTGATACAGTGTCCCGACAGCTAACAACTGATGCAGTGTCCTCTCGACAGCTAACAACTGATGCAGTGTCCTCTCGACAGCTAACAATTGATGCAGTGTCTCGACAGCTAGCAACTGATGCAGTGTCTCGACAGCTAACAATAGATGCAGTGTCCTTCCGACAGCTAACAACTGATGCAGTGTCCTCTCGACAGCTAACAACCGATGCAGTGTCCTCTCGACAGCTAACAACTGATGCAGTGTCCCGACAGCTAACAACTGCTGCAGTGTCTCGACAGCTAAGGAATGATGCAGTGATTCGATAGCTAACAACTGATGGAGTGTCTCGACAGCTAACAACTGATGCAGTGTCTCGACAGCTAACAACTGATGCAGTGTCCTTCCGACAGCTAACAACTGATGCAGTGTCCTCTCGACAGGTAACAACTGATGCAGTGATTCGACATCTAACAACTGATGCAGTGTCCTCTCGACAGCTAACAACTGATGCAGTGATTCGACAGCTAACAACTGATGCAGTGTCCTCAGGACAGCTAACAACTAAAGCAGTGATTCGACATCTAACAACTGATACAGTGTCCTCTCGACAGCTAACAACTGATGCAGTGCTCAGACAGCTAACAACTGATGCAGTGTCCTCTCGACAGCTAACAAAATATGCAGTTTCCTCTCGACAGCTAACACCTGATGCAGTGTCCTTTCGACAGCTAACAACTGATGCAGTGTCCTCTCGACAGCTAACAAAATATGCAGTTTCTTCTCGACAGCTAACAACTGGTGCAGTGTCCTCCCGACAGATAACAACTGATGCAGTGTCCTCTCGACAGCTAACAACTGATGCAGTGTTCCGACAGCTAACAACTGATGCAGTGTCTCGACAGCTAACAACTGATGCAGTGTCCTTCCGACAGCTAACAACTGATGCAGTGTCCTCTCGACAGCTAACAACTGATGCTGTGTCCCAACAGCTAACAGCTGATGCAGTGTCCTCTCGACAGCTAACAACTGATGCAGTGATTCGACATCTAACAACTGATGCAGTGTCCTCTCGACAGCTAACAACTGATGCAGTGTCCCGACAGCTAACAACTGATGCAGTGTCCTCTCGACAGCTAACAACTGATGCAGTGTCCTCTCGACAGCTAACAACTGATGCAGTGTTCCGACAGCTAACAACTGATGCAGTGTCTCGACATCTAACAACTGATGCAGTGTCCCGACAGCTAACAACTGATACAGTGTCCCGACAGCTAACAACTGATGCAGTGTCCTCTCGACAGCTAACAACTGATGCAGTGTCCTCTCGACAGCTAACAATTGATGTAGTGTCTCGACAGCTAGCAACTGATGCAGTGTCTCGACAGCTAACAATAGATGCAGTGTCCTTCCGACAGCTAACAACTGATGCAGTGTCCTCTCGACAGCTAACAACCGATGCAGTGTCCTCTCGACAGCTAACAACTGATGCAGTGTCCCGACAGCTAACAACTGATGCAGTGTCTCGACAGCTAAGAAATGATGCAGTGATTCGATAGCTAACAACTGATGGAGTGTCTCGACAGCTAACAACTGATGCAGTGTCTCGACAGCTAACAACTGATGCAGTGTCCTTCCGACAGCTAACAACTGATGCAGTGTCCTCTCGACAGGTAACAACTGATGCAGTGATTCGACATCTAACAACTGATTCAGTGTCCTCTCGACAGCTAACAACTGATGCAGTGATTCGACAGTTAACAACTGATGCAGTGTCCTCAGGACAGCTAACAACTAAAGCAGTGATTCGACATCTAACAACTGATACAGAGTCCTCTCGACAGCTAACAACTGATGCAGTGCTCAGACAGCTAACAACTGATGCAGTGTCCTCGCGACAGCTAACAACTGATGCAGTGTCCCGACAGCTAAAAACTGATGCAGTGTCTCGACAGCTAACAACTGATGCAGTGTCCTCTCGACAGCTAACAAAATATGCAGTTTCCTCTCGACAGCTAACAACTGATACAGTGTCCCGACAGCTAACAACTGATGCAGTGTCCTCTCGACAGCTAACAACTGATGCAGTGTCCTCTCGACAGTTAACAACTGATGCAGTGTCCCGACAGCTAACAACTGATGCAGTGTCTCGACATCTAACAACTGATGCAGTGTCCCAACAGCTAACAACTGATGCAGTGTCCTCTCGACAGCTAACAACTGATGCAGTGTCCCGACAGCTAACAACTGATGCAGTGTCCTCTCGACAGCTAACAACTGATGCAGTATCCCGACAGCTAACAACTGATCCAGTTTCCTCTCGACAGCTAACAACTGATTCAGTGTCCTCTCGACAGCTAACAACTGATGCAGTGTCCCGACAGCTAACAACTGATGCAGTGTCCTCTCGACAGCTAACAATTGATGCAGTGTCCCGACAGCTAACAACTGTTGCAGTGTCCTCTCGAAAGCTAACAACTGATGCAGTGTCTCGACAGCTAACAACTGATGCAGTGACCCGACAGCTAACAACTGATGCAGTGATTCGACATCTAACAACTGATGCAGTGTCCTCTCGACAGCTAACAACTGATGCAGTGTCCTCTCAACAGCTAACAACTGATGCAGTGTCCCGACAGCTAACAACTGATGCAGTGTCCTCTCGACAGCTAACAACTGATGCAGTGTCCCGACAGCTAACAACTGATACAGTGTCCCGACAGCTAACAACTGATGCAGTGTCCTCTCGACAGCTAACAACTGATGCAGTGTCCTCTCGACAGCTAACAATTGATGCAGTGTCTCGACAGCTAGCAACTGATGCAGTGTCTCGACAGCTAACAATAGATGCAGTGTCCTTCCGACAGCTAACAACTGATGCAGTGTCCTCTCGACAGCTAACAACCGATGCAGTGTCCTCTCGACAGCTAACAACTGATGCAGTGTCCCGACAGCTAACAACTGCTGCAGTGTCTCGACAGCTAAGGAATGATGCAGTGATTCGATAGCTAACAACTGATGGAGTGTCTCGACAGCTAACAACTGATGCAGTGTCTCGACAGCTAACAACTGATGCAGTGTCCTTCCGACAGCTAACAACTGATGCAGTGTCCTCTCGACAGGTAACAACTGATGCAGTGATTCGACATCTAACAACTGATGCAGTGTCCTCTCGACAGCTAACAACTGATGCAGTGATTCGACAGCTAACAACTGATGCAGTGTCCTCAGGACAGCTAACAACTAAAGCAGTGATTCGACATCTAACAACTGATACAGTGTCCTCTCGACAGCTAACAACTGATGCAGTGCTCAGACAGCTAACAACTGATGCAGTGTCCTCTCGACAGCTAACAAAATATGCAGTTTCCTCTCGACAGCTAACACCTGATGCAGTGTCCTTTCGACAGCTAACAACTGATGCAGTGTCCTCTCGACAGCTAACAAAATATGCAGTTTCTTCTCGACAGCTAACAACTGGTGCAGTGTCCTCCCGACAGATAACAACTGATGCAGTGTCCTCTCGACAGCTAACAACTGATGCAGTGTTCCGACAGCTAACAACTGATGCAGTGTCTCGACAGCTAACAACTGATGCAGTGTCCTTCCGACAGCTAACAACTGATGCAGTGTCCTCTCGACAGCTAACAACTGATGCTGTGTCCCAACAGCTAACAGCTGATGCAGTGTCCTCTCGACAGCTAACAACTGATGCAGTGATTCGACATCTAACAACTGATGCAGTGTCCTCTCGACAGCTAACAACTGATGCAGTGTCCCGACAGCTAACAACTGATGCAGTGTCCTCTCGACAGCTAACAACTGATGCAGTGTCCTCTCGACAGCTAACAACTGATGCAGTGTTCCGACAGCTAACAACTGATGCAGTGTCTCGACATCTAACAACTGATGCAGTGTCCCGACAGCTAACAACTGATACAGTGTCCCGACAGCTAACAACTGATGCAGTGTCCTCTCGACAGCTAACAACTGATGCAGTGTCCTCTCGACAGCTAACAATTGATGCAGTGTCTCGACAGCTAGCAACTGATGCAGTGTCTCGACAGCTAACAATAGATGCAGTGTCCTTCCGACAGCTAACAACTGATGCAGTGTCCTCTCGACAGCTAACAACCGATGCAGTGTCCTCTCGACAGCTAACAACTGATGCAGTGTCCCGACAGCTAACAACTGATGCAGTGTCTCGACAGCTAAGAAATGATGCAGTGATTCGATAGCTAACAACTGATGGAGTGTCTCGACAGCTAACAACTGATGCAGTGTCTCGACAGCTAACAACTGATGCAGTGTCCTTCCGACAGCTAACAACTGATGCAGTGTCCTCTCGACAGGTAACAACTGATGCAGTGATTCGACATCTAACAACTGATTCAGTGTCCTCTCGACAGCTAACAACTGATGCAGTGATTCGACAGTTAACAACTGATGCAGTGTCCTCAGGACAGCTAACAACTAAAGCAGTGATTCGACATCTAACAACTGATACAGAGTCCTCTCGACAGCTAACAACTGATGCAGTGCTCAGACAGCTAACAACTGATGCAGTGTCCTCGCGACAGCTAACAACTGATGCAGTGTCCCGACAGCTAAAAACTGATGCAGTGTCTCGACAGCTAACAACTGATGCAGTGTCCTCTCGACAGCTAACAAAATATGCAGTTTCCTCTCGACAGCTAACAACTGATACAGTGTCCCGACAGCTAACAACTGATGCAGTGTCCTCTCGACAGCTAACAACTGATGCAGTGTCCTCTCGACAGTTAACAACTGATGCAGTGTCCCGACAGCTAACAACTGATGCAGTGTCTCGACATCTAACAACTGATGCAGTGTCCCAACAGCTAACAACTGATGCAGTGTCCTCTCGACAGCTAACAACTGATGCAGTGTCCCGACAGCTAACAACTGATGCAGTGTCCTCTCGACAGCTAACAACTGATGCAGTATCCCGACAGCTAACAACTGATCCAGTTTCCTCTCGACAGCTAACAACTGATTCAGTGTCCTCTCGACAGCTAACAACTGATGCAGTGTCCCGACAGCTAACAACTGATGCAGTGTCCTCTCGACAGCTAACAATTGATGCAGTGTCCCGACAGCTAACAACTGTTGCAGTGTCCTCTCGAAAGCTAACAACTGATGCAGTGTCTCGACAGCTAACAACTGATGCAGTGACCCGACAGCTAACAACTGATGCAGTGATTCGACATCTAACAACTGATGCAGTGTCCTCTCGACAGCTAACAACTGATGCAGTGTCCTCTCAACAGCTAACAACTGATGCAGTGTCCCGACAGCTAACAACTGATGCAGTGTCCTCTCGACAGCTAACAACTGATGCAGTGTCCCGACAGCTAACAACTGATGCAGTGTCCTCTCGACAGCTAACAACTGATGCAGTGTCCCGACAGCTAACAGCTGATGCAGTGTCCCGACAGCTAACAACTGATGCAGTGTCTCGACAGCTAACAACTGATGCAGTGTCCTCTCGACAGCTAACAACTGATGCAGTGTCCCGACAGCTACCAACTGATGCAGTGTCCTCTCGACAGCTAACAACTGATGCAGTGTTCTTCCGACAGCTAACAACTGATGCAGTGTCTTCTCGACAGTTAAAACTGATGCAGTGATTCGACATCGAACAACTGATGCAGTGTCCTCTCGACAGCTAACAACTGATGCAGTGATTCGACAGCTAACAACTGATGCAGTGTCCTCTCGACAGCTAACAACTGATGCAGTGATTCGACATCTAACAACTGATACAGTGTCCTCTCGACAGCTAACAACTGATGCAGTGTCCCGACAGCTAACAACTGATGCAGTGTCCTATCGGCACCTAACAACTGATGCAGTGTCCTCTCGACAGCTAACAACTGATGCAGTGTCCCGACAGCTAACAACTGATGCAGTGTCTCGACATCTAACAACTGATGCAGTGTCCCGACAGCTAACAACTGATACAGTGTCCCGACAGCTAACAACTGATGCAGCGTCCTCTCGACAGCTAACAACTGATGCAGTGTCCTCTCGACAGCTAACAATTGATGCAGTGGCTCGACAGCTAACAACTGATGCAGTGTCTCGGCAGCTAACAATAGATGCAGTGTCCTTCCGACAGCTAACAACTGATGCAGTGTCCTCTCGACAACTAACAACTGATGCAGTGTCTTCTCGACAGCTAACAACTGATGCAGTGTCCTGACAGCTAACAACTGATGCAGTGTCTCGACAGCTGACAACTGATGGAGTGTCTCGACAGCTAACAACTGATGCAGTGTCTCGACAGCTAACAACTGATGCAGTGTCCTTCCGAAAGCTAACAACTGATGCAGTGTCCTCTCGACAGGTAACAACTGATGCAGTGATTCGACATCTAACAACTGATGCAGTGTCCTCTCGACAGCTAACAACTGATGCAGTGATTCGACAGCTAACAACTGATGCAGTGTCCTCAGGACTGCTAACAACTAAAGCAGTGATTCGACATCTAACAACTGATACAGTGTCCTCTCGACAGCCATCAACTGATGCAGTGCGCAGACAGCTAACAACTGATGCAGTGTCCTCTCGACAGCTAACAAAATATGCAGTTTCCTCTCGACAGCTAACACCTGATGCAGTGTCCTTTCGACAGCTAACAACTGATGCAGTGTCCTCTCGACAGCTAACAACTGATGCAGTGTCCTCTCGACAGCTAACAACTGATGCAGTGTTCCGACAGCTAACAACTGATGCAGTGTCCCCTCGACAGCTAACAACTGATACAGTGTCCCAACAGCTAATAACTGATGCAGTGTCCCGAAAGCTAACAACTGATGCAGTGTCTCGACAGCTAACAACTGATGCAGTGTCCCGAAAGCTAACAAGTGATGCAGTGTCTCGACAGCTAACAACTGATGCAGTGTCCCGAAAACTAACAACTGATGCAGTGTCTCGACAGCTAACAACTGATGCAGTGTCCCAACAGCTAACAACTGATGCAGTGTCCCGAAAGCTAACAACTGATGCAGTGTCTAGACAGCTAACAACTGATGCAGTGTCTCGACAGCTAACAACTGATGCAGTGTCCTCTCGACAGCTAGCAACTGATTCAGTGTCCTCTCGACAGCTAACAACTGATGCAGTGTCCCGACAGCTAACAACTGATGCAGTGTCCTCTCGACAGCTAACAACTGATGCAGTGTCCCGACAGCTAACAACTGATGCAGTGTCCTCTCGACAGCTAACAACTGATGCAGTGTCCCGACAGCTAACAGCTGATGCAGTGTCCCGACAGCTAACATCTGATGCAGTGTCTCGACAGCTAGCAACTGATGCAGTGTCCTCTCGACAGCTAACAACTGATGCAGTGTCCCGACAGCTAACAACTGATGCAGTGTCCTATCGGCACCTAACAACTGATGCAGTGTCCTCTCGACAGCTAACAACTGATGCAGTGTCCCGACAGCTAACAACTGATGCAGTGTCTCGACATCTAACAACTGATGCAGTGTCCCGACAGCTAACAACTGATACAGTGTCCCGACAGCTAACAACTGATGCAGTGTCCTCTCGAAAGCTAACAACTGATGCAGTGTCCTCTCGACAGCTAACAATTGATGCAGTGTCTCGACAGCTAACAACTGATGCAGTCTCTCGGCAGCTAACAATAGATGCAGTGTACTTCCGACAGCTAACAACTGATGCAGTGTCCTCTCGACAGCTAACAACTGATGCAGTGTCCTCTAGACAGCTAACAACTGATGCAGTGTCCCGACAGCTAACAACTGATGCAGTGTCTCGACAGCTGAGAAATGATGCAGTGATTCGACAGCTAACAACTGATGGAGTGTCTCGACAGCTAACAACTGATGCAGTGTCTCGACAGCTAACAACTGATGCAGTGTCCTTCCGAAAGCTAACAACTGATGCAGTGTCCTCTCGACAGGTAACAACTGATGCAGTGATTCGACATCTAACAACTGATGCAGTGTCCTCTCGACAGCTAACAACTGATGCAGTGATTCGACAGCTAACAACTGATGCAGTGTCCTCAGGACAGCTAACAACTAAAGCAGTGATTCGACATCTAACAACTGATACAGTGTCCTCTCGACAGCTAACAACTGATGCAGTGCTCAGACAGCTAACAACTGATGCAGTGTCCTCTCGACAGCTAAAAAAATATGCAGTTTCCTCTCGACAGCTAACACCTGATGCAGTGTCCTTTCGACAGCTAACAACTGATGCAGTGTCCTCTCGACAGCTAACAACTGATGCAGTGTCCTCTCAACAGCTAACAACTGATGCAGTGTCCCGACAGCTAACAACTGATGCAGTGTCCTCTCGACAGCTAACAACTGATGCAGTGTCCCGACAGCTAACAACTGATGCAGTGTCCTCTCGACAGCTAACAACTGATGCAGTGTCCCGACAGCTAACAGCTGATGCAGTGTCCCGACAGCTAACAACTGATGCAGTGTCTCGACAGCTAACAACTGATGCAGTGTCCTCTCGACAGCTAACAACTGATGCAGTGTCCCGACAGCTACCAACTGATGCAGTGTCCTCTCGACAGCTAACAACTGATGCAGTGTTCTTCCGACAGCTAACAACTGATGCAGTGTCTTCTCGACAGTTAAAACTGATGCAGTGATTCGACATCGAACAACTGATGCAGTGTCCTCTCGACAGCTAACAACTGATGCAGTGATTCGACAGCTAACAACTGATGCAGTGTCCTCTCGACAGCTAACAACTGATGCAGTGATTCGACATCTAACAACTGATACAGTGTCCTCTCGACAGCTAACAACTGATGCAGTGTCCCGACAGCTAACAACTGATGCAGTGTCCTATCGGCACCTAACAACTGATGCAGTGTCCTCTCGACAGCTAACAACTGATGCAGTGTCCCGACAGCTAACAACTGATGCAGTGTCTCGACATCTAACAACTGATGCAGTGTCCCGACAGCTAACAACTGATACAGTGTCCCGACAGCTAACAACTGATGCAGCGTCCTCTCGACAGCTAACAACTGATGCAGTGTCCTCTCGACAGCTAACAATTGATGCAGTGTCTCGACAGCTAACAACTGATGCAGTGTCTCGGCAGCTAACAATAGATGCAGTGTCCTTCCGACAGCTAACAACTGATGCAGTGTCCTCTCGACAACTAACAACTGATGCAGTGTCTTCTCGACAGCTAACAACTGATGCAGTGTCCTGACAGCTAACAACTGATGCAGTGTCTCGACAGCTGACAACTGATGGAGTGTCTCGACAGCTAACAACTGATGCAGTGTCTCGACAGCTAACAACTGATGCAGTGTCCTTCCGAAAGCTAACAACTGATGCAGTGTCCTCTCGACAGGTAACAACTGATGCAGTGATTCGACATCTAACAACTGATGCAGTGTCCTCTCGACAGCTAACAACTGATGCAGTGATTCGACAGCTAACAACTGATGCAGTGTCCTCAGGACTGCTAACAACTAAAGCAGTGATTCGACATCTAACAACTGATACAGTGTCCTCTCGACAGCTAACAACTGATGCAGTGCGCAGACAGCTAACAACTGATGCAGTGTCCTCTCGACAGCTAACAAAATATGCAGTTTCCTCTCGACAGCTAACACCTGATGCAGTGTCCTTTCGACAGCTAACAACTGATGCAGTGTCCTCTCGACAGCTAACAACTGATGCAGTGTCCTCTCGACAGCTAACAACTGATGCAGTGTTCCGACAGCTAACAACTGATGCAGTGTCCCCTCGACAGCTAACAACTGATACAGTGTCCCAACAGCTAATAACTGATGCAGTGTCCCGAAAGCTAACAACTGATGCAGTGTCTCGACAGCTAACAACTGATGCAGTGTCCCGAAAGCTAACAAGTGATGCAGTGTCTCGACAGCTAACAACTGATGCAGTGTCCCGAAAACTAACAACTGATGCAGTGTCTCGACAGCTAACAACTGATGCAGTGTCCCAACAGCTAACAACTGATGCAGTGTCCCGAAAGCTAACAACTGATGCAGTGTCTAGACAGCTAACAACTGATGCAGTGTCTCGACAGCTAACAACTGATGCAGTGTCCTCTCGACAGCTAGCAACTGATTCAGTGTCCTCTCGACAGCTAACAACTGATGCAGTGTCCCGACAGCTAACAACTGATGCAGTGTCCTCTCGACAGCTAACAACTGATGCAGTGTCCCGACAGCTAACAACTGATGCAGTGTCCTCTCGACAGCTAACAACTGATGCAGTGTCCCGACAGCTAACAGCTGATGCAGTGTCCCGACAGCTAACATCTGATGCAGTGTCTCGACAGCTAGCAACTGATGCAGTGTCCTCTCGACAGCTAACAACTGATGCAGTGTCCCGACAGCTAACAACTGATGCAGTGTCCTATCGGCACCTAACAACTGATGCAGTGTCCTCTCGACAGCTAACAACTGATGCAGTGTCCCGACAGCTAACAACTGATGCAGTGTCTCGACATCTAACAACTGATGCAGTGTCCCGACAGCTAACAACTGATACAGTGTCCCGACAGCTAACAACTGATGCAGTGTCCTCTCGAAAGCTAACAACTGATGCAGTGTCCTCTCGACAGCTAACAATTGATGCAGTGTCTCGACAGCTAACAACTGATGCAGTCTCTCGGCAGCTAACAATAGATGCAGTGTACTTCCGACAGCTAACAACTGATGCAGTGTCCTCTCGACAGCTAACAACTGATGCAGTGTCCTCTAGACAGCTAACAACTGATGCAGTGTCCCGACAGCTAACAACTGATGCAGTGTCTCGACAGCTGAGAAATGATGCAGTGATTCGACAGCTAACAACTGATGGAGTGTCTCGACAGCTAACAACTGATGCAGTGTCTCGACAGCTAACAACTGATGCAGTGTCCTTCCGAAAGCTAACAACTGATGCAGTGTCCTCTCGACAGGTAACAACTGATGCAGTGATTCGACATCTAACAACTGATGCAGTGTCCTCTCGACAGCTAACAACTGATGCAGTGATTCGACAGCTAACAACTGATGCAGTGTCCTCAGGACAGCTAACAACTAAAGCAGTGATTCGACATCTAACAACTGATAGAGTGTCCTCTCGACAGCTAACAACTGATGCAGTGCTCAGACAGCTAACAACTGATGCAGTGTCCTCTCGACAGCTAAAAAAATATGCAGTTTCCTCTCGACAGCTAACACCTGATGCAGTGTCCTTTCGACAGCTAACAACTGATGCAGTGTCCTCTCGACAGCTAACAAAATATGCAGTTTCTTCTCGACAGCTAACAACTGGTGCAGTGTCCTCCCGACAGATAACAACTGATGCAGTGTCCTCTCGACAGCTAACAACTGATGCAGTGTTCCGACAGCTAACAACTGATGCAGTGTCTCGACAGCTAACAACTGATGCAGTGTCCTTCCGACAGCTAACAACTGATGCAGTGTCCTCTCGACAGCTAACAATTGATGATGTGTCCCAACAGCTAACAACTGATGCAGTGTCCTCTCGACAGCTAACAACTGATGCAGTGTCCCGACAGCTAACAACTGATGCAGTGTCCTCTCGACAGCTAACAACTGATGCAGTGTCCTCTCGACAGCTAACAACTGATGCAGTGTTCCGACAGCTAACAACTGATGCAGTGTCTCGACATCTAACAACTGATGCAGTGTCCCGACAGCTAACAACTGATACAGTGTCCCGACAGCTAACAACTGATGCAGTGTCCTCTCGACAGCTAACAACTGATGCAGTGTCCTCTCGACAGCTAACAATTGATGCAGTGTCTCGACAGCTAGCAACTGATGCAGTGTCTCGACAGCTAACAATAGATGCAGTGTCCTCTCGACAGCTAACAACCGATGCAGTGTCCTCTCGACAGCTAACAACTGATGCAGTGTCCCGACAGCTAACAACTGATGCAGTGTCTCGACAGCTAAGAAATGATGCAGTGATTCGATAGCTAACAACTGATGGAGTGTCTCGACAGCTAACAACTGATGCAGTGTCTCGACAGCTAACAACTGATGCAGTGTCCTTCCGACAGCTAACAACTGATGCAGTGTCCTCTCGACAGGTAACAACTGATGCAGTGATTCGACATCTAACAACTGATTCAGTGTCCTCTCGACAGCTAACAACTGATGCAGTGATTCGACAGTTAACAACTGATGCAGTGTCCTCAGGACAGCTAACAACTAAAGCAGTGATTCGACATCTAACAACTGATACAGAGTCCTCTCGACAGCTAACAACTGATGCAGTGCTCAGACAGCTAACAACTGATGCAGTGTCCTCGCGACAGCTAACAACTGATGCAGTGTCCCGACAGCTAAAAACTGATGCAGTGTCTCGACAGCTAACAACTGATGCAGTGTCCTCTCGACAGCTAACAAAATATGCAGTTTCCTCTCGACAGCTAACACCTGATGCAGTGTCCTTTCGACAGCTAACAATTGATGCAGTGTCCTCTCGACAGCTAACAAAATATGCAGTTTCTTCTCGACAGCTAACAACTGATGCAGTGTCCTCCCGACAGATAACAACTGATGCAGTGTCCTCTCGACAGCTAACAACTGATGCAGTGTTCCGACAGCTAACAACTGATGCAGTGTCCCCTCGACAGCTAACAACAGATGCAGTGTCCCAACAGCTAATAACTGATGCAGTGTCCCGACAGCTAACAACTGATGCAGTGTCTCGACAGCTAACAACTGTTGCAGTGTCCCGAAAGCTAACAACTGACGCAGTCTCTACAGCTAACAACTGATGCAGTGTCTCGAAAGCTAACAACTGATGCAGTGTCTCGACAGCTAACAACTGATGCAGTGTCCCGAAAGCTAACAACTGATGCAGTGTCTCGACAGCTAACAACTGCTGCAGTGTCCCGACAGCTAACAACTGATGCAGTGTCCCGACAGCTAACAACTGATGCAGTGTCCTCTTGACAGCTAACAACTGATGCAGTGTCCTCTCGACAGCTAACAACTGATGCAGTGTCCCGACAGCTAACAACTGACGCAGTGTCCCGACAGCTAACAACTGATGCAGTGCTCAGACAGCTAACAACTTATGCAGTGCTCAGACAGCTAACAACTGATGCAGTGTCTCGACAGCTAACAACTGATGCAGTGTCCTCTCGACAGCTAACAACTGATGCAGTGTCCTCTCGACAGCTAACAACTGATGCAGTGTCTCGACAGCTAACAACTGAATCAGTGTCCTCTCGACAGCTAACAACTGATGCAGTGTCCTCTCGACAGCTAACAACTGATGCAGTGTCCTCTCGACAGCTAACAACTGATGCAGTGTCCTCTCGACAGCTAACATCTGATGCAGTGTCTCGACAGCTAACAACTGATGCAGTGTCTCGACAGCTAACAACTGATGCAGTGTCCTTCCGACAGCTAACAACTGATGCAGTGTCCTCTTGACAGCTAACAACTGATGCAGTGATTCGACAGCTAACAACTGATGCAGTGTCCTCTCGACAGCTAACAACTGATGCAGTGATTCGACATCTAACAACTGATACAGTGTCCTCTCGACAGCTAACAACTGTTGCAGTGTCCCGACTGCTAACAACTCGTGCAGTGTCCTCTCGACAGCTAACAACTGATGCAGTGTCCTCTCGACAGCTAACAACTGATGCAGTGTACCGACAGCTAACAACTGATGCAGTGTCCTCTCGACAGCTAACAACTGATGCAGTGTCCTCTCGACAGCTAACAACTGATGCAGTGTCCCGACAGCTAACAACTGATGCAGTGTCCTCTCGACATCTAACAACTGATGCAGTGTCCTCTCGACAGCTAACAACTGATGCAGTGTCCCGACAGCTAACAACTGATGCAGTGTCCTCTCGACAGCTAACAACTGATGCAGTGTCCCGACAGCTAACAACTGATGCAGTGTCCTCTCGAAAGCTAACAACTGATGCAGTATCCCGACAGCTAACAACTGATGCAGTGTCCCGACAGCTAACAACTGATGCAGTGTCTCAAGAGCTAGCGACTGATGCAGTGTCCCGTCAGCTAACAACTGATGCAGTGTCTCGACAGCTAACAACTGATGCAGTGTCTCGACAGCTAACAACTGATGCAGTGATTCGACATCTAACAACTGATGCAGTGTCCTCTCGACAGCTAACAACTGATGCAGTGTCCCGACAGCTAACAACTGATGCAGAGTCCTCTCGACAGCTAACAACTGATGCAGTGTCCTCTCGACAGCTAACAACTGATGCAGTGTCCCGACAGCTAACAACTGATGCAGTGTCTCGACATCTAACAACTGATGCAGTGTCCCGACAGCTAACAACTGATACAGTGTCCCAACAGCTAACAACTGATGCAGTGTCCTCTCGACAGCTAACAACTGATGCAGTGTCCTCTCGATAGCTAAAAATTGATGCAGTGTCTCGACAGCTAGCAACTGATGCAGTGTCTCGACAGCTAACAATAGATGCAGTGTCCTTCCGACAGCTAACAACTGATGCAGTGTCCTCTCGACAGCTAACAACCGATGCAGTGTCCTCTCGACAGCTAACAACTGATGCAGTGTCCCGACAGCTAACAACTGATGCAGTGTCTCGACAGCTAAGAAATGATGCAGTGATTCGACAGCTAACAACTGATGGAGTGTCTCGACAGCTAACAACTGATGCAGTGTCTCGACAGCTAACAACTGATGCAGTGTCCTTCCGACAGCTAACAACTGATGCAGTGTCCTCTCGACAGGTAACAACTGATGCAGTGATTCGACATCTAACAACTGATTCAGTGTCCTCTCGACAGCTAACAACTGATGCAGTGATTCGACAGTTAACAACTGATGCAGTGTCCTCAGGACTGCTAACAACTAAAGCAGTGATTCGACATCTAACAACTGATACAGTGTGCTCTCGACAGCTAACAACTGATGCAGTGTCCCGACAGCTAACAACTGATGCAGTGTCTCGATATCTAACAACTGATGCAGTGTCCCGACAGCTAACAACTGATGCAGTGTCTCGACATCTAACAACTGATGCAGTGTCCCGACAGCTAACAACTGATACAGTGTCCCGACAGCTAACAACTGATGCAGTGTCCTCTCGACAGCTAACAACTGATGCAGTGTCCTCTCGACAGTTAACAACTGATGCAGTGTCCCGACAGCTAACAACTGATGCAGTGTCTCGACATCTAACAACTGATGCAGTGTCCCAACAGCTAACAACTGATGCAGTGTCCTCTCGACAGCTAACAACTGATGCAGTGTCCCGACAGCTAACAACTGATGCAGTGTCCTCTCGACAGCTAACAACTGATGCAGTATCCCGACAGCTAACAACTGATCCAGTGTCCTCTCGACAGCTAACAACTGATGCAGTGTCCTCTCGACAGCTAACAACTGATGCAGTGTCCCGACAGCTAACAACTGATGCAGTGTCCTCTCGACAGCTAACAACTGATGCAGTGTCCCGACAGCTAACAACTGTTGCAGTGTCCTCTCGAAAGCTAACAACTGATGCAGTGTCTCGACAGCTAACAACTGATGCAGTGACCCGACAGCTAACAACTGATGCAGTGATTCGATATCTAACAACTGATGCAGTGTCCTCTCGACAGCTAACAACTGATGCAGTGTCCTCTCAACAGCTAACAACTGATGCAGTGTCCTCTCGACAGCTAACAACTGATGCAGTGTCCTCTGGACAGCTAACAACTGATGCAGTGTCCTCTCGACAGCTAACAACTGATGCAGTGTCCCGACAGCTAACAACTGATGCAGTGTCCTCTCGACAGCTAACAACTGATGCAGTGTCCTTCCGACAGCTGACAACTGATGCAGTGTCCTCTCGACAGCTAAAAACTGATGCAGTGATTCGACATCTAACAACTGATGCAGTGTCCTCTCGACAGCTAACAACTGATGCAGTGATTCGACAGCTAGCAACTGATGCATTGTCCTCTCGACAGCTAACAACTGATGCAGTGTCCTCTCGACAGCTAACAACTGATGCAGTGTCCCGACAGCTAACAACTGATGCAGTGTCCTCTCGACAGCTAACAACTGATGCAGTGTCCCGACAGCTAACAACTGATGCAGTGTCCTCTCGAAAGCTAACAACTGATGCAGTGTCCCGACAGCTAACAACTGATGCAGTGTCCCGACAGCTAACAACTGATGCAGTGTCTCGACAGCTAACAACTGATGCAGTGTCCCGACAGCTAACAACTGATGCAGTGTCTCGACAGCTAACAACTGATGCAGTGTCTCGACAGCTAACAACTGATGCAGTGTCCTTCCGACAGCTAACAACTGATGCAGTGTCCGCTCGACAGCTAACAACTGATGAAGTGATTCGACAGCTAACAACTGATGCAGTGTCCTCTCGACAGCTAACAACTGATGCAGTGATTCGACATCTAACAACTGATACAGTGTCCTCTCGACAGCTAGCAACTGATGCAGTGTCCCGACAGCTAACAACTGATGCAGTGTCCTCTCGACAGCTAACAACTGATGCAGTGTCCTCTCGACAGCTAACAACTGATGCAGTGTCCCGACATCTAACAACTGATGCAGTGTCCTCTCGACAGCTAACAACTGATGCAGTGTCCTCTCGACAGCTAACAACTGATGCAGTGTCCTCTCGACAGCTAACAACTGATACAGTGTCCCGACAGCTAGCAACTGATGCAGTGTCCTCTCGACAGCTAACAACTGATGCAGTGTCCTCTCGACAGCTAACAACTGATGCAGTGTCCCGACAGCTAACAACTGATGCAGTGTCTCGACATCTAACAACTGATGCAGTGTCCCGACAGCTAACAACTGATGCAGTGTCCTCTCGACAGCTAACAACTGATGCAGTGTCCCGACAGCTAACAACTGATGCAGTGTCCTCTCGACAGCTAACAACTGATGCAGTGTCCTCTCGACAGCTAACAACTGATGCAGTGTCCCGACAGCTAACAACTGATGCAGTGTCTCGACATCTAACAACTGATGCAGTGTCCCGACAGCTAACAACTGATACAGTGTCCCGACAGCTAACAACTGATGCAGTGTCCTCTCGACAGCTAACAACTGATGCAGTGTCCTCTCGACAGCTAACAATTGATGCAGTGTCTCGACAGCTAGCAACTGATGCAGTGTCTCGACAGCTAACAATAGATGCAGTGTCCTTCCGACAGCTAACAACTGATGCAGTGTCCTCTCGACAGCTAACAACCGATGCAGTGTCCTCTCGACAGCTAACAACTGATGCAGTGTCCCGACAGCTAACAACTGATTGAGTGTCTCGAAAGCTAACAACTGATGCAGTGTCTCGACAGCTAACAACTGATGCATTGTCCTTCCGACAGCTAACAACTGATGCAGTGTCCTCTCGACAGGTAACAACTGATGCAGTGATTCGACATCTAACAACTGATTCAGTGTCCTCTCGACAGCTAACAACTGATGCAGTGATTCGACAGTTAACAACTGATGCAGTGTCCTCAGGACTGCTAACAACTAAAGCAGTGATTCGACAACTAACAACTGATACAGTGTCCTCTCGACAGCTAACAACTGATGCAGTGCTCAGACAGCTAACAACTGATGCAGTGTCCCGACAGCTAACAACTGATGCAGTGTCCCGACAGCTAACAACTGATGCAGTGTCTCGACATCTAACAACTGATGCAGTGCCCCGACAGCTAACAACTGATACAGTGTCCCGACAGCTAACAACTGATGCAGTGTCCTCTCGACAGCTAACAACTGTTGCAGTGTCCTCTCGACAGTTAACAACTGATGCAGTGTCCCGACAGCTAACAACTGATGCAGTGTCTCGACATCTAACAACTGATGCAGTGTCCCAACAGCTAACAACTGATGCAGTGTCCTCTCGACAGCTAACAACTGATGCAGTGTCCCGACAGCTAACAACTGATGCAGTGTCCTCTCGACAGCTAAAAACTGATGCAGTATCCCGACAGCTAACAACTGATCCAGTGTCCTCTCGACAGCTAACAACTGATTCAGTGTCCTCTCGACAGCTAACAACTGATGCAGTGTCCCGACAGCTAACAACTGATGCAGTGTCCTCTCGACAGCTAACAATTGATGCAGTGTCCCGACAGCTAACAACTGTTGCAGTGTCCTCTCGAAAGCTAACAACTGATGCAGTGTCTCGACAGCTAACAACTGATGCAGTGACCCGACAGCTAACAACTGATGCAGTGATTCGACATCTAACAACTGATGCAGTGTCCTCTCGACAGCTAACAACTGATGCAGTGTCCTCTCAACAGCTTACAACTGATGCAGTGTCCTCTCGACAGCTAACAACTGATGCAGTGTCCTCTCGACAGCTAACAACTGATGCAGTGTCCTCTCGACAGCTAACAACTGATGCAGTGTCCCGACAGCTAACAACTGATGCAGTGTCCTCTCGACAGCTAAAAACTGATGCAGTGATTCGACATCTAACAACTGATGCAGTGTCCTCTCGACAGCTAACAACTGATGCAGTGATTCGACAGCTAACAACTGATGCATTGTCCTCTCGACAGCTAACAACTGATGCAGTGTCCTCTCGACAGCTAACAACTGATGCAGTGTCCCGACAGCTAACAACTGATGCAGTGTCCTCTCGACAGCTAACAACTGATGCAGTGTCCCGACAGCTAACAACTGATGCAGTGTCCTCTCGAAAGCTAACAACTGATGCAGTGTCCCGACAGCTAACAACTGATGCAGTGTCCCGACAGCTAACAACTGATGCAGTGTCTCGACAGCTAACAACTAATGCAGTGTCCCGACAGCTAACAACTGATGCAGTGTCTCGATAGCTAACAACTGATGCAGTGTCTCGACAGCTAACAACTGATGCAGTGTCCTTCCGACAGCTAACAACTGATGCAGTGTCCGCTCGACAGCTAACAACTGATGAAGTGATTCGACAGCTAACAACTGATGCAGTGTCCTCTCGACAGCTAACAACTGATGCAGTGATTCGACATCTAACAACTGATACAGTGTCCTCTCGACAGCTAGCAACTGATGCAGTCTCCCGACAGCTAACAACTGATGCAGTGTCCTCTCGACAGCTAACAACTGATGCAGTGTCCTCTCGACAGCTAACAACTGATGCAGTGTCCCGACATCTAACAACTGATGCAGTGTCCTCTCGACAGCTAACAACTGATGCAGTGTCCTCTCGACAGCTAACAACTGATGCAGTGTCCTCTCGACAGCTAACAACTGATGCAGTGTCCCGACAGCTAACAACTGATGCAGTGTCTCGACATCTAACAACTGATGCAGTGTCCCGACAGCTAACAACTGATACAGTGTCCCGACAGCTAACAACTGATGCAGTGTCCTCTCGACAGCTAACAACTGATGCAGTGTCCTCTCGACAGCTAACAACTGATGCAGTGTCCCGACAGCTAAAAACTGATGCAGTGTCTCGACATCTAACAACTGATGCAGTGTCCCAACAGCTAACAACTGATGCAGTGTCCTCTCGACAGCTAACAACTGATGCAGTGTCCCGACAGCTAACAACTGATGCAGTGTCCTCTCGACAGCTAACAACTGATGCAGTGTCCTCTCGACAGCTAACAACTGATGCAGTGTCCCGACAGCTAACAACTGATGCAGTGTCCTCTCGACAGCTAACAACTGATGCAGTGTCCTTCCGACAGCTAACAACTGATGCAGTGTCCTCTCGACAGCTAAAAACTGATGCAGTGATTCGACATCTAACAACTGATGCAGTGTCCTCTCGACAGCTAACAACTGATGCAGTGATACGACAGCTAACAACTGAAGCAGTGTCCTCTCGACAGCTAACAACTGATGCAGTGTCCTCTCGACAGCTAACAACTGATGCAGTGTCCCGACAGCTAACAACTGATGCAGTGTCCTCTCGACAGCTAACAACTGTTGCAGTGTCCCGACAGCTAACAACTGATGCAGTGTCCTCTCGAAAGCTAACAACTGATGCAGTGTCCCGACAGCTAACAACTGATGCAGTGTCCCGACAGTTAACAACTGATGCAGTGTCTCGACAGCTAACAACTGATGCAGTGTCCCGACAGCTATCAACTGATGCAGTGTCTCGACAGCTAACAACTGATGCAGTGTCTCGACAGCTAACAACTGATGCAGTGTCCTTCCGACAGCTAACAACTGATGCAGTGTCCTCTCGACAGCTAACAACTGATGCAGTGATTCGACAGCTAACAACTGATGCAGTGTCCTCTCGACAGCTAACAACTGATGCAGTGATTCGACATCTAACAACTGATACAGTGTCCTCTCGACAGCTAACAACTGATGCAGTGTCCCGACAGCTAACAACTGATGCAGTGTCCTCTCGACAGCTAACAACTGATGCAGTGTCCTCTTGACAGCTAACAACTGATGCAGTGTCCCGACATCTAACAACTGATGCAGTGTCCTCTCGACAGCTAACAACTGATGCAGTGTCCCGACAGCTAACAACTGATGCAGAGTCCTCTCGACAGCTAACAACTGATGCAGTGTCCTCTCGACAGCTAACAACTGATGCAGTGTCCCGACAGCTAACAACTGATGCAGTGTCTCGACATCTAACAACTGATGCAGTGTCCCGACAGCTAACAACTGATACAGTGTCCCGACAGCTAACAACTGATGCAGTGTCCTCTCGACAGCTAACAACTGATGCAGTGTCCTCTCGACAGCTAACAATTGATGCAGTGTCTCGACAGCTAGCAACTGATGCAGTGTCTCGACAGCTAACAATAGATGCAGTGTCCTTCCGACAGCTAACAACTGATGTAGTGTCCTCTCGACAGCTAACAACCGATGCAGTGTCCTCTCGACAGCTAACAACTGATGCAGTGTCCCGACAGCTAACAACTGATGCAGTGTCTCGACAGCTAAGAAATGATGCAGTGATTCGACAGCTAACAACTGATGGAGTGTCTCGACAGCTAACAACTGATGCAGTGTCTCGACAGCTAACAACTGATGCAGTGTCCTTCCGACAGCTAACAACTGATGCAGTGTCCTCTCGACAGGTAACAACTGATGCAGTGATTCGACATCTAACAACTGATTCAGTGTCCTCTCGACAGCTAACAACTGATGCAGTGATTCGACAGTTAACAACTGATGCAGTGTCCTCAAGACTGCTAACAACTACAGCAGTGATTCGACATCTAACAACTGATACAGTGTCCTCTCGACAGCTAACAACTGATGCAGTGCTCAGACAGCTAACAACTGATGCAGTGTCCCGACAGCTAACAACTGATGCAGTGTCCCGACAGCTAACAACTGATGCAGTGTCTCGACAGCTAACAACTGATGCAGTGTCCCGACAGCTAACAACTGATGCAGTGTCTCGACATCTAACAACTGATGCAGTGTCCCGACAGCTAACAACTGATACAGTGTCCCGACAGCTAACAACTGATGCAGTGTCCTCTCGACAGCTAACAACTGATGCAGTGTCCTCTCGACAGTTAACAACTGATGCAGTGTCCCGACAGCTAACAACTGATGCAGTGTTTCGACATCTAACAACTGATGCAGTGTCCCAACAGCTAACAACTGATGCAGTGTCCTCTCGACAGCTAACAACTGATGCAGTGTCCCGACAGCTAACAACTGATGCAGTGTCCTCTCGACAGCTAACAACTGATGAAGTATCCCGACAGCTAACAACTGATCCAGTGTCCTCTCGACAGCTAACAACTGATGCAGTGTCCTCTCGACAGCTAACAACTGATGCAGTGTCCCGACAGCTAACAACTGATGCAGTGTCCTCTCGACAGCTAACAACTGATGCAGTGTCCCGACAGCTAACAACTGTTGCAGTGTCCTCTCGGAATCTAACAACTGATGCAGTGTCTCGACAGCTAACAACTGATGCAGTGACCCGACAGCTAACAACTGATGCAGTGATTCGACATCTAACAACTGATGCAGTGTCCTCTCGACAGCTAACAACTGATGCAGTGTCCTCTCAACAGCTAACAACTGATGCAGTGTCCTCTCGACAGCTAACAACTGATGCAGTGTCCTCTCGACAGCTAACAACTGATGCAGTGTCCTCTCGACAGCTAACAACTGATGCAGTGTCCCGACAGCTAACAACTGATGCAGTGTCCTCTCGACAGCTAACAACTGATGCAGTGTCCTTCCGACAGCTGACAACTGATGCAGTGTCCTCTCGACAGCTAAAAACTGATGCAGTGATTCGACATCTAACAACTGATGCAGTGTCCTCTCGACAGCTAACAACTGATGCAGTGATACGACAGCTAACAACTGATGCAGTGTCCTCTCGACAGCTAACAACTGATGCAGTGTCCTCTCGACAGCTAACAACTGATGCAGTGTCCCGACAGCTAACAACTGATGCAGTGTCCTCTCGACAGCTAACAACTGATGCAGTGTCTCGACATCTAACAACTGATGCAGTGTCCCGACAGCTAACAACTGATACAGTGTCCCGACAGCTAACAACTGATGCAGTGTCCTCTCGACAGCTAACAACTGATGCAGTGTCCTCTCGACAGCTAACAACTGATGCAGTGTCCCGACAGCTAAAAACTGATGCAGTGTCTCGACATCTAACAACTGATGCAGTGTCCCAACAGCTAACAACTGATGCAGTGTCCTCTCGACAGCTAACAACTGATGCAGTGTCCCGACAGCTAACAACTGATGCAGTGTCCTCTCGACAGCTAACAACTGATGCAGTGTCCTCTCGACAGCTAACAACTGATGCAATGTCCCGACAGCTAACAACTGATGCAGTGTCCTCTCGACAGCTAACAACTGATGCAGTGTCCTTCCGACAGCTAACAACTGATGCAGTGTCCTCTCGACAGCTAAAAACTGATGCAGTGATTCGACATCTAACAACTGATGCAGTGTCCTCTCGACAGCTAACAACTGATGCAGTGATACGACAGCTAACAACTGATGCAGTGTCCTCTCGACAGCTAACAACTGATGCAGTGTCCTCTCGACAGCTAACAACTGATGCAGTGTCCCGACAGCTAACAACTGATGCAGTGTCCTCTCGACAGCTAACAACTGATGCAGTGTCCCGACAGCTAACAACTGATGCAGTGTCCTCTCGAAAGCTAACAACTGATGCAGTGTCCCGACAGCTAACAACTGATGCAGTGTCCCGACAGTTAACAACTGATGCAGTGTCTCGACAGCTAACAACTGATGCAGTGTCCCGACAGCTATCAACTGATGCAGTGTCTCGACAGCTAACAACTGATGCAGTGTCTCGACAGCTAACAACTGATGCAGTGTCCTTCCGACAGCTAACAACTGATGCAGTGATTTGACAGCTAACAACTGATGCAGTGTCCTCTCGACAGCTAACAACTGATGCAGTGATTCGACATCTAACAACTGATACAGTGTCCTCTCGACAGCTAACAACTGATGCAGTGTCCCGACAGCTAACAACTGATGCAGTGTCCTCTCGACAGCTAACAACTGATGCAGTGTCCTCTTGACAGCTAACAACTGATGCAGTGTCCCGACATCTAACAACTGATGCAGTGTCCTCTCGACAGCTAACAACTGATGCAGTGTCCTCTCGACAGCTAACAACTGATGCAGTGTCCCGACAGCTAACAATTGATGCAGTGATTCGACAGCTAACAACTGATGCAGTGTCCTCTCGACAGCTAACAACTGATGCAGTGTCCCGACATCTAACAACTGATGCAGTGTCCTCTCGACAGCTAACAACTGATGCAGTGTCCCGACAGCTAACAACTGATGCAGAGTCCTCTCGACAGCTAACAACTGATGCAGTGTCCTCTCGACAGCTAACAACTGATGCAGTGTCCCGACAGCTAACAACTGATGCAGTGTCTCGACATCTAACAACTGATGCAGTGTCCCGACAGCTAACAACTGATACAGTGTCCCGACAGCTAACAACTGATGCAGTGTCCTCTCGACAGCTAACAACTGATGCAGTGTCCTCTCGACAGCTAACAACTGATGCAGTGTCTCGACAGCTAGCAACTGATGCAGTGTCTCGACAGCTAACAATAGATGCAGTGTCCTTCCGACAGCTAACAACTGATGTAGTGTCCTCTCGACAGCTAACAACCGATGCAGTGTCCTCTCGACAGCTAACAACTGATGCAGTGTCCCGACAGCTAACAACTGATGCAGTGTCTCGACAGCTAAGAAATGATGCAGTGATTCGACAGCTAACAACTGATGGAGTGTCTCGACAGCTAACAACTGATGCAGTGTCTCGACAGCTAACAACTGATGCAGTGTCCTTCCGACAGCTAACAACTGATGCAGTGTCCTCTCGACAGGTAACAACTGATGCAGTGATTCGACATCTAACAACTGATTCAGTGTCCTCTCGACAGCTAACAACTGATGCAGTGATTCGACAGTTAACAACTGATGCAGTGTCCTCAGGACTGCTAACAACTAAAGCAGTGATTCGACATCTAACAACTGATACAGTGTCCTCTCGACAGCTAACAACTGATGCAGTGCTCAGACAGCTAACAACTGATGCAGTGTCCCGACAGCTAACAACTGATGCAGTGTCCCGACAGCTAACAACTGATGCAGTGTCTCGACAGCTAACAACTGATGCAGTGTCCCGACAGCTAACAACTGATGCAGTGTCTCGACATCTAACAACTGATGCAGTGTCCCGACAGCTAACAACTGATACAGTGTCCCGACAGCTAACAACTGATGCAGTGTCCTCTCGACAGCTAACAACTGATGCAGTGTCCTCTCGACAGTTAACAACTGATGCAGTGTCCCGACAGCTAACAACTGATGCAGTGTCTCGACATCTAACAACTGATGCAGTGTCCCAACAGCTAACAACTGATGCAGTGTCCTCTCGACAGCTAACAACTGATGCAGTGTCCCGACAGCTAACAACTGATGCAGTGTCCTCTCGACAGCTAACAACTGATGCAGTATCCCGACAGCTAACAACTGATCCAGTGTCCTCTCGACAGCTAACAACTGATGCAGTGTCCTCTCGACAGCTAACAACTGATGCAGTGTCCCGACAGCTAACAACTGATGCAGTGTCCTCTCGACAGCTAACAACTGATGCAGTGTCCCGACAGCTAACAACTGTTGCAGTGTCCTCTCGAAAGCTAACAACTGATGCAGTGTCTCGACAGCTAACAACTGATGCAGTGACCCGACAGCTAACAACTGATGCAGTGATTCGACATCTAACAACTGATGCAGTGTCCTCTCGACAGCTAACAACTGATGCAGTGTCCTCTCAACAGCTAACAACTGATGCAGTGTCCTCTCGACAGCTAACAACTGATGCAGTGTCCTCAAGACAGCTAACAACTGATGCAGTGTCCTCTCGACAGCTAACAACTGATGCAGTGTCCCGACAGCTAACAACTGATGCAGTGTCCTCTCGACAGCTAACAACTGATGCAGTGTCCTTCCGACAGCTGACAACTGATGCAGTGTCCTCTCGACAGCTAAAAACTGATGCAGTGATTCGACATCTAACAACTGATGCAGTGTCCTCTCGACAGCTAACAACTGATGCAGTGATTCGACAGCTAACAACTGATGCATTGTCCTCTCGACAGCTAACAACTGATGCAGTGTCCTCTCGACAGCTAACAACTGATGCAGTGTCCCGACAGCTAACAACTGATGCAGTGTCCTCTCGACAGCTAACAACTGATGCAGTGTCCCGACAGCTAACAACTGATGCAGTGTCCTCTCGAAAGCTAACAACTGATGCAGTGTCCCGACTGCTAACAACTGATGCAGTGTCCCGACAGCTAACAACTGATGCGGTGTCTCGACAGCTAACAACTGATGCAGTGTCCCGACAGCTAACAACTGATGCAGTGTCTCGACAGCTAACAACTGATGCAGTGTCTCGACAGCTAACAACTGATGCAGTGTCCTTCCGACAGCTAACAACTGATGTAGTGTCCGCTCGACAGCTAACAACTGATGAAGTGATTCGACAGCTAACAACTGATGCAGTGTCCTCTCGACAGCTAACAACTGATGCAGTGATTCGACATCTAACAACTGATACAGTGTCCTCTCGACAGCTAGCAACTGATGCAGTGTCCCGACAGCTAACAACTGATACAGTGTCCCGACAGCTAACAACTGATGCAGTGTCCTCTCGACAGCTAACAACTGATGCAGTGTCCTCTCGACAGCTAACAACTGATGCAGTGTCCCGACAGCTAACAACTGATGCAGTGTCTCGACATCTAACAACTGATGCAGTGTCCCAACAGCTAACAACTGATGCAGTGTCCTCTCGACAGCTAACAACTGATGCAGTGTCCCGACAGCTAACAACTGATGCAGTGTCCTCTCGACAGCTAACAACTGATGCAGTGTCCTCTCGACAGCTAACAACTGATGCAGTGTCCCGACAGCTAACAACTGATGCAGTGTCCTCTCGACAGCTAACAACTGATGCAGTGTCCTTCCGACAGCTAACAACTGATGCAGTGTCCTCTCGACAGCTAAAAACTGATGCAGTGATTCGACATCTAACAACTGATGCAGTGTCCTCTCGACAGCTAACAACTGATGCAGTGATACGACAGCTAACAACTGATGCAGTGTCCTCTCGACAGCTAACAACTGATGCAGTGTCCTCTCGACAGCTAACAACTGATGCAGTGTCCCGACAGCTAACAACTGATGCATTGTCCTCTCGACAGCTAACAACTGATGCAGTGTCCCGACAGCTAACAACTGATGCAGTGTCCTCTCGAAAGCTAACAACTGATGCAGTGTCCCGACAGCTAACAACTGATGCAGTGTCCCGACAGTTAACAACTGATGCAGTGTCTCGACAGCTAACAACTGATGCAGTGTCCCGACAGCTATCAACTGATGCAGTGTCTCGACAGCTAACAACTGATGCAGTGTCTCGACAGCTAACAACTGATGCAGTGTCCTTCCGACAGCTAACAACTGATGCAGTGTCCTCTCGACAGCTAACAACTGATGCAGTGATTCGACAGCTAACAACTGATGCAGTGTCCTCTCGACAGCTAACAACTGATGCAGTGATTCGACATCTAACAACTGATACAGTGTCCTCTCGACAGCTAACAACTGATGCAGTGTCCCGACAGCTAACAACTGATGCAGTGTCCTCTCGACAGCTAACAACTGATGCAGTGTCCTCTCGACAGCTAACAACTGATGCAGTGTCCTCTCGACAGCTAACAACTGATGCAGTGTCCTCTCGACAGCTAACAACTGATGCAGTGTCCTCTCGACAGCTAACAACTGATGCAGTGTCTCGACAGCTAACAACTGATGCAGTGTCCCGACAGCTAACAACTGATGCAGTGTCTCGACAGCTAACAACTGATGCAGTGTCTCGACAGCTAACAACTGATGCAGTGTCCTTCCGACAGCTAACAACTGATGCAGTGTCCTCTCGACAGCTAACAACTGATGCAGTGATTCGACAGCTAACAACTGATGCAGTGATTCGACATCTAACAACTGATACAGTGTCCTCTCGACAGCTAACAACTGATGCAGTGTCCCGACAGCTAACAACTGATGCAGTGTCCTCTCGACAGCTAACAACTGATGCAGTGTCCTCTCGACAGCTAACAACTGATGCAGTGTCCCGACATCTAACAACTGATGCAGTGTCCTCTCGACAGCTAACAACTGATGCAGTGTCCTCTCGACAGCTAACAACTGATGCAGTGTCCTCTCGACAGCTAACAACTGATGCAGTGTCCCGACAGCTAACAACTGATGCAGTGTCTCGACATCTAACAACTGATGCAGTGTCCCGACAGCTAACAACTGATACAGTGTCCCGACAGCTAACAACTGATGCAGTGTCCTCTCGACAGCTAACAACTGATGCAGTGTCCTCTCGACAGCTAACAACTGATGCAGTGTCCCGACAGCTAACAACTGATGCAGTGTCTCGACATCGAACAACTGATGCAGTGTCCCAACAGCTAACAACTGATGCAGTGTCCTCTCGACAGCTAACAACTGATGCAGTGTCCCGACAGCTAACAACTGATGCAGTGTCCTCTCGACAGCTAACAACTGATGCAGTATCCCGACAGCTAACAACTGATGCAGTGTCCTCTCGACAGCTAACAACTGATGCAGTGTCCTCTCGACAGCTAACAACTGATGCAGTGTCCCGACAGCTAACAACTGATGCAGTGTCCTCTCGACAGCTAACAACTGATGCAGTGTCCCGACAGCTAACAACTGATGCAGTGTCCTCTCGAAAGCTAACAACTGATGCAGTGTCTCGACAGCTAACAACTAATGCAGTGACCCGACAGCTAACAACTGATGCAGTGATTCGACATCTAACAACTGATGCAGTGTCCTCTCGACAGCTAACAACTGATGCAGTGTCCTCTCGACAGCTAACAACTGATGCAGTGTCCTCTCGACAGCTAACAACTGATGCAGTGTCCTCTCGACAGCTAACAACTGATGCAGTGTCCCGACAGCTAACAACTGATGCAGTGTCCTCTCGACAGCTAACAACTGATGCAGTGTCCCGACAGCTAACAACTGATGCAGTGTCCCGACAGCTAACAACTGATGCAGTGTCTCGACATCTAACAACTGATGCAGTGTCCTCTCGACAGCTAACAACTGATGCAGTGTCCCGACAGCTAACAACTGATGCAGTGTCCTCTCGACAGCTAACAACTGATGCAGTGTTCTTCCGACAGCTAACAACTGATGCAGTGTCCTCTCCACAGCTAAAAACTGATGCAGTGATTCGACATCTAACAACTGATGCAGTGTCCTCTCGACAGCTAACAACTGATGCAGTGATTCGACAGCTAACAACTGATGCAGTGTCCTCTCGGCAGCTAACAACTCATGCAGTGTCCTCTCGACAGCTAACAACTGATACAGTGTCCCGACAGCTAACAACTGATGCAGTGACTCCACATCTAACAACTGATGCAGTGTCCCGACAGCTAACAACTGATACAGTGTCCCGACAGCTAACAACTGATGCAGTGTCCTCTCGACAGCTAACAACTGATGCAGTGTCCTCTCGACAGCTAACAATTGATGCAGTGTCTCGACAGCTAACAACTGATGCAGTGTCTCGGCAGCTAACAATAGATGCAGTGTCCTTTCGACAGCTAACAACTGATGCAGTGTCCTCTCGACAGCTAACAACTGATGCAGTGTCCTCTCGACAGCTAACAACTGATGCAGTGTCCCGACAGCTAACAACTGATGCAGTGTCTCGACAGCTGAGAAATGATGCAGTGATTCGACAGCTAACAACTGATGGAGTGTCTCGACAGCTAACAACTGATGCAGTGTCTCGACAGCTAACAACTGATGCAGTGTCCTTCCGACAGCTAAGAACTGATGCAGTGTCCTCTCAACAGGTAACAACTGATGCAGTGATTCGACATCTAACAACTGATGCAGTGTCCTCTCGACAGCTAACAACTGATGCAGTGATTCGACAGCTAACAACTGATGCAGTGTCCTCAGGACAGCTAACAACTAAAGCAGTGATTCGACATCTAACAACTGATACAGTGTCCTCTCGACAGCTAACAACTGATGCAGTGCTCAGACAGCTAACAACTGATGCAGTGTCCTCTCGACAGCTAACAAAATATGCAGTTTACTCTCGACAGCTAACACCTGCTGCAGTGTCCTTTCGACAGCTAACAACTGATGCAGTGTCTTCTCGACAGCTAACAACTGGTGCAGTGTCCTCCCGACAGATAACAACTGATGCAGTGTCCTCTCGACAGCTAACACCTGATGCAGTGTTCCGACAGCTAACAACTGATGCAGTGTCCCCTCGACAGCTAACAACTGATGCAGTGTCCCAACAGCTAATAACTGATGCAGTGTCCCGACAGCTAACAACTGATGCAGTGTCTCGACAGCTAACAACTGTTGCAGTGTCCCGAAAGCTAACAACTGATGCAGTGTCTCGACAGCTAACAACTGATGCAGTGTCCCGAAAGCTAACAACTGATGCAGTGTCTCGACAGCTAACAACTGATGCAGTGTCCCGAAAGCTAACAACTGATGCAGTGTCTCGACAGCTAACAACTGATGCAGTGTCCTCTCGACAGCTAACAACTGATGCAGTGTCCCAACAGCTAACAACTGATGCAGTGTTCCGAAAGCTAACAACTGATGCAGTGTCTAAACAGCTCACAACTGATGCAGTGTCCCAAGAGCTAACAACTGATGCAGTGTCCCGAAAGCTAACAACTGATGCAGTGTCTAGACAGCTAACAACTGATGCAGTGTCTCGACAGCTAACAACTGATGCAGTGTCCTCTCGACAGCTAGCAACTGATTCAGTGTCCTCTCGACAGCTAACAACTGATGCAGTGTCCCGACAGCTAACAACTGATGCAGTGTCCTCTCGACAGCTAACAAATGATGCAGTGTCCCGACAGCTAACAACTGATGCAGTGCCTCGACAGCTAACAACTGATGCAGTGTCCCGACAGCTAACAACTTATGCAGTGTCTCGACAGCTAACAACTGATGCAGTGTCCTCTCGACAGCTAACAACTGATGCAGTGTCCCAACAGCTAACAACTGATGCAGTGTCCTCTCGAAAGCTAAAAACTGATGCAGTGTCCTCTAGACAGCTAACAAATTATGCAGTGTCCCGACAGCTAACAACTGATGCAGTGTCTCGAAATCTAGCAACTGATGCAGTGTCCCGACAGCTAACAACTGATGCAGTGTCCTCTCGACAGCTAACAACTGATGCAGTGTCCTGACAGCTGACAACTGACGCAGTGTCCCGACAGCTAACAACTGATGCAGTGTCTCGCCATCTAACAACTGATGCAGTGTCCCAACAGCTAACAGCTGATGCAGTGTCCCAACAGCTAACAACTGATGCAGTGTCCTCTCGACAGCTAACAACTGATGCAGTGTCCCGACAGCTAACAACTGATGCAGTGTCCTCTTGACAGCTAACAACTGATGCAGTGTCCTCTCGACAGCTAACAACTGATGCAGTGTCCCGACAGCTAACAACTGATGCCGTGTCCTCTTGACAGCTAACAACTGATGCAGTGTCCTCTCGACAGCTAACAACTGATGCAGTGTCCTCTCGACAGCTAACAACTGATGCAGTGTCCCGACAGCTAACAACTGATGCAGTGTCCTCTCGACAGCTAACAACTGATGCAGTGTCCCGACAGCTAACAACTGATGCAGTGTCCTCTCGAAAGCTAACAACTGATGCAGTGTCTCGACAGCTAACAACTGATGCAGTATTTCGACATCTAACAACTGATGCAGTGTCCTCTCGACAGCTAACAACTGATGCAGTGTCCTCTCGACAGCTAACAACTGATGCAGTGTCCCGACATCTAACAACTGATGCAGTGTCCCAACAGCTAACAACTGATGCAGTGTCCTCTCGACAGCTAACAACTGATGCAGTGTCCCGACAGCTAACAACTGATGCAGTGTCCTCTCGACAGCTAACAACTGATGCAGTGTCCCGACAGCTAACAACTGATGCAGTGTCCTCTCGACAGCTAACAACTGATGCAGTGTCCCGACAGCTAACAGCTGATGCAGTGTCCCGACAGGTAACAACTGATGCAGTGTCTCGACAGCTAACAACTGATGCAGTGTCCTCTCGACAGCTAACAACTGATGCAGTGTCCCGACAGCTAACAACTGATGCAGTGTCCTCTCGACAGCTAACAACTGATGCAGTGTTCTTCCGACAGCTAACAACTGATGCAGTGTCTTCTCGACAGTTAAAACTGATGCAGTGATTCGACATCTAACAACTGATGCAGTGTCCTCTCGACAGCTAACAACTGATGCAGTGATTCGACAGCTAACAACTGATGCAGTGTCCTCTCGACAGCTAACAACTGATGCAGTGATTCGACATCTAACAACTGATACAGTGTCCTCTCGACAGCTAACAACTGATGCAGTGTCCCGACAGCTAACAACTGATGCAGTGTCCTATCGGCACCTAACAACTGATGCAGTGTCCTCTCGACAGCTAACAACTGATGCAGTGTCCCGACAGCTAACAACTGATGCAGTGTCTCGACATCTAACAACTGATGCAGTGTCCCGACAGCTAACAACTGATACAGTCTCCCGACAGCTAACAACTGATGCAGTGTCCTCTCGACAGCTAACAACTGATGCAGTGTCCTCTCGACAGCTAACAATTGATGCAGTGTCTCGACAGCTAACAACTGATGCAGTGTCTCGGCAGCTAACAATAGATGCAGTGTCCTTCCGACAGCTAACAACTGATGCAGTGTCCTCTCGACAGCTAACAACTGATGCAGTGTCCTCTCGACAGCTAACAACTGATGCAGTGTCCCGACAGCTAACAACTGATGCAGTGTCTCGACAGCTGAGAAATGATGCAGTGATTCGACAGCTAACAATTGATGGAGTGTCTCGACAGCTAACAACTGATGCAGTGTCTCGACAGCTAACAACTGATGCAGTGTCCTTCCGAAAGCTAACAACTGATGCAGTGTCCTCTCGACAGGTAACAACTGATGCAGTGATTCGACATCTAACAACTGATGCAGTGTCCTCTCGACAGCTAACAACTGATGCAGTGATTCGACAGCTAACAACTGATGCAGTGTCCTCAGGACAGCTAACAACTAAAGCAGTGATTCGACATCTAACAACTGATACAGTGTCCTCTCGACAGCTAACAACTGATGCAGTGCTCAGACAGCTAACAACTGATGCAGTGTCCTCTCGACAGCTAACAAAATATGCAGTTTCCTCTCGACAGCTAACACCTGATGCAGTGTCCTTTCGACAGCTAACAACTGATGCAGTGTCCTCTCGACAGCTAACAAAATATGCAGTTTCTTCTCGACAGCTAACAACTGGTGCAGTGTCCTCCCGACAGATAACAACTGATGCAGTGTCCTCTCGACAGCTAACAACTGATGCAGTGTTCCGACAGCTAACAACTGATGCAGTGTCCCCTCGACAGCTAACAACTGATACAGTGTCCCAACAGCTAATAACTGATGCAGTGTCCCGAAAGCTAACAACTGATGCAGTGTCTCGACAGCTAACAACTGATGCAGTGTCCCGAAAGCTAACAACTGATGCAGTGTCTCGACAGCTAACAACTGATGCAGTGTCCCGAAAGCTAACAACTGATGCAGTGTCTCGACAGCTAACAACTGATGCAGTGTCCCAACAGCTAACAACTGATGCAGTGTCCCGAAAGCTAACAACTGATGCAGTGTCTAGACAGCTAACAACTGATGCAGTGTCTCGACAGCTAACAACTGATGCAATGTCCTCTCGACAGCTAGCAACTGATTCAGTGTCCTCTCGACAGCTAACAACTGATGCAGTGTCCCGACAGCTAACAACTTATGCAGTGTCCTCTCGACAGCTAACAACTGATGCAGTGTCCCGACAGCTAACAACTGATGCAGTGCCTCGACAGCTAACAACTGCTGCAGTGTCCCGACAGCTAACAACTGATGCAGTGTCTCGACAGCTAACAACTGATGCAGTGTCCTCTCGACAGCTAACAACTGATGCAGTGTCCCAACAGCTAACAACTGATGCAGTGTCCTCTCGAAAGCTAAAAACTGATGCAGTGTCCTCTAGACAGCTAACAAATTATGCAGTGTCCCGACAGCTAACAACTGATGCAGTGTCCTCTCGACAGCTAACAACTGATGCAGTGTCCTGACAGCTGACAACTGACGCAGTGTCCCGACAGCTAACAACTGATGCAGTGTCTCGCCATCTAACAACTGATGCAGTGTCCCAACAGCTAACAGCTGATGCAGTGTCCCAACAGCTAACAACTGATGCAGTGTCCTCTCGACAGCTAACAACTGATGCAGTGTCCCGACAGCTAACAACTGATGCAGTGTCCTCTTGACAGCTAACAACTGATGCAGTGTCCTCTCGACAGCTAACAACTGATGCAGTGTCCCCACAGCTAACAACTTATGCATTGTTCTCTTGACAGCTAACAACTGATGCAGTGTCCTCTCGACAGCTAACAACTGATGCAGTGTCCCGACATCTAACAACTGATGCAGTGTCCCGACAGCTAACAACTGATGCAGTGCTCAGACAGCTAACAACTTATGCAGTGCTCAGACAGCTAACAACTGATGCAGTGTCCTCTCGACAGCTAACAACTGATGCAGTGTCTTCTCGACAGCTAACATCTGATGCAGTGTCTCGACAGCTAACAACTGATGCAGTGTCCACGCAGGTAACAACTGATGCAGTGTCCTCTCGACAGCTAACAACTTATGCAGTGTCCTCTCGACAGCTAACAACTGATGTAGTGTCCTTTCGACAGCTAACAACTGATGAAGTGTCCTCTCGACAGCTAACAACTGATGCAATGTCCTCTATACAGCTAACAACTTATGCAGTGTCCTCTCGACAGCTAACAACTGATGCAGTGTCCTCTGGACAGCTAACAACTGATGCAGTGTCCCGACATCTAACAACTGATGCAGTGTCCCAACAGCTAACAACTGATGCAGTGTCCTCTCGACAGCTAACAACTGATGCAGTGTCCCGACAGCTAACAACTGATGCAGTGTCCCAACAGCTAACAACTGATGCAGTGTCCTCTCGACAGCTAACAACTGATGCAGTGTCCCGACAGCTAGCAACTGATGCAGTGTCCTCTCGACAGCTAACAACTGATGCAGTGTCCTCTCGACAGCTAACAACTGATGTAGTGTCCTCTCGACAGCTAACAACTGATGCAGTGTCCCGACAGCTAACAACTGATGCAGTGTCCTCTCGACAGCTAACAACTGATGCAGTGTCCCGACAGCTAACAACTGATGCAGTGTCCTCTCGAAATCTAACAACTGATGCAGTGTCCCGACAGCTAACAACTGATGCAGTGTCTCGACAGCTAACAACTGATGCAGTGTCCAGGCAGCTAACAGCTGATGCAGTGTCTCGACAGCTAACAACTGATGCAGTGTCTCGACAGCTAACAACTGATGCAGTGTCCTTCCGACAGCTAACAACTGATGCAGTGTCCTCTCGACAGCTAACAACTGATGCAGTGATTCGACAGCTAACAACTGATGCAGTGTCCTCTCGACAGCTAACAACTGATGCAGTGTCTCGACAGCTAACAACTGATGCAGTGTCCTCTCGACAGCTAACAACTGATGCAGTGTCCCGACAGCTAACAACTGATGCAATGTCCTCTCGACAGCTAACAACTGATGCAGTGTTCTTCCGACAGCTAACAACTGATGCAGTGTCCTCTCGACAGCTAAAAACTGATGCAGTGATTCGACATCTAACAACTGATGCAGTGTCCTCTCGACAGCTAACAACTGATGCAGTGATTCGACAGCTAACAACTGATGCAGTGTCCTCTCGACAGCTAACAACTGATGCAGTGATTCGACATCTAACAACTGATACAGTGTCCTCGCGACAGTTAACAACTGATGCAGTGTCCCGACAGCTAACAACTGATGCAGTGTCCTCTCGGCAGCTAACAACTGATGCAGTGTCCTCTCGACAGCTAACAACTGATGCAGTGTCCCGACAGCTAACAACTGATGCAGTGTCTCGACATCTAACAACTGATTCAGTGTCCCGACAGCTAACAACTGATACAGTGTCCCGACAGCTAACAACTGATGCAGTGTCCTCTCGACAGCTAACAACTGATGCAGTGTCCTCTCGACAGCTAACAATTGATGCAGTGTCTCGACAGCTAACAACTGATGCAGTGTCTCGGCAGCTAACAATAGATGCAGTGTTCTCTCGACAGCTAACAACTGATGCAGTGTCCTTCCGACAGCTAACAACTGATGCAGTGTCCTCTCGACAGCTAACAACTGATGCAGTGTCCTCTCGACAGCTAACAACTGATGCAGTGTCCCGACAGCTAACAACTGATGCAGTGTCTCGACAGCTGAGAAATGATGCAGTGATTCGACAGCTAACAACTGATGGAGTGTCTCGACAGCTAACAACTGATGCAGTGTCTCGACAGCTAACAACTGATGCAGTGTCCTTCCGACAGCTAACAACTGATGCAGTGTCCTCTCGACAGGTAACAACTGATGCAGTGATTCGACATCTAACAACTGATGCAGTGTCCTCTCGACAGCTAACAACTGATGCAGTGATTCGACAGCTAACAACTGATGCAGTGTCCTCAGGACAGCTAACAACTAAAGCAGTGATTCGACATCTAACAACTGATACAGTGTCCTCTCGACAGCTAACAACTGATGCAGTGCTCAGACAGCTAACAACTGATGCAGTGTCCTCTCGACAGCTAACAAAATATGCAGTTTCTTCTCGACAGCTAACAACTGGTGCAGTGTCCTCCCGACAGATAACAACTGATGCAGTGTCCTCTCGACAGCTAACAACTGATGCAGTGTTCCGACAGCTAACAACTAATGCAGTGTCCCCACGACAGCTAACAACTGATGCAGTGTCCCAACAGCTAATAACTGATGCAGTGTCCCGACAACTAACAACTGATGCAGTGTCTCGACAGCTAACAACTGTTGCAGTGTCCCGAAAGCTAACAACTGATGCAGTGTCTCGACAGCTAACAACTGATGCAGTGTCCCGAAAGCTAACAACTGATGCAGTGTCTCGACAGCTAACAACTGATGCAGTGTCCCGAAAGCTAACAACTGATGCAGTGTCTCGACAGCTAACAACTGATGCAGTGTATTCTCGACAGCTAACAACTGATGCAGTGTCTAGACAGCTAACAACTGATGCAGTGTCCCAACAGCTAACAACTGAAGCAGTGTCCCGAAAGCTAACAACTGATGCAGTGTCTAGACAGCTAACAACTGATGCAGTGTCTCGACAGCTAACAACTGATGCAGTGTCCTCTCGACAGCTAGCAACTGATGCAGTGTCCTCTCGACAGCTAGCAACTGATTCAGTGTCCTCTCGACAGCTAACAACTGATGCAGTGTCCCGACAGCTAACAACTGATGCAGTGTCCTCTCGACAGCTAGCAACTGATGCAGTGTCCCGACAGCGAACAACTGATGCAGTGCCTCGACAGCTAACAACTGCTGCAGTGTCCCGACTGCTAACAACTGATGCAGTGTCTCGACAGCTAACAACTGATGCAGTGTCCTCTCGACAGCTAACAACTGATGCAGTGTCCCAACAGCTAATAACTGATGCAGTGTCCTCTCGAAAGCTAAAAACTGATGCAGTGTCCTCTAGACAGCTAACAAACTATGCAGTGTCCCGACAGCTAACAACTGATGCAGTGTCTCGAAATCTAACAACTGATGCAGTGTCCCGACAGCTAACAACTGATGCAGTGTCCTCTCGACAGCTAACAACTGATGCAGTGTCCTGACAGCTGACAACTGACGCAGTGTCCCGACAGCTAGCAACTGATGCAGTGTCTCGCCATCTAACAACTGATGCAGTGTCCCAACAGCTAACAGCTGATGCAGTGTCCCAACAGCTAACAACTGATGCAGTGTCCTCTCGACAGCTAACAACTGATGCAGTGTCCCGACAGCTAACAACTGATGCAGTGTCCTCTTGACAGCTAACAACTGATGCAGTGTCCTCTCGACAGCTAACAACTGATGCAGTGTCCCGACAGCTAACAACTGATGCAGTGTCCTCTTGACAGCTAACAACTGATGCAGTGTCCTCTCGACAGCTAACAACTGATGCAGTGTCCCGACAGCTAACAACTGATGCAGTGTCCCGACAGCTAACAACTGATGCAGTGCTCAGACAGCTAACAACTTATGCAGTGCTCAGACAGCTAACAACTGATGCAGTGTCCTCTCGACAGCTAACAACTGATGCAGTGTCCTCTCGACAGCTAACATCTGATGCAGTGTCTCGACAGCTAACAACTGATGCAGTGTCCACGCAGGTAACAACTGATGCAGTGTCCTCTCGACAGCTAACAACTTATGCAGTGTCCTCTCGACAGCTAACAACTGATGTAGTGTCCTCTATACAGCTAACAACTTATGCAGTGTCCTCTCGACAGCTAACAACTGATGCAGTGTCCTCTCGACAGCTAACAACTGATGCAGTGTCCCGACATCTAACAACTGATGCAGTGTCCCAACAGCTAACAACTGATGCAGTGTCCTCTCGACAGCTAACAACTGATGCAGTGTCCCGACAGCTAACAACTGATGCAGTGTCCCAACAGCTAACAACTGATGCAGTGTCCTCTCGACAGCTAACAACTGATGCAGTGTCCCGACAGCTAACAACTGATGCAGTGTCCTCTCGACAGCTAACAACTGATGCAGTGTCCTCTCGACAGCTAACAACTGATGCAGTGTCCCGACAACTAACAACTGATGCAGTGTCCTCTCGACAGCTAACAACTGATGTAGTGTCCTCTCGACAGCTAACAACTGATGCAGTGTCCCGACAGCTAACAACTGATGCAGTGTCCTCGCGACAGCTAACAACTGATGCAGTGTCCCGACAGCTAACAACTGATGCAGTGTCCCGACAGCTAACAACTGATGCAGTGTCTCGACAGCTAACAACTGATGCAGTGTCCCGAGAGCTAACAACTGATGCAGTGTCTCGACAGCTAACAACTGATGCAGTGTCTCGACAGCTAACAACTGATGCAGTGTCCTTCCGACAGCTAACAACTGATGCAGTGTCCTCTCGACAGCTAACAACTGATGCAGTGATTCGACAGCTAACAACTGATGCAGTGTCCTCTCGACAGCTAACAACTGATGCAGTGATTCGACATCTAACAACTGATACAGTGTCCTCTCGACAGCTAACAACTGTTGCAGTGTCCCGACAGCTAACAACTGATGCAGTGTCCTCTCGACAGCTAACAAATGATGCAGTGTCCTCTCGACAGCTAACAACTGATGCAGTGTACCGACAGCTAACAACTGATGCAGTGTCCTCTCGACAGCTAACAACTGATGCAGTGTCCTCTCGACAGCTAACAACTGATACAGTGTCCCGACAGCTAACAACTGATGCAGTGTCCTCTCGACAGCTAACAACTGATGCAGTGTCCTCTCGACAGCTAACAACTGATGCAGTGTCCCGACAGCTAACAACTGATGCAGTGTCCTCTCGACAGCTAACAACTGATGCAGTGTCCCGACAGCTAACAACTGATGCAGTGTCCTCTCGAAAGCTAACAACTGATGCAGTATCCCGACAGCTAACAACTGATGCAGTGTCCCGACAGCTAACAACTGATGCAGTGCTCAGACAGCTAACAACTTATGCAGTGCTCAGACAGCTAACAACTGATGCAGTGTCCTCTCGACAGCTAACAACTGATGCAGTGTCCTCTCGACAGCTAACATCTGATGCAGTGTCTCGACAGCTAACAACTGATGCAGTGTCCACGCAGGTAACAACTGATGCAGTGTCCTCTCGACAGCTAACAACTTATGCAGTGTCGTCTCGACAGCTAACAACTGATGTAGTGTCTCGACAGCTAACAACTGATGCAGTGTCCCGACAGCTAACAACTGATGCAGTGTCTCGACAGCTAACAACTGATGCAGTGTCTCGACAGCTAACAACTGATGCAGTGTCCTTCCGACAGCTAACAACTGATGCAGTGTCCTCTAGACAGCTAAAAACTGATGCAGTGATTCGACATCTAACAACTGATGCAGTGTCCTCTCGACAGCTAACATCTGATGCAGTGTCTCGACAGCTAACAACTGATGCAGTGTCTCGACAGCTAACAACTGATGCAGTGTCCATGCAGGTAATAACTGATGCAGTGTCCTCTCGACAGCTAACAACTTATGCAGTGTCCTCTCGACAGCTAACAACTGATGTAGTGTCCTCTCGACAGCTACCAACTGATGAAGTGTCCTCTCGACAGCTAACAACTGATGCAATGTCCTCTATACAGCTAACAACTTATGCAGTGTCCTCTCGACAGCTAACAACTGATGCAGTGTCCTCTCGACAGCTAACAACTGATGCAGTGTCCCGACATCTAACAACTGATGCAGTGTCCCAACAGCTAACAACTGATGCAGTGTCCTCTCGACAGCTAACAACTGATGCAGTGTCCCGACAGCTAACAACTGATGCAGTGTCCCAACAGCTAACAACTGATGCAGTGTCCTCTCGACAGCTAACAACTGATGCAGTGTCCCGACAGCTAACAACTGATGCAGTGTCCTCTCGACAGCTAACAACTGATGCAGTGTCCTCTCGACAGCTAACAACTGATGCAGTGTCCCGACAGCTAACAACTGATGCAGTGTCCTCTCGACAGCTAACAACTGATGTAGTGTCCTCTCGACAGCTAAAAACTGATGCAGTGTCCTCTCGACAGCTAACAACGGATGCAGTGTCCCGACAGCTAACAACTGATGCAGTGTCCTCTCGAAAGCTAACAACTGATGCAGTGTCCCGACAGCTAACAACTGATGCAGTGTCTCGACAGCTAACAACTGATGCAGTGTCCCGACAGCTAACAACTGATGCAGTGTCTCGACAGCTAACAACTGATGCAGTGTCTCGACAGCTAACAACTGATGCAGTGTCCTTCCGACAGCTAACAACTGATGCAGTGTCCTCTCGACAGCTAACAACTGATGCAGTGATTCGACAGCTAACAACTGATGCAGTGTCCTCTCGACAGCTAACAACTGATGCAGTGATTCGACATCTAACAACTGATACAGTGTCCTCTCGACAGCTAACAACTGTTGCAGTGTCCCAACAGCTAACAACTGATGCAGTGTCCTCTCGACAGCTAACAACTGATGCAGTGTCCCGACAGCTAACAACTGATGCAGTGTCCCGACAGCTAACAACTGATGCAGTGTCTCGACAGCTAACAACTGATGTAGTGTCCCGACAGCTAACAACTGATGCAGTGTCTCGACAGCTAACAACTGATGCAGTGTCTCGACAGCTAACAACTGATGCAGTGTCTCGACATCTAACAACTGATGCAGTGTCCTTCCGACAGCTAACAACTGATGCAGTGTCCTCTCGACAGCTAACAACTGATGCAGTGATTCGACAGCTAACAACTGATGCAGTGTCCTCTCGACAGCTAACAACTGATGCAGTGATTCGACATCTAACAACTGATACAGTGTCCTCTCGACAGCTAACAACTGTTGCAGTGTCCCGACAGCTAACAACTGATGCAGTGCTCAGACAGCTAACAACTTATGCAGTGCTCAGACAGCTAACAACTGATGCAGTGTCCTCTCGACAGCTAACAACTGATGCAGTGATTCGACAGCTAACAACTGATGCAGTGTCCTCTCGACAGCTAACAACTGATGCAGTGATTCGACATCTAACAACTGATGCAGTATCCCGACAGCTAACAACTGATGCAGTGTCCCGACAGCTAACAACTGATGCAGTGCTCAGACAGCTAACAACTTATGCAGTGCTCAGACAGCTAACAACTGATGCAGTGTCCTCTCGACAGCTAACAACTGATGCAGTGTCCTCTCGACAGCTAACATCTGATGCAGTGTCTCGACAGCTAACAACTGATGCAGTGTCCACGCAGGTAACAACTGATGCAGTGTCCTCTCGACAGCTAACAACTTATGCAGTGTCCTCTCGACAGCTAACAACTGATGTAGTGTCCTCTCGACAGCTATCAACTGATGAAGTGTCCTCTCGACAGCTAACAACTGATGCAATGTCCTCTATACAGCTAACAACTTATGCAGTGTCCTCTCGACAGCTAACAACTGATGCAGTGACCTCTCGACAGCTAACAACTGATGCAGTGTCCCGACATCTAACAACTGATGCAGTGTCCCAACAGCTAACAACTGATGCAGTGTCCTCTCGACAGCTAACAACTGATGCAGTGTCCCGACAGCTAACAACTGATGCAGTGTCCTCTCGACAGCTAACAACTGATGCAGTGTCCTCTCGACAGCTAACAACTGATGCAGTGTCCCGACAACTAACAACTGATGCAGTGTCCTCTCGACAGCTAACAACTGATGTAGTGTCCTCTCGACAGCTAACAACTGATGCAGTGTCCCGACAGCTAACAACTGATGCAGTGTCCTCGCGACAGCTAACAACTGATGCAGTGTCCCGACAGCTAACAACTGATGCAGTGTCCCGACAGCTAACAACTGATGCAGTGTCTCGACAGCTAACAACTGATGCAGTGTCCCGACAGCTAACAACTGATGCAGTGTCTCGACAGCTAACAACTGATGCAGTGTCTCGACAGCTAACAACTGATGCAGTGTCCTTCCGACAGCTAACAACTGATGCAGTGTCCTCTCGACAGCTAACAACTGATGCAGTGATTCGACAGCTAACAACTGATGCAGTGTCCTCTCGACAGCTAACAACTGATGCAGTGATTCGACATCTAACAACTGATACAGTGTCCTCTCGACAGCTAACAACTGTTGCAGTGTCCCGACAGCTAACAACTGATGCAGTGTCCTCTCGACAGCTAACAAATGATGCAGTGTCCTCTCGACAGCTAACAACTGATGCAGTGTACCGACAGCTAACAACTGATGCAGTGTCCTCTCGACAGCTAACAACTGATGCAGTGTCCTCTCGACAGCTAACAACTGATGCAGTGTCCCGACAGCTAACAACTGATGCAGTGTCCTCTCGACAGCTAACAACTGATGCAGTGTCCTCTCGACAGCTAACAACTGATGCAGTGTCCCGACAGCTAACAACTGATGCAGTGTCCTCTTGACAGCTAACAACTGATGCAGTGTCCCGACAGCTAACAACTGATGCAGTGTCCTCTCGAAAGCTAACAACTGATGCAGTATCCCGACAGCTAACAACTGATGCAGTGTCCCGACAGCTAACAACTGATGCACTGCTCAGACAGCTAACAACTTATGCAGTGCTCAGACAGCTAACAACTGATGCAGTGTCCTCTCAACAGCTAACAACTGATGCAGTGTCCTCTCGACAGCTAACATCTGATGCAGTGTCTCGACAGCTAACAACTGATGCAGTGTCCACGCAGGTAACAACTGATGCAGTGTCCTCTCGACAGCTAACAACTTATGCAGTGTCGTCTCGACAGCTAACAACTGATGTAGTGTCTCGACAGCTAACAACTGATGCAGTGTCCCGACAGCTAAATACTGATGCAGTGTCTCGACAGCTAACAACTGATGCAGTGTCTCGACAGCTAACAACTGATGCAGTGTCCTTCCGACAGCTAACAACTGATGCAGTGTCCTCTAGACAGCTAAAAACTGATGCAGTGATTCGACATCTAACAACTGATGCAGTGTCCTCTCGACAGCTAACATCTGATGCAGTGTCTCGACAGCTAACAACTGATGCAGTGTCTCGACAGCTAACAACTGATGCAGTGTCCATGCAGGTAACAACTGATGCAGTGTCCTCTCGACAGCTAACAACTTATGCAGTGTCCTCTCGACAGCTAACAACTGATGTAGTGTCCTCTCGACAGCTAACAACTGATGAAGTGTCCTCTCGACAGCTAACAACTGATGCAATGTCCTCTATACAGCTAACAACTTATGCAGTGTCCTCTCGACAGCTAACAACTGATGCAGTGTCCTCTCGACAGCTAACAACTGATGCAGTGTCCCGACATCTAACAACTGATGCAGTGTCCCAACAGCTAACAACTGATACAGTGTCCTCTCGACAGCTAACAACTGATGCAGTGTCCCGACAGCTAACAACTGATGCAGTGTCCCAACAGCTAACAACTGATGCAGTGTCCTCTCGACAGCTAACAACTGATGCAGTGTCCCGACAGCTAACAACTGATGCAGTGTCCTCTCGACAGCTAACAACTGATGCAGTGTCCTCTCGACAGCTAACAACTGATGCAGTGTCCCGACAGCTAACAACTGATGCAGTGTCCTCTCGACAGCTAACAACTGATGTAGTGTCCTCTCGACAGCTAACAACTGATGCAGTGTCCTCTCGACAGCTAACAACGGATGCAGTGTCCCGACAGCTAACAACTGATGCAGTGTCCTCTCGAAAGCTAACAACTGATGCAGTGTCCCGACAGCTAACAACTGATGCAGTGTCCCGACAGCTAACAACTGATGCAGTGTCTCGACAGCTAACAACTGATGCAGTGTCCCGACAGCTAACAACTGATGCAGTGTCCTCTCGACAGCTAACAACTGATGCAGTGTCCTCTCGACAGCTAACAACTGATGCAGTGTCCCGACAGCTAACAACTGATGCAGTGTCCTCTCGACAGCTAACAACTGATGCAGTGTCCCGACAGCTAACAACTGATGCAGTGTCCTCTCGAAAGCTAACAACTGATGCAGTATCCCGACAGCTAACAACTGATGCAGTGTCCCGACAGCTAACAACTGATGCAGTGCTCAGACAGCTAACAACTTATGCAGTGCTCAGACAGCTAACAACTGATGCAGTGTCCTCTCGACAGCTAACAACTGATGCAGTGTCCTCTCGACAGCTAACATCTGATGCAGTGTCTCGACAGCTAACAACTGATGCAGTGTCCACGCAGGTAACAACTGATTCAGTGTCCTCTCGACAGCTAACAACTTATGCAGTGTCGTCTCGACAGCTAACAACTGATGTAGTGTCTCGACAGCTAACAACTGATGCAGTGTCCCGACAGCTAAATACTGATGCAGTGTCTCGACAGCTAACAACTGATGCAGTGTCTCGACAGCTAACAACTGATGCAGTGTCCTTCCGACAGCTAACAACTGATGCAGTGTCCTCTAGACAGCTAAAAACTGATGCAGTGATTCGACATCTAACAACTGATGCAGTGTCCTCTCGACAGCTAACATCTGATGCAGTGTCTCGACAGCTAACAACTGATGCAGTGTCTCGACAGCTAACAACTGATGCAGTGTCCATGCAGGTAACAACTGATGCAGTGTCCTCTCGACAGCTAACAACTTATGCAGTGTCCTCTCGACAGCTAACAACTGATGTAGTGTCCTCTCGACAGCTAACAACTGATGAAGTGTCCTCTCGACAGCTAACAACTGATGCAATGTCCTCTATACAGCTAACAACTTATGCAGTGTCCTCTCGACAGCTAACAACTGATGCAGTGTCCTCTCGACAGCTAACAACTGATGCAGTGTCCCGACATCTAACAACTGATGCAGTGTCCCAACAGCTAACAACTGATACAGTGTCCTCTCGACATCTAACAACTGATGCAGTGTCCCGACAGCTAACAACTGATGCAGTGTCCCAACAGCTAACAACTGATGCAGTGTCCTCTCGACAGCTAACAACTGATGCAGTGTCCCGACAGCTAACAACTGATGCAGTGTCCTCTCGACAGCTAACAACTGATGCAGTGTCCTCTCGACAGCTAACAACTGATGCAGTGTCCCGACAGCTAACAACTGATGCAGTGTCCTCTCGACAGCTAACAACTGATGTAGTGTCCTCTCGACAGCTAACAACTGATGCAGTGTCCTCTCGACAGCTAACAACGGATGCAGTGTCCCGACAGCTAACAACTGATGCAGTGTCCTCTCGAAAGCTAACAACTGATGCAGTGTCCCGACAGCTAACAACTGATGCAGTGTCCCGACAGCTAACAACTGATGCAGTGTCTCGACAGCTAACAACTGATGCAGTGTCCCGACAACTAACAACTGATGCAGTGTCTCGACAGCTAACAACTGATGCAGTGTCTCGACAGCTAACAACTGATGCAGTGTCCTTCCGACAGCTAACAACTGATGCAGTGTCCTCTCGACAGCTAACAACTGATGCAGTGATTCGACAGCTAACAACTGATGCAGTGTCCTCTCGACAGCTAACAACTGATGCAGTGATTCGACATCTAACAACTGATACAGTGTCCTCTCGACAGCTAACAACTGTTGCAGTGTCCCGACAGCTAACAACTGATGCAGTGTCCTCTCGACAGCTAACAACTGATGCAGTGTCCCGACAGCTAACAACTGATGCAGTGTCCCGACAGCTAACAACTGATGCAGTGTCTCGACAGCTAACAACTGATGCAGTGTCCCGACAGCTAACAACTGATGCAGTGTCTCGACATCTAACAACTGATTCAGTGTCCTTCCGACAGCTAACAACTGATGCAGTGTCCTCTCGACAGCTAACAACTGATGCAGTGATTCGACAGCTAACAACTGATGCAGTGTCCTCTCGACAGCTAACAACTGATGCAGTGATTCGACATCTAACAACTGATACAGTGTCCTCTCGACAGCTAACAACTGTTGCAGTGTCCCGACAGCTAACAACTGATGCAGTGTCCTCTCGACAGCTAACAACTGATGCAGTGTCCTCTCGACAGCTAACAATGATGCAGTGTACCGACAGCTAACAACTGATGCAGTGTCCTCTCGGCAGCTAACAACTGATGCAGTGTCCTCTCGACAGCTAACAACTGATGCAGTGTCCCGACAGCTAACAACTGATGCAGTGTCCTCTCGACAGCTAACAACTGATGCAGTGTCCTCTCGACAGCTAACAACTGATGCAGTGTCCCGACAGCTAACAACTGATGCAGTGTCCTCTCGACAGCTAACAACTGATGCAGTGTCCCGACAGCTAACAACTGATGCATTGTCCTCTCGAAAGCTAACAACTGATGCAGTATCCCGACAGCTAACAACTGATGCAGTGTCCCGACAGCTAACAACTGATGCAGTGTCTCGACAGCTAACAACTGATGCAGTGTCCCGACAGCTAACAACTGATGCAGTGTCTCGACAGCTAACAACTGATGCAGTGTCTCGACAGCTAACAACTGATGCAGTGTCCTTCCGACAGCTAACAACTGATACAGTGTCCTCTCGACAGCTAAAAACTGATGCAGTGATTCGACATCTAACAACTGATGCAGTGTCCTCTCGACAGCTAACAACTGATGCAGTGATTCGACAGCTAACAACTGATGCAGTGTCCTCTCGACAGCTAACAACTGATGCAGTGATTCGACATCTAACAACTGATGCATGTCCTCTAGACAGCTAACAACTGATGCAGTGTCCCGACAGCTAACAACTGATGCAGTGTCCTCTCGACAGCTAACAACTGATGCAGTGTCCTCTCGACAGCTAACAACTGATACAGTGTCCCGAAAGCTAACAACTGATGCAGTGTCTCGACATCTAACAACTGATGCAGTGTCCCGACAGCTAACAACTGATACAGTGTCCCGACAGCTAACAACTGATGCAGTGTCCTCTCGACTGCTAACAACTGATGCAGTGTCCCGACAGCTAACAACTGATGCAGTGTCCCAACAGCTAACAACTGATGCAGTGTCCTCTCGACAGCTAACAACTGATGCAGTGTCCCGACAGCTAACAACTGATGCAGTGTCTCGACAGCTAACAACTGATGCAGTGTCTCGACAGCTAACAACTGATGCAGTGTCCTTCCGACAGCTAACAACTGATGCAGTGTCCTCTCGACAGCTAACAACTGATGCAGTGATTCGACAGCTAACAACTGATGCAGTGTCCTCTCGACAGCTAACAACTGATGCAGTGATTCGACATCTAACAACTGATACAGTGTCCTCTCGACAGCTAACAACTGTTGCAGTGTCCCGACAGCTAACAACTGATGCAGTGTCCTCTCGACAGCTAACAAATGATGCAGTGTCCTCTCGACAGCTAACAACTGATGCAGTGTACCGACAGCTAACAACTGATGCAGTGTCCTCTCGACAGCTAACAACTGATGCAGTGTCCTCTCGACAGCTAACAACTGATGCAGTGTCCCGACAGCTAACAACTGATGCAGTGTCCTCTCGACAGCTAACAACTGATGCAGTGTCCTCTCGACAGCTAACAACTGATGCAGTGTCCCGACAGCTAACAACTGATGCAGTGTCCTCTTGACAGCTAACAACTGATGCAGTGTCCCGACAGCTAACAACTGATGCAGTGTCCTCTCGAAAGCTAACAACTGATGCAGTATCCCGACAGCTAACAACTGATGCAGTGTCCCGACAGCTAACAACTGATGCACTGCTCAGACAGCTAACAACTTATGCAGTGCTCAGACAGCTAACAACTGATGCAGTGTCCTCTCAACAGCTAACAACTGATGCAGTGTCCTCTCGACAGCTAACATCTGATGCAGTGTCTCGACAGCTAACAACTGATGCAGTGTCCACGCAGGTAACAACTGATGCAGTGTCCTCTCGACAGCTAACAACTTATGCAGTGTCGTCTCGACAGCTAACAACTGATGTAGTGTCTCGACAGCTAACAACTGATGCAGTGTCCCGACAGCTAAATACTGATGCAGTGTCTCGACAGCTAACAACTGATGCAGTGTCTCGACAGCTAACAACTGATGCAGTGTCCTTCCGACAGCTAACAACTGATGCAGTGTCCTCTAGACAGCTAAAAACTGATGCAGTGATTCGACATCTAACAACTGATGCAGTGTCCTCTCGACAGCTAACATCTGATGCAGTGTCTCGACAGCTAACAACTGATGCAGTGTCTCGACAGCTAACAACTGATGCAGTGTCCATGCAGGTAACAACTGATGCAGTGTCCTCTCGACAGCTAACAACTTATGCAGTGTCCTCTCGACAGCTAACAACTGATGTAGTGTCCTCTCGACAGCTAACAACTGATGAAGTGTCCTCTCGACAGCTAACAACTGATGCAATGTCCTCTATACAGCTAACAACTTATGCAGTGTCCTCTCGACAGCTAACAACTGATGCAGTGTCCTCTCGACAGCTAACAACTGATGCAGTGTCCCGACATCTAACAACTGATGCAGTGTCCCAACAGCTAACAACTGATACAGTGTCCTCTCGACAGCTAACAACTGATGCAGTGTCCCGACAGCTAACAACTGATGCAGTGTCCCAACAGCTAACAACTGATGCAGTGTCCTCTCGACAGCTAACAACTGATGCAGTGTCCCGACAGCTAACAACTGATGCAGTGTCCTCTCGACAGCTAACAACTGATGCAGTGTCCTCTCGACAGCTAACAACTGATGCAGTGTCCCGACAGCTAACAACTGATGCACTGTCCTCTCGACAGCTAACAACTGATGTAGTGTCCTCTCGACAGCTAACAACTGATGCAGTGTCCTCTCGACAGCTAACAACGGATGCAGTGTCCCGACAGCTAACAACTGATGCAGTGTCCTCTCGAAAGCTAACAACTGATGCAGTGTCCCGACAGCTAACAACTGATGCAGTGTCCCGACAGCTAACAACTGATGCAGTGTCTCGACAGCTAACAACTGATGCAGTGTCCCGACAGCTAACAACTGATGCAGTGTCCTCTCGACAGCTAACAACTGATGCAGTGTCCTCTCGACAGCTAACAACTGATGCAGTGTCCCGACAGCTAACAACTGATGCAGTGTCCTCTCGACAGCTAACAACTGATGCAGTGTCCCGACAGCTAACAACTGATGCAGTGTCCTCTCGAAAGCTAACAACTGATGCAGTATCCCGACAGCTAACAACTGATGCAGTGTCCCGACAGCTAACAACTGATGCAGTGCTCAGACAGCTAACAACTTATGCAGTGCTCAGACAGCTAACAACTGATGCAGTGTCCTCTCGACAGCTAACAACTGATGCAGTGTCCTCTCGACAGCTAACATCTGATGCAGTGTCTCGACAGCTAACAACTGATGCAGTGTCCACGCAGGTAACAACTGATTCAGTGTCCTCTCGACAGCTAACAACTTATGCAGTGTCGTCTCGACAGCTAACAACTGATGTAGTGTCTCGACAGCTAACAACTGATGCAGTGTCCCGACAGCTAAATACTGATGCAGTGTCTCGACAGCTAACAACTGATGCAGTGTCTCGACAGCTAACAACTGATGCAGTGTCCTTCCGACAGCTAACAACTGATGCAGTGTCCTCTAGACAGCTAAAAACTGATGCAGTGATTCGACATCTAACAACTGATGCAGTGTCCTCTCGACAGCTAACATCTGATGCAGTGTCTCGACAGCTAACAACTGATGCAGTGTCTCGACAGCTAACAACTGATGCAGTGTCCATGCAGGTAACAACTGATGCAGTGTCCTCTCGACAGCTAACAACTTATGCAGTGTCCTCTCGACAGCTAACAACTGATGTAGTGTCCTCTCGACAGCTAACAACTGATGAAGTGTCCTCTCGACAGCTAACAACTGATGCAATGTCCTCTATACAGCTAACAACTTATGCAGTGTCCTCTCGACAGCTAACAACTGATGCAGTGTCCTCTCGACAGCTAACAACTGATGCAGTGTCCCGACATCTAACAACTGATGCAGTGTCCCAACAGCTAACAACTGATACAGTGTCCTCTCGACATCTAACAACTGATGCAGTGTCCCGACAGCTAACAACTGATGCAGTGTCCCAACAGCTAACAACTGATGCAGTGTCCTCTCGACAGCTAACAACTGATGCAGTGTCCCGACAGCTAACAACTGATGCAGTGTCCTCTCGACAGCTAACAACTGATGCAGTGTCCTCTCGACAGCTAACAACTGATGCAGTGTCCCGACAGCTAACAACTGATGCAGTGTCCTCTCGACAGCTAACAACTGATGTAGTGTCCTCTCGACAGCTAACAACTGATGCAGTGTCCTCTCGACAGCTAACAACGGATGCAGTGTCCCGACAGCTAACAACTGATGCAGTGTCCTCTCGAAAGCTAACAACTGATGCAGTGTCCCGACAGCTAACAACTGATGCAGTGTCCCGACAGCTAACAACTGATGCAGTGTCTCGACAGCTAACAACTGATGCAGTGTCCCGACAACTAACAACTGATGCAGTGTCTCGACAGCTAACAACTGATGCAGTGTCTCGACAGCTAACAACTGATGCAGTGTCCTTCCGACAGCTAACAACTGATGCAGTGTCCTCTCGACAGCTAACAACTGATGCAGTGATTCGACAGCTAACAACTGATGCAGTGTCCTCTCGACAGCTAACAACTGATGCAGTGATTCGACATCTAACAACTGATACAGTGTCCTCTCGACAGCTAACAACTGTTGCAGTGTCCCGACAGCTAACAACTGATGCAGTGTCCTCTCGACAGCTAACAACTGATGCAGTGTCCCGACAGCTAACAACTGATGCAGTGTCCCGACAGCTAACAACTGATGCAGTGTCTCGACAGCTAACAACTGATGCAGTGTCCCGACAGCTAACAACTGATGCAGTGTCTCGACATCTAACAACTGATTCAGTGTCCTTCCGACAGCTAACAACTGATGCAGTGTCCTCTCGACAGCTAACAACTGATGCAGTGATTCGACAGCTAACAACTGATGCAGTGTCCTCTCGACAGCTAACAACTGATGCAGTGATTCGACATCTAACAACTGATACAGTGTCCTCTCGACAGCTAACAACTGTTGCAGTGTCCCGACAGCTAACAACTGATGCAGTGTCCTCTCGACAGCTAACAACTGATGCAGTGTCCTCTCGACAGCTAACAATGATGCAGTGTACCGACAGCTAACAACTGATGCAGTGTCCTCTCGGCAGCTAACAACTGATGCAGTGTCCTCTCGACAGCTAACAACTGATGCAGTGTCCCGACAGCTAACAACTGATGCAGTGTCCTCTCGACAGCTAACAACTGATGCAGTGTCCTCTCGACAGCTAACAACTGATGCAGTGTCCCGACAGCTAACAACTGATGCAGTGTCCTCTCGACAGCTAACAACTGATGCAGTGTCCCGACAGCTAACAACTGATGCATTGTCCTCTCGAAAGCTAACAACTGATGCAGTATCCCGACAGCTAACAACTGATGCAGTGTCCCGACAGCTAACAACTGATGCAGTGTCTCGACAGCTAACAACTGATGCAGTGTCCCGACAGCTAACAACTGATGCAGTGTCTCGACAGCTAACAACTGATGCAGTGTCTCGACAGCTAACAACTGATGCAGTGTCCTTCCGACAGCTAACAACTGATACAGTGTCCTCTCGACAGCTAAAAACTGATGCAGTGATTCGACATCTAACAACTGATGCAGTGTCCTCTCGACAGCTAACAACTGATGCAGTGATTCGACAGCTAACAACTGATGCAGTGTCCTCTCGACAGCTAACAACTGATGCAGTGATTCGACATCTAACAACTGATGCATGTCCTCTAGACAGCTAACAACTGATGCAGTGTCCCGACAGCTAACAACTGATGCAGTGTCCTCTCGACAGCTAACAACTGATGCAGTGTCCTCTCGACAGCTAACAACTGATACAGTGTCCCGAAAGCTAACAACTGATGCAGTGTCTCGACATCTAACAACTGATGCAGTGTCCCGACAGCTAACAACTGATACAGTGTCCCGACAGCTAACAACTGATGCAGTGTCCTCTCGACTGCTAACAACTGATGCAGTGTCCCGACAGCTAACAACTGATGCAGTGTCCCAACAGCTAACAACTGATGCAGTGTCCTCTCGACAGCTAACAACTGATGCAGTGTCCCGACAGCTAACAACTGATGCAGTGTCCTCTCGACAGCTAACAACTGATGCAGTGTCCTCTCGACAGCTAACAACTGATGCAGTGTCCCGAGAGCTAACAACTGATGCAGTGTCCTCTCGACAGCTAACAACTGATGTAGTGTCCTCTCGACAGCTAACAACTGATGCAGTGTCCTCTCGACAGCTAACAACTGATGCAGTGTCCCCACAGCTAACAACTGATGTAGTGTCCTCTCGAAAGCTAACAACTGATGCAGTGTCCCGACAGCTAACAACTGATGCAGTGTCCCGACAGCTAACAACTGATGCAGTGTCTCGACAGCTAACAACTGATGCAGTGTCTCGACATCTAACAACTGATGCAGTGTCCTTCCGACAGCTAACAACTGATGTAGTGTCCTCTCGACAGCTAACAACTGATGCAGTGATTCGACAGCTAACAACTGATGCAGTGTCCTCTCGACAGCTAACAACTGATGCAGTGATTCGACATCTAACAACTGATACAGTGTCCTCTCGACAGCTAACAACTCTTGCAGTGTCCCGACAGCTAACAACTGATGCAGTGTCCTCTCGACAGCTAACAACTGATGCAGTGTCCTCTCGACAGCTAACAATGATGCAGTGTACCGACAGCTAACAACTGATGCAGTGTCCTCTCGGCAGCTAACAACTGATGCAGTGTCCTCTCGACAGCTAACAACTGATGCAGTGTCCCGACAGCTAACAACTGATGCAGTGTCCTCTCGACAGCTAACAACTGATGCAGTGTCCTCTCGACAGCTAACAACTGATGCAGTGTCCCGACAGCTAACAACTGATGCAGTGTCCTCTCGACAGCTAACAACTGATGCAGTGTCCCGACAGCTAACAACTGATGCAGTGTCCTCTCGAAAGCTAACAACTGATGCAGTATCCCGACAGCTAACAACTGATGCAGTGTCCCGACAGCTAACAACTGATGCAGTGTCTCGACAGCTAACAACTGATGCAGTGTCCCGACAGCTAACAACTGATGCAGTGTCTCGACAGCTAACAACTGATGCAGTGTCTCGACAGCTAACAACTGATGCAGTGTCCTTCCGACAGCTAACAACTGATGCAGTGTCCTCTCGACAGCTAAAAACTGATGCAGTGATTCGACATCTAACAACTGATGCAGTGTCCTCTCGACAGCTAACAACTGATGCAGTGATTCGACAGCTAACAACTGATGCAGTGTCCTCTCGACAGCTAACAACTGATGCAGTGATTCGACATCTAACAACTGATGCAGTGTCCTCTCGACAGCTAACAACTGATGCAGTGTCCCGACAGCTAACAACTGATGCAGTGTCCTCTCGACAGCTAACAACTGATACAGTGTCCCGAAAGCTAACAACTGATGCAGTGTCTCGACATCTAACAACTGATGCAGTGTCCCGACAGCTAACAACTGATACAGTGTCCCGACAGCTAACAACTGATGCAGTGTCCCGACAGCTAACAACTGATGCAGTGTCCCAACAGCTAACAACTGATGCAGTGTCCTCTCGACAGCTAACAACTGATGCAGTGTCCCGACAGCTAACAACTGATGCAGTGTCCTCTCGACAGCTAACAACTGATGCAGTGTCCTCTCGACAGCTAACAACTGATGCAGTGTCCCGAGAGCTAACAACTGATGCAGTGTCCTCTCGACAGCTAACAACTGATGTAGTGTCCTCTCGACAGCTAACAACTGATGCAGTGTCCTCTCGACAGCTAACAACTGATGCAGTGTCCCGACAGCTAACAACTGATGTAGTGTCCTCTCGAAAGCTAACAACTGATGCAGTGTCCCGACAGCTAACAACTGATGCAGTGTCCCGACAGCTAACAACTGATGCAGTGTCTCGACAGCTAACAACTTATGCAGTGTCCCGACAGCTAACAACTGATGCAGTGTCTCGACAGCTAACAACTGATGCAGTGTCTCGACAGCTAACAACTGATGCAGTGTCCTTCCGACAGCTAACAACTGATGCAGTGTCCTCTCGACAGCTAACAACTGATGCAGTGATTGGACAGCTAACAACTGATGCAGTGTCCTCTCGACAGCTAACAACTGATGCAGTGTCCTCTCGACAGCTAACAACTGATGCAGTGTACCGACAGCTAACAACTGATGCAGTGTCCTCTCGGCAGCTAACAACTGATGCAGTGTCCTCTCGACAGCAAACAACTGATGCAGTGTCCCGACAGCTAACAACTGATGCAGTGTCCTCTCGACAGCTAACAACTGATGCAGTGTCCTCTCGACAGCTAACAACTGATGCAGTGTCCCGACAGCTAACAACTGATGCAGTGTCCTCTCGACAGCTAACAACTGATGCAGTGTCCCGACAGCTAACAACTGATGCAGTGTCCTCTCGAAAGCTAACAACTGATGCAGTATCCCGACAGCTAACAACTGATGCAGTGTCCCGACAGCTAACAACTGATGCAGTGTCTCGACAGCTAACAACTGATGCAGTGTCCCGACAGCTAACAACTGATGCAGTGTCTCGACAGCTAACAACTGATGCAGTGTCCTTCCGACAGCTAACAACTGATGCAGTGTCCTCTCGACAGCTAAAAACTGATGCAGTGATTCGACAGCTAACAACTGATGCAGTGTCCTCTCGACAGCTAACAACTGATGCAGTGTCCTCTCGACAGCTAACAACTGATGCAGTGATTCGACATCTAACAACTGATGCAGTGTCCTCTCGACAGCTAACAACTGATGCAGTGTCCCGACAGCTATCAACTGATGCAGTGTCCTCTCGACAGCTAACAACTGATGCAGTGTCCTCTCGACAGCTAACAACTGATGCAGTGTCCCGAAAGCTAACAACTGATGCAGTGTCTCGACATCTAACAACTGATGCAGTGTCCCGACAGCTAACAACTGATACATTGTCCCGACAGCTAACAATTGATGCAGTGTCCTCTCGACAGCTAACAACTGATGCAGTGTCCTCTCGACAGCTAACAATTGATGCAGTGTCTCGACAGCTAACAACTGATGCAGTGTCTCGACAGATAACAATAGATGCAGTGTCCTTCCGACAGCTAACAACTGATGCAGTGTCCTCTCGACAGCTAACAACTGATGCAGTGTCCTCTCGACAGCTAACAACTGATGCAGTGTCCCGACAGCTAACAACTGATGCAGTGTCTCGACAGCTAAGAAATGATGCAGTGATTCGACAGCTAACAACTGATGGAGTGTCTCGACAGCTAACAACTGATGCAGTGTCTCCACAGCTAACAACTGATGCAGTGTCCTTCCGACAGCTAACAACTGATGCAGTGTCCTCTCGACAGGTAACAACTGATGCAGTGATTCGACATCTAACAACTGATGCAGTGTCCTCTCGACAGCTAACATCTGATGCAGTGTCTCGACAGCTAACAACTGATGCAGTGTCTCGACAGCTAACAACTGATGCAGTGTCCACGCAGGTAACAACTGATGCAGTGTCCTCTCGACAGCTAACAACTTATGCAGTGTCCTCTCGACAGCTAACAACTGATGTAGTGTCCTCTCGACAGCTAACAACTGATGCAATGTCCTCTATACAGCTAACAACTTATGCAGTGTCCTCTCGACAGCTAACAACTGATGTAGTGTCCTCTCGACAGCTAAGAACTGATGCAGTGTCCCGACAGCTAACAACTGATGCAGTGTCTCGACATCTAACAACTGATGCAGTGTCCCAACAGCTAACAACTGATGCAGTGTCCTCTCGACAGCTAACAACTGATGCAGTGTCCCGACAGCTAACAACTGATGCAGTGTCCTCTCGACAGCTAACAACTGATGCAGTGTCCCGACAGCTAACAACTGATGCAGTGTCCTCTCGACAGCTAACAACTAATGCAGTGTCTCGACAGCTAACAACTGATGCAGTGTCCCCACAGCTAACAACTGATGCAGTGTCCTCTCGACAGCTAACAACTGATGCAGTGTCCCGACAGCTAACAACTGATGCAGTGTCCTCTCGTCAGCTAACAACTGATGCAGTGACCCGACAGCTAACAACTGATGCAGTGTCTCGACAGCTAACAACTGATGCAGTGTCCCGACAGCTAACAACTGATGCAGTGTCTCGACAGCTAACAACTGATGCAGTGTCTCGATAGCTAACAACTGATGCAGTGTCCTTCCGACAGCTAACAACTGATGCAGTGTCCTCTCGACAGCTAAAAACTGATGCAGTGATTCGACATCTAACAACTGATGCAGTGTCCTCTCGACAGCTAACAACTGATGCAGTGATTCGACAGCTAACAACTGATGCAGTGTCCTCTCGACAGATAACAACTGATGCAGTGATTCGACATCTAACAACTGATACAGTGTCCTCTCGACAGCTAACAACTGATGCAGTGTCCCGACAGCTAACAACTGATGCAGTGTCCTCTCGACAGCTAACAACTGATGCAGTGTCCTCTCGACAGCTAACAACTGATGCAGTGTCCCGACAGCTAACAACTGATGCAGTGTCTCGACATCTAACAACTGATGCAGTGTCCCGACAGCTAACAACTGATACAGTGTCCCGACAGCTAACAACTGATGCAGTGTCTCGACAGCTAACAATAGATGCACTGTCCTTCCGACAGCTAACAACTGATGCAGTGTTTTCTCGACAGCTAACAACTGATGCAGTGTCCTCTCGACAGGTAACAACTGATGCAGTGATTCGACATCTAACAACTGATGCAGTGTCCTCTCGACAGCTAACATCTGATGCAGTGTCTCGACAGCTAACAACTGATGCAGTGTCTCGACAGCTAACAACTGATGCAGTGTCCATGCAGGTAACAACTGATGCAGTGTCCTCTCGACAGCTAACAACTTATGCAGTGTCCTCTCGACAGCTAACAACTTATGCAGTGTCCTCTCGACAGCTAACAACTTATGCAGTGTCCTCTCGACAGCTAACAACTGATGTAGTGTCCTCTCGACAGCTAACAACTGATGAAGTGTCCTCTCGACAGCTAACAACTGATGCAATGTCCTCTATACAGCTAACAACTTATGCAGTGTCCTCTCGACAGCTAACAACTGATGCAGTGTCCTCTCGACAGCTAACAACTTATGCAGTGTCCTCTCGACAGCTAACAACTGATGTAGTGTCCTCTCGACAGCTAACAACTGATGAAGTGTCCTCTCGACAGCTAACAACTGATGCAATGTCCTCTATACAGGCTAACAACTTATGCAGTGTCCTCTCGACAGCTAACATCTGATGCAGTGTCTCGACAGCTAACAACTGATGCAGTGTCCCAACAGCTAACAGCTGATGCAGTGTCCTCTCGACAGCTAACAACTGATGCAGTGTCCCGACAGCTAACAACTGATGCAGTGTCCTCTCGACAGTTAACAACTGATACAGTGTCCTCTCGACAGCTAACATCTGATGCAGTGTCTCGACAGCTAACAACTGATGCAGTGTCCCAACAGCTAACAACTGATGCAGTGTCCTCTCGACAGCTAACAACTGATGCAGTGTCCTCTCGACAGTTAACAACTGATACAGTGTCCTCTCGACAGCTAACAACTGATGCAGTGTCCCGACAGCTAACAACTGATGCAGTGTCCTCTCGACAGTTAACAACTGATACAGTGTCCTCTCGACAGCTAACAACTGATGCAGTGCCCCGACAGCTAACAACTGATGCAGTGTCCTCTCGACAGCTAACAACTGATGCAGTGTCCTCTCGACAGCTAACAACTGATGCAGTGTCCTCTCGACAGCTAACAACTGATGCAGTGTCCCGACAGCTAACAACTGATGCAGTGTCCTCTCGAAAGCTAACAACTGATGCAGTGTCCCGACAGCTAACAACTGATGCAGTGTCTCGACAGCTAACAACTGATGCAGTGTCTCGACAGCTAACAACTGATGCAGTGTCTCGACAGCTAACAACTGATGCAGTGTCCTTCCGACATCTAACAACTGATGCAGTGTCCTCTCGACAGCTAACAACTGATGCAGTGATTCGACAGCTAACAACTGATGCAGTGTCCTCTCGACAGCTAACAACTGATGCAGTGATTCGACATCTAACAACTGATACAGTGTCCTCTCGACAGCTAACAACTGTTGCAGTGTCCCGACAGCTAACAACTGATGCAGTGTCCTCTCGACAGCTAACAACTGATGCAGTGTCCTCTCGACAGCTAACAACTGATGCAGTGTACCGACAGCTAACAACTGATGCAGTGTCCTCTCGGCAGCTAACAACTGATGCAGTGTCCCGACAGCTAACAACTGATGCAGTGTCCTCTCGACAGCTAACAACTGATGCAGTGTCCTCTCGACAGCTAACAACTGATGCAGTGTCCCGACAGCTAACAACTGATGCAGTGTCTCGACAGCTAACAACTGATGCAGTGTCCTCTCGACAGCTAACAACTGATGCAGTGTCCCGACAGCTAACAACTGATGCAGTGTCTCGACAGCTAACAACTGATGCAGTGTCCTCTCGACAGCTAACAACTGATGCAGTGTCCCGACAGCTAACAACTGATGCAGTGTCCTCTCGACAGCTAACAACTGATGCAGTGTCCTCTCGACAGCTAACAACTGATGCAGTGTCCCGACAGCTAACAACTGATGCAGTGTCCCGACAGCTAACAACTGATGCAGTGTCTCGACAGCTAACAACTGATGCAGTGTCCCGACAGCTAACAACTGATGCAGTGTCTCGACAGCTAACAACTGATGCAGTGTCTCGACAGCTAACAACTGATGCAGTGTCCTTCCGACAGCTAACAACTGATGCAGTGTCCTCTCGACAGCTAAAAACTGATGCAGTGATTCGACATCTAACAACTGATGCAGTGTCCTCTCGACAGCTAACAACTGATGCAGTGATTCGACAGCTAACAACTGATGCAGTGTCCTCTCGACAGCTAACAACTGATGCAGTGATTCGACATCTAACAACTGATGCAGTGTCCTCTCGACAGCTAACAACTGATGCAGTGTCCTCTCGACAGCTAACAACTGATGCAGTGTCCCGAAAGCTAACAACTGATGCAGTGTCTCGACATCTAACAACTGATGCAGTGTCCCGACAGCTAACAACTGATACAGTGTCCCGACAGCTAACAATTGATGCAGTGTCCTCTCGACAGCTAACAACTGATGCAGTGTCCTCTCGACAGCTAACAATTGATGTAGTGTCTCGACAGCTAACAACTGATGCGGTGTCTCGACAGATAACAATAGATGCAGTGTCCTTCCGACAGCTAACAACTGATGCAGTGTCCTCTCGACAGCTAACAACTGATGCAGTGTCCTCTCGACAGCTAACAACTGATGCAGTGTCCCGACAGCTAACAACTGATGCAGTGTCTCGACAGCTAAGAAATGATGCAGTGATTCGACAGCTAACAACTGATGGAGTGTCTCGACAGCTAACAACTGATGCAGTGTCTCCACAGCTAACAACTGATGCAGTGTCCTTCCGACAGCTAACAACTGATGCAGTGTCCTCTCGACAGGTAACAACTGATGCAGTGATTCGACATCTAACAACTGATGCAGTGTCCTCTCGACAGCTAACAACTGATGCAGTGTCTCGACAGCTAACAACTGATGCAGTGTCCACGCAGGTAACAACTGATGCAGTGTCCTCTCGACAGCTAACAACTTATGCAGTGTCCTCCCGACAGCTAACAACTTATGCAGTGTCCTCTCGACAGCTAACAACTGATGCAATGTCCTCTATACAGCTAACAACTTATGCAGTTTCCTCTCGACAGCTAACAACTGATGCAGTGTCCTCTCGACAGCTAACAACTGATGCAGTGTCCCGAAAGCTAACAACTGATGCAGTGTCTCGACATCTAACAACTGATGCAGTGTCCCAACAGCTAACAACTGATGCAGTGTCCTCTCGACAGCTAACAACTGATGCAGTGTCCCGACAGCTAACAACTGATGCAGTGTCCTCTCGACAGCTAACAACTGATGCAGTGTCCCGACAGCTAACAACTGATGCAGTGTCCTCTCGACAGCTAACAACTGATGCAGTGTCTCGACAGCTAACAACTGATGCAGTGTCCTCTCGACAGCTAACAACTGATGCAGTGTCCCCACAGCTAACAACTGATGCAGTGTCCTCTCGACAGCTAACAACTGATGCAGTGTCCCGACAGCTAACAACTGATGCAGTGTCCTCTCGACAGCTAACAACTGATGCAGTGTCCCGACAGCTAACAACTGATGCAGTGTCTCGACAGCTAACAACTGATGCAGTGTCCCGACAGCTAACAACTGATGCAGTGTCTCGACAGCTAACAACTGATGCAGTGTCTCGATAGCTAACAACTGATGCAGTGTCCTTCCGACAGCTAACAACTGATGCAGTGTCCTCTCGACAGCTAAAAACTGATGCAGTGATTCGACATCTAACAACTGATGCAGTGTCCTCTCGACAGCTAACAACTGATGCAGTGATTCGACAGCTAACAACTGATGCAGTGTCCTCTCGACAGATAACAACTGATGCAGTGATTCGACATCTAACAACTGATACAGTGTCCTCTCGACAGCTAACAACTGATGCAGTGTCCCGACAGCTAACAACTGATGCAGTGTCCTCTCGACAGCTAACAACTGATGCAGTGTCCTCTCGACTGCTAACAACTGATGCAGTGTCCCGACAGCTAACAACTGATGCAGTGTCTCGACATCTAACAACTGATGCAGTGTCCCGACAGCTAACAACTGATACGGTGTCCCGACAGCTAACAACTGATGCAGTGTCCTCTCGACAGGTAACAACTGATGCAGTGATTCGACATCTAACAACTGATGCAGTGTCCTCTCGACAGCTAACAACTGATGCAGTGTCTCGACAGCTAACAACTGATGCAGTGTCCACGCAGGTAACAACTGATGCAGTGTCCTCTCGACAGCTAACAACTTATGCAGTGTCCTCCCGACAGCTAACAACTGATGTAGTGTCCTCTCGACAGCTAACAACTGATGCAATGTCCTCTATACAGCTAACAACTTATGCAGTTTCCTCTCGACAGCTAACAACTGATGCAGTGTCCTCTCGACAGCTAACAACTGATGCAGTGTCCCGAAAGCTAACAACTGATGCAGTGTCTCGACATCTAACAACTGATGCAGTGTCCCAACAGCTAACAACTGATGCAGTGTCCTGTCGACAGCTAACAACTGATGCAGTGTCCCGACAGCTAACAACTGATGCAGTGTCCTCTCGACAGCTAACAACTGATGCAGTGTCCCGACAGCTAACAACTGATGCAGTGTCCTCTCGACAGTTAACAACTGATACAGTGTCCTCTCGACAGCTAACAACTGATGCAGTGCCCCGACAGCTAACAACTGATGCAGTGTCCTCTCGACAGCTAACAACTGATGCAGTGTCCTCTCGACAGCTAACAACTTATGCAGTGTCCTCTCGACAGCTAACAACTGATGCAGTGTCCCGACAGCTAACAACTGATGCAGTGTCCTCTCGAAAGCTAACAACTGATGCAGTGTCCCGACAGCTAACAACTGATGCAGTGTCTCGACAGCTAACAACTGATGCAGTGTCTCGACAGCTAACAACTGATGCAGTGTCTCGACAGCTAACAACTGATGCAGTGTCCTTCCGACATCTAACAACTGATGCAGTGTCCTCTCGACAGCTAACAACTGATGCAGTGATTCGACAGCTAACAACTGATGCAGTGTCCTCTCGACAGCTAACAACTGATGCAGTGATTCGACATCTAACAACTGATACAGTGTCCTCTCGACAGCTAACAACTGTTGCAGTGTCCCGACAGCTAACAACTGATGCAGTGTCCTCTCGACAGCTAACAACTGATGCAGTGTCCTCTCGACAGCTAACAACTGATGCAGTGTACCGACAGCTAACAACTGATGCAGTGTCCTCTCGGCAGCTAACAACTGATGCAGTGTCCCGACAGCTAACAACTGATGCAGTGTCCTCTCGACAGCTAACAACTGATGCAGTGTCCTCTCGACAGCTAACAACTGATGCAGTGTCCCGACAGCTAACAACTGATGCAGTGTCTCGACAGCTAACAACTGATGCAGTGTCCTCTCGACAGCTAACAACTGATGCAGTGTCCCGACAGCTAACAACTGATGCAGTGTCTCGACAGCTAACAACTGATGCAGTGTCCTCTCGACAGCTAACAACTGATGCAGTGTCCCGACAGCTAACAACTGATGCAGTGTCCTCTCGACAGCTAACAACTGATGCAGTGTCCTCTCGACAGCTAACAACTGATGCAGTGTCCCGACAGCTAACAACTGATGCAGTGTCCCGACAGCTAACAACTGATGCAGTGTCTCGACAGCTAACAACTGATGCAGTGTCCCGACAGCTAACAACTGATGCAGTGTCTCGACAGCTAACAACTGATGCAGTGTCTCGACAGCTAACAACTGATGCAGTGTCCTTCCGACAGCTAACAACTGATGCAGTGTCCTCTCGACAGCTAAAAACTGATGCAGTGATTCGACATCTAACAACTGATGCAGTGTCCTCTCGACAGCTAACAACTGATGCAGTGATTCGACAGCTAACAACTGATGCAGTGTCCTCTCGACAGCTAACAACTGATGCAGTGATTCGACATCTAACAACTGATGCAGTGTCCTCTCGACAGCTAACAACTGATGCAGTGTCCTCTCGACAGCTAACAACTGATGCAGTGTCCCGAAAGCTAACAACTGATGCAGTGTCTCGACATCTAACAACTGATGCAGTGTCCCGACAGCTAACAACTGATACAGTGTCCCGACAGCTAACAATTGATGCAGTGTCCTCTCGACAGCTAACAACTGATGCAGTGTCCTCTCGACAGCTAACAATTGATGTAGTGTCTCGACAGCTAACAACTGATGCAGTGTCTCGACAGATAACAATAGATGCAGTGTCCTTCCGACAGCTAACAACTGATGCAGTGTCCTCTCGACAGCTAACAACTGATGCAGTGTCCTCTCGACAGCTAACAACTGATGCAGTGTCCCGACAGCTAACAACTGATGCAGTGTCTCGACAGCTAAGAAATGATGCAGTGATTCGACAGCTAACAACTGATGGAGTGTCTCGACAGCTAACAACTGATGCAGTGTCTCCACAGCTAACAACTGATGCAGTGTCCTTCCGACAGCTAACAACTGATGCAGTGTCCTCTCGACAGCTAAAAACTGATGCAGTGATTCGACATCTAACAACTGATGCAGTGTCCTCTCGACAGCTAACAACTGATGCAGTGATTCGACAGCTAACAACTGATGCAGTGTCCTCTCGACAGATAACAACTGATGCAGTGATTCGACATCTAACAACTGATACAGTGTCCTCTCGACAGCTAACAACTGATGCAGTGTCCCGACAGCTAACAACTGATGCAGTGTCCTCTCGACAGCTAACAACTGATGCAGTGTCCTCTCGACAGCTAACAACTGATGCAGTGTCCCGACAGCTAACAACTGATGCAGTGTCTCGACATCTAACAACTGATGCAGTGTCCCGACAGCTAACAACTGATACGGTGTCCCGACAGCTAACAACTGATGCAGTGTCCTCTCGACAGGTAACAACTGATGCAGTGATTCGACATCTAACAACTGATGCAGTGTCCTCTCGACAGCTAACAACTGATGCAGTGTCTCGACAGCTAACAACTGATGCAGTGTCCACGCAGGTAACAACTGATGCAGTGTCCTCTCGACAGCTAACAACTTATGCAGTGTCCTCCCGACAGCTAACAACTGATGTAGTGTCCTCTCGACAGCTAACAACTGATGCAATGTCCTCTATACAGCTAACAACTTATGCAGTTTCCTCTCGACAGCTAACAACTGATGCAGTGTCCTCTCGACAGCTAACAACTGATGCAGTGTCCCGAAAGCTAACAACTGATGCAGTGTCTCGACATCTAACAACTGATGCAGTGTCCCAACAGCTAACAACTGATGCAGTGTCCTGTCGACAGCTAACAACTGATGCAGTGTCCCGACAGCTAACAACTGATGCAGTGTCCTCTCGACAGCTAACAACTGATGCAGTGTCCCGACAGCTAACAACTGATGCAGTGTCCTCTCGACAGTTAACAACTGATACAGTGTCCTCTCGACAGCTAACAACTGATGCAGTGCCCCGACAGCTAACAACTGATGCAGTGTCCTCTCGACAGCTAACAACTGATGCAGTGTCCTCTCGACAGCTAACAACTTATGCAGTGTCCTCTCGACAGCTAACAACTGATGCAGTGTCCCGACAGCTAACAACTGATGCAGTGTCCTCTCGAAAGCTAACAACTGATGCAGTGTCCCGACAGCTAACAACTGATGCAGTGTCTCGACAGCTAACAACTGATGCAGTGTCTCGACAGCTAACAACTGATGCAGTGTCTCGACAGCTAACAACTGATGCAGTGTCCTTCCGACATCTAACAACTGATGCAGTGTCCTCTCGACAGCTAACAACTGATGCAGTGATTCGACAGCTAACAACTGATGCAGTGTCCTCTCGACAGCTAACAACTGATGCAGTGATTCGACATCTAACAACTGATACAGTGTCCTCTCGACAGCTAACAACTGTTGCAGTGTCCCGACAGCTAACAACTGATGCAGTGTCCTCTCGACAGCTAACAACTGATGCAGTGTCCTCTCGACAGCTAACAACTGATGCAGTGTACCGACAGCTAACAACTGATGCAGTGTCCTCTCGGCAGCTAACAACTGATGCAGTGTCCCGACAGCTAACAACTGATGCAGTGTCCTCTCGACAGCTAACAACTGATGCAGTGTCCTCTCGACAGCTAACAACTGATGCAGTGTCCCGACAGCTAACAACTGATGCAGTGTCTCGACAGCTAACAACTGATGCAGTGTCCTCTCGACAGCTAACAACTGATGCAGTGTCCCGACAGCTAACAACTGATGCAGTGTCTCGACAGCTAACAACTGATGCAGTGTCCTCTCGACAGCTAACAACTGATGCAGTGTCCCGACAGCTAACAACTGATGCAGTGTCCTCTCGACAGCTAACAACTGATGCAGTGTCCTCTCGACAGCTAACAACTGATGCAGTGTCCCGACAGCTAACAACTGATGCAGTGTCCCGACAGCTAACAACTGATGCAGTGTCTCGACAGCTAACAACTGATGCAGTGTCCCGACAGCTAACAACTGATGCAGTGTCTCGACAGCTAACAACTGATGCAGTGTCTCGACAGCTAACAACTGATGCAGTGTCCTTCCGACAGCTAACAACTGATGCAGTGTCCTCTCGACAGCTAAAAACTGATGCAGTGATTCGACATCTAACAACTGATGCAGTGTCCTCTCGACAGCTAACAACTGATGCAGTGATTCAACAGCTAACAACTGATGCAGTGTCCTCTCGACAGCTAACAACTGATGCAGTGATTCGACATCTAACAACTGATGCAGTGTCCTCTCGACAGCTAACAACTGATGCAGTGTCCTCTCGACAGCTAACAACTGATGCAGTGTCCCGAAAGCTAACAACTGATGCAGTGTCTCGACATCTAACAACTGATGCAGTGTCCCGACAGCTAACAACTGATACAGTGTCCCGACAGCTAACAATTGATGCAGTGTCCTCTCGATAGCTAACAACTGATGCAGTGTCCTCTCGACAGCTAACAATTGATGTAGTGTCTCGACAGCTAACAACTGATGCAGTGTCTCGACAGATAACAATAGATGCAGTGTCCTTCCGACAGCTAACAACTGATGCAGTGTCCTCTCGACAGCTAACAACTGATGCAGTGTCCTCTCGACAGCTAACAACTGATGCAGTGTCCCGACAGCTAACAACTGATGCAGTGTCTCGACAGCTAAGAAATGATGCAGTGATTCGACAGCTAACAACTGATGGAGTGTCTCGACAGCTAACAACTGATGCAGTGTCTCCACAGCTAACAACTGATGCAGTGTCCTTCCGACAGCTAACAACTGATGCAGTGTCCTCTCGACAGGTAACAACTGATGCAGTGATTCGACATCTAACAACTGATGCAGTGTCCTCTCGACAGCTAACAACTGATGCAGTGTCTCGACAGCTAACAACTGATGCAGTGTCCACGCAGGTAACAACTGATGCAGTGTCCTCTCGACAGCTAACAACTTATGCAGTGTCCTCCCGACAGCTAACAACTTATGCAGTGTCCTCTCGACAGCTAACAACTGATGCAATGTCCTCTATACAGCTAACAACTTATGCAGTTTCCTCTCGACAGCTAACAACTGATGCAGTGTCCTCTCGACAGCTAACAACTGATGCAGTGTCCCGAAAGCTAACAACTGATGCAGTGTCTCGACATCTAACAACTGATGCAGTGTCCCAACAGCTAACAACTGATGCAGTGTCCTCTCGACAGCTAACAAATGATGCAGTGTCCCGACAGCTAACAACTGATGCAGTGTCCTCTCGACAGCTAACAACTGATGCAGTGTCCCGACAGCTAACAACTGATGCAGTGTCCTCTCGACAGCTAACAACTGATGCAGTGTCTCGACAGCTAACAACTGATGCAGTGTCCTCTCGACAGCTAACAACTGATGCAGTGTCCCCACAGCTAACAACTGATGCAGTGTCCTCTCGACAGCTAACAACTGATGCAGTGTCCCGACAGCTAACAACTGATGCAGTGTCCTCTCGACAGCTAACAACTGATGCAGTGTCCCGACAGCTAACAACTGATGCAGTGTCTCGACAGCTAACAACTGATGCAGTGTCCCGACAGCTAACAACTGATGCAGTGTCTCGACAGCTAACAACTGATGCAGTGTCTCGATAGCTAACAACTGATGCAGTGTCCTTCCGACAGCTAACAACTGATGCAGTGTCCTCTCGACAGCTAAAAACTGATGCAGTGATTCGACATCTAACAACTGATGCAGTGTCCTCTCGACAGCTAACAACTGATGCAGTGATTCGACAGCTAACAACTGATGCAGTGTCCTCTCGACAGATAACAACTGATGCAGTGATTCGACATCTAACAACTGATACAGTGTCCTCTCGACAGCTAACAACTGATGCAGTGTCCCGACAGCTAACAACTGATGCAGTGTCCTCTCGACAGCTAACAACTGATGCAGTGTCCTCTCGACAGCTAACAACTGATGCAGTGTCCCGACAGCTAACAACTGATGCAGTGTCTCGACATCTAACAACTGGTGCAGTGTCCCGACAGCTAACAACTGATACGGTGTCCCGACAGCTAACAACTGATGCAGTGTCCTCTCGACAGGTAACAACTGATGCAGTGATTCGACATCTAACAACTGATGCAGTGTCCTCTCGACAGCTAACAACTGATGCAGTGTCTCGACAGCTAACAACTGATGCAGTGTCCACGCAGGTAACAACTGATGCAGTGTCCTCTCGACAGCTAACAACTTATGCAGTGTCCTCCCGACAGCTAACAACTGATGTAGTGTCCTCTCGACAGCTAACAACTGATGCAATGTCCTCTATACAGCTAACAACTTATGCAGTTTCCTCTCGACAGCTAACAACTGATGCAGTGTCCTCTCGACAGCTAACAACTGATGCAGTGTCCCGAAAGCTAACAACTGATGCAGTGTCTCGACATCTAACAACTGATGCAGTGTCCCAACAGCTAACAACTGATGCAGTGTCCTCTCGACAGCTAACAACTGATGCAGTGTCCCGACAGCTAACAACTGATGCAGTGCCCTCTCGACAGCTAACAACTGATGCAGTGTCCCGACAGCTAACAACTGATGCAGTGTCCTCTCGACAGCTAACAACTGATGCAGTGTCTCGACAGCTAACAACTGATGCAGTGTCCTCTCGACAGCTAACAACTGATGCAGTGTCCCCACAGCTAACAACTGATGCAGTGTCCTCTCGACAGCTAACAACTGATGCAGTGTCCCGACAGCTAACAACTGATGCAGTGTCCTCTCGACAGCTAACAACTGATGCAGTGTCCCGACAGCTAACAACTGATGCAGTGTCTCGACAGCTAACAACTGATGCAGTGTCCCGACAGCTAACAACTGATGCAGTGTCTCGACAGCTAACAACTGATGCAGTGTCTCGATAGCTAACAACTGATGCAGTGTCCTTCCGACAGCTAACAACTGATGCAGTGTCCTCTCGACAGCTAAAAACTGATGCAGTGATTCGACATCTAACAACTGATGCAGTGTCCTCTCGACAGCTAACAACTGATGCAGTGATTCGACAGCTAACAACTGATGCAGTGTCCTCTCGACAGCTAACAACTGATGCAGTGATTCGACATCTAACAACTGATGCAGTGTCCTCTCGACGGGCTAACAACTGATGCAGTGTCCTCTCGACAGCTAACAACTGATGCAGTGTCCCGAAAGCTAACAACTGATGCAGTGTCTCGACATCTAACAACTGATGCAGTGTCCCGACAGCTAACAACTGATACAGTGTCCCGACAGCTAACAATTGATGCAGTGTCCTCTCGACAGCTAACAACTGATGCAGTGTCCTCTCGACAGCTAACAATTGATGCAGTGTCTCGACAGCTAACAACTGATGCAGTGTCTCGACAGATAACAATAGATGCAGTGTCCTTCCGACAGCTAACAACTGATGCAGTGTCCTCTCGACAGCTAACAACTGATGCAGTGTCCTCTCGACAGCTAACAACTGATGCAGTGTCCCGACAGCTAACAACTGATGCAGTGTCTCGACAGCTAAGAAATGATGCAGTGATTCGACAGCTAACAACTGATGGAGTGTCTCGACAGCTAACAACTGATGCAGTGTCTCCACAGCTAACAACTGATGCAGTGTCCTTCCGACAGCTAACAACTGATGCAGTGTCCTCTCGACAGGTAACAACTGATGCAGTGATTCGACATCTAACAACTGATGCAGTGTCCTCTCGACAGCTAACAACTGATGCAGTGTCTCGACAGCTAACAACTGATGCAGTGTCCACGCAGGTAACAACTGATGCAGTGTCCTCTCGACAGCTAACAACTTATGCAGTGTCCTCCCGACAGCTAACAACTTATGCAGTGTCCTCTCGACAGCTAACAACTGATGCAATGTCCTCTATACAGCTAACAACTTATGCAGTTTCCTCTCGACAGCTAACAACTGATGCAGTGTCCTCTCGACAGCTAACAACTGATGCAGTGTCCCGAAAGCTAACAACTGATGCAGTGTCTCGACATCTAACAACTGATGCAGTGTCCCAACAGCTAACAACTGATGCAGTGTCCTCTCGACAGCTAACAACTGATGCAGTGTCCCGACAGCTAACAACTGATGCAGTGTCCTCTCGACAGCTAACAACTGATGCAGTGTCCCGACAGCTAACAACTGATGCAGTGTCCTCTCGACAGCTAACAACTGATGCAGTGTCTCGACAGCTAACAACTGATGCAGTGTCCTCTCGACAGCTAACAACTGATGCAGTGTCCCCACAGCTAACAACTGATGCAGTGTCCTCTCGACAGCTAACAACTGATGCAGTGTCCCGACAGCTAACAACTGATGCAGTGTCCTCTCGACAGCTAACAACTGATGCAGTGTCCCGACAGCTAACAACTGATGCAGTGTCTCGACAGCTAACAACTGATGCAGTGTCCCGACAGCTAACAACTGATGCAGTGTCTCGACAGCTAACAACTGATGCAGTGTCTCGATAGCTAACAACTGATGCAGTGTCCTTCCGACAGCTAACAACTGATGCAGTGTCCTCTCGACAGCTAAAACTGATGCAGTGATTCGACATCTAACAACTGATGCAGTGTCCTCTCGACAGCTAACAACTGATGCAGTGATTCGACAGCTAACAACTGATGCAGTGTCCTCTCGACAGATAACAACTGATGCAGTGATTCGACATCTAACAACTGATACAGTGTCCTCTCGACAGCTAACAACTGATGCAGTGTCCCGACAGCTAACAACTGATGCAGTGTCCTCTCGACAGCTAACAACTGATGCAGTGTCCTCTCGACAGCTAACAACTGATGCAGTGTCCCGACAGCTAACAACTGATGCAGTGTCTCGACATCTAACAACTGATGCAGTGTCCCGACAGTTAACAACTGATACGGTGTCCCGACAGCTAACAACTGATGCAGTGTCCTCTCGACAGGTAACAACTGATGCAGTGATTCGACATCTAACAACTGATGCAGTGTCCTCTCGACAGCTAACAACTGATGCAGTGTCTCGACAGCTAACAACTGATGCAGTGTCCACGCAGGTAACAACTGATGCAGTGTCCTCTCGACAGCTAACAACTTATGCAGTGTCCTCCCGACAGCCAACAACTGATGTAGTGTCCTCTCGACAGCTAACAACTGATGCAATGTCCTCTATACAGCTAACAACTTATGCAGTTTCCTCTCGACAGCTAACAACTGATGCAGTGTCCTCTCGACAGCTAACAACTGATGCAGTGTCCCGAAAGCTAACAACTGATGCAGTGTCTCGACATCTAACAACTGATGCAGTGTCCCAACAGCTAACAACTGATGCAGTGTCCTCTCGACAGCTAACAACTGATGCAGTGTCCCGACAGCTAACAACTGATGCAGTGTCCTCTCGACAGCTAACAACTGATGCAGTGTCCCGACAGCTAACAACTGATGCAGTGTCCTCTCGACAGCTAACAACTGATGCAGTGTCTCGACAGCTAACAACTGATGCAGTGTCCTCTCGACAGCTAACAACTGATGCAGTGTCCCCACAGCTAACAACTGATGCAGTGTCCTCTCGACAGCTAACAACTGATGCAGTGTCCCGACAGCTAACAACTGATGCAGTGTCCTCTCGACAGCTAACAACTGATGCAGTGTCCCGACAGCTAACAACTGATGCAGTGTCTCGACAGCTAACAACTGATGCAGTGTCCTCTCGACAGCTAACAACTGATGCAGTGTCTCGACAGCTAACAACTGATGCAGTGTCTCGATAGCTAACAACTGATGCAGTGTCCTTCCGACAGCTAACAACTGATGCAGTGTCCTCTCGACAGCTAAAAACTGATGCAGTGATTCGACATCTAACAACTGATGCAGTGTCCTCTCGACAGCTAACAACTGATGCAGTGATTCGACAGCTAACAACTGATGCAGTGTCCTCTCGACAGATAACAACTGATGCAGTGATTCGACATCTAACAACTGATACAGTGTCCTCTCGACAGCTAACAACTGATGCAGTGTCCCGACAGCTAACAACTGATGCAGTGTCCTCTCGACAGCTAACAACTGATGCAGTGTCCTCTCGACAGCTAACAACTGATGCAGTGTCCCGACAGCTAACAACTGATGCAGTGTCTCGACATCTAACAACTGATGCAGTGTCCCGACAGCTAACAACTGATACGGTGTCCCGACAGCTAACAACTGATGCAGTGTCCTCTCGACAGCTAACAACTGATGCAGTGTCCTCTCGACAGCTAACAATTGATGGAGTGTCTCGACAGCTAACAACTGATGCAGTGTCTCGACAGCTAACAATAGATGCACTGTCCTTCCGACAGCTAACAACTGATGCAGTGTCCTCTCGACAGCTAACAACTGATGCAGTGTCTCCACAGCTAACAACTGATGCAGTGTCCTTCCGACAGCTAACAACTGATGCAGTGTCCTCTCGACAGGTAACAACTGATGCAGTGATTCGACATCTAACAACTGATGCAGTGTCCTCTCGACAGCTAACATCTGATGCAGTGTCTCGACAGCTAACAACTGATGCAGTGTCCATGCAGGTAACAACTGATGCAGTGTCCTCTCGACAGCTAACAACTTATGCAGTGTCCTCTCGACAGCTAACAACTGATGAAGTGTCCTCTCGACAGCTAACAACTGATGTAGTGTCCTCTCGACAGCTAACAACTGATGAAGTGTCCTCTCGACAGCTAACAACTGATGCAATGTCCTCTATACAGCTAACAACTTATGCAGTGTCCTCTCGACAGCTAACAACTGATGCAGTGTCCTCTCGACAGCTAACAACTTATGCAGTGTCCTCTCGACAGCTAACAACTGATGTAGTGTCCTCTCGACAGCTAACAACTGATGAAGTGGCCTCTCGACAGCTAACAACTGATGCAATGTCCTCTATACAGCTAACAACTTATGCAGTGTCCTCTCGACAGCTAACAACTTATGCAGTGTCCTCTCGACAGCTAACATCTGATGCAGTGTCTCGACAGCTAACAACTGATGCAGTGTCCCGACAGCTAACAACTGATGCAGTGTCTCGACATCTAACAACTGATGCAGTGTCCCAACAGCTAACAACTGATGCAGTGTCCTCTCGACAGCTAACAACTGGTGCAGTGTCCCGACAGCTAACAACTGATGCAGTGTCCTCTCGACAGTTAACAACTGATACAGTGTCCTCTCGACAGCTAACAACTGATGCAGTGTCCCGACAGCTAACAACTGATGCAGTGTCCTCTCGACAGCTAACAACTGATGCAGTGTCCTCTCGACAGCTAACAACTGATGCAGTGTCCCGACAGCTAACAACTGATGCATTGTCCTCTCGACAGCTAACAACTGATGCAGTGTCCCGACAGCTAACAACTGATGCAGTGTCCTCTCGAAAGCTAACAACTGATGCAGTATCCCGACAGCTAACAACTGATGCAGTGTCCCGACAGCTAACAACTGATGCAGTGTCTCGACAGCTAACAACTGATGCAGTGTCTCGACAGCTAACAACTGATGCAGTGTCCTTCCGACAGCTAACAACTGATGCAGTGTCCTCTCGACAGCTAACAACTGATGCAGTGATTCGACAGCTAACAACTGATGCAGTGTCCTCTCGACAGCTAACAACTGATGCAGTGATTCGACATCTAACAACTGATGCAGTGTCCTCTCGACAGCTAACAACTGATGCAGTGATTCGACAGCTAACAACTGATGCAGTGTCCTCTCGACAGCTAACAACTGATGCAGTGATTCGACAGCTAACAACTGATGCAGTGTCCTCTCGACAGCTAACAACTGATGCAGTGTCCTCTCGACAGCTAACAACTGATGCAGTGTACCGACAGCTAACAACTGATGCAGTGTCCTCTCGGCAGCTAACAACTGATGCAGTGTCCTCTCGACAGCTAACAACTGATGCAGTGTCCCGACAGCTAACAACTGATGCAGTGTCCTCTCGACAGCTAACAACTGATGCAGTGTCCTCTCGACAGCTAACAACTGATGCAGTGTCCCGACAGCTAACAACTGATGCAGTGTCCTCTCGACAGCTAACAACTGATGCAGTGTCCCGACAGCTAACAACTGATGCAGTGTCCTCTCGAAAGCTAACAACTGATGCAGTATCCCGACAGCTAACAACTGATGCAGTGTCCCGACAGCTAACAACTGATGCAGTGTCTCGACAGCTAACAACTGATGCAGTGTCCCGACAGCTAACAACTGATGCAGTGTCTCGACAGCTAACAACTGATGCAGTGTCTCGACAGCTAACAACTGATGCAGTGTCCTTCCGACAGCTAACAACTGATGCAGTGTCCTCTCGACAGCTAAAAACTGATGCAGTGATTCGACATCTAACAACTGATGCAGTGTCCTCTCGACAGCTAACAACTGATGCAGTGATTCGACAGCTAACAACTGATGCAGTGTCCTCTCGACAGCTAACAACTGATGCAGTGTCTCGACAGCTAACAACTGATGCAGTGTCCACGCAGGTAACAACTGATGCAGTGTCCTCTCGACAGCTAACAACTTATGCAGTGTCCTCCCGACAGCTAACAACTGATGTAGTGTCCTCTCGACAGCTAACAACTGATGCAATGTCCTCTATACAGCTAACAACTTATGCAGTGTCCTCCCGACAGCTAACAACTGATGTAGTGTCCTCTCGACAGCTAACAACTGATGCAATGTCCTCTATACAGCTAACAACTTATGCAGTTTCCTCTCGACAGCTAACAACTGATGCAGTGTCCTCTCGACAGCTAACAACTGATGCAGTGTCCCGAAAGCTAACAACTGATGCAGTGTCTCGACATCTAACAACTGATGCAGTGTCCCAACAGCTAACAACTGATGCAATGTCCTCTCGACAGCTAACAACTGATGCAGTGTCCCGACAGCTAACAACTGATGCAGTGTCCTCTCGACAGCTAACAACTGATGCAGTGTCCCGACAGCTAACAACTGATGCAGTGTCCTCTCGACAGCTAACAACTGATGCAGTGTCTCGACAGCTAACAACTGATGCAGTGTCCTCTCGACAGCTAACAACTGATGCAGTGTCCCCACAGCTAACAACTGATGCAGTGTCCTCTCGACAGCTAACAACTGATGCAGTATCCCGACAGCTAACAACTGATGCAGTGTCCTCTCGACAGCTAACAACTGATGCAGTGTCCCGACAGCTAACAACTGATGCAGTGTCCCGACAGCTAACAACTGATGCAGTGTCTCGACAGCTAACAACTGATGCAGTGTCTCGATAGCTAACAACTGATGCAGTGTCCTTCCGACAGCTAACAACTGATGCAGTGTCCTCTCGACAGCTAAAAACTGATGCAGTGATTCGACATCTAACAACTGATGCAGTGTCCTCTCGACAGCTAACAACTGATGCAGTGATTCGACAGCTAACAACTGATGCAGTGTCCTCTCGACAGATAACAACTGATGCAGTGATTCGACATCTAACAACTGATACAGTGTCCTCTCGACAGCTAACAACTGATGCAGTGTCCCGACAGCTAACAACTGATGCAGTGTCCTCTCGACAGCTAACAACTGATGCAGTGTCCTCTCGACAGCTAACAACTGATGCAGTGTCCCGACAGCTAACAACTGATGCAGTGTCTCGACATCTAACAACTGATGCAGTGTCCCGACAGCTAACAACTGATACGGTGTCCCGACAGCTAACAACTGATGCAGTGTCCTCTCGACAGGTAACAACTGATGCAGTGATTCGACATCTAACAACTGATGCAGTGTCCTCTCGACAGCTAACAACTGATGCAGTGTCTCGACAGCTAACAACTGATGCAGTGTCCACGCAGGTAACAACTGATGCAGTGTCCTCTCGACAGCTAACAACTTATGCAGTGTCCTCCCGACAGCTAACAACTGATGTAGTGTCCTCTCGACAGCTAACAACTGATGCAATGTCCTCTATACAGCTAACAACTTATGCAGTTTCCTCTCGACAGCTAACAACTGATGCAGTGTCCTCTCGACAGCTAACAACTGATGCAGTGTCCCGAAAGCTAACAACTGATGCAGTGTCTCGACATCTAACAACTGATGCAGTGTCCCAACAGCTAACAACTGATGCAGTGTCCTCTCGACAGCTAACAACTGATGCAGTGTCCCGACAGCTAACAACTGATGCAGTGTCCTCTCGACAGCTAACAACTGATGCAGTGTCCCGACAGCTAACAACTGATGCAGTGTCCTCTCGACAGCTAACAACTGATGCAGTGTCTCGACAGCTAACAACTGATGCAGTGTCCTCTCGACAGCTAACAACTGATGCAGTGTCCCCACAGCTAACAACTGATGCAGTGTCCTCTCGACAGCTAACAACTGATGCAGTGTCCCGACAGCTAACAACTGATGCAGTGTCCTCTCGACAGCTAACAACTGATGCAGTGTCCCGACAGCTAACAACTGATGCAGTGTCTCGACAGCTAACAACTGATGCAGTGTCCCGACAGCTAACAACTGATGCATTGTCTCGACAGCTAACAACTGATGCAGTGTCTCGATAGCTAACAACTGATGCAGTGTCCTTCCGACAGCTAACAACTGATGCAGTGTCCTCTCGACAGCTAAAAACTGATGCAGTGATTCGACATCTAACAACTGATGCAGTGTCCTCTCGACAGCTAACAACTGATGCAGTGATTCGACAGCTAACAACTGATGCAGTGTCCTCTCGACAGATAACAACTGATGCAGTGATTCGACATCTAAGAACTGATACAGTGTCCTCTCGACAGCTAACAACTGATGCAGTGTCCCGACAGCTAACAACTGATGCAGTGTCCTCTCGACAGCTAACAACTGATGCAGTGTCCTCTCGACAGCTAACAACTGTTGCAGTGTCCCGACAGCTAACAACTGATGCAGTGTCTCGACATCTAACAACTGATGCAGTGTCCCGACAGCTAACAACTGATACGGTGTCCCGACAGCTAACAACTGATGCAGTGTCCTCTCGACAGCTAACAACTGATGCAGTGTCCTCTCGACAGCTAACAATTGATGCAGTGTCTCGACAGCTAACAACTGATGCAGTGTCTCGACAGCTAACAATAGATGCACTGTCCTTCCGACAGCTAACAACTGATGCAGTGTCCTCTCGACAGCTAACAACTGATGCAGTGTCTCCACAGCTAACAACTGATGCAGTGTCCTTCCGACAGCTAACAGCTGATGCAGTGTCCTCTCGACAGGTAACAACTGATGCAGTGATTCGACATCTAACAACTGATGCAGTGTCCTCTCGACAGCTAACATCTGATGCAGTGTCTCGACAGCTAACAACTGATGCAGTGTCCATGCAGGTAACAACTGATGCAGTGTCCTCTCGACAGCTAACAACTTATGCAGTGTCCTCTCGACAGCTAACAACTGATGTAGTGTCCTCTCGACAGCTAACAACTGATGAAGTGTCCTCTCGACAGCTAACAACTGATGCAATGTCCTCTATACAGCTAACAACTTATGCAGTGTCCTCTCGACAGCTAACAACTGATGCAGTGTCCTCTCGACAGCTAACAACTTATGCAGTGTCCTCTCGACAGCTAACAACTGATGTAGTGTCCTCTCGACAGCTAACAACTGATGAAGTGGCCTCTCGACAGCTAACAACTGATGCAATGTCCTCTATACAGCTAACAACTTATGCAGTGTCCTCTCGACAGCTAACAACTTATGCAGTGTCCTCTCGACAGCTAACATCTGATGCAGTGTCTCGACAGCTAACAACTGATGCAGTGTCCCGACAGCTAACAACTGATGCAGTGTCTCGACATCTAACAACTGATGCAGTGTCCCAACAGCTAAAAACTGATGCAGTGTCCTCTCGACAGCTAACAACTGGTACAGTGTCCCGACAGCTAACAACTGATGCAGTGTCCTCTCGACAGTTAACAACTGATACAGTGTCCTCTCGACAGCTAACAACTGATGCAGTGTCCCGACAGCTAACAACTGATGCAGTGTCCTCTCGACAGCTAACAACTGATGCAGTGTCCTCTCGACAGCTAACAACTGATGCAGTGTCCCGACAGCTAACAACTGATGCATTGTCCTCTCCACAGCTAACAACTGATGCAGTGTCCCGACAGCTAACAACTGATGCAGTGTCCTCTCGAAAGCTAACAACTGATGCAGTATCCCGACAGCTAACAACTGATGCAGTGTCCCGACAGCTAACAACTGATGCAGTGTCTCGACAGCTAACAACTGATGCAGTGTCTCGACAGCTAACAACTGATGCAGTGTCCTTCCGACAGCTAACAACTGATGCAGTGTCCTCTCGACAGCTAACAACTGATGCAGTGATTCGACAGCTAACAACTGATGCAGTGTCCTCTCGACAGCTAACAACTGATGCAGTGATTCGACATCTACCAACTGATACAGTGTCCTCTCGACAGCTAACAACTGTTGCAGTGTCCCGACAGCTAACAACTGATGCAGTGTCCTCTCGACAGCTAACAACTGATGCAGTGTCCTCTCGACAGCTAACAACTGATGCAGTGTACCGACAGCTAACAACTGATGCAGTGTCCTCTCGGCAGCTAACAACTGATGCAGTGTCCTCTCGACAGCTAACAACTGATGCAGTGTCCCGACAGCTAACAACTGATGCAGTGTCCTCTCGACAGCTAACAACTGATGCAGTGTCCTCTCGACAGCTAACAACTGATGCAGTGTCCCGACAGCTAACAACTGATGCAGTGTCCTCTCGACAGCTAACAACTGATGCAGTGTCCCGACAGCTAACAACTGATGCAGTGTCCTCTCGAAAGCTAACAACTGATGCAGTATCCCGACAGCTAACAACTGATGCAGTGTCCCGACAGCTAACAACTGATGCAGTGTCTCGACAGCTAACAACTGATGCAGTGTCCCGACAGCTAACAACTGATGCAGTGTCTCGACAGCTAACAACTTATGCAGTGTCTCGACAGCTAACAACTGATGCAGTGTCCTTCCGACAGCTAACAACTGATGCAGTGTCCTCTCGACAGCTAAAAACTGATGCAGTGATTCGACATCTAACAACTGATGCAGTGTCCTCTCGACAGCTAACAACTGATGCAGTGATTCGACAGCTAACAACTGATGCAGTGTCCTCTCGACAGCTAACAACTGATGCAGTGTCTCGACAGCTAACAACTGATGCAGTGTCCACGCAGGTAACAACTGATGCAGTGTCCTCTCGACAGCTAACAACTTATGCAGTGTCCTCCCGACAGCTAACAACTGATGTAGTGTCCTCTCCACAGCTAACAACTGATGCAATGTCCTCTATACAGCTAACAACTTATGCAGTGTCCTCTCGACAGCTAACAACTGGTGCAGTGTCCTCTCGACAGCTAACAACTGATGCAGTGTCCCGAAAGCTAACAACTGATGCAGTGTCTCGACATCTAACAACTGATGCAGTGTCCCAACAGCTAACAACTGATGCAGTGTCCTCTCGACAGCTAACAACTGATGCAGTGTCCCGACAGCTAACAACTGATGCAGTGTCCTCTCGACAGCTAACAACTGATGCAGTGTCCCGACAGCTAACAACTGATGCAGTGTCCTCTCGACAGCTAACAACTGATGCAGTGTCTCGACAGCTAACAACTGATGCAGTGTCCTCTCGACAGCTAACAACTGATGCAGTGTCCCCACAGCTAACAACTGATGCAGTGTCCTCTCGACAGCTAACAACTGATGCAGTGTCCCGACAGCTAACAACTGATGCAGTGTCCTCTCGACAGCTAACAACTGATGCAGTGTCCCGACAGCTAACAACTGATGCAGTGTCTCGACAGCTAACAACTGATGCAGTGTCTCGATAGCTAACAACTGATGCAGTGTCCTTCCGACAGCTAACAACTGATGCAGTGTCCTCTCGACAGCTAAAAACTGATGCAGTGATTCGACATCTAACAACTGATGCAGTGTCCTCTCGACAGCTAACAACTGATGCAGTGATTCGACAGCTAACAACTGATGCAGTGTCCTCTCGACAGATAACAACTGATGCAGTGATTCGACATCTAACAACTGATACAGTGTCCTCTCGACAGCTAACAACTGATGCAGTGTCCCGACAGCTAACAACTGATGCAGTGTCCTCTCGACAGCTAACAACTGATGCAGTGTCCTCTCGACAGCTAACAACTGATGCAGTGTCCCGACAGCTAACAACTGATGCAGTGTCTCGACATCTAACAACTGATGCAGTGTCCCGACAGCTAACAACTGATACGGTGTCCCGACAGCTAACGACTGATGCAGTGTCCTCTCGACAGCTAACAACTGATGCAGTGTCCTCTCGACAGCTAACAATTGATGCAGTGTCTCGACAGCTAACAACTGATGCAGTGTCTCGACAGCTAACAATAGATGCACTGTCCTTCCGACAGCTAACAACTGATGCAGTGTCCTCTCAACAGCTAACAACTGATGCAGTGTCTCCACAGCTAACAACTGATGCAGTGTCCTTCCGACAGCTAACAACTGATGCAGTGTCCTCTCGACAGGTAACAACTGATGCAGTGATTCGACATCTAACAACTGATGCAGTGTCCTCTCGACAGCTAACATCTGATGCAGTGTCTCGACAGCTAACAACTGATGCAGTGTCCATGCAGGTAACAACTGATGCAGTGTCCTCTCGACAGCTAACAACTTATGCAGTGTCCTCTCGACAGCTAACAACTGATGTAGTGTCCTCTCGACAGCTAACAACTGATGAAGTGTCCTCTCGACAGCTAACAACTGATGCAATGTCCTCTATACAGCTAACAACTTATGCAGTGTCCTCTCGACAGCTAACAACTGATGCAGTGTCCTCTCGACAGCTAACAACTTATGCAGTGTCCTCTCGACAGCTAACAACTGATGTAGTGTCCTCTCGACAGCTAACAACTGATGAAGTGTCCTCTCGACAGCTAACAACTGATGCAATGTCCTCTATACAGCTAACAACTTATGCAGTGTCCTCTCGACAGCTAACAACTTATGCAGTGTCCTCTCGACAGTTAACATCTGATGCAGTGTCTCGACAGCTAACAACTGATGCAGTGTCCCGACAGCTAACAACTGATGCAGTGTCTCGACATCTAACAACTGATGCAGTGTCCCAACAGCTAACAACTGATGCAGTGTCCTCTCGACAGCTAACAACTGGTGCAGTGTCCCGACAGCTAACAACTGATGCAGTGTCCTCTCGACAGTTAACAACTGATACAGTGTCCTCTCGACAGCTAACAACTGATGCAGTGTCCCGACAGCTAACAACTGATGCAGTGTCCTCTCGACAGCTAACAACTGATGCAGTGTCCTCTCGACAGCTAACAACTGATGCAGTGTCCCGACAGCTAACAACTGATGCATTGTCCTCTCGACAGCTAACAACTGATGCAGTGTCCCGACAGCTAACAACTGATGCAGTGTCCTCTCGAAAGCTAACAACTGATGCAGTATCCCGACAGCTAACAACTGATGCAGTGTCCCGACAGCTAACAACTGATGCAGTGTCTCGACAGCTAACAACTGATGCAGTGTCTCGACAGCTAACAACTGATGCAGTGTCCTTCCGACAGCTAACAACTGATGCAGTGTCCTCTCGACAGCTAACAACTGATGCAGTGATTCGACAGCTAACAACTGATGCAGTGTCTCGACAGCTAACAACTGATGCAGTGTCCTTCCGACAGCTAACAACTGATGCAGTGTCCTCTCGACAGCTAACAACTGATGCAGTGATTCGACAGCTAACAACTGATGCAGTGTCCTTCCGACAGCTAACAACTGATGCAGTGTCCTCGACAGCTAACATCTGATGCAGTGTCTCGACAGCTAACAACTGATGCAGTGTCCATGCAGGTAACAACTGATGCAGTGTCCTCTCGACAGCTAACAACTTATGCAGTGTCCTCTCGACAGCTAACAACTGATGTAGTGTCCTCTCGACAGCTAACAACTGATGAAGTGTCCTCTCGACAGCTAACAACTGATGCAATGTCCTCTATACAGCTAACAACTTATGCAGTGTCCTCTCGACAGCTAACAACTTATGCAGTGTCCTCTCGACAGCTAACATCTGATGCAGTGTCTCGACAGCTAACAACTGATGCAGTGTCCCGACAGCTAACAACTGATGCAGTGTCTCGACATCTAACAACTGATGCAGTGTCCCAACAGCTAACAACTGATGCAGTGTCCTCTCGACAGCTAACAACTGGTGCAGTGTCCCGACAGCTAACAACTGATGCAGTGTCCTCTCGACAGTTAGCAACTGATACAGTGTCCTCTCGACAGCTAACAACTGATGCAGTGTCCCGACAGCTAACAACTGATGCAGTGTCCTCTCGACAGCTAACAACTGATGCAGTGTACTCTCGACAGCTAACAACTGATGCAGTGTCCCGACAGCTAACAACTGATGCATTGTCCTCTCGACAGCTAACAACTGATGCAGTGTCCCGACAGCTAACAACTGATGCAGTGTCCTCTCGAAAGCTAACAACTGATGCAGTATCCCGACAGCTAACAACTGATGCAGTGTCCCGACAGCTAACAACTGATGCAGTGTCTCGACAGCTAACAACTGATGCAGTGTCTCGACAGCTAACAACTGATGCAGTGTCCTTCCGACAGCTAACAACTGATGCAGTGTCCTCTCGACAGCTAACAACTGATGCAGTGATTCGACAGCTAACAACTGATGCAGTGTCTCGACAGCTAACAACTGATGCAGTGTCCTTCCGACAGCTAACAACTGATGCAGTGTCCTCTCGACAGCTAACAACTGATGCAGTGATTCGACAGCTAACAACTGATGCAGTGTCCTTCCGACAGCTAACAACTGATGCAGTGTCCTCTCGACAGCTAACAACTGATGCAGTGATTCGACAGCTAACAACTGATGCAGTGTCCTCTCGACAGCTAACAACTGATGCAGTGATTCGACATCTAACAACTGATACAGTGTCCTCTCGACAGCTAACAACTGTTGCAGTGTCCCGACAGCTAACAACTGATGCAGTGTCCTCTCGGCAGCTAACAACTGATGCAGTGTCCTCTCGACAGCTAACAACTGATGCAGTGTCCCGACAGCTAACAACTGATGCAGTGTCCTCTCGACAGCTAACAACTGATGCAGTGTCCTCTCGACAGCTAACAACTGATGCAGTGTCCCGACAGCTAACAACTGATGCAGTGTCCTCTCGACAGCTAACAACTGATGCAGTGTCCCGACAGCTAACAACTGATGCAGTGTCCTCTCGACAGCTAACAACTGATGCAGTGTCCCGACAGCTAACAACTGATGCAGTGTCCTCTCGACAGCTAACAACTGATGCAGTGTCCCGACAGCTAACAACTGATGCAGTGTCTCGACAGCTAACAACTGATGCAGTGTCCCGACAGCTAACAACTGATGCAGGGTCTCGACAGCTAACAACTGATGCAGTGTCTCGACAGCTAACAACTGATGCAGTGTCCTTCCGACAGCTAACAACTGATGCAGTGTCCTCTCGACAGCTAAAAACTGATGCAGTGATTCGACATCTAACAAACAACTGATGCAGTGTCCTCTCGACAGCTAACAACTGATGCAGTGATTCGACAGCTAACAACTGATGCAGTGTCCTCTTGACAGCTAACAACTGATGCAGTGAGTCGACATCTAACAACTGATGCAGTGTCCTCTCGACAGCTAACAACTGATGCAGTGTCTCGACAGCTAACAACTGATGCAGTGTCCTCTCGACAGCTAACAACTGATGCAGTGTCCTCTCGACAGCTAACAACTGATGCAGTGTCCCGAAAGCTAACAACTGATGCAGTGTCTCGACATCTAACAACTGATGCAGTGTCCCGACAGCTAACAACTGATACAGTGTCCCGGCAGCTAACAACTGAATCAGTGTCCTCTCGACAGCTAACAACTGATGCAGTGTCCTCTCGACAGCTAACAATTGATGCAGTGTCTCGACAGCTAACAACTGATGCAGTGTCTCGACAGATAAAAATAGATGCAGTGTCCTTCCGACAGCTAACAACTGATGCAGTGTCCTCTCGACAGATAACAACTGATGCAGTGTCCTCTCGACAGCTAACAACTGATGCAGTGTCCCGACAGCTAACAACTGATGCAGTGTCTCGAAAGCTAAGAAATGATGCAGTGATTCGACAGCTAACAACTGATGCAGTGTCTCGACAGCTAACAACTGATGCAGTGTCCTCTCGAAAGCTAACAACTGATGCAGTATCCCGACAGCTAACAACTGATGCAGTGTCCCGACAGCTAACAACTGATGCAGTGTCTCGACAGCTAACAACTGATGCAGTGTCCCGACAGCTAACAACTGATGCAGTGTCTCGACAGCTAACAACTTATGCAGTGTCTCGACAGCTAACAACTGATGCAGTGTCCTTCCGACAGCTAACAACTGATGCAGTGTCCTCTCGACAGCTAAAAACTGATGCAGTGATTCGACATCTAACAACTGATGCAGTGTCCTCTCGACAGCTAACAACTGATGCAGTGATTCGACAGCTAACAACTGATGCAGTGTCCTCTCGACAGCTAACAACTGATGCAGTGTCTCGACAGCTAACAACTGATGCAGTGTCCACGCAGGTAACAACTGATGCAGTGTCCTCTCGACAGCTAACAACTTATGCAGTGTCCTCCCGACAGCTAACAACTGATGTAGTGTCCTCTCCACAGCTAACAACTGATGCAATGTCCTCTATACAGCTAACAACTTATGCAGTGTCCTCTCGACAGCTAACAACTGGTGCAGTGTCCTCTCGACAGCTAACAACTGATGCAGTGTCCCGAAAGCTAACAACTGATGCAGTGTCTCGACATCTAACAACTGATGCAGTGTCCCAACAGCTAACAACTGATGCAGTGTCCTCTCGACAGCTAACAACTGATGCAGTGTCCCGACAGCTAACAACTGATGCAGTGTCCTCTCGACAGCTAACAACTGATGCAGTGTCCCGACAGCTAACAACTGATGCAGTGTCCTCTCGACAGCTAACAACTGATGCAGTGTCTCGACAGCTAACAACTGATGCAGTGTCCTCTCGACAGCTAACAACTGATGCAGTGTCCCCACAGCTAACAACTGATGCAGTGTCCTCTCGACAGCTAACAACTGATGCAGTGTCCCGACAGCTAACAACTGATGCAGTGTCCTCTCGACAGCTAACAACTGATGCAGTGTCCCGACAGCTAACAACTGATGCAGTGTCTCGACAGCTAACAACTGATGCAGTGTCCCGACAGCTAACAACTGATGCAGTGTCTCGACAGCTAACAACTGATGCAGTGTCTCGATAGCTAACAACTGATGCAGTGTCCTTCCGACAGCTAACAACTGATGCAGTGTCCTCTCGACAGCTAAAAACTGATGCAGTGATTCGACATCTAACAACTGATGCAGTGTCCTCTCGACAGCTAACAACTGATGCAGTGATTCGACAGCTAACAACTGATGCAGTGTCCTCTCGACAGATAACAACTGATGCAGTGATTCGACATCTAACAACTGATACAGTGTCCTCTCGACAGCTAACAACTGATGCAGTGTCCCGACAGCTAACAACTGATGCAGTGTCCTCTCGACAGCTAACAACTGATGCAGTGTCCTCTCGACAGCTAACAACTGATGCAGTGTCCCGACAGCTAACAACTGATGCAGTGTCTCGACATCTAACAACTGATGCAGTGTCCCGACAGCTAACAACTGATACGGTGTCCCGACAGCTAACGACTGATGCAGTGTCCTCTCGACAGCTAACAACTGATGCAGTGTCCTCTCGACAGCTAACAATTGATGCAGTGTCTCGACAGCTAACAACTGATGCAGTGTCTCGACAGCTAACAATAGATGCACTGTCCTTCCGACAGCTAACAACTGATGCAGTGTCCTCTCAACAGCTAACAACTGATGCAGTGTCTCCACAGCTAACAACTGATGCAGTGTCCTTCCGACAGCTAACAACTGATGCAGTGTCCTCTCGACAGGTAACAACTGATGCAGTGATTCGACATCTAACAACTGATGCAGTGTCCTCTCGACAGCTAACATCTGATGCAGTGTCTCGACAGCTAACAACTGATGCAGTGTCCATGCAGGTAACAACTGATGCAGTGTCCTCTCGACAGCTAACAACTTATGCAGTGTCCTCTCGACAGCTAACAACTGATGTAGTGTCCTCTCGACAGCTAACAACTGATGAAGTGTCCTCTCGACAGCTAACAACTGATGCAATGTCCTCTATACAGCTAACAACTTATGCAGTGTCCTCTCGACAGCTAACAACTGATGCAGTGTCCTCTCGACAGCTAACAACTTATGCAGTGTCCTCTCGACAGCTAACAACTGATGTAGTGTCCTCTCGACAGCTAACAACTGATGAAGTGTCCTCTCGACAGCTAACAACTGATGCAATGTCCTCTATACAGCTAACAACTTATGCAGTGTCCTCTCGACAGCTAACAACTTATGCAGTGTCCTCTCGACAGTTAACATCTGATGCAGTGTCTCGACAGCTAACAACTGATGCAGTGTCCCGACAGCTAACAACTGATGCAGTGTCTCGACATCTAACAACTGATGCAGTGTCCCAACAGCTAACAACTGATGCAGTGTCCTCTCGACAGCTAACAACTGGTGCAGTGTCCCGACAGCTAACAACTGATGCAGTGTCCTCTCGACAGTTAACAACTGATACAGTGTCCTCTCGACAGCTAACAACTGATGCAGTGTCCCGACAGCTAACAACTGATGCAGTGTCCTCTCGACAGCTAACAACTGATGCAGTGTCCTCTCGACAGCTAACAACTGATGCAGTGTCCCGACAGCTAACAACTGATGCATTGTCCTCTCGACAGCTAACAACTGATGCAGTGTCCCGACAGCTAACAACTGATGCATTGTCCTCTCGACAGCTAACAACTGATGCAGTGTCCCGACAGCTAACAACTGATGCAGTGTCCTCTCGAAAGCTAACAACTGATGCAGTATCCCGACAGCTAACAACTGATGCAGTGTCCCGACAGCTAACAACTGATGCAGTGTCTCGACAGCTAACAACTGATGCAGTGTCTCGACAGCTAACAACTGATGCAGTGTCCTTCCGACAGCTAACAACTGATGCAGTGTCCTCTCGACAGCTAACAACTGATGCAGTGATTCGACAGCTAACAACTGATGCAGTGTCTCGACAGCTAACAACTGATGCAGTGTCCTTCCGACAGCTAACAACTGATGCAGTGTCCTCTCGACAGCTAACAACTGATGCAGTGATTCGACAGCTAACAACTGATGCAGTGTCCTTCCGACAGCTAACAACTGATGCAGTGTCCTCGACAGCTAACATCTGATGCAGTGTCTCGACAGCTAACAACTGATGCAGTGTCCATGCAGGTAACAACTGATGCAGTGTCCTCTCGACAGCTAACAACTTATGCAGTGTCCTCTCGACAGCTAACAACTGATGTAGTGTCCTCTCGACAGCTAACAACTGATGAAGTGTCCTCTCGACAGCTAACAACTGATGCAATGTCCTCTATACAGCTAACAACTTATGCAGTGTCCTCTCGACAGCTAACAACTTATGCAGTGTCCTCTCGACAGCTAACATCTGATGCAGTGTCTCGACAGCTAACAACTGATGCAGTGTCCCGACAGCTAACAACTGATGCAGTGTCTCGACATCTAACAACTGATGCAGTGTCCCAACAGCTAACAACTGATGCAGTGTCCTCTCGACAGCTAACAACTGGTGCAGTGTCCCGACAGCTAACAACTGATGCAGTGTCCTCTCGACAGTTAGCAACTGATACAGTGTCCTCTCGACAGCTAACAACTGATGCAGTGTCCCGACAGCTAACAACTGATGCAGTGTCCTCTCGACAGCTAACAACTGATGCAGTGTACTCTCGACAGCTAACAACTGATGCAGTGTCCCGACAGCTAACAACTGATGCATTGTCCTCTCGACAGCTAACAACTGATGCAGTGTCCCGACAGCTAACAACTGATGCAGTGTCCTCTCGAAAGCTAACAACTGATGCAGTATCCCGACAGCTAACAACTGATGCAGTGTCCCGACAGCTAACAACTGATGCAGTGTCTCGACAGCTAACAACTGATGCAGTGTCTCGACAGCTAACAACTGATGCAGTGTCCTTCCGACAGCTAACAACTGATGCAGTGTCCTCTCGACAGCTAACAACTGATGCAGTGATTCGACAGCTAACAACTGATGCAGTGTCTCGACAGCTAACAACTGATGCAGTGTCCTTCCGACAGCTAACAACTGATGCAGTGTCCTCTCGACAGCTAACAACTGATGCAGTGATTCGACAGCTAACAACTGATGCAGTGTCCTTCCGACAGCTAACAACTGATGCAGTGTCCTCTCGACAGCTAACAACTGATGCAGTGATTCGACAGCTAACAACTGATGCAGTGTCCTCTCGACAGCTAACAACTGATGCAGTGATTCGACATCTAACAACTGATACAGTGTCCTCTCGACAGCTAACAACTGTTGCAGTGTCCCGACAGCTAACAACTGATGCAGTGTCCTCTCGGCAGCTAACAACTGATGCAGTGTCCTCTCGACAGCTAACAACTGATGCAGTGTCCCGACAGCTAACAACTGATGCAGTGTCCTCTCGACAGCTAACAACTGATGCAGTGTCCTCTCGACAGCTAACAACTGATGCAGTGTCCCGACAGCTAACAACTGATGCAGTGTCCTCTCGACAGCTAACAACTGATGCAGTGTCCCGACAGCTAACAACTGATGCAGTGTCCTCTCGACAGCTAACAACTGATGCAGTGTCCCGACAGCTAACAACTGATGCAGTGTCCTCTCGACAGCTAACAACTGATGCAGTGTCCCGACAGCTAACAACTGATGCAGTGTCTCGACAGCTAACAACTGATGCAGTGTCCCGACAGCTAACAACTGATGCAGGGTCTCGACAGCTAACAACTGATGCAGTGTCTCGACAGCTAACAACTGATGCAGTGTCCTTCCGACAGCTAACAACTGATGCAGTGTCCTCTCGACAGCTAAAAACTGATGCAGTGATTCGACATCTAACAAACAACTGATGCAGTGTCCTCTCGACAGCTAACAACTGATGCAGTGATTCGACAGCTAACAACTGATGCAGTGTCCTCTCGACAGCTAACAACTGATGCAGTGAGTCGACATCTAACAACTGATGCAGTGTCCTCTCGACAGCTAACAACTGATGCAGTGTCTCGACAGCTAACAACTGATGCAGTGTCCTCTCGACAGCTAACAACTGATGCAGTGTCCTCTCGACAGCTAACAACTGATGCAGTGTCCCGAAAGCTAACAACTGATGCAGTGTCTCGACATCTAACAACTGATGCAGTGTCCCGACAGCTAACAACTGATACAGTGTCCCGGCAGCTAACAACTGAATCAGTGTCCTCTCGACAGCTAACAACTGATGCAGTGTCCTCTCGACAGCTAACAATTGATGCAGTGTCTCGACAGCTAACAACTGATGCAGTGTCTCGACAGATAAAAATAGATGCAGTGTCCTTCCGACAGCTAACAACTGATGCAGTGTCCTCTCGACAGATAACAACTGATGCAGTGTCCTCTCGACAGCTAACAACTGATGCAGTGTCCCGACAGCTAACAACTGATGCAGTGTCTCGACAGCTAAGAAATGATGCAGTGATTCGACAGCTAACAACTGATGCAGTGTCTCGACAGCTAACAACTGATGCAGTGTCTCGACAGCTAACAATAGATGCACTGTCCTTCCGACAGCTAACAACTGATGCAGTGTCCTCTCGACAGCTAACAACTGATGCAGTGTCTCCACAGCTAACAACTGATGCAGTGTCCTTCCGACAGCTAACAACTGATGCAGTGTCCTCTCGACAGGTAACAACTGATGCAGTGATTCGACATCTAACAACTGATGCAGTGTCCTCTCGACAGCTAACATCTGATGCAGTGTCTCGACAGCTAACAACTGATGCAGTGTCCATGCAGGTAACAACTGATGCAGTGTCCTCTCGACAGCTAACAACTTATGCAGTGTCCTCTCGACAGCTAACAACTGATGTAGTGTCCTCTCGACAGCTAACAACTGATGAAGTGTCCTCTCGACAGCTAACAACTGATGCAATGTCCTCTATACAGCTAACAACTTATGCAGTGTCCTCTCGACAGCTAACAACTGATGCAGTGTCCTCTCGACAGCTAACAACTTATGCAGTGTCCTCTCGACAGCTAACAACTGATGCAGTGTCCTCTCGACAGCTAACAACTTATGCAGTGTCCTCTCGACAGCTAACAACTGATGCAGTGTCCATGCAGGTAACAACTGATGCAGTGTCCTCTCGACAGCTAACAACTTATGCAGTGTCCTCTCGACAGCTAACAACTGATGTAGTGTCCTCTCGACAGCTAACAACTGATGAAGTGTCCTCTCGACAGCTAACAACTGATGCAATGTCCTCTATACAGCTAACAACTTATGCAGTGTCCTCTCGACAGCTAACAACTTATGCAGTGTCCTCTCGACAGCTAACATCTGATGCAGTGTCTCGACAGCTAACAACTGATGCAGTGTCCCGACAGCTAACAACTGATGCAGTGTCTCGACATCTAACAACTGATGCAGTGTCCCAACAGCTAACAACTGATGCAGTGTCCTCTCGACAGCTAACAACTGGTGCAGTGTCCCGACAGCTAACAACTGATGCAGTGTCCTCTCGACAGTTAACAACTGATACAGTGTCCTCTCGACAGCTAACAACTGATGCAGTGTCCCGACAGCTAACAACTGATGCAGTGTCCTCTCGACAGCTAACAACTGATGCAGTGTCCTCTCGACAGCTAACAACTGATGCAGTGTCCCGACTGCTAACAACTGATGCAGTGTCCTCTCGAAAGCTAACAACTGATGCAGTATCCCGACAGCTAACAACTGATGCAGTGTGCCGACAGCTAACAACTGATGCAGTGTCTCGACAGCTAACAACTGATGCAGTGTCTCGACAGCTAACAACTGATGCAGTGTCCTTCCGACAGCTAACAACTGATGCAGTGTCCTCTCGACAGCTAACAACTGATGCAGTGATTCGACAGCTAACAACTGATGCAGTGTCCTCTCGACAGCTAACAACTGATGCAGTGATTCGACATCTAACAACTGATACAGTGTCCTCTCGACAGCTAACAACTGTGGCAGTGTCCCGACAGCTAACAACTGATGCAGTGTCCTCTCGACAGCTAACAACTGATGCAGTGTCCTCTCGACAGCTAACAACTGATGCAGTGTACCGACAGCTAACAACTGATGCAGTGTCCTCTCGGCAGCTAACAACTGATGCAGTGTCCTCTCGACAGCTAACAACTGATGCAGTGTCCCGACAGCTAACAACTGATGCAGTGTCCTCTCGACAGCTAACAACTGATGCAGTGTCCTCTCGACAGCTAACAACTGATGCAGTGTCCCGACAGCTAACAACTGATGCAGTGTCCTCTCGACAGCTAACAACTGATGCAGTGTCCCGACAGCTAACAACTGATGCAGTGTCCTCTCGAAAGCTAACAACTGATGCAGTATCCCGACAGCTAACAACTGATGCAGTGTCCCGACAGCTAACAACTGATGCTGTGTCTCGACAGCTAACAACTGATGCAGTGTCCCGACAGCTAACAACTGATGCAGTGTCTCGACAGCTAACAACTGATGCGGTGTCTCGACAGCTAACAACTGATGCAGTGTCCTTCCGACAGCTAACAACTGATGCAGTGTCCTCTCGACAGCTAAAAACTGATGCAGTGATTCGACATCTAACAACTGATGCAGTGTACTCTCGACAGCTAACAACTGATGCAGTGTCTCGACAGCTAACAACTGATGCAGTGTCCTCTCGACAGCTAACAACTGATGCAGTGTCCTCTCGACAGCTAACAACTGATGCAGTGTCCCGAAAGCTAACAACTGATGCAGTGTCTCGACATCTAACAACTGATGCAGTGTCCCGACAGCTAACAACTGATACAGTGTCCCGGCAGCTAACAACTGATGCAGTTTCCTCTCGACAGATAACAACTGATGCAGTGTCCTCTCGACAGCTAACAATTGATGCAGTGTCTCGACAGCTAACAACTGATGCAGTGTCTCGACAGATAACAATAGATGCAGTGTCCTTCCGACAGCTAACAACTGATGCAGTGTCCTCTCGACAGCTAACAACTGATGCAGTGTCTCGACAGATAACAATAGATGCAGTGTCCTTCCGACAGCTAACAACTGATGCAGTGTCCTCTCGACAGCTAACAACTGATGCAGTGTCTCGACAGATAACAATAGATGCAGTGTCCTTCCGACAGCTAACAACTGATGCAGTGTCCTCTCGACAGCTAACAACTGATGCAGTGTCCCGACAGCTAACAACTGATGCAGTGTCTCGACAGCTAAGAAATGATGCAGTGATTCGACAGCTAACAACTGATGCAGTGTCTCGACAGCTAACAACTGATGCAGTGTCTCCACAGCTAACAACTGATGCAGTGTCCTTCCGACAGCTAACAACTGATGCAGTGTCCTCTCGACAGGTAACAACTGATGCAGTGATTCGACATCTAACAACTGATGCAGTGTCCTCTCGACAGCTAACATCTGATGCAGTGTCTCGACAGCTAACAACTGATGCAGTGTCTCGACAGCTAACAACTGATGCAGTGTCCACGCAGGTAACAACTGATGCAGTGTCCTCTCGACAGCTAACAACTTATGCAGTGTCCTCTCGACAGCTAACAACTGATGTAGTGTCCTCTCGACAGCTAACAACTGATGCAGTGTCCTCTCGACAGCTAACAACTGATGCAGTGTCCCGACAGCTAACAACTGATGCAGTGTCTCGACATCTAACAACTGATGCAGTGTCCCAACAGCTAACAACTGATGCAGTGTCCTCTCGACAGCTAACAACTGATGCAGTGTCCCGACAGCTAACAACTGATGCAGTGTCCTCTCGACAGCTAACAACTGATGCAGTGTCCCGACAGCTAACAACTGATGCAGTGTCCTCTCGACAGCTAACAACTGATGCAGTGTCCCGACAGCTAACAACTGATGCAGTGTCCTCTCGACAGCTAACAACTGATGCAGTGTCCCCACATCTAACAACTGATGCAGTGTCCTCTCGACAGCTAACAACTGATGCAGTGTCCCGACAGCTAACAACTGATGCAGTGTCCTCTCGACAGCTAACAACTGATGCAGTGTCCCGACAGCTAACAACTGATGCAGTGTCTCGACAGCTAACAACTGATGCAGTGTCCCGACAGCTAACGACTGATGCAGTGTCTCGACAGCTAACAACTGATGCAGTGTCTCGATAGCTAACAACTGATGCAGTGTCCTTCCGACAGCTAACAACTGATGCAGTGTCCTCTCGACAGCTAAAAACTGATGCAGTGATTCGACATCTAACAACTGATGCAGTGTCCGCTCGACAGCTAACAACTGATGCAGTGATTCGACAGCTAACAACTGATGCAGTGTCCTCTCGACAGATAACAACTGATGCAGTGATTCGACATCTAACAACTGATACAGTGTCCTCTCGACAGCTAACAACTGATGCAGTGTCCCGACATCTAACAACTGATGCAGTGTCCTCTCGACAGCTAACAACTGATGCAGTGTCCTCTCGACATCTAACAACTGATGCAGTGTCCCGACAGCTAACAACTGATACAGTGTCCCGACAGCTAACAACTGATGCAGTGTCCTCTCGACAGCTAACAACTGATGCAGTGTCTCCACAGCTAACAACTGATGCAGTGTCCTTCCGACAGCTAACAACTGATGCAGTGTCCTCTCGACAGGTAACAACTGATGCAGTGATTCGACATCTAACAACTGATGCAGTGTCCTCTCGACAGCTAACATCTGATGCAGTGTCTCGACAGCTAACAACTGATGCAGTGTCTCGACAGCTAACAACTGATGCAGTGTCCTCTCGACAGCTAACAACTTATGCAGTGTCCTCTCGACTGCTAACAACTGATGTAGTGTCCTCTCGACAGCTAACAACTGATGAAGTGTCCTCTCGACAGCTAACAACTGATGCAATGTCCTCTATACAGCTAACAACTTATGCAGTGTCCTCTCGACAGCTAACAACTGATGCAGTGTCCTCTCGACAGCTAACATCTGATGCAGTGTCTCGACAGCTAACAACTGATGCAGTGTCTCGACAGCTAACAACTGATGCAGTGTCTCGACATCTAACAACTTATGCAGTGTCCTCTCGACAGCTAACAACTGATGCATTGTCCTCTCGACAGCTAACAACTTATGCAGTGTCCTCTCGACAGCTAACAACTGATGAAGTGTCCTCTCGACAGCTAACAACTGATGCAGTGTCCCGACAGCTAACAACTGATGAAGTGTCCTCTCGACAGCTAACAACTGATGCAATGTCCTCTATACAGCTAACAACTTATGCAGTGTCCTCTCGACAGCTAACAACTTATGCAGTGTCCTCTCGACAGCTAACATCTGATGCAGTGTCTCGACAGCTAACAACTGATGCAGTGTCCCCACAGCTAACAACTGATGCAGTGTCTCGACATCTAACAACTGATGCAGTGTCCCAACAGCTAACAACTGATGCAGTGTCCTCTCGACAGCTAACAACTCATGCAGTGTCCCGACAGCTAACAACTGATGCAGTGTCCTCTCGACAGTTAACAACTGATACAGTGTCCTCTCCACAGCTAACAACTGATGCAGTGTCCCGACAGCTAACAACTGATGCAGTGTCCTCTCGACAGCTAACAACTGATGCAGTGTCCTCTCGACAGCTAACAACTGATGCAGTGTGCCGACAGCTAACAACTGATGCAGTGTCCCCTCGACGGCTAACAACTGATGCAGTGTCCCGACAGCTAACAACTGATGCAGTGTCCTCTCGAAAGCTAACAACTGATGCAGTGTCCCGACAGCTAACAACTGATGCAGTATCCCGACAGCTAACAACTGATACAGTGTCTCGACAGCTAACAACTGATGCAGTGTCCCGACAGATAACAACTGATGCAGTGTCTCGACAGCTAACAACTGATGCAGTGTCTCGACAGCTAACAACTGATGCAGTGTCCTTCCGACAGCTAACAACTGATGCAGTGTCCTCTCGACAGCTAACAACTGATGCAGTGATTCGACAGCTAACAACTGATGCAGTGTCCTCTCGACAGCTAACAACTGATGCAGTGATTCGACATCTAACAACTGATACAGTGTCCTCTCGACAGCTAACAACTGTTGCAGTGTCCCGACAGCTAACAACTGATGCAGTGTCCTCTCGACAGCTAACAACTGATGCAGTGTCCTCTCGACAGCTAACAACTGATGCAGTGTACCGACAGCTAACAACTGATGCAGTGTCCTCTCGACAGCTAACAACTGATGCAGTGTCCCGACAGCTAACAACTGATGCAGTGTCCTCTCGACAGCTAAGAACTGATGCAATGTCCCGACAGCTAACAACTGATGCAGTGTCCTCTCGAAAGCTAACAACTGATGCAGTATCCCGACAGCTAACAACTGATGCAGTGTCCCGACAGCTAACAACTGATGCAGTGTCTCGACAGCTAACAACTGATGCAGTGTCTCGACAGCTAACAACTGATGCAGTGTCTCGACAGCTAACAACTGATGCAGTGTCCTTCCGACAGCTAACAACTGATGCAGTGTACTCTAGACAGCTAAAAACTGATGCAGTGATTCGACATCTAACAACTGATGCAGTGTCCTCTCGACAGCTAACATCTGATGCAGTGTCTCGACAGCTAACAACTGACGCAGTGTCTCGACAGCTAACAACTGATGCAGTGTCCATGCAGGTAACAACTGATGCAGTGTCCTCTCGACAGCTAACAACTTATGCAGTGTCCTCTCGACAGCTAACAACTGATGTAGTGTCCTCTCGACAGCTAACAACTGATGAAGTGTCCTCTCGACAGCTAACAACTGATGCAATGTCCTCTATACAGCTAACAACTTACGCAGTGTCCTCTCGACAGCTAACAACTGATGCAGTGTCCTCTCGACAGCTAACAACTTATGCAGTGTCCTCTCGACAGCTAACAACTGATGTAGTGTCCTCTCGACAGCTAACAACTGATGAAGTGTCCTCTCGACAGCTAACAACTGATGCAATGTCCTCTATACAGCTAACAACTTATGCAGTGTCCTCTCGACAGCTAACAACTTATGCAGTGTCCTCTCGACAGCTAATATCTGATGCAGTGTCTCGACAGCTAACAACTGATGCAGTGTCCCGACAGCTAACAACTGATGCTGTGTCTCGACATCTAACAACTGATGCAGTGTCCCAACAGCTAACAACTGATGCAGTGTCCTCTCGACAGCTAACAACTGATGCAGTGTCCCGACAGCTAACAACTGATGCAGTGTCCTCTCGACGGCTAACAACTGATGCAGTGTCCCGACAGCTAACAACTGATGCAGTGTCCTCTCGAAAGCTAACAACTGATGCAGTGTCCCGACAGCTAACAACTGATGCAGTGTCCCGACAGCTAACAACTGATGCAGTGTCTCGACAGCTAACAACAGATGCAGTGTCCCGACAGCTAACAACTTATGCAGTGTCTCGACAGCTAACAACTGATGCAGTGTCTCGACAGCTAACAACTGATGCAGTGTCCTTCCGACAGCTAACAACTGATGCAGTGTCCTCTCGACAGCTAACAACTGATGCAGTGATTCGACAGCTAACAACTGATGCAGTGTCCTCTCGACAGCTAACATCTGATGCAGTGTCTCGACAGCTAACAACTGATGCAGTGTCTCGACAGCTAACAACTGATGCAGTGTCCTCTCGACAGCTAACAACTTATGCAGTGTCCTCTCGACTGCTAACAACTGATGTAGTGTCCTCTCGACAGCTAACAACTGATGAAGTGTCCTCTCGACAGCTAACAACTGATGCAATGTCCTCTATACAGCTAACAACTTATGCAGTGTCCTCTCGACAGCTAACAACTGATGCAGTGTCCTCTCGACAGCTAACATCTGATGCAGTGTCTCGACAGCTAACAACTGATGCAGTGTCTCGACAGCTAACAACTGATGCAGTGTCTCGACATCTAACAACTTATGCAGTGTCCTCTCGACAGCTAACAACTGATGCATTGTCCTCTCGACAGCTAACAACTTATGCAGTGTCCTTTCGACAGCTAACAACTGATGAAGTGTCCTCTCGACAGCTAACAACTGATGCAGTGTCCCGACAGCTAACAACTGATGAAGTGTCCTCTCGACAGCTAACAACTGATGCAATGTCCTCTATACAGCTAACAACTTATGCAGTGTCCTCTCGACAGCTAACAACTTATGCAGTGTCCTCTCGACAGCTAACATCTGATGCAGTGTCTCGACAGCTAACAACTGATGCAGTGTCCCCACAGCTAACAACTGATGCAGTGTCTCGACATCTAACAACTGATGCAGTGTCCCAACAGCTAACAACTGATGCAGTGTCCTCTCGACAGCTAACAACTCATGCAGTGTCCCGACAGCTAACAACTGATGCAGTGTCCTCTCGACAGTTAACAACTGATACAGTGTCCTCTCCACAGCTAACAACTGATGCAGTGTCCCGACAGCTAACAACTGATGCAGTGTCCTCTCGACAGCTAACAACTGATGCAGTGTCCTCTCGACAGCTAACAACTGATGCAGTGTGCCGACAGCTAACAACTGATGCAGTGTCCCCTCGACGGCTAACAACTGATGCAGTGTCCCGACAGCTAACAACTGATGCAGTGTCCTCTCGAAAGCTAACAACTGATGCAGTGTCCCGACAGCTAACAACTGATGCAGTATCCCGACAGCTAACAACTGATACAGTGTCTCGACAGCTAACAACTGATGCAGTGTCCCGACAGATAACAACTGATGCAGTGTCTCGACAGCTAACAACTGATGCAGTGTCTCGACAGCTAACAACTGATGCAGTGTCCTTCCGACAGCTAACAACTGATGCAGTGTCCTCTCGACAGCTAACAACTGATGCAGTGATTCGACAGCTAACAACTGATGCAGTGTCCTCTCGACAGCTAACAACTGATGCAGTGATTCGACATCTAACAACTGATACAGTGTCCTCTCGACAGCTAACAACTGTTGCAGTGTCCCGACAGCTAACAACTGATGCAGTGTCCTCTCGACAGCTAACAACTGATGCAGTGTCCTCTCGACAGCTAACAACTGATGCAGTGTACCGACAGCTAACAACTGATGCAGTGTCCTCTCGACAGCTAACAACTGATGCAGTGTCCCGACAGCTAACAACTGATGCAGTGTCCTCTCGACAGCTAAGAACTGATGCAATGTCCCGACAGCTAACAACTGATGCAGTGTCCTCTCGAAAGCTAACAACTGATGCAGTATCCCGACAGCTAACAACTGATGCAGTGTCCCGACAGCTAACAACTGATGCAGTGTCTCGACAGCTAACAACTGATGCAGTGTCTCGACAGCTAACAACTGATGCAGTGTCTCGACAGCTAACAACTGATGCAGTGTCCTTCCGACAGCTAACAACTGATGCAGTGTCCTCTAGACAGCTAAAAACTGATGCAGTGATTCGACATCTAACAACTGATGCAGTGTCCTCTCGACAGCTAACATCTGATGCAGTGTCTCGACAGCTAACAACTGACGCAGTGTCTCGACAGCTAACAACTGATGCAGTGTCCATGCAGGTAACAACTGATGCAGTGTCCTCTCGACAGCTAACAACTTATGCAGTGTCCTCTCGACAGCTAACAACTGATGTAGTGTCCTCTCGACAGCTAACAACTGATGAAGTGTCCTCTCGACAGCTAACAACTGATGCAATGTCCTCTATACAGCTAACAACTTACGCAGTGTCCTCTCGACAGCTAACAACTGATGCAGTGTCCTCTCGACAGCTAACAACTTATGCAGTGTCCTCTCGACAGCTAACAACTGATGTAGTGTCCTCTCGACAGCTAACAACTGATGAAGTGTCCTCTCGACAGCTAACAACTGATGCAATGTCCTCTATACAGCTAACAACTTATGCAGTGTCCTCTCGACAGCTAACAACTTATGCAGTGTCCTCTCGACAGCTAATATCTGATGCAGTGTCTCGACAGCTAACAACTGATGCAGTGTCCCGACAGCTAACAACTGATGCTGTGTCTCGACATCTAACAACTGATGCAGTGTCCCAACAGCTAACAACTGATGCAGTGTCCTCTCGACAGCTAACAACTGATGCAGTGTCCCGACAGCTAACAACTGATGCAGTGTCCTCTCGACGGCTAACAACTGATGCAGTGTCCCGACAGCTAACAACTGATGCAGTGTCCTCTCGAAAGCTAACAACTGATGCAGTGTCCCGACAGCTAACAACTGATGCAGTGTCCCGACAGCTAACAACTGATGCAGTGTCTCGACAGCTAACAACAGATGCAGTGTCCCGACAGCTAACAACTTATGCAGTGTCTCGACAGCTAACAACTGATGCAGTGTCTCGACAGCTAACAACTGATGCAGTGTCCTTCCGACAGCTAACAACTGGTGCAGTGTCCTCTCGACAGCTAACAACTGATGCAGTGATTCGACAGCTAACAACTGAGGCAGTGTCCTCTCGACAGCTAACAACTGATGCAGTGATTCGACATCTAACAACTGATACAGTCTCCTCTCGACAGCTAACAACTGTTGCAGTGTCCCGACAGCTAACAACTGATGCAGTGTCCTCTCGACAGCTAACAACTGATGCAGTGTCCTCTCGACAGCTAACAACTGATGCAGTGTACCGACAGCTAACAACTGATGCAGTGTCCTCTCGACAGCTAACAACTGATGCAGTGTCCTCTCGACAGCTAACAACTGATGCAGTGTCCCGACAGCTAACAACTGATGCAGTGTCCTCTCGACAGCTAACAACTGATGCAGTGTCCTCTCGACAGCTAACAACTGATGCAGTGTCCCGACAGCTAACAACTGATGCAGTGTCCTCTCGGCAGCTAACAACTGATGCAGTGTCCCGACAGCTAACAACTGATGCAGTGTCCTCTCGAAAGCTAACAACTGATGCAGTATCCCGACAGCTAACAACTGATGCAGTGTCCCGACAGCTAACAACTGATGTAGTGTCTCGACATCTAACAACTGATGCAGTGTCCTCTCGACAGCTAACAACTGATGCAGTGATTCGACATCTAACAACTGATACAGTGTCCTCTCGACAGCTAACAACTGATGCAGTGTCCCGACAGCTAACAACTGATGCAGTGTCTTCTCAACAGCTAACAACTGATGCAGTGTCCTCTCGACAGCTAACAACTGATGCAGTGTCCCGACAGCTAACAACTGATGCAGTGTCTCGACATCTAACAACTGATACAGTGTCCCGACAGCTAACAACTGATACAGTGTCCCGACAGCTAACAAATGATGCAGTGTCCTCTCGACAGCTAACAACTGATGCAGTGTCCTCTCGACAGCTAACAATTGATGCAGTGTCTCGACAGCTAACAACTGATGCAGTGTCTCGACAGCTAACAATAGATGCAGTGTCCTTCCGACAGCTAACAACTGATGCAGTGTCCTCTCGACAGCTAACAACTGATGCAGTGTCCTCTCGACAGCTAACAACTGATGCAGTGTCCCGACAGCTAACAACTGATGCAGTGTCTCGACAGCTAAGAAATGATGCAATGATTCGACAGCTAACAACTGATGGAGTGTCTCGACAGCTAACAACTGATGCAGTGTCTCCACAGCTAACAACTGGTGCAGTGTCCTTCCGACAGCTAACAACTGATGCAGTGTCCTCTCGACAGGTAACAACTGATACAGTGATTCGACATCTAACAACTGATGCAATGTCCTCTCGACAGCTAACAACTGATGCAGTGTCCTCAGGACAGCTAACAACTAAAGCATTGATTCGACATCTAACAACTGATACAGTGTCCTCTAGACAGCTAACAACTGATGCAGTGCTCAGACAGCTAACAACTGATGCAGTGTCCTCGCGACAGCTAACAACTGATGCAGTGTCCCGACAGCTAAAAACTGATGCAGTGTCTCGACAGCTAACAACTGATGCAGTGTCCTCTCGACAGCTAACAAAATATGCAGTTTCCTCTCGACAGCTAACACCTGATGCAGTGTCCTTTCGACAGCTAACAACTGATGCAGTGTCCTCTCGACAGCTAACAAAATATGCAGTTTCTTCTCGACAGCTAACAACTGATGCAGTGTTCTCCCGACAGATAAAAATTGATGCAGTGTCCTCTCGACAGCTAACAACTTATGCAGTGTTCCGACAGCTAACAACTGATGCAATGTCCCCTCGACAGCTAAAAACTGATGCAGTGTCCCAATAGCTAATAACTGATGCAGTGTCCCGACAGCTAACAACTGATGCAGTGTCTCGACAGCTAACAACTGTTGCAGTGTCCCGAAAGCTAACAACTGATGCAGTGTCTCGACAGCTAACAACTGATGCAGTGTCCCGAAAGCTAACAACTGATGCAGTGTCTCGACAGCTGACAACTGATGCAGTGTCCCGAAAGCTAACAACTGATGCAGTGTCTCGACAGCTAACAACTGCTGCAGTGTCCCGACATCTAACAACTGATGCAGTGTCCCGACAGCTAACAACTGATGCAGTGTCCTCTCGACAGCTAACAACTGATGCAGTGTCCCAACAGCTAACAACTGATGCAGTGTCCTCTCGACAGTTAACAACTGATACAGTGTCCTCTCCACAGCTAACAACTGATGCAGTGTCCCGACAGCTAACAACTGATGCAGTGTCCTCTCGACAGCTAACAACTGATGCAGTGTCCTCTCGACAGCTAACAACTGATGCAGTGTGCCGACAGCTAACAACTGATGCAGTGTCCCCCCGACGGCTAACAACTGATGCAGTGTCCCGACAGCTAACAACTGATGCAGTGTCCTCTCGAAAGCTAACAACTGATGCAGTGTCCCGACAGCTAACAACTGATGCAGTATCCCGACAGCTAACAACTGATACAGTGTCTCGACAGCTAACAACTGATGCAGTGTCCCGACAGATAACAACTGATGCAGTGTCTCGACAGCTAACAACTGATGCAGTGTCTCGACAGCTAACAACTGATGCAGTGTCCTTCCGACAGCTAACAACTGATGCAGTGTCCTCTCGACAGCTAACAACTGATGCAGTGATTCGACAGCTAACAACTGATGCAGTGTCCTCTCGACAGCTAACAACTGATGCAGTGATTCGACATCTAACAACTGATACAGTGTCCTCTCGACAGCTAACAACTGTTGCAGTGTCCCGACAGCTAACAACTGATGCAGTGTCCTCTCGACAGCTAACAACTGATGCAGTGTCCTCTCGACAGCTAACAACTGATGCAGTGTACCGACAGCTAACAACTGATGCAGTGTCCTCTCGACAGCTAACAACTGATGCAGTGTCCCGACAGCTAACAACTGATGCAGTGTCCTCTCGACAGCTAAGAACTGATGCAATGTCCCGACAGCTAACAACTGATGCAGTGTCCTCTCGAAAGCTAACAACTGATGCAGTATCCCGACAGCTAACAACTGATGCAGTGTCCCGACAGCTAACAACTGATGCAGTGTCTCGACAGCTAACAACTGATGCAGTGTCTCGACAGCTAACAACTGATGCAGTGTCTCGACAGCTAACAACTGATGCAGTGTCCTTCCGACAGCTAACAACTGATGCAGTGTCCTCTAGACAGCTAAAAACTGATGCAGTGATTCGACATCTAACAACTGATGCAGTGTCCTCTCGACAGCTAACATCTGATGCAGTGTCTCGACAGCTAACAGCTGACGCAGTGTCTCGACAGCTAACAACTGATGCAGTGTCCATGCAGGTAACAACTGATGCAGTGTCCTCTCGACAGCTAACAACTTATGCAGTGTCCTCTCGACAGCTAACAACTGATGTAGTGTCCTCTCGACAGCTAACAACTGATGAAGTGTCCTCTCGACAGCTAACAACTGATGCAATGTCCTCTATACAGCTAACAACTTACGCAGTGTCCTCTCGACAGCTAACAACTGATGCAGTGTCCTCTCGACAGCTAACAACTTATGCAGTGTCCTCTCGACAGCTAACAACTGATGTAGTGTCCTCTCGACAGCTAACAACTGATGAAGTGTCCTCTCGACAGCTAACAACTGATGCAATGTCCTCTATACAGCTAACAACTTATGCAGTGTCCTCTCGACAGCTAACAACTTATGCAGTGTCCTCTCGACAGCTAATATCTGATGCAGTGTCTCGACAGCTAACAACTGATGCAGTGTCCCGACAGCTAACAACTGATGCTGTGTCTCGACATCTAACAACTGATGCAGTGTCCCAACAGCTAACAACTGATGCAGTGTCCTCTCGACAGCTAACAACTGATGCAGTGTCCCGACAGCTAACAACTGATGCAGTGTCCTCTCGACGGCTAACAACTGATGCAGTGTCCCGACAGCAACAACTGATGCAGTGTCCTCTCGAAAGCTAACAACTGATGCAGTGTCCCGACAGCTAACAACTGATGCAGTGTCCCGACAGCTAACAACTGATGCAGTGTCTCGACAGCTAACAACAGATGCAGTGTCCCGACAGCTAACAACTTATGCAGTGTCTCGACAGCTAACAACTGATGCAGTGTCTCGACAGCTAACAACTGATGCAGTGTCCTTCCGACAGCTAACAACTGATGCAGTGTCCTCTCGACAGCTAACAACTGATGCAGTGATTCGACAGCTAACAACTGAGGCAGTGTCCTCTCGACAGCTAACAACTGATGCAGTGATTCGACATCTAACAACTGATACAGTCTCCTCTCGACAGCTAACAACTGTTGCAGTGTCCCGACAGCTAACAACTGATGCAGTGTCCTCTCGACAGCTAACAACTGATGCAGTGTCCTCTCGACAGCTAACAACTGATGCAGTGTACCGACAGCTAACAACTGATGCAGTGTCCTCTCGACAGCTAACAACTGATGCAGTGTCCTCTCGACAGCTAACAACTGATGCAGTGTCCCGACAGCTAACAACTGATGCAGTGTCCTCTCGACAGCTAACAACTGATGCAGTGTCCTCTCGACAGCTAACAACTGATGCAGTGTCCCGACAGCTAACAACTGATGCAGTGTCCTCTCGGCAGCTAACAACTGATGCAGTGTCCCGACAGCTAACAACTGATGCAGTGTCCTCTCGAAAGCTAACAACTGATGCAGTATCCCGACAGCTAACAACTGATGCAGTGTCCCGACAGCTAACAACTGATGTAGTGTCTCGACATCTAACAACTGATGCAGTGTCCTCTCGACAGCTAACAACTGATGCAGTGATTCGACATCTAACAACTGATACAGTGTCCTCTCGACAGCTAACAACTGATGCAGTGTCCCGACAGCTAACAACTGATGCAGTGTCTTCTCAACAGCTAACAACTGATGCAGTGTCCTCTCGACAGCTAACAACTGATGCAGTGTCCCGACAGCTAACAACTGATGCAGTGTCTCGACATCTAACAACTGATACAGTGTTCCGACAGCTAACAACTGATACAGTGTCCCGACAGCTAACAAATGATGCAGTGTCCTCTCGACAGCTAACAACTGATGCAGTGTCCTCTCGACAGCTAACAATTGATGCAGTGTCTCGACAGCTAACAACTGATGCAGTGTCTCGACAGCTAACAATAGATGCAGTGTCCTTCCGACAGCTAACAACTGATGCAGTGTCCTCTCGACAGCTAACAACTGATGCAGTGTCCTCTCGACAGCTAACAACTGATGCAGTGTCCCGACAGCTAACAACTGATGCAGTGTCTCGACAGCTAAGAAATGATGCAATGATTCGACAGCTAACAACTGATGGAGTGTCTCGACAGCTAACAACTGATGCAGTGTCTCCACAGCTAACAACTGGTGCAGTGTCCTTCCGACAGCTAACAACTGATGCAGTGTCCTCTCGACAGGTAACAACTGATACAGTGATTCGACATCTAACAACTGATGCAATGTCCTCTCGACAGCTAACAACTGATGCAGTGTCCTCAGGACAGCTAACAACTAAAGCATTGATTCGACATCTAACAACTGATACAGTGTCCTCTAGACAGCTAACAACTGATGCAGTGCTCAGACAGCTAACAACTGATGCAGTGTCCTCGCGACAGCTAACAACTGATGCAGTGTCCCGACAGCTAAAAACTGATGCAGTGTCTCGACAGCTAACAACTGATGCAGTGTCCTCTCGACAGCTAACAAAATATGCAGTTTCCTCTCGACAGCTAACACCTGATGCAGTGTCCTTTCGACAGCTAACAACTGATGCAGTGTCCTCTCGACAGCTAACAAAATATGCAGTTTCTTCTCGACAGCTAACAACTGATGCAGTGTTCTCCCGACAGATAAAAATTGATGCAGTGTCCTCTCGACAGCTAACAACTTATGCAGTGTTCCGACAGCTAACAACTGATGCAGTGTCCCCTCGACAGCTAAAAACTGATGCAGTGTCCCAATAGCTAATAACTGATGCAGTGTCCCGACAGCTAACAACTGATGCAGTGTCTCGACAGCTAACAACTGTTGCAGTGTCCCGAAAGCTAACAACTGATGCAGTGTCTCGACAGCTAACAACTGATGCAGTGTCCCGAAAGCTAACAACTGATGCAGTGTCTCGACAGCTGACAACTGATGCAGTGTCCCGAAAGCTAACAACTGATGCAGTGTCTCGACAGCTAACAACTGCTGCAGTGTCCCGACATCTAACAACTGATGCAGTGTCCCGACAGCTAACAACTGATGCAGTGTCCTCTCGACAGCTAACAACTGATGCAGTGTCCCAACAGCTAACAACTGATGCAGTGTCCCGAAAGCTAACAACTGATGCAGTGTCTAGACAGCTAACAACTGATGCAGTGTCCCAACAGCTAACAACTGATGCAGTGTCCCGAAAGCTAACAACTGATGCAGTGTCTAGACAGCTAACAACTGATGCAGTGTCTCGACAGCTAACAACTGATGCAGTGTCTCGACAGCTAACAACTGATGCAGTGTCCTCTCGACAGCTAACAACTGATTCAGTGTCTTCTCGACAACTAACAACTGATGCAGTGTCCCGACAGCTAACAACTGATGCAGTGTCCTCTCGACAGCTAACAACTGATGCAGTGTCTCAAGAGCTAACAACTGATGCAGTGTCCCGACAGCTAACAACTGATGCAGTGTCTTCTCGACTGCTAGTAACTGATGCAGTGTCCTCTCGACAGCTAACAACTGATGCAGTGCCTCGACAGCTAACACCTGATGTAGTGTCCTCTCGACAGCTAACAACTTATGCAGTGTCCCGCAGCTAACAACTGATGCAGTGCCTCTACAGCTAACAACTGCTGCAGTGTCCCGACAGCTAACAACTGATGCAGTGTCTCGACAGCTAACAACTGATGCAGTGTCCTCTCGACAGCTAACATCTGATGCAGTGTCCCAACAGCTAACAACTGATGCAGTGTCCTCTCGAAAGCTAAAAACTGATGAGTGTCCTCTAGACAGCTAACAAATTATGCAGTGTCCCGACAGCTAACAACTGATGCAGTGTCTCGAAATCTAACAACTGATGCAGTGTCCCGACAGCTAACAACTGATGCAGTGTCCTGACAGCTGACAACTGACGCAGTGTACCGACAGCTAACAACTGATGCAGTGTCTCGACATCTAACAACTGATGCAGTGTCCCAACAGCTAACAACTGATGCAGTGTCCCAACAGCTAACAACTGATGCAGTGTCCTCTCGACAGCTAACAACTGATGCAGTGTCCCGACAGCTAACAACTGATGCAGTGTCCTCTTGACGGCTAACAACTGATGCAGTGTCCGCTCGACAGCTAACAACTGATGCAGTGTCACGACAGCTAACAACTGATGCAGTGTCCTCTTGACAGCTAAAAACTGATGCAGTGTCCTCTAGACAGCTAACAAATTATGCAGTGTCCCAACAGCTAACAACTGATGCAGTGTCTCGAAATCTAACAACTGATGCAGTGTCCCGACAGCTAACAACTGATGCAGTGTCTCGACAGCTAACAACTGATGCAGTGTCCTCTCGACAGCTATCAACTGATGCAGTGTCCCGACAGCTAACAACTGATGCAGTGTCCTCTTGACAGCTAACAACTGATGCAGTGTCCTCTCGACAGCTAACAACTGATGCAGTGTCCCGACAGCTAACAACTGATGCAGTGTCCCGACAGCTAACAACTGATGCAGTGCTCAGACAGCTAACAACTTATGCAGTGCTCAGAGAGCTAACAACTGATGCAGTGTCTCGACAGCTAACAACTGATGCAGTGTCCTCTCGACAGCTAACAACTGATGCAGTGTCTCGACAGCTAACAACTGATGCAGTGTCCTCTCGACAGCTAACAACTGATGCAGTGTCCTCTCGACAGCTAACATCTGATGCAGTGTCTCGACAGCTAACAACTGATGCAGTGTCTCGACAGCTAACAACTGATGCAGTGTCCACGCAGGTAACAACTGATGCAGTGTCCTCTATACAGCTAACAACTGATGCAATGTCCTCTATACAGCTAACAACTTATGCAGTGTCCTCTCGACAGCTAACAACTGATGCAGTGTCCTCTCGACAGCTAACAACTGATGCAGTGTCCTCTCGACAGCTAACAACTGATGCAGTGTCCCGACAGCTAACGACTGATGCAGTGTCTCGACATCTAACAACTGATGCAGTGTCCCAACAGCTAACAACTGATGCAGTGTCCTTTCGACAGCTAACAACTGATGCAGTGTCCCGATAGCTAACAACTGATGCAGTGTCCTCTCGACAGCTAACAACTGATGCAGTGTCCTCTCGACAGCTAACAACTGATGCAGTGTCCCGACAGCTAACAACTGATGCAGTGTCCTCTCGACAGCTAACAACTGATGCAGTGTCCCGACAGCTAACAACTGATGCAGTGTCCTCTCGAAAGCTAACAACTGATGCAGTGTCCCGACAGCTAACAACTGATGCAGTGTCCCGACAGCTAACAACTGATGCAGTGTCTCGACAGCTAACAACTGATGCAGTGTCCTTCCGACAGCTAAACAACTGATGCAGTGTCCTTTCGACAGCTAAAAACTGATGCAGTGATTCGACATCTAACAACTGATGCAGTGTCCTCTCGACAGATAACAACTGATGCAGTGATTCGACAGCTAACAACTGATGCAGTGTCCTCTCGACAGCTAACAACTGATGCAGTGATTCGACATCTAACAACTGATACAGTGTCCTCTCGACAGCTAACAACTGATGCAGTGCTCAGACAGCTAACAACTGATGCAGTGTCCTCGCGACAGCTAACAACTGATGCAGTGTCCCGACAGCTAAAATCTGATGAGGTGTCTCGACAGCTAACAACTGATGCAGTGTCCTTTCGACAGCTAACAACTGATGCAGTGTCCTCTCGACAGCTAACAAAATATGCAGTTTCTTATCGACAGCTAACAACTGATGCAGTGTCCTCTCGACAGATAACAACTGATGCAGTGTCCTCTCGACAGCTAACAAATGATGCAGTGTTCCGACAGCTAACAACTGATGCAGTGTCCCCTCGACAGCTAACAACTGATGCAGTGTCCCAACAGCTAACAACTGATACAGTGTCTCGACAGCTAACAACTGATGCAGTGTCCCGAAAGCTAACAACTGATGCAGTGTCTCGAGAAGCTAACAACTGATGCAGTGTCCCGAAAGCTAAGAACTGATGAAGTGTCTAGACAGCTAACAACTGATGCAGTGTCCCAACAGCTAACAACTGATGCAGTGTCCTCTCGACAGCAAACAACTGATGCAGTGTCCCGACAGCTAACAACTGATGCAGTGTCCCGACAGCTAACAACCGATGCAGTGTCCTCTCGACTGCTAACAACTGATGCAGTGTCCTCTCGACAGCTAACAACTGATGCAGTGTCTCAAGAGCTAACAACTGATGCAGTGTCCCGACAGCTAACAACTGATGCAGTGTCAACTCGACAGCTAACAACTGCTGCCGTGTCCCGACAGCTAACAACTGATGCAGTGTCCCAACAGCTAACAACTGATGCAGTGTCCTCTCGACAGCTAACAACTGATGCAGTGTCTCGAAATCTAACAACTGATGCAGTGTCCCGACAGCTAACAACTGATGCAGTGTCCTCTCGACAGCTAACAACTGATGCAGTGTCCTTACAGCTGACAACTGATGCAGTGTCCCGACAGCTAACAACTGATGCAGTGTCTCGACAGCTAACAACTGATGCAGTGACCCGACAGCTAACAACTGATGCAGTGATTCGACATCTAACCACTGATGCAGTGTCCTCTCGACAGCTAACAACTGATGCAGTGTCTCAAGAGCTAACAACTGATGCAGTGTCCCGACAGCTAACAACTGATGCAGTGTCAACTCGACAGCTAACAACTGCTGCAGTGTCCCGACAGCTAACAACCGATACAGTGTCTCGACAGCTAACAACTGATGCAGTGTCCTCTCGACAGCTAACAACTGATGCAGTGTCCTCTCGAAAGCTAAAAACTCATGCAGTGTCCTCTCGACAGCTAACAACTGATGCAGTGTCTCGAAATCTAACAACTGATGCAGTGTCCCGACAGCTAACAACTGATGCAGTGTCCTCTCGACAGCTAACAACTGATGCAGTGTCCTTACAGCTGACAACTGATGCAGTGTCCCGACAGCTAACAACTGATGCAGTGTCTCGACAGCTAACAACTGATGCAGTGACCCGACAGCTAACAACTGATGCAGTGATTCGACATCTAACAACTGATGCAGTGTCCTCTCGACAGCTAACAACTGATGCAGTGTCCTCCCGACAGCTAACAACTGATGCAGTGTCCTCTCGACACCTAACAACTGATGCAGTGTCCTCTCGACAGCTAACAACTGATGATGTGTCTCGACAGCTAACAACTGATGCAGTGTCCTCTCGACAGCTAACAACTGATGCAGTGTCCTCTCGACAGCTAACATCTGATGCAGTGTCTCGACAGCTAACAACTGATGCAGTGTCTCGACAGCTAACAACTGATGCAGTGTCTCGACAGCTAAACAACTGATGCAGTGTCTCGACAGCTAACAACTGATGCAGTGTCCTTCCGACAGCTAAAAACTAATGCAGTGTCCTCTCGTCAGCTAACAACTGATGCAGTGATTTGACATCTAACAACTGATGCAGTGTCCTCTCGACAGCTAACAACTGATGCAGTGTCCTCTCGACAGCTAACAACTGATGCAGTGTCTCGACAGCTAACAACTGATGCAGTGTCTCGACAGCTAACAACTGATGCAGTGTCCTCTCGACAGCTAACAACTGATGCAGTGTCCTCTCGACAGCTAACAACTGATGCAGTGTCTCAAGAGCTAACAACTGATGCAGTGTCCCGACAGCTAACAACTGATGCAGTGTCAGCTCGACAGCTAACAACTGATGCAGTGTCCTCTCGACAGCTAACAACTGATGCAGTGCCTCGACAGCTAACAACTGATGTAGTGTCCTCTCGACAGCTAACAACCTATGCAGTGTCCCTACAGCTAACAACTGATGCAGCGTCTCGAAATCTAACCACTGATGCAGTGCCCCGACAGCTAACAACTGATGCAGTGTCCTCTCGACAGCTAACAACTGATGCAGTGTCCTGACAGCTGACAACTGATGCAGTGTCCCGACAGCTAACAACTGATGCAGTGTCTCGAAAGCTAACAACTGATGCAGTGACCCGACAGCTAACAGCTGATGCAGTGATTCGACATCTAACCACTGATGCAGTGTCCTCTCGACAGCTAACAACTGATGCAGTGTCCTCCCGACAGCTAACAACTGATGCAGTGTCCCGACAGCTAACAACTGATGCAGTGTCTCGACAGCTAACAACTGATGCAGTGACCCGACAGCTAACAACTGATGCAGTGATTCGACATCTAACAACTGATGCAGTGTCCCAACAGCTAACAACTGATGCAGTGTCCTTTCGACAGCTAACAACTGATGCAGTGTCCCGATAGCTAACAACTGATGCAGTGTCCTCTCGACAGCTAACAACTGATGCAGTGTCCTCTCGACAGCTAACAACTGATGCAGTGTCCCGACAGCTAACAACTGATGCAGTGTCCTCTCGACAGCTAACAACTGATGCAGTGTCCCGACAGCTAACAACTGATGCAGTGTCCTCTCGACAGCTAACAACTGATGCAGTGTCCACGCAGGTAACAACTGATGCAGTGTCCTCTATACAGCTAACAACTGATGCAATGTCCTCTATACAGCTAACAACTTATGCAGTGTCCTCTCGACAGCTAACAACTGATGCAGTGTCCTCTCGACAGCTAACAACTGATGCAGTGTCCTCTAGACAGCTAACAACTGATGCAGTGTCCCGACAGCTAACGACTGATGCAGTGTCTCGACATCTAACAACTGATGCAGTGTCCCAACAGCTAACAACTGATGCAGTGTCCTTTCGACAGCTAACAACTGATGCAGTGTCCCGATAGCTAACAACTGATGCAGTGTCCTCTCGACAGCTAACAACTGATGCAGTGTCCTCTCGACAGCTAACAACTGATGCAGTGTCCCGACAGCTAACAACTGATGCAGTGTCCTCTCGACAGCTAACAACTGATGCAGTGTCCCGACAGCTAACAACTGATGCAGTGTCCTCTCGAAAGCTAACAACTGATGCAGTGTCCCGACAGCTAACAACTGATGCAGTGTCCCGACAGCTAACAACTGATGCAGTGTCTCGACAGCTAACAACTGATGCAGTGTCCTTCCGACAGCTAAACAACTGATGCAGTGTCCTTTCGACAGCTAGAAACTGATGCAGTGATTCGACATCTAACAACTGATGCAGTGTCCTCTCGACAGATAACAACTGATGCAGTGATTCGACAGCTAACAACTGATGCAGTGTCCTCTCGACAGCTAACAACTGATGCAGTGATTCGACATCTAACAACTGATACAGTGTCCTCTCGACAGCTAACAACTGATGCAGTGCTCAGACAGCTAACAACTGATGCAGTGTCCTCGCGACAGCTAACAACTGATGCAGTGTCCCGACAGCTAAAATCTGATGAGGTGTCTCGACAGCTAACAACTGATGCAGTGTCCTTTCGACAGCTAACAACTGATGCAGTGTCCTCTCGACAGCTAACAAAATATGCAGTTTCTTATCGACAGCTAACAACTGATGCAGTGTCCTCTCGACAGATAACAACTGATGCAGTGTCCTCTCGACAGCTAACAAATGATGCAGTGTTCCGACAGCTAACAACTGATGCAGTGTCCCCTCGACAGCTAACAACTGATGCAGTGTCCCAACAGCTAACAACTGATACAGTGTCTCGACAGCTAACAACTGATGCAGTGTCCCGAAAGCTAACAACTGATGCAGTGTCTCGAGAAGCTAACAACTGATGCAGTGTCCCGAAAGCTAACAACTGATGAAGTGTCTAGACAGCTAACAACTGATGCAGTGTCCCAACAGCTAACAACTGATGCAGTGTCCTCTCGACAGCAAACAACTGATGCAGTGTCCCGACAGCTAACAACTGATGCAGTGTCCCGACAGCTAACAACCGATGCAGTGTCCTCTCGACTGCTAACAACTGATGCAGTGTCCTCTCGACAGCTAACAACTGATGCAGTGTCTCAAGAGCTAACAACTGATGCAGTGTCCCGACAGCTAACAACTGATGCAGTGTCAACTCGACAGCTAACAACTGCTGCAGTGTCCCGACAGCTAACAACTGATGCAGTGTCCCAACAGCTAACAACTGATGCAGTGTCCTCTCGACAGCTAACAACTGATGCAGTGTCTCGAAATCTAACAACTGATGCAGTGTCCCGACAGCTAACAACTGATGCAGTGTCCTCTCGACAGCTAACAACTGATGCAGTGTCTTTACAGCTGACAACTGATGCAGTGTCCCGACAGCTAACAACTGATGCAGTGTCTCGACAGCTAACAACTGATGCAGTGACCCGACAGCTAACAACTGATGCAGTGATTCGACATCTAACCACTGATGCAGTGTCCTCTCGACAGCTAACAACTGATGCAGTGTCTCAAGAGCTAACAACTGATGCAGTGTCCCGACAGCTAACAACTGATGCAGTGTCAACTCGACAGCTAACAACTGCTGCAGTGTCCCGACAGCTAACAACTGATACAGTGTCTCGACAGCTAACAACTGATGCAGTGTCCTCTCGACAGCTAACAACTGATGCAGTGTCCCAACAGCTAACAACTGATGCAGTGTCCTCTCGAAAGCTAAAAACTGATGCAGTGTCCTCTCGACAGCTAACAACTGATGCAGTGTCTCGAAATCTAACAACTGATGCAGTGTCCCGACAGCTAACAACTGATGCAGTGTCCTCTCGACAGCTAACAACTGATGCAGTGTCCTTACAGCTGACAACTGATGCAGTGTCCCGACAGCTAACAACTGATGCAGTGTCTCGACAGCTAACAACTGATGCAGTGACCCGACAGCTAACAACTGATGCAGTGATTCGACATCTAACCACTGATGCAGTGTCCTCTCGACAGCTAACAACTGATGCAGTGTCCTCCCGACAGCTAACAACTGATGCAGTGTCCTCTCGACAGCTAACAACTGATGCAGTGTCCTCTCGACAGCTAACAACTGATGATGTGTCTCGACAGCTAACAACTGATGCAGTGTCCTCTCGACAGCTAACAACTGATGCAGTGTCCTCTCGACAGCTAACATCTGATGCAGTGTCTCGACAGCTAACAACTGATGCAGTGTCTCGACAGCTAACAACTGATGCAGTGTCTCGACAGCTAAACAACTGATGCAGTGTCTCGACAGCTAACAACTGATGCAGTGTCCTTCCGACAGCTAAAAACTAATGCAGTGTCCTCTCGTCAGCTAACAACTGATGCAGTGTCTCGACAGCTAACAACTGATGCAGTGTCTCGACAGCTAACAACTGATGCAGTGTCCTCTCGACAGCTAACAACTGATGCAGTGTCCTCTCGACAGCTAACAACTGATGCAGTGTCTCAAGAGCTAACAACTGATGCAGTGTCCCGACAGCTAACAACTGATGCAGTGTCAGCTCGACAGCTAACAACTGATGCAGTGTCCTCTCGACAGCTAACAACTGATGCAGTGCCTCGACAGCTAACAACTGATGTAGTGTCCTCTCGACAGCTAACAACCTATGCAGTGTCCCTACAGCTAACAACTGATGCAGTGTCTCGAAATCTAACCACTGATGCAGTGTCCCGACAGCTAACAACTGATGCAGTGTCCTCTCGACAGCTAACAACTGATGCAGTGTCCTGACAGCTGACAACTGATGCAGTGTCCCGACAGCTAACAACTGATGCAGTGTCTCGACAGCTAACAACTGATGCAGTGACCCGACAGCTAACAGCTGATGCAGTGATTCGACATCTAACCACTGATGCAGTGTCCTCTCGACAGCTAACAACTGATGCAGTGTCCTCCCGACAGCTAACAACTGATGCAGTGTCCCGACAGCTAACAACTGATGCAGTGTCTCGACAGCTAACAACTGATGCAGTGACCCGACAGCTAACAACTGATGCAGTGATTCGACATCTAACCACTGATGCAGTGTCCTCTCGACAGCTAACAACTGATGCAGTGTCCTCCCGACAGATAACAACTGATGCAGTGTCCTCTCGAAAGCTAAAAACTGATGCAGTGTCCTCTCGACAGCTAACAACTGATGCAGTGTCCTCTCGACAGCTAACAACTGATGCAGTGTCCTCTCGACAGCTAACAACTGATGCAGTGTCCCGACAGCTAACAACTGATGCAGTGACCCGACAGCTAACAACTGATGCAGTGATTCGACATCTAACAACTGATGCAGTGTCCCAACAGCTAACAACTGATGCAGTGTCCTTTCGACAGCTAACAACTGATGCAGTGTCCCGATAGCTAACAACTGATGCAGTGTCCTCTCGACAGCTAACAACTGATGCAGTGTCCTCTCGACAGCTAACAACTGATGCAGTGTCCCGACAGCTAACAACTGATGCAGTGTCCTCTCGACAGCTAACAACTGATGCAGTGTCCCGACAGCTAACAACTGATGCAGTGTCCTCTCGACAGCTAACAACTGATGCAGTGTCCACGCAGGTAACAACTGATGCAGTGTCCTCTATACAGCTAACAACTGATGCAATGTCCTCTATACAGCTAACAACTTATGCAGTGTCCTCTCGACAGCTAACAACTGATGCAGTGTCCTCTCGACAGCTAACAACTGATGCAGTGTCCTCTCGACAGCTAACAACTGATGCAGTGTCCCGACAGCTAACGACTGATGCAGTGTCTCGACATCTAACAACTGATGCAGTGTCCCAACAGCTAACAACTGATGCAGTGTCCTTTCGACAGCTAACAACTGATGCAGTGTCCCGATAGCTAACAACTGATGCAGTGTCCTCTCGACAGCTAACAACTGATGCAGTGTCCTCTCGACAGCTAACAACTGATGCAGTGTCCCGACAGCTAACAACTGATGTAGTGTCCTCTCGACAGCTAACAACTGATGCAGTGTCCCGACAGCTAACAACTGATGCAGTGTCCTCTCGAAAGCTAACAACTGATGCAGTGTCCCGACAGCTAACAACTGATGCAGTGTCCCGACAGCTAACAACTGATGCAGTGTCTCGACAGCTAACAACTGATGCAGTGTCCTTCCGACAGCTAAACAACTGATGCAGTGTCCTTTCGACAGCTAAAAACTGATGCAGTGATTCGACATCTAACAACTGATGCAGTGTCCTCTCGACAGATAACAACTGATGCAGTGATTCGACAGCTAACAACTGATGCAGTGTCCTCTCGACAGCTAACAACTGATGCAGTGATTCGACATCTAACAACTGATACAGTGTCCTCTCGACAGCTAACAACTGATGCAGTGCTCAGACAGCTAACAACTGATGCAGTGTCCTCGCGACAGCTAACAACTGATGCAGTGTCCCGACAGCTAAAATCTGATGAGGTGTCTCGACAGCTAACAACTGATGCAGTGTCCTTTCGACAGCTAACAACTGATGCAGTGTCCTCTCGACAGCTAACAAAATATGCAGTTTCTTATCGACAGCTAACAACTGATGCAGTGTCCTCTCGACAGATAACAACTGATGCAGTGTCCTCTCGACAGCTAACAAATGATGCAGTGTTCCGACAGCTAACAACTGATGCAGTGTCCCCTCGACAGCTAACAACTGATGCAGTGTCCCAACAGCTAACAACTGATACAGTGTCTCGACAGCTAACAACTGATGCAGTGTCCCGAAAGCTAACAACTGATGCAGTGTCTCGAGAAGCTAACAACTGATGCAGTGTCCCGAAAGCTAACAACTGATGAAGTGTCTAGACAGCTAACAACTGATGCAGTGTCCCAACAGCTAACAACTGATGCAGTGTCCTCTCGACAGCAAACAACTGATGCAGTGTCCCGACAGCTAACAACTGATGCAGTGTCCCGACAGCTAACAACCGATGCAGTGTCCTCTCGACTGCTAACAACTGATGCAGTGTCCTCTCGACAGCTAACAACTGATGCAGTGTCTCAAGAGCTAACAACTGATGCAGTGTCCCGACAGCTAACAACTGATGCAGTGTCAACTCGACAGCTAACAACTGCTGCAGTGTCCCGACAGCTAACAACTGATGCAGTGTCCCAACAGCTAACAACTGATGCAGTGTCCTCTCGACAGCTAACAACTGATGCAGTGTCTCGAAATCTAACAACTGATGCAGTGTCCCGACAGCTAACAACTGATGCAGTGTCCTCTCGACAGCTAACAACTGATGCAGTGTCTTTACAGCTGACAACTGATGCAGTGTCCCGACAGCTAACAACTGATGCAGTGTCTCGACAGCTAACAACTGATGCAGTGACCCGACAGCTAACAACTGATGCAGTGATTCGACATCTAACCACTGATGCAGTGTCCTCTCGACAGCTAACAACTGATGCAGTGTCTCAAGAGCTAACAACTGATGCAGTGTCCCGACAGCTAACAACTGATGCAGTGTCAACTCGACAGCTAACAACTGCTGCAGTGTCCCGACAGCTAACAACTGATACAGTGTCTCGACAGCTAACAACTGATGCAGTGTCCTCTCGACAGCTAACAACTGATGCAGTGTCCCAACAGCTAACAACTGATGCAGTGTCCTCTCGAAAGCTAAAAACTGATGCAGTGTCCTCTCGACAGCTAACAACTGATGCAGTGTCTCGAAATCTAACAACTGATGCAGTGTCCCGACAGCTAACAACTGATGCAGTGTCCTCTCGACAGCTAACAACTGATGCAGTGTCCTTACAGCTGACCACTGATGCAGTGTCCCGACAGCTAACAACTGATGCAGTGTCTCGACAGCTAACAACTGATGCAGTGACCCGACAGCTAACAACTGATGCAGTGATTCGACATCTAACCACTGATGCAGTGTCCTCTCGACAGCTAACAACTGATGCAGTGTCCTCCCGACAGCTAACAACTGATGCAGTGTCCTCTCGACAGCTAACAACTGATGCAGTGTCCTCTCGACAGCTAACAACTGATGATGTGTCTCGACAGCTAACAACTGATGCAGTGTCCTCTCGACAGCTAACAACTGATGCAGTGTCCTCTCGACAGCTAACATCTGATGCAGTGTCTCGACAGCTAACAACTGATGCAGTGTCTCGACAGCTAACAACTGATGCAGTGTCTCGACAGCTAAACAACTGATGCAGTGTCTCGACAGCTAACAACTGATGCAGTGTCCTTCCGACAGCTAAAAACTAATGCAGTGTCCTCTCGTCAGCTAACAACTGATGCAGTGTCTCGACAGCTAACAACTGATGCAGTGTCTCGACAGCTAACAACTGATGCAGTGTCCTCTCGACAGCTAACAACTGATGCAGTGTCCTCTCGACAGCTAACAACTGATGCAGTGTCTCAAGAGCTAACAACTGATGCAGTGTCCCGACAGCTAACAACTGATGCAGTGTCAGCTCGACAGCTAACAACTGATGCAGTGTCCTCTCGACAGCTAACAACTGATGCAGTGCCTCGACAGCTAACAACTGATGTAGTGTCCTCTCGACAGCTAACAACCTATGCAGTGTCCCTACAGCTAACAACTGATGCAGTGTCTCGAAATCTAACCACTGATGCAGTGTCCCGACAGCTAACAACTGATGCAGTGTCCTCTCGACAGCTAACAACTGATGCAGTGTCCTGACAGCTGACAACTGATGCAGTGTCCCGACAGCTAACAACTGATGCAGTGTTTCGACAGCTAACAACTGATGCAGTGACCCGACAGCTAACAGCTGATGCAGTGATTCGACATCTAACCACTGATGCAGTGTCCTCTCGACAGCTAACAACTGATGCAGTGTCCTCCCGACAGCTAACAACTGATGCAGTGTCCCGACAGCTAACAACTGATGCAGTGTCTCGACAGCTAACAACTGATGCAGTGACCCGACAGCTAACAACTGATGCAGTGATTCGACATCTAACCACTGATGCAGTGTCCTCTCGACAGCTAACAACTGATGCAGTGTCCTCCCGACAGCTAACAACTGATGCAGTGTCCTCTCGAAAGCTAAAAACTGATGCAGTGTCCTCTCGACAGCTAACAACTGATGCAGTGTCCTCTCGACAGCTAACAACTGATGCAGTGTCCTCTCGACAGCTAACAACTGATGCAGTGTCCCGACAGCTAACAACTGATGCAGTGTCTCGACAGCTAACAACTGATGCAGTGTCTCGACAGCTAAACAACTGATGCAGTGTCTCGACGGCTAACAACTGATGCAGTGTCCTTCCGACAGCTAAAAACTAATGCAGTGTCCTCTCGTCAGCTAACAACTGATGCAGTGTCCTCTCGACAGCTAACAACTGATGCAGTGTCCTCTCGACAGCTAACAACTGATGCAGTGTCCTCTCGACAGCTAACAACTGATGCAGTGTCTCGACAGCTAACAACTGATGCAGTGTCTCGAAAGCTAACAACTGATGCAGTGTCTCGACAGCTAACAACTGATGCAGTGATTCGACATCTAACAACTGATACAGTCTCCACGCAGGTAACAACTGATGCAGTGTCCTCTCGACAGGTAACAACTGATGAAGTGTCCTCTCGACAGCTAACAACTGATGCAATGTCCTCTATACAGCTAACAACTTATGCAGTGTCCTCTCGACAGCTAACAACTGATGCAGTGTCCTCTCGACAGCTAACAACTGATGCAGTGTCCCGACAGCTAACAACTGATGCAGTGTCTCGACATCTAACAACTGATGCAGTGTCCCAATAGCTAACAACTGATGCAGTGTCCTTTCGACAGCTAACAACTGATGCAATGTCCTCTATACAGCTAACAACTTATGCAGTGTCCTCTCGACAGCTAACAACTGATGCAGTGTCTTCTCGACAGCTAACAACTGATGCAGTGTCTCGACAGCTAACAACTGATGCAGTGTCCACGCAGGTAACAACTGATGCAGTGTCCTCCCGACAGCTAACAACTTATGCAGTGTCCTCTTGACAGCTAACAACTGATGCAATGTCCTCTATACAGCTAACAAATTATGCAGTGTCCTCTCGACAGCTAACAACTGATGCAGTGTCCTCTCGACAGCTAACAACTGATGCAGTGTCCCGACAGCTAACAACTGATGCAGTGTCTCGACATCTAACAACTGATGCAGTGTCCCAACAGCTAACAACTGATGCAGTGTCCTTTCGACAGCTAACAACTGATGCAGTGTCCCGATAGCTAACAACTGATGCAGTGTCCTCTCGACAGCTAACAACTGATGCAGTGTCCTCTCGACAGCTAACAACTGATGCAGTGTCCCGACAGCTAACAACTGATGCAGTGTCCTCTCGACAGCTAACAACTGATGCAGTCACCCGACAGCTAACAACTGATGCAGTGTCCTCTCGAAAGCTAACAACTGATGCAGTGTCCCGACAGCTAACAACTGATGCAGTGTCCCGACAGCTAACAACTGATGCAGTGTCTCGACAGCTAACAACTGATGCAGTGTCCTTCCGACAGCTAACAACTGATGCAGTGTCCTTTCGACAGCTAAAAACTGATACAGTGATTCGACATCTAACAACTGATGCAGTGTCCTCTCGACAGCTAACAACTGATGCAGTGATTCGACAGCTAACAACTGATGCAGTGTCCTCTCGACAGCTAACAACTGATGCAGTGATTCGACATCTAACAACTGATACAGTGTCCTCTCGACAGCTAATAACTGATGCAGTGCTCAGACAGCTAACAACTGATGCAGTGTCCTCGCGACAGCTAACAACTGATGCAGTGTCCCGACAGCTAATATCTGATGAGGTGTCTCGACAGCTAACAACTGATGCAGTGTCCTCTCGGCAGCTAACAAAATATGCAGTTTCCTCTCGAGAGCTAACACCTGATGCAGTGTCCTTTCGACAGCTAACAACTGATGCAGTGTCCTCTCGACAGCTAACAAAATATGCAGTTTCTTATCGACAGCTAACAACTGATGCAGTGTCCTCCCGACAGATAACAACTGATGCAGTGTCCTCTCGACAGCTAACAAATGATGCAGTGTTCCGACAGCTAACAACTGATGCAGTGTCCCCTCGACAGCTAACAACTGATGCAGTGTCCCAACAGCTAACAACTGATACAGTGTCTCGACAGCTAACAACTGATGCAGTTTCCCGAAAGCTAACAACTGATGCAGTGTCTCGAGAAGCTAACAACTGATGCAGTGTCCCGAAAGCTAACAACTGATGAAGTGTCTAGACAGCTAACAACTGATGCAGTGTCCCAACAGCTAACAACTGATGCAGTGTCCTCTCGACAGCAAACAACTGATGCAGTGTCCCGACAGCTAACAACTGATGCAGTGTCCCGACAGCTAACAACTGATGCAGTGTCCTCTCGACTGCTAACAACTGATGCAGTGTCCTCTCGACAGCTAACAACTGATGCAGTGTCTCAAGAGCTAACAACTGATGCAGTGTCCCGACAGCTAACAACTGATGCAGTGTCAACTCGACAGCTAACAACTGATGCAGTGTCCTCTCGACAGCTAACAACTGATGCAGTGTCCTCTCGACAGCTAACAACCTATGCAGTGTCCCGACAGCTAACAACTGCTGCAGTGTCCCGACAGCTAACAACTGATGCAGTGTCCTCTCGACAGCTAACAACTGATGCAGTGTCCTAACAGCTAACAACTGATGCAGTGTCCTCTCGAAAGCTAAAAACTGATGCAGTGTCCTCTCGACAGCTAACAACTGATGCAGTGTCTCGAAATCTAACAACTGATGCAGTGTCCCGACAGCTAACAACTGATGCAGTGTCTTCTCGACAGCTAACAACTGATGCAGTGTCCTGACAGCTGACAACTGATGCAGTGTCCCGACAGCTAACAACTGATGCAGTGTCTCGACAGCTAACAACTGATGCAGTGACCCGACAGCTAACAACTGATGCAGTGATTCGACATCTAACCACTGATGCAGTGTCCTCTCGACAGCTAACAACTGATGCAGTGTCCTCCCGACAGCTAACAACTGATGCAGTGTCCTCTCGAAAGCTAAAAACTGATGCAGTGTCCTCTCGACAGCTAACAACTGATGCAGTGTCTCGAAATCTAACAACTGATGCAGTGTCCCGACAGCTAACAACTGATGCAGTGTCCTCTCGACAGCTAAAAACTGATGCAGTGTCCTGACAGCTGACAACTGATGCAGTGTCCCGACAGCTAACAACTGATGCAGTGTCTCGACAGCTAACAACTGATGCAGTGACCCGACAGCTAACAACTGATGCAGTGATTCGACATCTAACCACTGATGCAGTGTCCTCTCGACAGCTAACAACTGATGCAGTGTACTCCCGACAGCTAACAACTGATGCAGTGTCCTCTCGACAGCTAACAACTGATGCAGTGTCCTCTCGACAGCTAACAACTGATGCTGTGCTCAGACAGCTAACAACTGATGCAGTGTCCCGACAGCTAACAACTGATGCAGTGTCTCGACAGCTAACAACTGATGCAGTGCTCAGACAGCTAACAACTGATGCAGTGCTCAGACAGCTAACAACTGATGCAGTGTCTCGACAGCTAACAATTGATGCAGTGTCCTCTCGACAGCTAACAACTGATGCAGTGTCCTCTCGACAGCTAACAACTGATGCAGTGTCCTCTCGACAGCTAACATCTGATGCAGTGTCTCGACATCTAACAACTGATGCAGTGTCTCGACAGCTAACAACTGATGCAGTGTCTCGACAGCTAAACAACTGATGCAGTGTCCTCTCGACAGCTAACAACTGATGCAGTGTCTCAAGAGCTAACAACTGATGCAGTGTCCCGACAGCTAACAACTGATGCAGTGTCAGCTCGACAGCTAACAACTGATGCAGTGTCCTCTCGACAGCTAACAACTGATGCAGTGCCTCGACAGCTAACAACTGATGTAGTGTCCTCTCGACAGCTAACAACCTATGCAGTGTCCCTACAGCTAACAACTGATGCAGTGTCTCGAAATCTAACCACTGATGCAGTGTCCCGACAGCTAACAACTGATGCAGTGTCCTCTCGACAGCTAACAACTGATGCAGTGTCCTGACAGCTGACAACTGATGCAGTGTCCCGACAGCTAACAACTGATGCAGTGTTTCGACAGCTAACAACTGATGCAGTGACCCGACAGCTAACAGCTGATGCAGTGATTCGACATCTAACCACTGATGCAGTGTCCTCTCGACAGCTAACAACTGATGCAGTGTCCTCCCGACAGCTAACAACTGATGCAGTGTCCCGACAGCTAACAACTGATGCAGTGTCTCGACAGCTAACAACTGATGCAGTGACCCGACAGCTAACAACTGATGCAGTGATTCGACATCTAACCACTGATGCAGTGTCCTCTCGACAGCTAACAACTGATGCAGTGTCCTCCCGACAGCTAACAACTGATGCAGTGTCCTCTCGAAAGCTAAAAACTGATGCAGTGTCCTCTCGACAGCTAACAACTGATGCAGTGTCCTCTCGACAGCTAACAACTGATGCAGTGTCCTCTCGACAGCTAACAACTGATGCAGTGTCCCGACAGCTAACAACTGATGCAGTGTCTCGACAGCTAACAACTGATGCAGTGTCTCGACAGCTAAACAACTGATGCAGTGTCTCGACGGCTAACAACTGATGCAGTGTCCTTCCGACAGCTAAAAACTAATGCAGTGTCCTCTCGTCAGCTAACAACTGATGCAGTGTCCTCTCGACAGCTAACAACTGATGCAGTGTCCTCTCGACAGCTAACAACTGATGCAGTGTCCTCTCGACAGCTAACAACTGATGCAGTGTCTCGACAGCTAACAACTGATGCAGTGTCTCGAAAGCTAACAACTGATGCAGTGTCTCGACAGCTAACAACTGATGCAGTGATTCGACATCTAACAACTGATACAGTCTCCACGCAGGTAACAACTGATGCAGTGTCCTCTCGACAGGTAACAACTGATGAAGTGTCCTCTCGACAGCTAACAACTGATGCAATGTCCTCTATACAGCTAACAACTTATGCAGTGTCCTCTCGACAGCTAACAACTGATGCAGTGTCCTCTCGACAGCTAACAACTGATGCAGTGTCCCGACAGCTAACAACTGATGCAGTGTCTCGACATCTAACAACTGATGCAGTGTCCCAATAGCTAACAACTGATGCAGTGTCCTTTCGACAGCTAACAACTGATGCAATGTCCTCTATACAGCTAACAACTTATGCAGTGTCCTCTCGACAGCTAACAACTGATGCAGTGTCTTCTCGACAGCTAACAACTGATGCAGTGTCTCGACAGCTAACAACTGATGCAGTGTCCACGCAGGTAACAACTGATGCAGTGTCCTCCCGACAGCTAACAACTTATGCAGTGTCCTCTTGACAGCTAACAACTGATGCAATGTCCTCTATACAGCTAACAAATTATGCAGTGTCCTCTCGACAGCTAACAACTGATGCAGTGTCCTCTCGACAGCTAACAACTGATGCAGTGTCCCGACAGCTAACAACTGATGCAGTGTCTCGACATCTAACAACTGATGCAGTGTCCCAACAGCTAACAACTGATGCAGTGTCCTTTCGACAGCTAACAACTGATGCAGTGTCCCGATAGCTAACAACTGATGCAGTGTCCTCTCGACAGCTAACAACTGATGCAGTGTCCTCTCGACAGCTAACAACTGATGCAGTGTCCCGACAGCTAACAACTGATGCAGTGTCCTCTCGACAGCTAACAACTGATGCAGTCACCCGACAGCTAACAACTGATGCAGTGTCCTCTCGAAAGCTAACAACTGATGCAGTGTCCCGACAGCTAACAACTGATGCAGTGTCCCGACAGCTAACAACTGATGCAGTGTCTCGACAGCTAACAACTGATGCAGTGTCCTTCCGACAGCTAACAACTGATGCAGTGTCCTTTCGACAGCTAAAAACTGATACAGTGATTCGACATCTAACAACTGATGCAGTGTCCTCTCGACAGCTAACAACTGATGCAGTGATTCGACAGCTAACAACTGATGCAGTGTCCTCTCGACAGCTAACAACTGATGCAGTGATTCGACATCTAACAACTGATACAGTGTCCTCTCGACAGCTAATAACTGATGCAGTGCTCAGACAGCTAACAACTGATGCAGTGTCCTCGCGACAGCTAACAACTGATGCAGTGTCCCGACAGCTAATATCTGATGAGGTGTCTCGACAGCTAACAACTGATGCAGTGTCCTCTCGGCAGCTAACAAAATATGCAGTTTCCTCTCGAGAGCTAACACCTGATGCAGTGTCCTTTCGACAGCTAACAACTGATGCAGTGTCCTCTCGACAGCTAACAAAATATGCAGTTTCTTATCGACAGCTAACAACTGATGCAGTGTCCTCCCGACAGATAACAACTGATGCAGTGTCCTCTCGACAGCTAACAAATGATGCAGTGTTCCGACAGCTAACAACTGATGCAGTGTCCCCTCGACAGCTAACAACTGATGCAGTGTCCCAACAGCTAACAACTGATACAGTGTCTCGACAGCTAACAACTGATGCAGTTTCCCGAAAGCTAACAACTGATGCAGTGTCTCGAGAAGCTAACAACTGATGCAGTGTCCCGAAAGCTAACAACTGATGAAGTGTCTAGACAGCTAACAACTGATGCAGTGTCCCAACAGCTAACAACTGATGCAGTGTCCTCTCGACAGCAAACAACTGATGCAGTGTCCCGACAGCTAACAACTGATGCAGTGTCCCGACAGCTAACAACTGATGCAGTGTCCTCTCGACTGCTAACAACTGATGCAGTGTCCTCTCGACAGCTAACAACTGATGCAGTGTCTCAAGAGCTAACAACTGATGCAGTGTCCCGACAGCTAACAACTGATGCAGTGTCAACTCGACAGCTAACAACTGATGCAGTGTCCTCTCGACAGCTAACAACTGATGCAGTGTCCTCTCGACAGCTAACAACCTATGCAGTGTCCCGACAGCTAACAACTGCTGCAGTGTCCCGACAGCTAACAACTGATGCAGTGTCCTCTCGACAGCTAACAACTGATGCAGTGTCCTAACAGCTAACAACTGATGCAGTGTCCTCTCGAAAGCTAAAAACTGATGCAGTGTCCTCTCGACAGCTAACAACTGATGCAGTGTCTCGAAATCTAACAACTGATGCAGTGTCCCGACAGCTAACAACTGATGCAGTGTCTTCTCGACAGCTAACAACTGATGCAGTGTCCTGACAGCTGACAACTGATGCAGTGTCCCGACAGCTAACAACTGATGCAGTGTCTCGACAGCTAACAACTGATGCAGTGACCCGACAGCTAACAACTGATGCAGTGATTCGACATCTAACCACTGATGCAGTGTCCTCTCGACAGCTAACAACTGATGCAGTGTCCTCCCGACAGCTAACAACTGATGCAGTGTCCTCTCGAAAGCTAAAAACTGATGCAGTGTCCTCTCGACAGCTAACAACTGATGCAGTGTCTCGAAATCTAACAACTGATGCAGTGTCCCGACAGCTAACAACTGATGCAGTGTCCTCTCGACAGCTAAAAACTGATGCAGTGTCCTGACAGCTGACAACTGATGCAGTGTCCCGACAGCTAACAACTGATGCAGTGTCTCGTCAGCTAACAACTGATGCAGTGACCCGACAGCTAACAACTGATGCAGTGATTCGACATCTAACCACTGATGCAGTGTCCTCTCGACAGCTAACAACTGATGCAGTGTACTCCCGACAGCTAACAACTGATGCAGTGTCCTCTCGACAGCTAACAACTGATGCAGTGTCCTCTCGACAGCTAACAACTGATGCTGTGCTCAGACAGCTAACAACTGATGCAGTGTCCCGACAGCTAACAACTGATGCAGTGTCTCGACAGCTAACAACTGATGCAGTGCTCAGACAGCTAACAACTGATGCAGTGCTCAGACAGCTAACAACTGATGCAGTGTCTCGACAGCTAACAATTGATGCAGTGTCCTCTCGACAGCTAACAACTGATGCAGTGTCCTCTCGACAGCTAACAACTGATGCAGTGTCCTCTCGACAGCTAACATCTGATGCAGTGTCTCGACATCTAACAACTGATGCAGTGTCTCGACAGCTAACAACTGATGCAGTGTCTCGACAGCTAAACAACTGATGCAGTGTCTCGACAGCTAACAACTGATGCAGTGTCCTTCCGACAGCTAAAAACTAATGCAGTGTCCTCTCGTCAGCTAACAACTGATGCAGTGATTTGACATCTAACAACTGATGCAGTGTCCTCTCGACAGCTAACAACCTGATGCAGTGTCCTCTCGACAGCTAACAACTGATGCAGTGTCTCGACAGCTAACAACTGATGCAGTGTCCTCTCGACAGCTAACAACTGATGCAGTGTCCTCTCGACAGCTAACAACTGATGCAGTGTCTCAAGAGCTAACAACTGATGCAGTGTCCCGACAGCTAACAACTGATGCAGTGTCAACTCGACAGCTAACAACTGATGCAGTGTACTCTCGACAGCTAACAACTGATGCAGTGCCTCGACAGCTAACAACTGATGTAGTGTCCTCTCGACAGCTAACAACCTATGCAGTGTCTCGACAGCTAACAACTGATGCAGTGCCTCGACAGCTAACAACTGATGCAGTGTCCCGACAGCTAACAACTGATGCAGTGTCTAGACAGCTAACAACTGATGCAGTGTCCTCTCGACAGCTAACAACTGATGCAGTGTCCCAACAGCTAACAACTGATGCAGCGTCCTCTCGAAAGTTAAAAACTGATGCAGTGTCCTCTCGACAGCTAACAACTGATGCAGTGTCTCGAAATCTAACCACTGATGCAGTGTCCCGACAGCTAACAACTGATGCAGTGTCTCGACAGCTAACAACTGATGCAGTGTCCCGAAAGCTAACAACTGATGCAGTGTCTCGAGAAGCTAACAACTGATGCAGTGTCCCGAAAGCTAACAACTGATGAAGTGTCTAGACAGCTAACAACTGATGCAGTGTCCCAACAGCTAACAACTGATGCAGTGTCCTCTCGACAGCAAACAGCTGATGCAGTGTCCCGACAGCTAACAACTGATACAGTGTCCCGACAGCTAACAACTGATGCAGTGTCCTCTCGACTGCTAACAACTGATGCAGTGTCCTCTCGACAGCTGACAACTGATGCAGTGTCTCAAGAGCTAACAACTGATGCATTGTCCCGACAGCTAACAACTGATGCAGTGTCAACTCGACAGCTAACAACTGCTGCAGTGTCCCGACAGCTGACAACTGATACAGTGTCTCGACAGCTACAACTGATGCAGTGTCCTCTCGACAGCTAACAACTGATGCAGTGTCTCGAAATCTAACAACTGATGCAGTGTCCCGACAGCTAACAACTGATGCAGTGTCCTCTCGACAGCTAACAACTGATGCAGTGTCCTTACAGCTGACAACTGATGCAGTGTCCCGACAGCTAACATCTGATGCAGTGTCTCGACAGCTAACAACTGATGCAGTGACCCGACAGCTAACAACTGATGCAGTGATTCGACATCTAACCACTGATGCAGTGTCCTCTCGACAGCTAACAACTGATGCAGTGTCCTCCCGACAGCTAACAACTGATGCAGTGTCCTCTCGACAGCTAACAACTGATGCAGTGTCCTCTCGACAGCTAACAACTGATGATGTGTCTCGACAGCTAACAACTGATGCAGTGTCCTCTCGACAGCTAACAACTGATGCAGTGTCCTCTCGACAGCTAACATCTGATGCAGTGTCTCGACAGCTAACAACTGTTGCAGTGTCTCGACAGCTAACAACTGATGCAGTGTCTCGACAGCTAAACAACTGATGCAGTGTCTCGACAGCTAACAACTGATGCAGTGTCCTTCCGACAGCTAAAAACTAATGCAGTGTCCTCTCGTCAGCTAACAACTGTTGCAGTGATTTGACATCTAACAACTGATGCAGTGTCCTCTCGACAGCTAACAACTGATGCAGTGTCCTCTCGACAGCTAACAACTGATGCAGTGTCTCGACAGCTAACAACTGATGCAGTGTCTCGACAGCTAACAACTGATGCAGTGTCCTCTCGACAGCTAACAACTGATGCAGTGTCCTCTCGACAGCTAACAACTGATGCAGTGTCTCAAGAGCTAACAACTGATGCAGTGTCCCGACAGCTAACAACTGATGCAGTGTCAACTCGACAGCTAACAACTGATGCAGTGTCCTCTCGACAGCTAACAACTGATGCAGTGCCTCGACAGCTAACAACTGATGTAGTGTCCTCTCGACAGCTAACAACCTATGCAGTGTCCCTACAGCTAACAACTGATGCAGTGCCTCGACAGCTAACAACTGCTGCAGTGTCCCGACAGCTAACAACTGGTGCAGTGTCCCGACAGCTAACAACTGATGCAGTGTCCTCTCGACGGCTAACAACTGATGCAGTGTCCTTACAGCTGACAACTGATGCAGTGTCCCGACAGCTAACAACTGATGCACTGTCTCGACAGCTAACAACTGATGCAGTGACCCGACAGCTAACAACTGATGCAGTGATTCGACATCTAACCACTGATGCAGTGTCCTCTCGACAGCTAACAACTGATGCAGTGTCCTCCCGACAGCTAACAACTGATGCAGTGTCCTCTCGACAGCTAACAACTGATGCAGTGTCCTCTCGACAGCTAACAACTGATGCAGTGTCCTCCCGACAGATAACAACTGATGCAGTGTCCTCTCGACAGCTAACAAATGATGCAGTGTTCCGACAGCTAACAACTGATGCAGTGTCCCCTCGACAGCTAACAACTGATGCAGTGTCCCAACAGCTAACAACTGATACAGTGTCTCGACAGCTAACAACTGATGCAGTTTCCCGAAAGCTAACAACTGATGCAGTGTCTCGAGAAGCTAACAACTGATGCAGTGTCCCGAAAGCTAACAACTGATGAAGTGTCTAGACAGCTAACAAATGATGCAGTGTCCCAACAGCTAACAACTGATGCAGTGTCCTCTCGACAGCAAACAACTGATGCAGTGTCCCGACAGCTAACAACTGATGCAGTGTCCCGACAGCTAACAACTGATGCAGTGTCCTCTCGACTGCTAACAACTGATGCAGTGTCCTCTCGACAGCTAACAACTGATGCAGTGTCTCAAGAGCTAACAACTGATGCAGTGTCCCGACAGCTAACAACTGATGCAGTGTCAACTCGACAGCTAACAACTGATGCAGTGTCCTCTCGACAGCTAACAACTGATGCAGTGTCCTCTCGACAGCTAACAACCTATGCAGTGTCCCGACAGCTAACAACTGCTGCAGTGTCCCGACAGCTAACAACTGATGCAGTGTCCTCTCGACAGCTAACAACTGATGCAGTGTCCTAACAGCTAACAACTGATGCAGTGTCCTCTCGAAAGCTAAAAACTGATGCAGTGTCCTCTCGACAGCTAACAACTGATGCAGTGTCTCGAAATCTAACAACTGATGCAGTGTCCCGACAGCTAACAACTGATGCAGTGTCCTCTCGACAGCTAACAACTGATGCAGTGTCCTGACAGCTGACAACTGATGCAGTGTCCCGACAGCTAACAACTGATGCAGTGTCTCGACAGCTAACAACTGATGCAGTGACCCGACAGCTAACAACTGATGCAGTGATTCGACATCTAACCACTGATGCAGTGTCCTCTCGACAGCTAACAACTGATGCAGTGTCCTCCCGACAGCTAACAACTGATGCAGTGTCCTCTCGAAAGCTAAAAACTGATGCAGTGTCCTCTCGACAGCTAACAACTGATGCAGTGTCTCGAAATCTAACAACTGATGCAGTGTCCCGACAGCTAACAACTGATGCAGTGTCCTCTCGACAGCTAACAACTGATGCAGTGTCCTGACAGCTGACAACTGATGCAGTGTCCCGACAGCTAACAACTGATGCAGTGTCTCGACAGCTAACAACTGATGCAGTGACCCGACAGCTAACAACTGATGCAGTGATTCGACATCTAACCACTGATGCAGTGTCCTCTCGACAGCTAACAACTGATGCAGTGTACTCCCGACAGCTAACAACTGATGCAGTGTCCTCTCGACAGCTAACAACTGATGCAGTGTCCTCTCGACAGCTAACAACTGATGCTGTGCTCAGACAGCTAACAACTGATGCAGTGTCCCGACAGCTAACAACTGATTCAGTGTCTCGACAGCTAACAACTGATGCAGTGCTCAGACAGCTAACAACTGATGCAGTGCTCAGACAGCTAACAACTGATGCAGTGTCTCGACAGCTAACAATTGATGCAGTGTCCTCTCGACAGCTAACATATGATGCAGTGTCCTCTCGACAGCTAACAACTGATGCAGTGTCCTCTCGACAGCTAACAACTGATGCAGTGTCCTCTCGACAGCTAACAACTGATGATGTGTCTCGACAGCTAACAACTGATGCAGTGTCCTCTCGACAGCTAACAACTGATGCAGTGTCCTCTCGACAGCTAACATCTGATGCAGTGTCTCGACATCTAACAACTGATGCAGTGTCTCGACAGCTAACAACTGATGCAGTGTCTCGACAGCTAAACAACTGATGCAGTGTCTCGACAGCTAACAACTGATGCAGTGTCCTTCCGACAGCTAAAAACTAATGCAGTGTCCTCTCGTCAGCTAACAACTGATGCAGTGATTTGACATCTAACAACTGATGCAGTGTCCTCTCGACAGCTAACAACCTGATGCAGTGTCCTCTCGACAGCTAACAACTGATGCAGTGTCTCGACAGCTAACAACTGATGCAGTGTCTCGACAGCTAACAACTGATGCAGTGTCCTCTCGACAGCTAACAACTGATGCAGTGTCCTCTCGACAGCTAACAACTGATGCAGTGTCTCAAGAGCTAACAACTGATGCAGTGTCCCGACAGCTAACAACTGATGCAGTGTCAACTCGACAGCTAACAACTGATGCAGTGTCCTCTCGACAGCTAACAACTGATGCAGTGCCTCGACAGCTAACAACTGATGTAGTGTCCTCTCGACAGCTAACAACCTATGCAGTGTCTCGACAGGTAACAAGTGATGCAGTGCCTCGACAGCTAACAACTGCTGCAGTGTTCCGACAGCTAACAACTGATGCAGTGTCTAGACAGCTAACAACTGATGCAGTGTCCTCTCGACAGCTAACAACTGATGCAGTGTCCCAACAGCTAACAACTGATGCAGTGTCCTCTCGAAAGCTAAAAACTGATGCAGTGTCCTCTCGACAGCTAACAACTGATGCAGTGTCTCGAAATCTAACCACTGATGCAGTGTCCCGACAGCTAACAACTGATGCAGTGTCTCGACAGCTAACAACTGATGCAGTGTCCCGAAAGCTAACAACTGATGCAGTGTCTCGAGAAGCTAACAACTGATGCAGTGTCCCGAAAGCTAACAACTGATGAAGTGTCTAGACAGCTAACAACTGATGCAGTGTCCCAACAGCTAACAACTGATGCAGTGTCCTCTCGACAGCAAACAACTGATGCAGTGTCCCGACAGCTAACAACTGATGCAGTGTCCCGACAGCTAACAACTGATGCAGTGTCCTCTCGACTGCTAACAACTGATGCAGTGTCCTCTCGACAGCTGACAACTGATGCAGTGTCTCAAGAGCTAACAACTGATGCAGTGTCCCGACAGCTAACAACTGATGCAGTGTCTCGACAGCTAACAACTGATGCAGTGTCCTCTCGACAGCTAACAACTGCTGCAGTGTCCCGACAGCTAACAACTGATACAGTGTCTCGACAGCTAACAACTGATGCAGTGTCCTCTCGACAGCTAACAACTGATGCAGTGTCCCAACAGCTAACAACTGATGCAGTGTCCTCTCGAAAGCTAAAAACTGATGCAGTGTCCTCTCGACAGCTAACAACTGATGCAGTGTCTCGAAATCTAACAACTGATGCAGTGTCCCGACAGCTAACAACTGATGCAGTGTCCTCTCGACAGCTAACAACTGATGCAGTGTCCTTACAGCTGACAACTGATGCAGTGTCCCGACAGCTAACAACTGATGCACTGTCTCGACAGCTAACAACTGATGCAGTGACCCGACAGCTAACAACTGATGCAGTGATTCGACATCTAACCACTGATGCAGTGTCCTCTCGACAGCTAACAACTGATGCAGTGTCCTCCCGACAGCTAACAACTGATGCAGTGTCCTCTCGACAGCTAACAACTGATGCAGTGTCCTCTCGACAGCTAACAACTGATGATGTGTCTCGACAGCTAACAACTGATGCAGTGTCCTCTCGACAGCTAACAACTGATGCAGTGTCCTCCCGACAGATAACAACTGATGCAGTGTCCTCTCGACAGCTAACAAATGATGCAGTGTTCCGACAGCTAACAACTGATGCAGTGTCCCCTCGACAGCTAACAACTGATGCAGTGTCCCAACAGCTAACAACTGATACAGTGTCTCGACAGCTAACAACTGATGCAGTTTCCCGAAAGCTAACAACTGATGCAGTGTCTCAAGAAGCTAACAACTGATGCAGTGTCCCGAAAGCTAACAACTGATGAAGTGTCTAGACAGCTAACAACTGATGCAGTGTCCCAACAGCTAACAACTGATGCAGTGTCCTCTCGACAGCAAACAACTGATGCAGTGTCCCGACAGCTAACAACTGATGCAGTGTCCCGACAGCTAACAACTGATGCAGTGTCCTCTCGACTGCTAACAACTGATGCAGTGTCCTCTCGACAGCTAACAACTGATGCAGTGTCTCAAGAGCTAACAACTGATGCAGTGTCCCGACAGCTAACAACTGATGCAGTGTCAACTCGACAGCTAACAACTGATGCAGTCTCCTCTCGACAGCTAACAACTGATGCAGTGTCCTCTCGACAGCTAACAACCTATGCAGTGTCCCGACAGCTAACAACTGCTGCAGTGTCCCGACAGCTAACAACTGATGCAGTGTCCTCTCGACAGCTAACAACTGATGCAGTGTCCTAACAGCTAACAACTGATGCAGTGTCCTCTCGAAAGCTAAAAACTGATGCAGTGTCCTCTCGACAGCTAACAACTGATGCAGTGTCTCGAAATCTAACAACTGATGCAGTGTCCCGACAGCTAACAACTGATGCAGTGTCCTCTCGACAGCTAACAACTGATGCAGTGTCCTGACAGCTGACAACTGATGCAGTGTCCCGACAGCTAACAACTGATGCAGTGTCTCGACAGCTAACAACTGATGCAGTGACCCGACAGCTAACAACTGATGCAGTGATTCGACATCTAACCACTGATGCAGTGTCCTCTCGACAGCTAACAACTGATGCAGTGTCCTCCCGACAGCTAACAACTAATGCAGTGTCCTCTCGAAAGCTAAAAACTGATGCAGTGTCCTCTCGACAGCTAACAACTGATGCAGTGTCTCGAAATCTAACGACTGATGCAGTGTCCCGACAGCTAACAACTGATGCAGTGTCCTCTCGACAGCTAACAACTGATGCAGTGTCCTGACAGCTGACAACTGATGCAGTGTCCCGACAGCTAACAACTGATGCAGTGTCTCGACAGCTAACAACTGATGCAGTGACCCGACAGCTAACAACTGATGCAGTGATTCGACATCTAACCACTGATGCAGTGTCCTCTCGACAGCTAACAACTGATGCAGTGTACTCCCGACAGCTAACAACTGATGCAGTGTCCTCTCGACAGCTAACAACTGATGCAGTGTCCTCTCGACAGCTAACAACTGATGCTGTGCTCAGACAGCTAACAACTGATGCAGTGTCCCGACAGCTAACAACTGATTCAGTGTCTCGACAGCTAACAACTGATGCAGTGCTCAGACAGCTAACAACTGATGCAGTGCTCAGACAGCTAACAACTGATGCAGTGTCTCGACAGCTAACAATTGATGCAGTGTCCTCTCGACAGCTAACATATGATGCAGTGTCCTCTCGACAGCTAACAACTGATGCAGTGTCCTCTCGACAGCTAACAACTGATGCAGTGTCCTCTCGACAGCTAACAACTGATGATGTGTCTCGACAGCTAACAACTGATGCAGTGTCCTCTCGACAGCTAACAACTGATGCAGTGTCCTCTCGACAGCTAACATCTGATGCAGTGTCTCGACATCTAACAACTGATGCAGTGTCTCGACAGCTAACAACTGATGCAGTGTCTCGACAGCTAAACAACTGATGCAGTGTCTCGACAGCTAACAACTGATGCAGTGTCCTTCCGACAGCTAAAAACTAATGCAGTGTCCTCTCGTCAGCTAACAACTGATGCAGTGATTTGACATCTAACAACTGATGCAGTGTCCTCTCGACAGCTAACAACCTGATGCAGTGTCCTCTCGACAGCTAACAACTGATGCAGTGTCTCGACAGCTAACAACTGATGCAGTGTCTCGACAGCTAACAACTGATGCAGTGTCCTCTCGACAGCTAACAACTGATGCAGTGTCCTCTCGACAGCTAACAACTGATGCAGTGTCTCAAGAGCTAACAACTGATGCAGTGTCCCGACAGCTAACAACTGATGCAGTGTCAACTCGACAGCTAACAACTGATGCAGTGTCCTCTCGACAGCTAACAACTGATGCAGTGCCTCGACAGCTAACAACTGATGTAGTGTCCTCTCGACAGCTAACAACCTATGCAGTGTCTCGACAGGTAACAAGTGATGCAGTGCCTCGACAGCTAACAACTGCTGCAGTGTTCCGACAGCTAACAACTGATGCAGTGTCTAGACAGCTAACAACTGATGCAGTGTCCTCTCGACAGCTAACAACTGATGCAGTGTCCCAACAGCTAACAACTGATGCAGTGTCCTCTCGAAAGCTAAAAACTGATGCAGTGTCCTCTCGACAGCTAACAACTGATGCAGTGTCTCGAAATCTAACCACTGATGCAGTGTCCCGACAGCTAACAACTGATGCAGTGTCTCGACAGCTAACAACTGATGCAGTGTCCCGAAAGCTAACAACTGATGCAGTGTCTCGAGAAGCTAACAACTGATGCAGTGTCCCGAAAGCTAACAACTGATGAAGTGTCTAGACAGCTAACAACTGATGCAGTGTCCCAACAGCTAACAACTGATGCAGTGTCCTCTCGACAGCAAACAACTGATGCAGTGTCCCGACAGCTAACAACTGATGCAGTGTCCCGACAGCTAACAACTGATGCAGTGTCCTCTCGACTGCTAACAACTGATGCAGTGTCCTCTCGACAGCTGACAACTGATGCAGTGTCTCAAGAGCTAACAACTGATGCAGTGTCCCGACAGCTAACAACTGATGCAGTGTCTCGACAGCTAACAACTGATGCAGTGTCCTCTCGACAGCTAACAACTGCTGCAGTGTCCCGACAGCTAACAACTGATACAGTGTCTCGACAGCTAACAACTGATGCAGTGTCCTCTCGACAGCTAACAACTGATGCAGTGTCCCAACAGCTAACAACTGATGCAGTGTCCTCTCGAAAGCTAAAAACTGATGCAGTGTCCTCTCGACAGCTAACAACTGATGCAGTGTCTCGAAATCTAACAACTGATGCAGTGTCCCGACAGCTAACAACTGATGCAGTGTCCTCTCGACAGCTAACAACTGATGCAGTGTCCTTACAGCTGACAACTGATGCAATGTCCCGACAGCTAACAACTGATGCAGTGTCTCGACAGCTAACAACTGATGCAGTGACCCGACAGCTAACAACTGATGCAGTGATTCGACATCTAACCACTGATGCAGTGTCCTCTCGACAGCTAACAACTGATGCAGTGTCCTCCCGACAGCTAACAACTGATGCAGTGTCCTCTCGACAGCTAACAACTGATGCAGTGTCCTCTCGACAGCTAACAACTGATGATGTGTCTCGACAGCTAACAACTGATGCAGTGTCCTCTCGACAGCTAACAACTGATGCAGTGTCCTCTCGACAGCTAACATCTGATGCAGTGTCTCGACAGCTAACAACTGATGCAGTGTCTCGACAGCTAACAACTGATGCAGTGTCTCAACAGCTAAACAACTGATGCAGTGTCTCGACAGCTAACAACTGATGCAGTGTCCTTCCGACAGCTAAAAACTAATGCAGTGTCCTCTCGTCAGCTAACAACTGATGCAGTGATTTGACATCTAACAACTGATGCAGTGTCCTCTCGACAGCTAACAACTGATGCAGTGTCCTCTCGACAGCTAACAACTGATGCAGTGTCTCGACAGCTAACAACTGATGCAGTGTCTCGACAGCTAACAACTGATGCAGTGTCCTCTCGACAGCTAACAACTGATGCAGTGTCCTCTCGACAGCTAACAACTGATGCAGTGTCTCAAGAGCTAACAACTGATGCAGTGTCCCGACAGCTAACAACTGATGCAGTGTCAACTCGACAGCTAACAACTGATGCAGTGTCCTCTCGACAGCTAACAACTGATGCAGTGCCTCGACAGCTAACAACTGATGCAGTGCCTCGACAGCTAACAACTGATGTAGTGTCCTCTCGACAGCTAACAACCTATGCAGTCTCCCTACAGCTAACAACTGATGCAGTGCCTCGACAGCTAACAACTGCTGCAGTGTCCCGACAGCTAACAACTGATGCAGTGTCTCGACAGCTAACAACTGATGCAGTGTCCTCTCGACGGCTAACAACTGATGCAGTGTCCCAACAGCTAACAACTGATGCAGTGTCCTCTCGAAAGCTAAAAACTGATGCAGTGTCCTCTCGACAGCTAACAACTGATGCAGTGTCTCGAAATCTAACCACTGATGCAGTGTCCCGACAGCTAACAACTGATGCAGTGTCCTCTCGACAGCTAACAACTGATGCAGTGTCCTGACAGCTGACAACTGATGCAGTGTCCCGACAGCTAACAACTGATGCAGTGTCTCGACAGCTAACAACTGATGCAGTGACCCGACAGCTAACAGCTGATGCAGTGATTCGACATCTAACCACTTATTCAGTGTCCTCTCGACAGCTAACAACTGATGCAGTGTCCTCCCGACAGCTAACAACTGATGCAGTGTCCCGACAGCTAACAACTGATGCAGTGTCTCGACAGCTAACAACTGATGCAGTGACCCGACAGCTAACAACTGATGCAGTGATTCGACATCTAACCACTGATGCAGTGTCCTCTCGACAGCTAACAACTGATGCAGTGTCCTCCCGACAGCTAACAACTGATGCAGTGTCCTCTCGAAAGCTAAAAACTGATGAAGTGTCCTCTCGACAGCTAACAACTGATGCAGTGTCCTCTCGAAAGCTAAAAACTGATGAAGTGTCCTCTCGACAGCTAACTACTGATGCAATGTCCTCTATACAGCTAACAACTTATGCAGTGTCCTCTCGACAGCTAACAACTGATGCAGTGTCCTCTCGACAGCTAACAACTGATGCAGTGTCCTTAGAGCTGACAACTGATGCAGTGTCCCGACAGCTAACAACTGATGCAGTGTCTCGACAGCTAACAACTGATGCAGTGACCCGACAGCTAACAACTGATGCAGTGATTCGACATCTAACCACTGATGCAGTGTCCTCTCGACAGCTAACAACTGATGCAGTGTCCTCCCGACAGCTAACAACTGATGCAGTGTCCTCTCGACAGCTAACAACTGATGCAGTGTCCTCTCGACAGCTAACAACTGATGATGTGTCTCGACAGCTAACAACTGATGCAGTGTCCTCTCGACAGCTAACAACTGATGCAGTGTCCTCTCGACAGCTAACATCTGATGCAGTGTCTCGACAGCTAACAACTGATGCAGTGTCTCGACAGCTAACAACTGATGCAGTGTCTCGACAGCTAAACAACTGATGCAGTGTCTCGAAAGCTAACAACTGATGCAGTGTCCTTCCGACAGCTAAAAACTAATGCAGTGTCCACTCGTCAGCTAACAACTGATGCAGTGATTTGACATCTAACAACTGATGCAGTGTCCTCTCGACAGCTAACAACTGATGCAGTGTCCTCTCGACAGCTAACAACTGATGCAGTGTCTCGACAGCTAACAACTGATGCAGTGTCTCGACAGCTAACAACTGATGCAGTGTCCTCTCGACAGCTAACAACTGATGCAGTGTCCTCTCGACAGCTAACAACTGATGCAGTGTCTCAAGAGCTAACAACTGATGCAGTGTCCCGACAGCTAACAACTGATGCAGTGTCAACTCGACAGCTAACAACTGATGCAGTGTCCTCTCGACAGCTAACAACTGATGCAGTGCTTCGACAGCTAACAACTGATGTAGTGTCCTCTCGACAGCTAACAACCTATGCAGTGTCCCTACAGCTAACAACTGATGCAGTGCCTCGACAGCTAACAACTGCTGCAGTGTCCCGACAGCTAACAACTGATGCAGTGTCCCGACAGCTAACAACTGATGCAGTGTCCTCTCGACGGCTAACAACTGATGCAGTGTCCTTACAGCTGACAACTGATGCAGTGTCCCGACAGCTAACAACTGATGCAGTGTCTCGACAGCTAACAACTGATGCAGTGACCCGACAGCTAACAACTGATGCAGTGATTCGACATCTAACCACTGATGCAGTGTCCTCTCGACAGCTAACAACTGATGCAGTGTCCTCCCGACAGCTAACAACTGATGCAGTGTCCTCTCGACAGCTAACAACTGATGCAGTGTCCTCTCGACAGCTAACAACTGATGATGTGTCTCGACAGCTAACAACTGATGCAGTGTCCTCTCGACAGCTAACAACTGATGCAGTGTCCTCTCGACAGCTAACATCTGATGCAGTGTCTCGACAGCTAACAACTGATGCAGTGTCTCGACAGCTAACAACTGATGCAGTGTCTCGACAGCTAAACAACTGATGCAGTGTCTCGACAGCTAACAACTGATGCAGTGTCCTTCCGACAGCTAAAAACTAATGCAGTGTCCTCTCGTCAGCTAACAACTGATGCAGTGATTTGACATCTAACAACTGATGCAGTGTCCTCTCGACAGCTAACAACTGATGCAGTGTCCTCTCGACAGCTAACAACTGATGCAGTGTCTCGACAGCTAACAACTGATGCAGTGTCTCGACAGCTAACAACTGATGCAGTGTCCTCTCGACAGCTAACAACTGATGCAGTGTCCTCTCGACAGCTAACAACTGATGCAGTGTCTCAAGAGCTAACAACTGATGCAGTGTCCCGACAGCTAACAACTGATGCAGTGTCAACTCGACAGCTAACAACTGATGCAGTGTCCTCTCGACAGCTAACAACTGATGCAGTGCCTCGACAGCTAACAACTGATGTAGTGTCCTCTCGACTGCTAACAACCTATGCAGTGTCCCTACAGCTAACAACTGATGCAGTGCCTCGACAGCTAACAACTGCTGCAGTGTCCCGACAGCTAACAACTGATGCAGTGTCTCGACAGCTAACAACTGATGCAGTGTCCTCTCGACGGCTAACAACTGATGCAGTGTCCCAACAGCTAACAACTGATGCAGTGTCCTCTCGAAAGCTAAAAACTGATGCAGTGTCCTCTCGACAGCTAACAACTGATGCAGTGTCTCGAAATCTAACCACTGATGCAGTGTCCCGACAGCTAACAACTGATGCAGTGTCCTGACAGCTGACAACTGATGCAGTGTCCCGACAGCTAACAACTGATGCAGTGTCTCGACAGCTAACAACTGATGCAGTGACCCGACAGCTAACAGCTGATGCAGTGATTCGACATCTAACCACTGATGCAGTGTCCTCTCGACAGCTAACAACTGATGCAGTGTCCTCCCGACAGCTAACAACTGATGCAGTGTCCCGACAGCTAACAACTGATGCAGTGTCTCGACAGCTAACAACTGATGCAGTGACCCGACAGCTAACAACTGATGCAGTGATTCGACATCTAACCACTGATGCAGTGTCCTCTCGACAGCTAACAACTGATGCAGTGTCCTCCCGACAGCTAACAACTGATGCAGTGTCCTCTCGAAAGCTAAAAACTGATGAAGTGTCCTCTCGACAGCTAACAACTGATGCAATGTCCTCTATACAGCTAACAACTTATGCAGTGTCCTCTCGACAGCTAACAACTGATGCAGTGTCCTCTCGACAGCTAACAACTGATGCAGTGTCCCGACAGCTAACAACTGATGCAGTGTCTCGACATCTAACAAATGATGCAGTGTCCCAATAGCTAACAACTGATGCAGTGTCCTCTCGACAGCTAACAACTGATGCAGTGTCCCGACAGCTAACAACTGATGCAGTGTCCTCTCGACAGCTAACAACTGATGCAGTGTCTTCTCGACAGCTAACAACTGATGCAGTGTCTCGACAGCTAACAACTGATGCAGTGTCCACGCAGGTAACAACTGATGCAGTGTCCTTTCGACAGCTAACAACTGATGCAGTGTCCCGATAGCTAACAACTGATGCAGTGTCCTCTCGACAGCTAACAACTGATGCAGTGTCCTCTCGACAGCTAACAATTGATGCAGTGTCCCGACAGCTAACAACTGATGCAGTGTCCTCTCGACAGCTAACAACTGATGCAGTGTCCCGACAGCTAACAACTGATGCAGTGTCCTCTCGAAAGCTAACAACTGATGCAGTGTCCCGACAGCTAACAAATGATGCAGTGTCCCGACAGCTAACAACTGATGCAGTGTCTCGACAGCTAACAACTGATGCAGTGTCCTTCCGACAGCTAACAACTGATGCAGTGTCCTTTCGACAGCTAAAAACTGATACAGTGATTCGACATCTAACAACTGATGCAGTGTCCTCTCGACAGCTAACAACTGATGCAGTGATTCGACATCTAACAACTGATACAGTGTCCTCTCGACAGCTAATAACTGATGCAGTGCTCAGACAGCTAACAACTGATGCAGTGTCCTCGCGACAGCTAACAACTGATGCAGTGTCCCGACAGCTAAAATCTGATGAGGTGTCTCGACAGCTAACAACTGATGCAGTGTCCTCTCGACAGCTAACAAAATATGCAGTTTCCTCTCGAGAGCTAACACCTGATGCAGTGTCCTTTCGACAGCTAACAACTGATGCAGTGTCCTCTCGACAGCTAACAAAATATGCAGTTTCTTATCGACAGCTAACAACTGATGCAGTGTCCTCCCGACAGATAACAACTGATGCAGTGTCCTCTCGACAGCTAACAAATGATGCAGTGTTCCGACAGCTAACAACTGATGCAGTGTCCCCTCGACAGCTAACAACTGATGCAGTGTCCCAACAGCTAACAACTGATACAGTGTCTCGACAGCTAACAACTGATGCAGTGTCCCGAAAGCTAACAACTGATGCAGTGTCTCGAGAAGCTAACAACTGATGCAGTGTCCCGAAAGCTAACAACTGATGAAGTGTCTAGACAGCTAATAACTGATGCAGTGTCCCAACAGCTAACAACTGATGCAGTGTCCTCTCGACAGCAAACAACTGATGCAGTGTCCCGACAGCTAACAACTGATGCAGTGTCCCGACAGCTAACAACTGATGCAGTGTCTCGACAGCTAACAACTGATGCAGTGTCCTCTCGACTGCTAACAACTGATGCAGTGTCCTCTCGACAGCTAACAACTGATGCAGTGTCTCAAGAGCTAACAACTGATGCAGTGTCCCGACAGCTAACAACTGATGCAGTGTCAACTCGACAGCTAACAACTGATGCAGTGTCCTCTCGACAGCTAACAACTGATGCAGTGCCTCGACAGCTAACAACTGATGTAGTGTGCTCTCGACAGCTAACAACCTATGCAGTGTCCCGACAGCTAACAAATGCTGCAGTGTCCCGACAGCTAACAACTGATGCAGTGTCCTCTCGACAGCTAACAACTGATGCAGTGTCCTAACAGCTAACAACTGATGCAGTGTCCTCTCGAAAGCTAAAACTGATGCAGTGTCCTCTCGACAGCTAACAACTGATGCAGTGTCTCGAAATCTAACAACTGATGCAGTGTCCCGACAGCTAACAACTGATGCAGTGTCCTCTCGACAGCTAACAACTGATGCAGTGTCCTGACAGCTGACAACTGATGCAGTGTCCCGACAGCTAACAACTGATGCAGTGTCTCGACAGCTAACAACTGATGCAGTGACCCGACAGCTAACAACTGATGCGGTGATTCGACATCTAACCACTGATGCAGTGTCCTCTCGACAGCTAACAACTGATGCAGTGTCCTCCCGACAGCTAACAACTGATGCAGTGTCCTCTCGAAAGCTAAAAACTGATGCAGTGTCCTCTCGACAGCTAACAACTGATGCAGCGTCTCGAAATCTAACAACTGATGCAGTGTCCCGACAGCTAACAACTGATGCAGTGTCCTCTCGACAGCTAACAACTGATGCAGTGTCCTGACAGCTGACAACTGATGCAGTGTCCCGACAGCTAACAACTGATGCAGTGTCTCGACAGCTAACAACTGATGCAGTGACCCGACAGCTAACAACTGATGCAGTGATTCGACATCTAACCACTGATGCAGTGTCCTCTCGACAGCTAACAACTGATGCAGTGTCCTCCCGACAGCTAACAACTGATGCAGTGTCCTCTCGACAGCTAACAACTGATGCAGTGTCCTCTCGACAGCTAACAACTGATGCTGTGCTCAGACAGCTAACAACTGATGCAGTGTCCCGACAGCTAACAACTGATGCAGTGTCTCGACAGCTAACAACTGATGCAGTGCTTAGACAGCTAACAACTGATGCAGTGCTCAGACAGCTAACAACTGATGCAGTGTCTCGACAGCTAACAACTGATGCAGTGTCCTCTCGACAGCTAACATATGATGCAGTGTCCTCTCGACAGCTAACAACTGATGCAGTGTCCTCTCGACAGCTAACAACTGATGCAGTGTCCTCTCGACAGCTAACAACTGATGATGTGTCTCGACAGCTAACAACTGATGCAGTGTCCTCTCGACAGCTAACAACTGATGCAGTGTCCTCTCGACAGCTAACATCTGATGCAGTGTCTCGACAGCTAACAACTGATGCAGTGTCTCGACAGCTAACAACTGATGCAGTGTCTCGACAGCTAAACAACTGATGCAGTGTCTCGACAGCTAACAACTGATGCAGTGTCCTTCCGACAGCTAAAAACTAATGCAGTGTCCTCTCGTCAGCTAACAACTGATGCAGTGTCCTCTCGACAGCTAACAACCTGATGCAGTGTCCTCTCGACAGCTAACAACTGATGCAGTGTCTCGACAGCTAACAACTGATGCAGTGTCTCGACAGCTAACAACTGATGCAGTGTCCTCTCGACAGCTAACAACTAATGCAGTGTCCTCTCGACAGCTAACAACTGATGCAGTGTCTCAAGAGCTAACAACTGATGCAGTGTCCCGACAGCTAACAACTGATGCAGTGTCAACTCGACAGCTAACAACTGATGCAGTGTCCTCTCGACAGCTAACAACTGATGCAGTGCCTCGACAGCTAGCAACTGATGTAGTGTCCTCTCGACAGCTAACAACCTATGCAGCGTCTCGACAGCTAACAACTGATGCAGTGCCTCGACAGCTAACAACTGCTGCAGTGTCCCGACAGCTAACAACTGATGCAGTGTCTAGACAGCTAACAACTGATGCAGTGTCCTCTCGACAGCTAACAACTGATGCAGTGTCCCAACAGCTAACAACTGATGCAGTGTCCTCTCGAAAGCTAAAAACTGATGCAGTGTCCTCTCGACAGCTAACAACTGATGCAGTGTCTCGAAATCTAACCACTGATGCAGTGTCCCGACAGCTAACAACTGATGCAGTGTCTCGACAGCTAACAACTGATGCAGTGACCCGACAGCTAACAACTCATGCAATGATTCCACATCTAACCACTGATGCAGTGTCCTCTCGACAGCTACCAACTGATGCAGTGTCTCGACAGCTAACAACTGATGCAGTGTCTCGACAGCTAACAACTGATGCAGTGTCTCGACAGCTAACAACTGATGCAGTGATTCGACATCTAACAACTGATGAAGTGTCCTCTCGACAGCTAACAACTGATGCAATGTCCTCTAAACAGCTAACAACTTATGCAGTGTCCTCTCGACAGCTAACAACTGATGCAGTGTGCTCTCGACAGCTAACAACTGATGCAGTGTCCCGACAGCTAACAACTGATGCAGTGTCTCGACATCTAACAACTGATGCAGTGTCCCAATAGCTAACAACTGATGCAGTGTCCTCTCGACAGCTAACAACTGATGCAGTGTCCCGACAGCTGACAACTGATACAGTGTCCCGACAGCTAACAACTGATGCAGTGTCTCGACAGCTAACAACTGATGCAGTGACCCGACAGCTAACAACTGATGCAGTGATTCGACATCTAACCACTGATGCAGTGTCCTCTCGACAGCTAACAACTGATGCAGTGTCCTCCCGACAGCTAACAACTGATGCAGTGTCCCGACAGCTAACAACTGATGCAGTGTCTCGACAGCTAATAACTGATGCAGTGTCCTCTCGACAGCTAACAACTGATGCAGTGTCCTCTCGACAGCTAACAACTGATGCAGTGACCTCTCGACAGCTAACAACTGATGCAGTGTCCTCTCGACAGCTAACAACTGATGCAGTGTCCTCTCGACAGCTAACAACTGATGCAGTGTCTCGACAGCTAACAACTGATGCAGTGTCTCGACAGCTAACAACTGATGCAGTGTCTCGACAGCTAGCAACTGATGCAGTGATTCGACATCTAACAACTGATACAGTGTCCACGCAGGTAACAACTGATGCAGTGTCCTCTCGACAGGTAACAACTGATGAAGTGTCCTCTCGACAGCTAACAACTGATGCAATGTCCTCTAAACAGCTAACAACTTATGCAGTGTCCTCTCGACAGCTAACAACTGATGCAGTGTCCTCTCGACAGCTAACAACTGATGCAGTGCCTCGACAGCTAACAACTGATGTAGTGTGCTCTCGACAGCTAACAACCTATGCAGTGTCCCGACAGCTAACAAATGCTGCAGTGTCCCGACAGCTAACAACTGATGCAGTGTCCTCTCGACAGCTAACAACTGATGCAGTGTCCTAACAGCTAACAACTGATGCAGTGTCCTCTCGAAAGCTAAAAACTGATGCAGTGTCCTCTCGACAGCTAACAACTGATGCAGTGTCTCGAAATCTAACAACTGATGCAGTGTCCCGACAGCTAACAACTGATGCAGTGTCCTCTCGACAGCTAACAACTGATGCAGTGTCCTGACAGCTGACAACTGATGCAGTGTCCCGACAGCTAACAACTGATGCAGTGTCTCGACAGCTAACAACTGATGCAGTGACCCGACAGCTAACAACTGATGCGGTGATTCGACATCTAACCACTGATGCAGTGTCCTCTCGACAGCTAACAACTGATGCAGTGTCCTCCCGACAGCTAACAACTGATGCAGTGTCCTCTCGAAAGCTAAAAACTGATGCAGTGTCCTCTCGACAGCTAACAACTGATGCAGCGTCTCGAAATCTAACAACTGATGCAGTGTCCCGACAGCTAACAACTGATGCAGTGTCCTCTCGACAGCTAACAACTGATGCAGTGTCCTGACAGCTGACAACTGATGCAGTGTCCCGACAGCTAACAACTGATGCAGTGTCTCGACAGCTAACAACTGATGCAGTGACCCGACAGCTAACAACTGATGCAGTGATTCGACATCTAACCACTGATGCAGTGTCCTCTCGACAGCTAACAACTGATGCAGTGTCCTCCCGACAGCTAACAACTGATGCAGTGTCCTCTCGACAGCTAACAACTGATGCAGTGTCCTCTCGACAGCTAACAACTGATGCTGTGCTCAGACAGCTAACAACTGATGCAGTGTCCCGACAGCTAACAACTGATGCAGTGTCTCGACAGCTAACAACTGATGCAGTGCTTAGACAGCTAACAACTGATGCAGTGCTCAGACAGCTAACAACTGATGCAGTGTCTCGACAGCTAACAACTGATGCAGTGTCCTCTCGACAGCTAACATATGATGCAGTGTCCTCTCGACAGCTAACAACTGATGCAGTGTCCTCTCGACAGCTAACAACTGATGCAGTGTCTCGACAGCTAACAACTGATGCAGTGTCTCGACAGCTAACAACTGATGCAGTGTCTCGACAGCTAACAACTGATGCAGTGATTCGACATCTAACAACTGATACAGTGTCCACGCAGGTAACAACTGATGCAGTGTCCTCTCGACAGGTAACAACTGATGAAGTGTCCTCTCGACAGCTAACAACTGATGCAATGTCCTCTAAACAGCTAACAACTTATGCAGTGTCCTCTCGACAGCTAACAACTGATGCAGTGTCCTCTCGACAGCTAACAACTGATGCAGTGCCTCGACAGCTAACAACTGATGTAGTGTGCTCTCGACAGCTAACAACCTATGCAGTGTCCCGACAGCTAACAAATGCTGCAGTGTCCCGACAGCTAACAACTGATGCAGTGTCCTCTCGACAGCTAACAACTGATGCAGTGTCCTAACAGCTAACAACTGATGCAGTGTCCTCTCGAAAGCTAAAAACTGATGCAGTGTCCTCTCGACAGCTAACAACTGATGCAGTGTCTCGAAATCTAACAACTGATGCAGTGTCCCGACAGCTAACAACTGATGCAGTGTCCTCTCGACAGCTAACAACTGATGCAGTGTCCTGACAGCTGACAACTGATGCAGTGTCCCGACAGCTAACAACTGATGCAGTGTCTCGACAGCTAACAACTGATGCAGTGACCCGACAGCTAACAACTGATGCGGTGATTCGACATCTAACCACTGATGCAGTGTCCTCTCGACAGCTAACAACTGATGCAGTGTCCTCCCGACAGCTAACAACTGATGCAGTGTCCTCTCGAAAGCTAAAAACTGATGCAGTGTCCTCTCGACAGCTAACAACTGATGCAGCGTCTCGAAATCTAACAACTGATGCAGTGTCCCGACAGCTAACAACTGATGCAGTGTCCTCTCGACAGCTAACAACTGATGCAGTGTCCTGACAGCTGACAACTGATGCAGTGTCCCGACAGCTAACAACTGATGCAGTGTCTCGACAGCTAACAACTGATGCAGTGACCCGACAGCTAACAACTGATGCAGTGATTCGACATCTAACCACTGATGCAGTGTCCTCTCGACAGCTAACAACTGATGCAGTGTCCTCCCGACAGCTAACAACTGATGCAGTGTCCTCTCGACAGCTAACAACTGATGCAGTGTCCTCTCGACAGCTAACAACTGATGCTGTGCTCAGACAGCTAACAACTGATGCAGTGTCCCGACAGCTAACAACTGATGCAGTGTCTCGACAGCTAACAACTGATGCAGTGCTTAGACAGCTAACAACTGATGCAGTGCTCAGACAGCTAACAACTGATGCAGTGTCTCGACAGCTAACAACTGATGCAGTGTCCTCTCGACAGCTAACATATGATGCAGTGTCCTCTCGACAGCTAACAACTGATGCAGTGTCCTCTCGACAGCTAACAACTGATGCAGTGTCCTCTCGACAGCTAACAACTGATGATGTGTCTCGACAGCTAACAACTGATGCAGTGTCCTCTCGACAGCTAACAACTGATGCAGTGTCCTCTCGACAGCTAACATCTGATGCAGTGTCTCGACAGCTAACAACTGATGCAGTGTCTCGACAGCTAACAACTGATGCAGTGTCTCGACAGCTAAACAACTGATGCTGTGTCTCGACAGCTAACAACTGATGCAGTGTCCTTCCGACAGCTAAAAACTAATGCAGTGTCCTCTCGTCAGCTAACAACTGATGCAGTGTCCTCTCGACAGCTAACAACCTGATGCAGTGTCCTCTCGACAGCTAACAACTGATGCAGTGTCTCGACAGCTAACAACTGATGCAGTGTCTCGACAGCTAACAACTGATGCAGTGTCCTCTCGACAGCTAACAACTAATGCAGTGTCCTCTCGACAGCTAACAACTGATGCAGTGTCTCAAGAGCTAACAACTGATGCAGTGTCCCGACAGCTAACAACTGATGCAGTGTCAACTCGACAGCTAACAACTGATGCAGTGTCCTCTCGACAGCTAACAACTGATGCAGTGCCTCGACAGCTAACAACTGATGTAGTGTCCTCTCGACAGCTAACAACCTATGCAGTGTCTCGACAGCTAACAACTGATGCAGTGCCTCGACAGCTAACAACTGCTGCAGTGTCCCGACAGCTAACAACTGATGCAGTGTCTAGACAGCTAACAACTGATGCAGTGTCCTCTCGACAGCTAACAACTGATGCAGTGTCCCAACAGCTAACAACTGATGCAGTGTCCTCTCGAAAGCTAAAAACTGATGCAGTGTCCTCTCGACAGCTAACAACTGATGCAGTGTCTCGAAATCTAACCACTGATGCAGTGTCCCGAGAGCTAACAACTGATGCAGTGTCTCGACAGCTAACAACTGATGCAGTGACCCGACAGCTAACAACTGATGCAGTGATTCGACATCTAACCACTGATGCAGTGTCCTCTCGACAGCTACCAACTGATGCAGTGTCTCGACAGCTAACAACTGATGCAGTGTCTCGACAGCTAACAACTGATGCAGTGTCTCGACAGCTAACAACTGATGCAGTGATTCGACATCTAACAACTGATGAAGTGTCCTCTCGACAGCTAACAACTGATGCAATGTCCTCTAAACAGCTAACAACTTATGCAGTGTCCTCTCGACAGCTAACAACTGATGCAGTGTCCTCTCGACAGCTAACAACTGATGCAGTGTCCCGACAGCTAACAACTGATGCAGTGTCTCGACATCTAACAACTGATGCAGTGTCCCAATAGCTAACAACTGATGCAGTGTCCTCTCGACAGCTAAAAACTGATGCAGTGTCCCGACAGCTGACAACTGATACAGTGTCCCGACAGCTAACAACTGATGCAGTGTCTCGACAGCTAACAACTGATGCAGTGACCCGACAGCTAACAACTGATGCAGTGATTCGACATCTAACCACTGATGCAGTGTCCTCTCGACAGCTAACAACTGATGCAGTGTCCTCCCGACAGCTAACAACTGATGCAGTGTCCCGACAGCTAACAACTGATGCAGTGTCTCGACAGCTAATAACTGATGCAGTGTCCTCTCGACAGCTAACAACTGATGCAGTGTCCTCTCGACAGCTAACAACTGATGCAGTGACCTCTCGACAGCTAACAACTGATGCAGTGTCCTCTCGACAGCTAACAACTGATGCAGTGTCCTCTCGACAGCTAACAACTGATGCAGTGTCTCGACAGCTAACAACTGATGCAGTGTCTCGACAGCTAACAACTGATGCAGTGTCTCGACAGCTAACAACTGATGCAGTGATTCGACATCTAACAACTGATACAGTGTCCACGCAGGTAACAACTGATGCAGTGTCCTCTCGACAGGTAACAACTGATGAAGTGTCCTCTCGACAGCTAACAACTGATGCAATGTCCTCTAAACAGCTAACAACTTATGCAGTGTCCTCTCGACAGCTAACAACTGATGCAGTGTCCTCTCGACAGCTAACAACTGATGCAGTGCCTCGACAGCGAACAACTGATGTAGTGTGCTCTCGACAGCTAACAACCTATGCAGTGTCCCGACAGCTAACAAATGCTGCAGTGTCCCGACAGCTAACAACTGATGCAGTGTCCTCTCGACAGCTAACAACTGATGCAGTGTCCTAACAGCTAACAACTGATGCAGTGTCCTCTCGAAAGCTAAAAACTGATGCAGTGTCCTCTCGACAGCTAACAACTGATGCAGTGTCTCGAAATCTAACAACTGATGCAGTGTCCCGACAGCTAACAACTGATGCAGTGTCCTCTCGACAGCTAACAACTGATGCAGTGTCCTGACAGCTGACAACTGATGCAGTGTCCCGACAGCTAACAACTGATGCAGTGTCTCGACAGCTAACAACTGATGCAGTGACCCGACAGCTAACAACTGATGCGGTGATTCGACATCTAACCACTGATGCAGTGTCCTCTCGACAGCTAACAACTGATGCAGTGTCCTCCCGACAGCTAACAACTGATGCAGTGTCCTCTCGAAAGCTAAAAACTGATGCAGTGTCCTCTCGACAGCTAACAACTGATGCAGCGTCTCGAAATCTAACAACTGATGCAGTGTCCCGACAGCTAACAACTGATGCAGTGTCCTCTCGACAGCTAACAACTGATGCAGTGTCCTGACAGCTGACAACTGATGCAGTGTCCCGACAGCTAACAACTGATGCAGTGTCTCGACAGCTAACAACTGATGCAGTGACCCGACAGCTAACAACTGATGCGGTGATTCGACATCTAACCACTGATGCAGTGTCCTCTCGACAGCTAACAACTGATGCAGTGTCCTCCCGACAGCTAACAACTGATGCAGTGTCCTCTCGAAAGCTAAAAACTGATGCAGTGTCCTCTCGACAGCTAACAACTGATGCAGCGTCTCGAAATCTAACAACTGATGCAGTGTCCCGACAGCTAACAACTGATGCAGTGTCCTCTCGACAGCTAACAACTGATGCAGTGTCCTGACAGCTGACAACTGATGCAGTGTCCCGACAGCTAACAACTGATGCAGTGTCTCGACAGCTAACAACTGATGCAGTGACCCGACAGCTAACAACTGATGCAGTGATTCGACATCTAACCACTGATGCAGTGTCCTCTCGACAGCTAACAACTGATGCAGTGTCCTCCCGACAGCTAACAACTGATGCAGTGTCCTCTCGACAGCTAACAACTGATGCAGTGTCCTCTCGACAGCTAACAACTGATGCTGTGCTCAGACAGCTAACAACTGATGCAGTGTCCCGACAGCTAACAACTGATGCAGTGTCTCGACAGCTAACAACTGATGCAGTGCTTAGACAGCTAACAACTGATGCAGTGCTCAGACAGCTAACAACTGATGCAGTGTCTCGACAGCTAACAACTGATGCAGTGTCCTCTCGACAGCTAACATATGATGCAGTGTCCTCTCGACAGCTAACAACTGATGCAGTGTCCTCTCGACAGCTAACAACTGATGCAGTGTCTCGACAGCTAACAACTGATGCAGTGTCTCGACAGCTAACAACTGATGCAGTGTCTCGACAGCTAACAACTGATGCAGTGATTCGACATCTAACAACTGATACAGTGTCCACGCAGGTAACAACTGATGCAGTGTCCTCTCGACAGGTAACAACTGATGAAGTGTCCTCTCGACAGCTAACAACTGATGCAATGTCCTCTAAACAGCTAACAACTTATGCAGTGTCCTCTCGACAGCTAACAACTGATGCAGTGTCCTCTCGACAGCTAACAACTGATGCAGTGCCTCGACAGCTAACAACTGATGTAGTGTGCTCTCGACAGCTAACAACCTATGCAGTGTCCCGACAGCTAACAAATGCTGCAGTGTCCCGACAGCTAACAACTGATGCAGTGTCCTCTCGACAGCTAACAACTGATGCAGTGTCCTAACAGCTAACAACTGATGCAGTGTCCTCTCGAAAGCTAAAAACTGATGCAGTGTCCTCTCGACAGCTAACAACTGATGCAGTGTCTCGAAATCTAACAACTGATGCAGTGTCCCGACAGCTAACAACTGATGCAGTGTCCTCTCGACAGCTAACAACTGATGCAGTGTCCTGACAGCTGACAACTGATGCAGTGTCCCGACAGCTAACAACTGATGCAGTGTCTCGACAGCTAACAACTGATGCAGTGACCCGACAGCTAACAACTGATGCGGTGATTCGACATCTAACCACTGATGCAGTGTCCTCTCGACAGCTAACAACTGATGCAGTGTCCTCCCGACAGCTAACAACTGATGCTGTGTCCTCTCGAAAGCTAAAAACTGATGCAGTGTCCTCTCGACAGCTAACAACTGATGCAGCGTCTCGAAATCTAACAACTGATGCAGTGTCCCGACAGCTAACAACTGATGCAGTGTCCTCTCGACAGCTAACAACTGATGCAGTGTCCTGACAGCTGACAACTGATGCAGTGTCCCGACAGCTAACAACTGATGCAGTGTCTCGACAGCTAACAACTGATGCAGTGACCCGACAGCTAACAACTGATGCAGTGATTCGACATCTAACCACTGATGCAGTGTCCTCTCGACAGCTAACAACTGATGCAGTGTCCTCCCGACAGCTAACAACTGATGCAGTGTCCTCTCGACAGCTAACAACTGATGCAGTGTCCTCTCGACAGCTAACAACTGATGCTGTGCTCAGACAGCTAACAACTGATGCAGTGTCCCGACAGCTAACAACTGATGCAGTGTCTCGACAGCTAACAACTGATGCAGTGCTTAGACAGCTAACAACTGATGCAGTGCTCAGACAGCTAACAACTGATGCAGTGTCTCGACAGCTAACAACTGATGCAGTGTCCTCTCGACAGCTAACATATGATGCAGTGTCCTCTCGACAGCTAACAACTGATGCAGTGTCCTCTCGACAGCTAACAACTGATGCAGTGTCCTCTCGACAGCTAACAACTGATGATGTGTCTCGACAGCTAACAACTGATGCAGTGTCCTCTCGACAGCTAACAACTGATGCAGTGTCCTCTCGACAGCTAACATCTGATGCAGTGTCTCGACAGCTAACAACTGATGCAGTGTCTCGACAGCTAACAACTGATGCAGTGTCTCGACAGCTAAACAACTGATGCAGTGTCTCGACAGCTAACAACTGATGCAGTGTCCTTCCGACAGCTAAAAACTAATGCAGTGTCCTCTCGTCAGCTAACAACTGATGCAGTGTCCTCTCGACAGCTAACAACCTGATGCAGTGTCCTCTCGACAGCTAACAACTGATGCAGTGTCTCGACAGCTAACAACTGATGCAGTGTCTCGACAGCTAACAACTGATGCAGTGTCCTCTCGACAGCTAACAACTAATGCAGTGTCCTCTCGACAGCTAACAACTGATGCAGTGTCTCAAGAGCTAACAACTGATGCAGTGTCCCGACAGCTAACAACTGATGCAGTGTCAACTCGACAGCTAACAACTGATGCAGTGTCCTCTCGACAGCTAACAACTGATGCAGTGCCTCGACAGCTAACAACTGATGTAGTGTCCTCTCGACAGCTAACAACCTATGCAGTGTCTCGACAGCTAACAACTGATGCAGTGCCTCGACAGCTAACAACTGCTGCAGTGTCCCGACAGCTAACAACTGATGCAGTGTCTAGACAGCTAACAACTGATGCAGTGTCCTCTCGACAGCTAACAACTGATGCAGTGTCCCAACAGCTAACAACTGATGCAGTGTCCTCTCGAAAGCTAAAAACTGATGCAGTGTCCTCTCGACAGCTAACAACTGATGCAGTGTCTCGAAATCTAACCACTGATGCAGTGTCCCGACAGCTAACAACTGATGCAGTGTCTCGACAGCTAACAACTGATGCAGTGACCCGACAGCTAACAACTGATGCAGTGATTCGACATCTAACCACTGATGCAGTGTCCTCTCGACAGCTACCAACTGATGCAGTGTCTCGACAGCTAACAACTGATGCAGTGTCTCGACAGCTAACAACTGATGCAGTGTCTCGACAGCTAACAACTGATGCAGTGATTCGACATCTAACAACTGATGAAGTGTCCTCTCGACAGCTAACAACTGATGCAATGTCCTCTAAACAGCTAACAACTTATGCAGTGTCCTCTCGACAGCTAACAACTGATGCAGTGTCCTCTCGACAGCTAACAACTGATGCAGTGTCCCGACAGCTAACAACTGATGCAGTGTCTCGACATCTAACAACTGATGGAGTGTCCCAATAGCTAACAACTGATGCAGTGTCCTCTCGACAGCTAACAACTGATGCAGTGTCCCGACAGCTGACAACTGATACAGTGTCCCGACAGCTAACAACTGATGCAGTGTCTCGACAGCTAACAACTGATGCAGTGACCCGACAGCTAACAACTGATGCAGTGATTCGACATCTAACCACTGATGCAGTGTCCTCTCGACAGCTAACAACTGATGCAGTGTCCTCCCGACAGCTAACAACTGATGCAGTGTCCCGACAGCTAACAACTGATGCAGTGTCTCGACAGCTAATAACTGATGCAGTGTCCTCTCGACAGCTAACAACTGATGCAGTGTCCTCTCGACAGCTAACAACTGATGCAGTGACCTCTCGACAGCTAACAACTGATGCAGTGTCCTCTCGACAGCTAACAACTGATGCAGTGTCCTCTCGACAGCTAACAACTGATGCAGTGTCTCGACAGCTAACAACTGATGCAGTGTCTCGACAGCTAACAACTGATGCAGTGTCTCGACAGCTAACAACTGATGCAGTGATTCGACATCTAACAACTGATACAGTGTCCACGCAGGTAACAACTGATGCAGTGTCCTCTCGACAGGTAACAACTGATGAAGTGTCCTCTCGACAGCTAACAACTGATGCAATGTCCTCTAAACAGCTAACAACTTATGCAGTGTCCTCTCGACAGCTAACAACTGATGCAGTGTCCTCTCGACAGCTAACAACTGATGCAGTGCCTCGACAGCTAACAACTGATGTAGTGTGCTCTCGACAGCTAACAACCTATGCAGTGTCCCGACAGCTAACAAATGCTGCAGTGTCCCGACAGCTAACAACTGATGCAGTGTCCTCTCGACAGCTAACAACTGATGCAGTGTCCTAACAGCTAACAACTGATGCAGTGTCCTCTCGAAAGCTAAAAACTGATGCAGTGTCCTCTCGACAGCTAACAACTGATGCAGTGTCTCGAAATCTAACAACTGATGCAGTGTCCCGACAGCTAACAACTGATGCAGTGTCCTCTCGACAGCTAACAACTGATGCAGTGTCCTGACAGCTGACAACTGATGCAGTGTCCCGACAGCTAACAACTGATGCAGTGTCTCGACAGCTAACAACTGATGCAGTGACCCGACAGCTAACAACTGATGCGGTGATTCGACATCTAACCACTGATGCAGTGTCCTCTCGACAGCTAACAACTGATGCAGTGTCCTCCCGACAGCTAACAACTGATGCAGTGTCCTCTCGAAAGCTAAAAACTGATGCAGTGTCCTCTCGACAGCTAACAACTGATGCAGCGTCTCGAAATCTAACAACTGATGCAGTGTCCCGACAGCTAACAACTGATGCAGTGTCCTCTCGACAGCTAACAACTGATGCAGTGTCCTGACAGCTGACAACTGATGCAGTGTCCCGACAGCTAACAACTGATGCAGTGTCTCGACAGCTAACAACTGATGCAGTGACCCGACAGCTAACAACTGATGCAGTGATTCGACATCTAACCACTGATGCAGTGTCCTCTCGACAGCTAACAACTGATGCAGTGTCCTCCCGACAGCTAACAACTGATGCAGTGTCCTCTCGACAGCTAACAACTGATGCAGTGTCCTCTCGACAGCTAACAACTGATGCTGTGCTCAGACAGCTAACAACTGATGCAGTGTCCCGACAGCTAACAACTGATTCAGTGTCTCGACAGCTAACAACTGATGCAGTGCTTAGACAGCTAACAACTGATGCAGTGCTCAGACAGCTAACAACTGATGCAGTGTCTCGACAGCTAACAACTGATGCAGTGTCCTCTCGACAGCTAACATATGATGCAGTGTCCTCTCGACAGCTAACAACTGATGCAGTGTCCTCTCGACAGCTAACAACTGATGCAGTGTCCTCTCGACAGCTAACAACTGATGATGTGTCTCGACAGCTAACAACTGATGCAGTGTCCTCTCGACAGCTAACAACTGATGCAGTGTCCTCTCGACAGCTAACATCTGATGCAGTGTCTCGACAGCTAACAACTGATGCAGTGTCTCGACAGCTAACAACTGATGCAGTGTCTCGACAGCTAAACAACTGATGCAGTGTCTCGACAGCTAACAACTGATGCAGTGTCCTTCCGACAGCTAAAAACTAATGCAGTGTCCTCTCGTCAGCTAACAACTGATGCAGTGTCCTCTCGACAGCTAACAACCTGATGCAGTGTCCTCTCGACAGCTAACAACTGATGCAGTGTCTCGACAGCTAACAACTGATGCAGTGTCTCGACAGCTAACAACTGATGCAGTGTCCTCTCGACAGCTAACAACTAATGCAGTGTCCTCTCGACAGCTAACAACTGATGCAGTGTCTCAAGAGCTAACAACTGATGCAGTGTCCCGACAGCTAACAACTGATGCAGTGTCAACTCGACAGCTAACAACTGATGCAGTGTCCTCTCGACAGCTAACAACTGATGCAGTGCCTCGACAGCTAACAACTGATGTAGTGTCCTCTCGACAGCTAACAACCTATGCAGTGTCTCGACAGCTAACAACTGATGCAGTGCCTCGACAGCTAACAACTGCTGCAGTGTCCCGACAGCTAACAACTGATGCAGTGTCTAGACAGCTAACAACTGATGCAGTGTCCTCTCGACAGCTAACAACTGATGCAGTGTCCCAACAGCTAACAACTGATGCAGTGTCCTCTCGAAAGCTAAAAACTGATGCAGTGTCCTCTCGACAGCTAACAACTGATGCAGTGTCTCGAAATCTAACCACTGATGCAGTGTCCCGACAGCTAACAACTGATGCAGTGTCTCGACAGCTAACAACTGATGCAGTGACCCGACAGCTAACAACTGATGCAGTGATTCGACATCTAACCACTGATGCAGTGTCCTCTCGACAGCTACCAACTGATGCAGTGTCTCGACAGCTAACAACTGATGCAGTGTCTCGACAGCTAACAACTGATGCAGTGTCTCGACAGCTAACAACTGATGCAGTGATTCGACATCTAACAACTGATGAAGTGTCCTCTCGACAGCTAACAACTGATGCAATGTCCTCTAAACAGCTAACAACTTATGCAGTGTCCTCTCGACAGCTAACAACTGATGCAGTGTCCTCTCGACAGCTAACAACTGATGCAGTGTCCCGACAGCTAACAACTGATGCAGTGTCTCGACATCTAACAACTGATGCAGTGTCCCAATAGCTAACAACTGATGCAGTGTCCTCTCGACAGCTAACAACTGATGCAGTGTCCCGACAGCTGACAACTGATACAGTGTCCCGACAGCTAACAACTGATGCAGTGTCTCGACAGCTAACAACTGATGCAGTGACCCGACAGCTAACAACTGATGCAGTGATTCGACATCTAACCACTGATGCAGTGTCCTCTCGACAGCTAACAACTGATGCAGTGTCCTCCCGACAGCTAACAACTGATGCAGTGTCCCGACAGCTAACAACTGATGCAGTGTCTCGACAGCTAATAACTGATGCAGTGTCCTCTCGACAGCTAACAACTGATGCAGTGTCCTCTCGACAGCTAACAACTGATGCAGTGACCTCTCGACAGCTAACAACTGATGCAGTGTCCTCTCGACAGCTAACAACTGATGCAGTGTCCTCTCGACAGCTAACAACTGATGCAGTGTCTCGACAGCTAACAACTGATGCAGTGTCTCGACAGCTAACAACTGATGCAGTGTCTAGACAGCTAACAACTGATGCAGTGTCCTCTCGACAGCTAACAACTGATGCAGTGTCCCAACAGCTAACAACTGATGCAGTGTCCTCTCGAAAGCTAAAAACTGATGCAGTGTCCTCTCGACAGCTAACAACTGATGCAGTGTCTCGAAATCTAACCACTGATGCAGTGTCCCGACAGCTAACAACTGATGCAGTGTCTCGACAGCTAACAACTGATGCAGTGACCCGACAGCTAACAACTGATGCAGTGATTCGACATCTAACCACTGATGCAGTGTCCTCTCGACAGCTACCAACTGATGCAGTGTCTCGACAGCTAACAACTGATGCAGTGTCTCGACAGCTAACAACTGATGCAGTGTCTCGACAGCTAACAACTGATGCAGTGATTCGACATCTAACAACTGATGAAGTGTCCTCTCGACAGCTAACAACTGATGCAATGTCCTCTAAACAGCTAACAACTTATGCAGTGTCCTCTCGACAGCTAACAACTGATGCAGTGTCCTCTCGACAGCTAACAACTGATGCAGTGTCCCGACAGCTAACAACTGATGCAGTGTCTCGACATCTAACAACTGATGCAGTGTCCCAATAGCTAACAACTGATGCAGTGTCCTCTCGACAGCTAACAACTGATGCAGTGTCCCGACAGCTGACAACTGATACAGTGTCCCGACAGCTAACAACTGATGCAGTGTCTCGACAGCTAACAACTGATGCAGTGACCCGACAGCTAACAACTGATGCAGTGATTCGACATCTAACCACTGATGCAGTGTCCTCTCGACAGCTAACAACTGATGCAGTGTCCTCCCGACAGCTAACAACTGATGCAGTGTCCCGACAGCTAACAACTGATGCAGTGTCTCGACAGCTAATAACTGATGCAGTGTCCTCTCGACAGCTAACAACTGATGCAGTGTCCTCTCGACAGCTAACAACTGATGCAGTGACCTCTCGACAGCTAACAACTGATGCAGTGTCCTCTCGACAGCTAACAACTGATGCAGTGTCCTCTCGACAGCTAACAACTGATGCAGTGTCTCGACAGCTAACAACTGATGCAGTGTCTCGACAGCTAACAACTGATGCAGTGTCTCGACAGCTAACAACTGATGCAGTGATTCGACATCTAACAACTGATACAGTGTCCACGCAGGTAACAACTGATGCAGTGTCCTCTCGACAGGTAACAACTGATGAAGTGTCCTCTCGACAGCTAACAACTGATGCAATGTCCTCTAAACAGCTAACAACTTATGCAGTGTCCTCTCGACAGCTAACAACTGATGCAGTGTCCTCTCGACAGCTAACAACTGATGCAGTGCCTCGACAGCTAACAACTGATGTAGTGTGCTCTCGACAGCTAACAACCTATGCAGTGTCCCGACAGCTAACAAATGCTGCAGTGTCCCGACAGCTAACAACTGATGCAGTGTCCTCTCGACAGCTAACAACTGATGCAGTGTCCTAACAGCTAACAACTGATGCAGTGTCCTCTCGAAAGCTAAAAACTGATGCAGTGTCCTCTCGACAGCTAACAACTGATGCAGTGTCTCGAAATCTAACAACTGATGCAGTGTCCCGACAGCTAACAACTGATGCAGTGTCCTCTCGACAGCTAACAACTGATGCAGTGTCCTGACAGCTGACAACTGATGCAGTGTCCCGACAGCTAACAACTGATGCAGTGTCTCGACAGCTAACAACTGATGCAGTGACCCGACAGCTAACAACTGATGCGGTGATTCGACATCTAACCACTGATGCAGTGTCCTCTCGACAGCTAACAACTGATGCAGTGTCCTCCCGACAGCTAACAACTGATGCAGTGTCCTCTCGAAAGCTAAAAACTGATGCAGTGTCCTCTCGACAGCTAACAACTGATGCAGCGTCTCGAAATCTAACAACTGATGCAGTGTCCCGACAGCTAACAACTGATGCAGTGTCCTCTCGACAGCTAACAACTGATGCAGTGTCCTGACAGCTGACAACTGATGCAGTGTCCCGACAGCTAACAACTGATGCAGTGTCTCGACAGCTAACAACTGATGCAGTGACCCGACAGCTAACAACTGATGCAGTGATTCGACATCTAACCACTGATGCAGTGTCCTCTCGACAGCTAACAACTGATGCAGTGTCCTCCCGACAGCTAACAACTGATGCAGTGTCCTCTCGACAGCTAACAACTGATGCAGTGTCCTCTCGACAGCTAACAACTGATGCTGTGCTCAGACAGCTAACAACTGATGCAGTGTCCCGACAGCTAACAACTGATTCAGTGTCTCGACAGCTAACAACTGATGCAGTGCTTAGACAGCTAACAACTGATGCAGTGCTCAGACAGCTAACAACTGATGCAGTGTCTCGACAGCTAACAACTGATGCAGTGTCCTCTCGACAGCTAACATATGATGCAGTGTCCTCTCGACAGCTAACAACTGATGCAGTGTCCTCTCGACAGCTAACAACTGATGCAGTGTCCTCTCGACAGCTAACAACTGATGATGTGTCTCGACAGCTAACAACTGATGCAGTGTCCTCTCGACAGCTAACAACTGATGCAGTGTCCTCTCGACAGCTAACATCTGATGCAGTGTCTCGACAGCTAACAACTGATGCAGTGTCTCGACAGCTAACAACTGATGCAGTGTCTCGACAGCTAAACAACTGATGCAGTGTCTCGACAGCTAACAACTGATGCAGTGTCCTTCCGACAGCTAAAAACTAATGCAGTGTCCTCTCGTCAGCTAACAACTGATGCAGTGTCCTCTCGACAGCTAACAACCTGATGCAGTGTCCTCTCGACAGCTAACAACTGATGCAGTGTCTCGACAGCTAACAACTGATGCAGTGTCTCGACAGCTAACAACTGATGCAGTGTCCTCTCGACAGCTAACAACTAATGCAGTGTCCTCTCGACAGCTAACAACTGATGCAGTGTCTCAAGAGCTAACAACTGATGCAGTGTCCCGACAGCTAACAACTGATGCAGTGTCAACTCGACAGCTAACAACTGATGCAGTGTCCTCTCGACAGCTAACAACTGATGCAGTGCCTCGACAGCTAACAACTGATGTAGTGTCCTCTCGACAGCTAACAACCTATGCAGTGTCTCGACAGCTAACAACTGATGCAGTGCCTCGACAGCTAACAACTGCTGCAGTGTCCCGACAGCTAACAACTGATGCAGTGTCTAGACAGCTAACAACTGATGCAGTGTCCTCTCGACAGCTAACAACTGATGCAGTGTCCTCTCGAAAGCTAAAAACTGATGCAGTGTCCTCTCGACAGCTAACAACTGATGCAGTGTCTCGAAATCTAACCACTGATGCAGTGTCCCGACAGCTAACAACTGATGCAGTGTCTCGACAGCTAACAACTGATGCAGTGACCCGACAGCTAACAACTGATGCAGTGATTCGACATCTAACCACTGATGCAGTGTCCTCTCGACAGCTACCAACTGATGCAGTGTCTCGACAGCTAACAACTGATGCAGTGTCTCGACAGCTAACAACTGATGCAGTGTCTCGACAGCTAACAACTGATGCAGTGATTCGACATCTAACAACTGATGAAGTGTCCTCTCGACAGCTAACAACTGATGCAATGTCCTCTAAACAGCTAACAACTTATGCAGTGTCCTCTCGACAGCTAACAACTGATGCAGTGTCCTCTCGACAGCTAACAACTGATGCAGTGTCCCGACAGCTAACAACTGATGCAGTGTCTCGACATCTAACAACTGATGCAGTGTCCCAATAGCTAACAACTGATGCAGTGTCCTCTCGACAGCTAACAACTGATGCAGTGTCCCGACAGCTGACAACTGATACAGTGTCCCGACAGCTAACAACTGATGCAGTGTCTCGACAGCTAACAACTGATGCAGTGACCCGACAGCTAACAACTGATGCAGTGATTCGACATCTAACCACTGATGCAGTGTCCTCTCGACAGCTAACAACTGATGCAGTGTCCTCCCGACAGCTAACAACTGATGCAGTGTCCCGACAGCTAACAACTGATGCAGTGTCTCGACAGCTAATAACTGATGCAGTGTCCTCTCGACAGCTAACAACTGATGCAGTGTCCTCTCGACAGCTAACAACTGATGCAGTGACCTCTCGACAGCTAACAACTGATGCAGTGTCCTCTCGACAGCTAACAACTGATGCAGTGTCCTCTCGACAGCTAACAACTGATGCAGTGTCTCGACAGCTAACAACTGATGCAGTGTCTCGACAGCTAACAACTGATGCAGTGTCTCGACAGCTAACAACTGATGCAGTGATTCGACATCTAACAACTGATACAGTGTCCACGCAGGTAACAACTGATGCAGTGTCCTCTCGACAGGTAACAACTGATGAAGTGTCCTCTCGACAGCTAACAACTGATGCAATGTCCTCTAAACAGCTAACAACTTATGCAGTGTCCTCTCGACAGCTAACAACTGATGCAGTGTCCTCTCGACAGCTAACAACTGATGCAGTGTCCCGACAGCTAACAACTGATGCAGTGTCTCGACATCTAACAAATGATGCAGTGTCCCAATAGCTAACAACTGATGCAGTGTCCTCTCGACAGCTAACAACTGATGCAGTGTCCCGACAGCTAACAACTGATGCAGTGTCCTCTCGACAGCTAACAACTGATGCAGTGTCCTCTCGACAGCTAACAACTGATGCAGTGTCCCGAGAGCTAACAACTGATGCAGTGTCCTCTCGACAGCTAATAACTGATGCAGTGTCCCGACAGCTAACAACTGATGCAGTGTCCTCTCGAAAGCTAGCAACTGATGCAGTGTCCCGACAGCTAACAACTGATGCAGTGTCCCGACAGCTAACAACTGATGCAGTGTCTCGACAGCTAACAACTGATGCAGTGATTTGACATCTAACAACTGATGCAGTGTCCTCTCGACAGCTAACAACTGATGCAGTGTCTCGACAGCTAACAACTGATGCAGTGTCCTCTCGACAGCTAACAACTGATGCAGTGTCCTCTCGACAGCTAACAACTGATGCAGTGTCCTCTCGACAGCTAACAACTGATGCAGTGTCTCAAGAGCTAACAACTGATGCAGTGTCCCGACAGCTAACAACTGATGCAGTGTCAACTCGACAGCTAACAACTGATGCAGTGTCCTCTCGACAGCTAACAACTGATGCAGTGCCTCGACAGCTAACAACTGATGTAGTGTCCTCTCGACAGCTAACAACCTATGCAGTGTCCCGACAGCTAACAACTGATGCAGTGCCTCGACAGCTAACAACAGCTGCAGTGTCCCGACAGCTAACAACTGATGCAGTGTCTCGACAGCTAACAACTGATGCAGTGTCCTCTCGACAGCTAACAACTGATGCAGTGTCCCAACAGCTAACAACTGATTCAGTGTCCTCTCGAAAGCTAAAAACTGATGCAGTGTCCTCTCGACAGCTAACAACTGATGCAGTGTCTCGAAATCTAACCACTGATGCAGTGTCCCGACAGCTAACAACTGATGCAGTGTCCTCTCAACAGCTAACAACTGATGCAGTGTCCTGACAGCTGACAACTGATGCAGTGTCCCGACAGCTAACAACTGATGCAGTGTCTCGACAGCTAACAACTGATGCAGTGACCCGACAGCTAACAACTGATGCAGTGATTCGACATCTAACCACTGATGCAGTGTCCTCTCGACAGCTAACAACTGATGCAGTGTCCTCCCGACAGCTAACAACTGATGCAGTGTCCTCTCGAAAGCTAAAAACTGATGCAATGTCCTCTCGACAGCTAACAACTGATGCAGTGTCCTCTCGACAGCTAACAACTGATGCAGTGTCCTCTCGACAGCTAACATCTGATGCAGTGTCTCGACAGCTAACAACTGATGCAGTGTCTCGACAGCTAACAACTGATGCAGTGTCTCGACAGCTAAACAACTGATGCAGTGTCTCGACAGCTAACAACTGATGCAGTGTTCTTCCGACAGCTAACAACTGATGCAGTGTCCCGACAGCTAACAACTGATGCAGTGTCTCGACAGCTAACAACTGATGCAGTGACGCGACAGCTAACAACTGATGCAGTGATTCGACATCTAACCACTGATGCAGTGTCCTCTCGACAGCTAACAACTGATGCAGTGTCCTCCCGACAGCTAACAACTGATGCAGTGTCCTCTCGAAAGCTAAAAACTGATGCAGTGTCCTCTCGACAGCTAACAACTGATGCAGTGTCCTCTCGACAGCTAACAACTGATGCAGTGTCCTCTCGACAGCTAACAACTGATGCAGTGTCCTCTCGACAGCTAACAACTGATGCAGTGTCCTCTCGACACGTAACAACTGATGAAGTGTCCTCTCGACAGCTAACAACTGATGCAATGTCCTCTATACAGCTAACAACTTATGCAGTGTCCTCTCGACAGCTAACAAATGATGCAGTGTCCTCTCGACAGCTAACAACTGATGCAGTGTCCCGACAGCTAACAACTGATGCAGTGTCTCGACATCTAACAACTGATGCTGTGTCCCAATAGCTAACAACTGATGCAGTGTCCTCTCGACAGCTAACAACTGATGCAGTGTCCCGACAGCTAACAACTGATGCAGTGTCCTCTCGACAGCTAACAACTGATGCAGTGTCCTCTCGACAGCTAACAACTGATGCAGTGTCCCGACAGCTAACAACTAATGCAGTGTCCTCTCGACAGCTAACAACTGATGCAGTGTCCTCTCGACAGCTAACAACTGATGCAGTGTCCCGACAGCTAACAACTGATGCAGTGTCCTCTCGACAGCTAACAACTGATGCAGTGTCCCGACAGCTAACAACTGATGCAGTGTCCTCTCGTAAGCTAACAACTGATGCAGTGTCCCGACAGCTAACCACTGATGCAGTGTCCCGACAGCTAACAACTGATGCAGTGTCTCGACAGCTAACAACTGATGCAGTGCCTCGACAGCTAACAACTGATGCAGTGTCCCGACAGCTAACAACTGATGCAGTGTCTCGACAGCTAACAACTGATGCAGTGTCCTCTCGACAGCTAACAACTGATGCAGTGTCCCAACAGCTAACAACTGATGCAGTGTCTCGACAGCTAACAACTGATGCAGTGTCCTTCCGACAGCTAACAACTGATGCAGTGTCCTCTCGACAGCTAACAACTGATGCAGTGGCCCGACAGCTAAAATCTGATGAGGTGTCTCGACAGCTAACAACTGATGTAGTGTCTCGACAGCTAACAACTGATGCAGTGTCCTTCCGACAGCTAACAACTGATGCAGTGTCCTCTCGACAGCAAACAACTGATGCAGTGTCCCGACAGCTAACAACTGATGCAGTGTCCCGACAGCTAACAACTGATGCAGTGTCCTCTCGACAGTTAACAACTGATGCAGTGTCCTCTCGACAGCTAACAACTGATGCAGTGTCTCAAGAGTTAACAACTGATGCAGTGTCCCGACAGCTAACAACTGATGCAGTGTCAACTCTACAGCTAACAACTGATGCAGTGTCCTCTCGACAGCTAACAACTGATGCAGTGTCTCAAGAGTTAACAACTGATGCAGTGTCCCGACAGCTAACAACGTATGCAGTGTCCCGACATCTAACAACTCATGCAGTGCCTCGACAGCTAACAACTGCTGCAGTGTCCCGACAGCTAACAACTGATGCAGTGTCTCGACAGCTAACAACTGATGCAGTGTCCTCTCGACAGCTAACAACTGATGCAGTGTCCCAACAGCTAACAACTGATGCAGTGTCCTCTCGAAAGCTAACAACTGATGCAGTGTCTCGAAATCTAACAACTGATGCAGTGTCCCGACAGCTAACAACTGATGCAGTGTCCTCTCGACAGCTAACAACTGATGCAGTGTCCTGACAGCTGACAACTGATGCAGTGTCCCGACAGCTAACAACTGATGCAGTGTCTCAACAGCTAACAACTGATGCAGTGACCCGACAGCTAACAACTGATGCAGTGATTCGACATCTAACCACTGATGCAGTGTCCTCTGGACAGCTAACAACTGATGCAGTGTCCCGACAGCTAACAGCTGATGCAGTGTCTCGAAATCTAACAACTGATGCAGTGTCTCGACAGCTAACAACTGATGCAGTGTCCTCTCGACAGCTAACAACTGATGAAGTGTCCTCTCGACAGCTAACAACTGATGAAGTGTCCTCTCGACAGCTAACAACTGATGAAGTGTCTCGACAGCTAACAACTGATGCAGTGTCCTCTCGACAGCTAACAACTGATGAAGTGTCCTCTCGACAGCTAACAACTGATGAAGTGTCTCGACAGCTAACAACTGATGCAGTGTCCTCTCGACAGCTAACAACTGATGCAGTGTCCCGACAGCTAACAACTGATGCAGTGTCCTCTCGACAGCTAACAACTGATGAAGTGTCTCGACATCTAACAACTGATGCAGTGTCCTCTCGACAGCTAACAACTGATGCAGTGTCCTCTCGACAGCTAACAACTGATGCAGTTTCCTCTCGACAGCTAACAACTGATGCAGTGTCTCGACAGCTAACAACTGATGCAGTGTCTCGACAGCTAACAACTGATGCAGTGTCTCAACAGCTAACAACTGATGCAGTGATTCGACATCTAACAACTGATACGGTGTCCACGCAGGTAACAACTGATGCAGTGTCCTCTCGACAGGTAACAACTGATGAAGTGTCCTCTCGACAGCTAACAACTGATGCAATGTCCTCTAAACAGCTAACAACTTATGCAGTGTCCTCTCGACAGCTAACAACTGATGCAGTGTCCTCTCGACAGCTAACAACTGATGCAGTGTCCCGTCAGCTAACAACTGATGCAGTGTCTCGACATCTAACAAATGATGCAGTGTCCCAATAGCTAACAACTGATGCAGTGTCCTCTCGACAGCTAACAACTGATGCAGTGTCCCGACAGCTAACAACTGATGCAGTGTCCTCTCGACAGCTAACAACTGATGCAGTGTCCTCTCGACAGCTAACAACTGATGCAGTGTCCCGACAGCTAACAACTGATGCAGTGTCCCCTCGACAGCTAACAACTGATGCAGTGTCCTCTCGACAGCTAACAACTGATGCAGTGTCCCGAGAGCTAACAACTGATGCAGTGTCCTCTCGACAGCTAATAACTGATGCAGTGTCCCGACAGCTAACAACTGATGCAGTGTCCTCTCGAAAGCTAACAACTGATGCAGTGTCCCGACAGCTAACAACTGATGCAGTGTCCCGACAGCTAACAACTGATGAAGTGTCCTCTCGACAGCTAACAACTGATGCAGTGATTTGACATCTAACAACTGATGCAGTGTCCTCTCGACAGCTAACAACTGATGCAGTGTCCTCTCGACAGCTAACAACTGATGCAGTGTCTCGACAGCTAACAACTGATGCAGTGTCTCGACAGCTAACAACTGATGCAGTGTCCTCTCGACAGCTAACAACTGATGCAGTGTCCTCTCGACAGCTAACACCTGATGCAGTGTCTCAAGAGCTAACAACTGATGCAGTGTCCCGACAGCTAACAACTGATGCAGTGTCAACTCGACAGCTAACAACTGATGCAGTGTCCTCTCGACAGCTAACAACTGATGCAGTGCCTCGACAGCTAACAACTGATGTAGTGTCCTCTCGACAGCTAACAACCTATGCAGTGTCCCGACAGCTAACAACTGATGCAGTGCCTCGACAGCTAACAACTGCTGCAGTGTCCCGACAGCTAACAACTGATGCAGTGTCTCGACAGCTAACAACTGATGCAGTGTCCTCTCGACAGCTAACAACTGATGCAGTGTCCCAACAGCTAACAACTGATGCAGTGTCCTCTCGAAAGCTAAAAACTGATGCAGTGTCCTCTCGACAGCTAACAACTGATGCAGTGTCTCGAAATCTAACCACTGATGCAGTGTCCCGACAGCTAACAACTGATGCAGTGTCCTCTCGACAGCTAACAACTGATGCAGTCTCCTGACAGCTGACAACTGATGCAGTGTCCCGACAGCTAACAACTGATGCAGTGTCTCGACAGCTAACAACTGATGCAGTGACCCGACAGCTAACAACTGATGCAGTGATTCGACATCTAACCACTGATGCAGTGTCCTCTCGACAGCTAACAACTGATGCAGTGTCCTCCCGACAGCTAACAACTGATGCAGTGTCCTCTCGAAAGCTAAAAACTGATGCAGTGTCCTCTCGACAGCTAACAACTGATGCAGTGTCCTCTCGACAGCTAACAACTGATTCAGTGTCCTCTCGACAGCTAACATCTGATGCAGTGTCTCGACAGCTAACAACTGATGCAGTGTCTCGACAGCTAACAACTGATGCAGTGTCTCGACAGCTAAACAACTGATGCAGTGTCTCGACAGCTAACAACTGATGCAGTGTCCTTCCGACAGCTAACAACTAATGCAGTGTCCCGACAGCTAACAACTGATGTAGTGTCTCGACAGCTAACAACTGATGCAGTGACCCGACAGCTAACAACTGATGCAGTGATTCGACATCTAACCACTGATGCAGTGTCCTCTCGACAGCTAACAACTGATGCAGTGTCCTCCCGACAGCTAACAACTGATGCAGTGTCCTCTCGAAAGCTAAAAACTGATGCAGTGTCCTCTCGACAGCTAACAACTGATGCAGTGTCCTCTCGACAGCTAACAACTGATGCAGTGTCCTCTCGACAGCTAACAACTGATGCAGTGTCCTCTCGACAGCTAACAACTGATGCAGTGTCCTCTCGACAGGTAACAACTGATGAAGTGTCCTCTCGACAGCTAACAACTGATGCAATGTCCTCTATACAGCTAACAACTTATGCAGTGTCCTCTCGACAGCTAACAACTGATGCAGTGTCCTCTCGACAGCTAACAACTGATGCAGTGTCCCGACAGCTAACAACTGATGCAGTGTCTCGACATCTAACAACTGATGCAGTGTCCCAATAGCTAACAACTAATGCAGTGTCCTCTCGACAGCTAACAACTGATGCAGTGTCCCGACAGCTAACAACTGATGCAGTGTCCTCTCGACAGCTAACAACTGATGCAGTGTCCTCTCGACAGCTAACAACTGATGCAGTGTCCCGACAGCTAACAACTGATGCAGTGTCCTCTCGACAGCTAACAACTGATGCAGTGTCCTCTCGACAGCTAACAACTGATGCAGTGTCCCGCCAGCTAACAACTGATGCAGTGTCCTCTCGACAGCTAACAACTGATGCAGTGTCCCGACAGCTAACAACTGATGCAGTGTCCTCTCGACAGCTAACAACTGATGCAGTGTCCCAACAGCTAACAACTGATGCAGTGTCTCGACAGCTAACAACTGATGCAGTGTCCTTCCGACAGCTAACAACTGATGCAGTGTCCTCTCGACAGCTAACAACTGATGCAGTGGCCCGACAACTAAAATCTGATGAGGTGTCTCGACAGCTAACAACTGATGTAGTGTCTCGACAGCTAACAACTGATGCAGTGTCCTTCCGACAGCTAACAACTGATGCAGTGTCCTCTCGACAGCTAAAAACTGATGCAGTGATTCGACATCTAACAACTGATGCAGTGTCCTCTCGACAGCTAACAACTGATGCAGTGGCCCGACAGCTAACAACTGATGCAGTGTCCCGACAGCTAACAACTGATGCAGTGTCTCGACATCTAACAACTGATGCAGTGTCCTCTCGACAGCTAACAATTGATGCAGTGTCCCAACAGCTAACAACTGATGCAGTGTCTCGACAGCTAACAACTGATGCAGTGTCCTTCCGACAGCTAACAACTGATGCAGTGTCTCGACAGCTAACAACTGATGTAGTGTCTCGACAGCTAACAACTGATGCAGTGTCCTTCCGACAGCTGACAACTGATGCAGTGTCCTCTCGACAGCTAACAACTGATGCAGTGGCCCGACAGCTAAAATCTGATGAGGTGTCTCGACAGCTAACAACTAATGCAGTGTCCTCTCGACAGCTAACAAAATATGCAGTTTCCTCTCGACAGCTAACACCTGATGCAGTGTCCTTTCGACAGCTAACAACTGATGCAGTGTCCTCTCGACAGCTAACAAAATATGCAGTTTCTTCTCGACAGCTAACAACTGATGCAGTGTCCTCCCGACAGATAACAACTGATGCAGTGTCCTCTCGACAGCTAACAACTGATGCAGTCTTCCGACAGCTAACAACTGAAGCAGTGTCCCCTCGACAACTAACAACTGATGCAGTGTCCCAACAGCTAACAAATGATACAGTGTCTCGACAGCTAACAACTGATGCAGTGTCCCGAAAGCTAACAACTGATGCAGTGTCTCGAGAAGCTAACAACTGATGCAGTGTCCCGAAAGCTAACAACTGATGCAGTGTCCCGACAGCTAACAACTGATGCAGTGTCCCGACAGCTAACAACTGATGCAGTGTCCTCTCGACAGTTAACAACTGATGCAGTGTCCTCTCGACAGCTAACAACTGATGCAGTGTCTCAAGAGTTAACAACTGATGCAGTGTCCCGACAGCTAACAACTGATGCAGTGTCAACTCGACAGCTAATCACTGATGCAGTGTCCTCTCGACAGCTAACAACTGATGCAGTGTCTCAAGAGTTAACAACTGATGCAGTGTCCCGACAGCTAACAACCTATGCAGTGTCCCGACATCTAACAACTCATGCAGTGCCTCGACAGCTAACAACTGCTGCAGTGTCCCGACAGCTAACAACTGATGCAGTGTCTCGACAGCTAACAACTGATGCAGTGTCCTCTCGACAGCTAACAACTGATGCAGTGTCCCAACAGCTAACAACTGATGCAGTGTCCTCTCGAAAGCTAACAACTGATGCAGTGTCTCGAAATCTAACAACTGATGCAGTGTCCCGACAGCTAACAACTGATGCAGTGTCCTCTCGACAGCTAACAACTGATGCAGTGTCCTGACAGCTGACAACTGAGGCAGTGTCCCGACAGCTAACAACTGATGCAGTGTCTCAACAGCTAACAACTGATGCAGTGACCCGACAGCTAACAACTGATGCAGTGATTCGACATCTAACCACTGATGCAGTGTCCTCTGGACAGCTAACAACTGATGCAGTGTCCCGACAGCTAACAACTGATGCAGTGTCTCGAAATCTAACAACTGATGCAGTGTCTCGACAGCTAACAACTGATGCAGTGTCCTCTCGACAGCTAACAACTGATGAAGTGTCCTCTCGACAGCTAACAACTGATGAAGTGTCCTCTCGACAGCTAACAACTGATGAAGTGTCTCGACAGCTAACAACTGATGCAGTGTCCTCTCGACAGCTAACAACTGATGCAGTGTCCCGACAGCTAACAACTGATGCAGTGTCCTCTCGACAGCTAACAACTGATGAATTATCCTCTCGACAGCTAACAACTGATGCAGTGTCCCGACAGCTAACAACTGATGCAGTGTCCTCTCGACAGCTAACAACTGATGCAGTGTCCTCTCGACAGCTAACAACTGATGAAGTGTCCTCTCGACAGCTAACAACTGATGAAGTGTCCTCTCGACAGCTAACAACTGATGCAGTGTCCTCTCGACAGCTAACAACTGATGAAGTGTCCTCTCGACAGCTAACAACTGATGCAGTGTCTAGACAGCTAACAACTGATGCAGTGTCCTCTCGACAGCTAACAACTGATGCAGTGTCCTCTCGACAGCTAACAACTGATGCAGTGTCCTCTCGACAGCTAACAACTGATGCAGTGTCTCGACAGCTAACAACTGATGCAGTGTCCTCTCGACAGCTAACAACTGATGCAGTGTCCTCTCGACAGCTAACAACTGATGCAGTGTCCTCTCGACATCTAACAACTGATGCAGTGTCCTCTCGACAGCTAACAACTGATGAAGTGTCTCGACAGCTAACAACTGATGCAGTGTCCTCTCGACAGCTAACAACTGATGCAGTGTCCTCTCGACAGCTAACAACTGATGCAGTGTCCTCTCGACAGCTAACAACTGATGCAGTGTCCCGACAGCTAACAACTGATGCAGTGTCCCGACAACTAACAACTGATGCAGTGTCCTCTCGACAGCTAACAACTGATGCAGTGTCCTCTCGACAGCTAACAACTGATGCAGTGTCCTCTCGACAGCTAACAACTGATGAAGTGTCCTCTCGACAGCTAACAACTGATGCAGTGTCTCGACAGCTAACAACTGATGCAGTGTCCTCTCGACAGCTAACAACTGATGCAGTGTCCTCTCGACAGCTAACAACTGATGCAGTGTCCTCTCGACAGCTAACAACTGATGCAGTGTCTCGACAGCTAACAACTGATGCAGTGTCCTCTCGACAGCTAACAACTGATGCAGTGTCCTCTCGACAGCTAACAACTGATGCAGTGTCCTCTCGACATCTAACAACTGATGCAGTGTCCTCTCGACAGCTAACAACTGATGCAGTGTCCCGACAGCTAACAACTCATGCAGTGTCCTCTCGACAGCTAACAACTGATGCAGTGTCTCGACATCTAACAACTGATGCAGTGTCCTCTCGACAGCTAACAACTGATGAAGTGTCCTCTCGACAGCTAACAACTGATGCAGTGTCCTCTTGACAGCTAACATCTGATGCAGTGTCCTCTCGACAGCTAACAACTGATGCAGTGTCCTCTCGACAGCTAACAACTGATGCAGTGTCCTCTCGACAGCTAACAACTGATGCAGTGTCCTCTCGACAGCTAACAACTGATGCAGTGTCCTCTCGACAGCTAACAAATGATGAAGTGTCTCGACAGCTAACAACTGATGCAGTGTCCTCTCGACAGCTAACAACTGATGCAGTGTCCCGACAGCTAACAACTGATGCAGTGTTCTCTCGACAGCTAACAACTGATGCAGTGTCCTCTCGACAGCTAACAACTGATGCAGTGTCCTCTCGACAGCTAACAACTGATGAAGTGTCCTCTCGACAGCTAACAACTGATGAAGTGTCCTCTCGACAGCTAACAACTGATGCAGTGTCCTCTCGACAGCTAACAACTGATGAAGTGTCCTCTCGACAGCTAACAACTGATGCAGTGTCTCGACAGCTAACAACTGATGCAGTGTCCTCTCGACAGCTAACAACTGATGCAGTGTCCTCTCGACAGCTAACAACTGATGCAGTGTCCTCTCGACAGCTAACAACTGATGCAGTGTCTCGACAGCAAACAACTGATGCAGTGTCCTCTCGACAGCTAACAACTGATGCAGTGTCCTCTCGACAGCTAACAACTGATGCAGTGTCCTCTCGACATCTAACAACTGATGCAGTGTCCTCTCGACAGCTAACAACTGATGAAGTGTCTCGACAGCTAACAACTGATGCAGTGTCCTCTCGACAGCTAACAACTGATGCAGTGTCCTCTCGACAGCTAACAACTGATGCAGTGTCCTCTCGACAGCTAACAACTGATGAAGTGTCCTCTCGACAGCTAACAACTGATGAAGTGTCCTCTCGACAGCTAACAACTGATGAAGTGTCTCGACAGCTAACAACTGATGCAGTGTCCTCTCGACAGCTAACAACTGATGAAGTGTCCTCTCGACAGCTAACAACTGATGAAGTGTCTCGACAGCTAACAACTGATGCAGTGTCCTCTCGACAGCTAACAACTGATGCAGTGTCCCGACAGCTAACAACTGATGCAGTGTCCTCTCGACAGCTAACAACTGATGAAGTATCCTCTCGACAGCTAACAACTGATGCAGTGTCCCGACAGCTAACAACTGATGCAGTGTCCTCTCGACAGCTAACAACTGATGCAGTGTCCTCTCGACAGCTAACAACTGATGAAGTGTCCTCTCGACAGCTAACAACTGATGAAGTGTCCTCTCGACAGCTAACAACTGATGCAGTGTCCTCTCGACAGCTAACAACTGATGAAGTGTCCTCTCGACAGCTAACAACTGATGCAGTGTCTCGACAGCTAACAACTGATGCAGTGTCCTCTCGACAGCTAACAACTGATGCAGTGTCCTCTCGACAGCTAACAACTGATGCAGTGTCCTCTCGACAGCTAACAACTGATGCAGTGTCTCGACAGCTAACAACTGATGCAGTGTCCTCTCGACAGCTAACAACTGATGCAGTGTCCTCTCGACATCTAACAACTGATGCAGTGTCCTCTCGACAGCTAACAACTGATGAAGTGTCTCGACAGCTAACAACTGATGCAGTGTCCTCTCGACAGCTAACAACTGATGAAGTGTCTCGACATCTAACAACTGATGCAGTGTCCTCTCGACAGCTAACAACTGATGCAGTGTCCTCTCGACAGCTAACAACTGATGAAGTGTCTCGACAGCTAACAACTGATGCAGTGTCCTCTCGACAGCTAACAACTGATGCAGTTTCCTCTCGACAGCTAACAACTGATGCAGTGTCTCGACAGCTAACAACTGATGCAGTGTCTCGACAGCTAACAACTGATGCAGTGTCTCAACAGCTAACAACTGATGCAGTGATTCGACATCTAACAACTGATACGGTGTCCACGCAGGTAACAACTGATGCAGTGTCCTCTCGACAGGTAACAACTGATGAAGTGTCCTCTCGACAGCTAACAACTGATGCAATGTCCTCTAAACAGCAAACAACTTATGCAGTGTCCTCTCGACAGCTAACAACTGATGCAGTGTCCTCTCGACAGCTAACAACTGATGCAGTGTCCCGTCAGCTAACAACTGATGCAGTGTCTCGACATCTAACAAATGATGCAGTGTCCCAATAGCTAACAACTGATGCAGTGTCCTCTCGACAGCTAACAACTGATGCAGTGTCCCGACAGCTAACAACTGATGCAGTGTCCTCTCGACAGCTAACAACTGATGCAGTGTCCTCTCGACATCTAACAACTGATGCAGTGTCCCGACAGCTAACAACTGATGCAGTGTCCCCTCGACAGCTAACAACTGATGCAGTGTCCTCTCGACAGCTAACAACTGATGCAGTGTCCCGAGAGCTAACAACTGATGCAGTGTCCTCTCGACAGCTAATAACTGATGCAGTGTCCCGACAGCTAACAACTGATGCAGTGTCCTCTCGAAAGATAACAACTGATGCAGTGTCCCGACAGCTAACAACTGATGCAGTGTCCCGACAGCTAACAACTGATGAAGTGTCCTCTCGACAGCTAACAACTGATGCAGTGATTTGACATCTAACAACTGATGCAGTGTCCTCTCGACAGCTAACAACTGATGCAGTGTCCTCTCGACAGCTAACAACTGATGCAGTGTCTCGACAGCTAACAACTGATGCAGTGTCTCGACAGCTAACAACTGATGCAGTGTCCTCTCGACAGCTAACAACTGATGCAGTGTCCTCTCGACAGCTAACACCTGATGCAGTGTCTCAAGAGCTAACAACTGATGCAGTGTCCCGACAGCTAACAACTGATGCAGTGTCAACTCGACAGCTAACAACTGATGCAGTGTCCTCTCGACAGCTAACAACTGATGCAGTGCCTCGACAGCTAACAACTGATGTAGTGTCCTCTCGACAGCTAACAACCTATGCAGTGTCCCGACAGCTAACAACTGATGCAGTGCCTCGACAGCTAACAACTGCTGCAGTGTCCCGACAGCTAACAACTGATGCAGTGTCTCGACAGCTAACAACTGATGCAGTGTCCTCTCGACAGCTAACAACTGATGCAGTGTCCCAACAGCTAACAACTGATGCAGTGTCCTCTCGAAAGCTAAAAACTGATGCAGTGTCCTCTCGACAGCTAACAACTGATGCAGTGTCTCGAAATCTAACCACTGATGCAGTGTCCCGACAGCTAACAACTGATGCAGTGTCCTCTCGACAGCTAACAACTGATGCAGTCTCCTGACAGCTGACAACTGATGCAGTGTCCCGACAGCTAACAACTGATGCAGTGTCTCGACAGCTAACAACTGATGCAGTGACCCGACAGCTAACAACTGATGCAGTGATTCGACATCTAACCACTGATGCAGTGTCCTCTCGACAGCTAACAACTGATGCAGTGTCCTCTCGAAAGCTAAAAACTGATGCAGTGTCCTCTCGACAGCTAACAACTGATGCAGTGTCCTCTCGACAGCTAACAACTGATGCAGTGTCCTCTCGACAGCTAACATCTGATGCAGTGTCTCGACAGCTAACAACTGATGCAGTGTCTCGACAGCTAACAACTGATGCAGTGTCTCGACAGCTAAACAACTGATGCAGTGTCTCGACAGCTAACAACTGATGCAGTGTCCTTCCGACAGCTAACAACTAATGCAGTGTCCCGACAGCTAACAACTGATGTAGTGTCTCGACAGCTAACAACTGATGCAGTGACCCGACAGCTAACAACTGATGCAGTGATTCGACATCTAACCACTGATGCAGTGTCCTCTCGACAGCTAACAACTGATGCAGTGTCCTCCCGACAGCTAACAACTGATGCAGTGTCCTCTCGAAAGCTAAAAACTGATGCAGTGTCCTCTCGACAGCTAACAACTGATGCAGTGTCCTCTCGACAGCTAACAACTGATGCAGTGTCCTCTCGACAGCTAACAACTGATGCAGTGTCCTCTCGACAGCTAACAACTGATGCAGTGTCCTCTCGACAGGTAACAACTGATGAAGTGTCCTCTCGACAGCTAACAACTGATGCAATGTCCTCTATACAGCTAACAACTTATGCAGTGTCCTCTCGACAGCTAACAACTGATGCAGTGTCCTCTCGACAGCTAACAACTGATGCAGTGTCCCGACAGCTAACGACTGATGCAGTGTCTCGACATCTAACAACTGATGCAGTGTCCCAATAGCTAACAACTGATGCAGTGTCCTCTCGACAGCTAACAACTGATGAAGTGTCTCGACAGCTAACAACTGATGCAGTGTCCTCTCGACAGCTAACAACTGATGCAGTGTCCTCTCGACAGCTAACAACTGATGCAGTGTCCTCTCGACAGCTAACAACTGATGAAGTGTCCTCTCGACAGCTAACAACTGATACAGTGTCTCGACAGCTAACAACTGATGCAGTGTCCCGAAAGCTAACAACTGATGCAGTGTCTCGAGAAGCTAACAACTGATGCAGTGTCCCGAAAGCTAACAACTGATGCAGTGTCTCAAGAGTTAACAACTGATGCAGTGTCCCGACAGCTAACAACTGATGCAGTGTCAACTCGACAGCTAATCACTGATGCAGTGTCCTCTCGACAGCTAACAACTGATGCAGTGTCTCAAGAGTTAACAACTGATGCAGTGTCCCGACAGCTAACAACCTATGCAGTGTCCCGACATCTAACAACTCATGCAGTGCCTCGACAGCTAACAACTGCTGCAGTGTCCCGACAGCTAACAACTGATGCAGTGTCTCGACAGCTAACAACTGATGCAGTGTCCTCTCGACAGCTAACAACTGATGCAGTGTCCCAACAGCTAACAACTGATGCAGTGTCCTCTCGAAAGCTAACAACTGATGCAGTGTCTCGAAATCTAACAACTGATGCAGTGTCCCGACAGCTAACAACTGATGCAGTGTCCTCTCGACAGCTAACAACTGATGCAGTGTCCTGACAGCTGACAACTGAGGCAGTGTCCCGACAGCTAACAACTGATGCAGTGTCTCAACAGCTAACAACTGATGCAGTGACCCGACAGCTAACAACTGATGCAGTGATTCGACATCTAACCACTGATGCAGTGTCCTCTGGACAGCTAACAACTGATGCAGTGTCCCGACAGCTAACAACTGATGCAGTGTCTCGAAATCTAACAACTGATGCAGTGTCTCGACAGCTAACAACTGATGCAGTGTCCTCTCGACAGCTAACAACTGATGAAGTGTCCTCTCGACAGCTAACAACTGATGAAGTGTCCTCTCGACAGCTAACAACTGATGAAGTGTCTCGACAGCTAACAACTGATGCAGTGTCCTCTCGACAGCTAACAACTGATGCAGTGTCCCGACAGCTAACAACTGATGCAGTGTCCTCTCGACAGCTAACAACTGATGAATTATCCTCTCGACAGCTAACAACTGATGCAGTGTCCCGACAGCTAACAACTGATGCAGTGTCCTCTCGACAGCTAACAACTGATGCAGTGTCCTCTCGACAGCTAACAACTGATGAAGTGTCCTCTCGACAGCTAACAACTGATGAAGTGTCCTCTCGACAGCGAACAACTGATGCAGTGTCCTCTCGACAGCTAACAACTGATGAAGTGTCCTCTCGACAGCTAACAACTGATGCAGTGTCTAGACAGCTAACAACTGATGCAGTGTCCTCTCGACAGCTAACAACTGATGCAGTGTCCTCTCGACAGCTAACAACTGATGCAGTGTCCTCTCGACAGCTAACAACTGATGCAGTGTCTCGACAGCTAACAACTGATGCAGTGTCCTCTCGACAGCTAACAACTGATGCAGTGTCCTCTCGACAGCTAACAACTGATGCAGTGTCCTCTCGACATCTAACAACTGATGCAGTGTCCTCTCGACAGCTAACAACTGATGAAGTGTCTCGACAGCTAACAACTGATGCAGTGTCCTCTCGACAGCTAACAACTGATGCAGTGTCCTCTCGACAGCTAACAACTGATGCAGTGTCCTCTCGACAGCTAACAACTGATGCAGTGTCCCGACAGCTAACAACTGATGCAGTGTCCCGACAACTAACAACTGATGCAGTGTCCTCTCGACAGCTAACAACTGATGCAGTGTCCTCTCGACAGCTAACAACTGATGCAGTGTCCTCTCGACAGCTAACAACTGATGAAGTGTCCTCTCGACAGCTAACAACTGATGCAGTGTCTCGACAGCTAACAACTGATGCAGTGTCCTCTCGACAGCTAACAACTGATGCAGTGTCCTCTCGACAGCTAACAACTGATGCAGTGTCCTCTCGACAGCTAACAACTGATGCAGTGTCTCGACAGCTAACAACTGATGCAGTGTCCTCTCGACAGCTAACAACTGATGCAGTGTCCTCTCGACAGCTAACAACTGATGCAGTGTCCTCTCGACATCTAACAACTGATGCAGTGTCCTCTCGACAGCTAACAACTGATGCAGTGTCCCGACAGCTAACAACTCATGCAGTGTCCTCTCGACAGCTAACAACTGATGCAGTGTCCTCTCGACAGCTAACAACTGATGCAGTGTCCTCTCGACAGCTAACAAATGATGAAGTGTCTCGACAGCTAACAACTGATGCAGTGTCCTCTCGACAGCTAACAACTGATGCAGTGTCCCGACAGCTAACAACTGATGCAGTGTTCTCTCGACAGCTAACAACTGATGCAGTGTCCTCTCGACAGCTAACAACTGATGCAGTGTCCTCTCGACAGCTAACAACTGATGAAGTGTCCTCTCGACAGCTAACAACTGATGAAGTGTCCTCTCGACAGCTAACAACTGATGCAGTGTCCTCTCGACAGCTAACAACTGATGAAGTGTCCTCTCGACAGCTAACAACTGATGCAGTGTCTCGACAGCTAACAACTGATGCAGTGTCCTCTCGACAGCTAACAACTGATGCAGTGTCCTCTCGACAGCTAACAACTGATGCAGTGTCCTCTCGACAGCTAACAACTGATGCAGTGTCTCGACAGCTAACAACTGATGCAGTGTCCTCTCGACAGCTAACAACTGATGCAGTGTCCTCTCGACAGCTAACAACTGATGCAGTGTCCTCTCGACATCTAACAACTGATGCAGTGTCCTCTCGACAGCTAACAACTGATGAAGTGTCTCGACAGCTAACAACTGATGCAGTGTCCTCTCGACAGCTAACAACTGATGCAGTGTCCTCTCGACAGCTAACAACTGATGCAGTGTCCTCTCGACAGCTAACAACTGATGCAGTGTCCTCTCGACAGCTAACAACTGATGAAGTGTCCTCTCGACAGCTAACAACTGATGAAGTGTCCTCTCGACAGCTAACAACTGATGAAGTGTCTCGACAGCTAACAACTGATGCAGTGTCCTCTCGACAGCTAACAACTGATGAAGTGTCCTCTCGACAGCTAACAACTGATGAAGTGTCTCGACAGCTAACAACTGATGCAGTGTCCTCTCGACAGCTAACAACTGATGCAGTGTCCCGACAGCTAACAACTGATGCAGTGTCCTCTCGACAGCTAACAACTGATGAAGTATCCTCTCGACAGCTAACAACTGATGCAGTGTCCCGACAGCTAACAACTGATGCAGTGTCCTCTCGACAGCTAACAACTGATGCAGTGTCCTCTCGACAGCTAACAACTGATGAAGTGTCCTCTCGACAGCTAACAACTGATGAAGTGTCCTCTCGACAGCTAACAACTGATGCAGTGTCCTCTCGACAGCTAACAACTGATGAAGTGTCCTCTCGACAGCTAACAACTGATGCAGTGTCTCGACAGCTAACAACTGATGCAGTGTCCTCTCGACAGCTAACAACTGATGCAGTGTCCTCTCGACAGCTAACAACTGATGCAGTGTCCTCTCGACAGCTAACAACTGATGCAGTGTCCTCTCGACAGCTAACAACTGATGCAGTGTCTCGACAGCTAACAACTGATGCAGTGTCCTCTCGACAGCTAACAACTGATGCAGTGTCCTCTCGACATCTAACAACTGATGCAGTGTCCTCTCGACAGCTAACAACTGATGAAGTGTCTCGACAGCTAACAACTGATGCAGTGTCCTCTCGACAGCTAACAACTGATGAAGTGTCTCGACATCTAACAACTGATGCAGTGTCCTCTCGACAGCTAACAACTGATGCAGTGTCTTCTCGACAGCTAACAACTGATGAAGTGTCTCGACAGCTAACAACTGATGCAGTGTCCTCTCGACAGCTAACAACTGATGCAGTTTCCTCTCGACAGCTAACAACTGATGCAGTGTCTCGACAGCTAACAACTGATGCAGTGTCTCGACAGCTAACAACTGATGCAGTGTCTCAACAGCTAACAACTGATGCAGTGATTCGACATCTAACAACTGATACGGTGTCCACGCAGGTAACAACTGATGCAGTGTCCTCTCGACAGGTAACAACTGATGAAGTGTCCTCTCGACAGCTAACAACTGATGCAATGTCCTCTAAACAGCTAACAACTTATGCAGTGTCCTCTCGACAGCTAACAACTGATGCAGTGTCCTCTCGACAGCTAACAACTGATGCAGTGTCCCGTCAGCTAACAACTGATGCAGTGTCTCGACATCTAACAAATGATGCAGTGTCCCAATAGCTAACAACTGATGCAGTGTCCTCTCGACAGCTAACAACTGATGCAGTGTCCCGACAGCTAACAACTGATGCAGTGTCCTCTCGACAGCTAACAACTGATGCAGTGTCCTCTCGACAGCTAACAACTGATGCAGTGTCCCGACAGCTAACAACTGATGCAGTGTCCCCTCGACAGCTAACAACTGATGCAGTGTCCTCTCGACAGCTAACAACTGATGCAGTGTCCCGAGAGCTAACAACTGATGCAGTGTCCTCTCGACAGCTAATAACTGATGCAGTGTCCCGACAGCTAACAACTGATGCAGTGTCCTCTCGAAAGCTAACAACTGATGCAGTGTCCCGACAGCTAACAACTGATGCAGTGTCCCGACAGCTAACAACTGATGAAGTGTCCTCTCGACAGCTAACAACTGATGCAGTGATTTGACATCTAACAACTGATGCAGTGTCCTCTCGACAGCTAACAACTGATGCAGTGTCCTCTCGACAGCTAACAACTGATGCAGTGTCTCGACAGCTAACAACTGATGCAGTGTCTCGACAGCTAACAACTGATGCAGTGTCCTCTCGACAGCTAACAACTGATGCAGTGTCCTCTCGACAGCTAACACCTGATGCAGTGTCTCAAGAGCTAACAACTGATGCAGTGTCCCGACAGCTAACAACTGATGCAGTGTCAACTCGACAGCTAACAACTGATGCAGTGTCCTCTCGACAGCTAACAACTGATGCAGTGCCTCGACAGCTAACAACTGATGCAGTGTCCCGAAAGCTAACAACTGATGCAGTGTCTCGAGAAGCTAACAACTGATGCAGTGTCCCGAAAGCTAACAACTGATGCAGTGTCTCAAGAGTTAACAACTGATGCAGTGTCCCGACAGCTAACAACTGATGCAGTGTCAACTCGACAGCTAATCACTGATGCAGTGTCCTCTCGACAGCTAACAACTGATGCAGTGTCTCAAGAGTTAACAACTGATGCAGTGTCCCGACAGCTAACAACCTATGCAGTGTCCCGACATCTAACAACTCATGCAGTGCCTCGACAGCTAACAACTGCTGCAGTGTCCCGACAGCTAACAACTGATGCAGTGTCTCGACAGCTAACAACTGATGCAGTGTCCTCTCGACAGCTAACAACTGATGCAGTGTCCCAACAGCTAACAACTGATGCAGTGTCCTCTCGAAAGCTAACAACTGATGCAGTGTCTCGAAATCTAACAACTGATGCAGTGTCCCGACAGCTAACAACTGATGCAGTGTCCTCTCGACAGCTAACAACTGATGCAGTGTCCTGACAGCTGACAACTGAGGCAGTGTCCCGACAGCTAACAACTGATGCAGTGTCTCAACAGCTAACAACTGATGCAGTGACCCGACAGCTAACAACTGATGCAGTGATTCGACATCTAACCACTGATGCAGTGTCCTCTGGACAGCTAACAACTGATGCAGTGTCCCGACAGCTAACAACTGATGCAGTGTCTCGAAATCTAACAACTGATGCAGTGTCTCGACAGCTAACAACTGATGCAGTGTCCTCTCGACAGCTAACAACTGATGAAGTGTCCTCTCGACAGCTAACAACTGATGAAGTGTCCTCTCGACAGCTAACAACTGATGAAGTGTCTCGACAGCTAACAACTGATGCAGTGTCCTCTCGACAGCTAACAACTGATGCAGTGTCCCGACAGCTAACAACTGATGCAGTGTCCTCTCGACAGCTAACAACTGATGAATTATCCTCTCGACAGCTAACAACTGATGCAGTGTCCCGACAGCTAACAACTGATGCAGTGTCCTCTCGACAGCTAACAACTGATGCAGTGTCCTCTCGACAGCTAACAACTGATGAAGTGTCCTCTCGACAGCTAACAACTGATGAAGTGTCCTCTCGACAGCGAACAACTGATGCAGTGTCCTCTCGACAGCTAACAACTGATGAAGTGTCCTCTCGACAGCTAACAACTGATGCAGTGTCTAGACAGCTAACAACTGATGCAGTGTCCTCTCGACAGCTAACAACTGATGCAGTGTCCTCTCGACAGCTAACAACTGATGCAGTGTCCTCTCGACAGCTAACAACTGATGCAGTGTCTCGACAGCTAACAACTGATGCAGTGTCCTCTCGACAGCTAACAACTGATGCAGTGTCCTCTCGACAGCTAACAACTGATGCAGTGTCCTCTCGACATCTAACAACTGATGCAGTGTCCTCTCGACAGCTAACAACTGATGAAGTGTCTCGACAGCTAACAACTGATGCAGTGTCCTCTCGACAGCTAACAACTGATGCAGTGTCCTCTCGACAGCTAACAACTGATGCAGTGTCCTCTCGACAGCTAACAACTGATGCAGTGTCCCGACAGCTAACAACTGATGCAGTGTCCCGACAACTAACAACTGATGCAGTGTCCTCTCGACAGCTAACAACTGATGCAGTGTCCTCTCGACAGCTAACAACTGATGCAGTGTCCTCTCGACAGCTAACAACTGATGAAGTGTCCTCTCGACAGCTAACAACTGATGCAGTGTCTCGACAGCTAACAACTGATGCAGTGTCCTCTCGACAGCTAACAACTGATGCAGTGTCCTCTCGACAGCTAACAACTGATGCAGTGTCCTCTCGACAGCTAACAACTGATGCAGTGTCTCGACAGCTAACAACTGATGCAGTGTCCTCTCGACAGCTAACAACTGATGCAGTGTCCTCTCGACAGCTAACAACTGATGCAGTGTCCTCTCGACATCTAACAACTGATGCAGTGTCCTCTCGACAGCTAACAACTGATGCAGTGTCCCGACAGCTAACAACTCATGCAGTGTCCTCTCGACAGCTAACAACTGATGCAGTGTCCTCTCGACAGCTAACAACTGATGCAGTGTCCTCTCGATAGCTAACAAATGATGAAGTGTCTCGACAGCTAACAACTGATGCAGTGTCCTCTCGACAGCTAACAACTGATGCAGTGTCCCGACAGCTAACAACTGATGCAGTGTTCTCTCGACAGCTAACAACTGATGCAGTGTCCTCTCGACAGCTAACAACTGATGCAGTGTCCTCTCGACAGCTAACAACTGATGAAGTGTCCTCTCGACAGCTAACAACTGATGAAGTGTCCTCTCGACAGCTAACAACTGATGCAGTGTCCTCTCGACAGCTAACAACTGATGAAGTGTCCTCTCGACAGCTAACAACTGATGCAGTGTCTCGACAGCTAACAACTGATGCAGTGTCCTCTCGACAGCTAACAACTGATGCAGTGTCCTCTCGACAGCTAACAACTGATGCAGTGTCCTCTCGACAGCTAACAACTGATGCAGTGTCTCGACAGCTAACAACTGATGCAGTGTCCTCTCGACAGCTAACAACTGATGCAGTGTCCTCTCGACAGCTAACAACTGATGCAGTGTCCTCTCGACATCTAACAACTGATGCAGTGTCCTCTCGACAGCTAACAACTGATGAAGTGTCTCGACAGCTAACAACTGATGCAGTGTCCTCTCGACAGCTAACAACTGATGCAGTGTCCTCTCGACAGCTAACAACTGATGCAGTGTCCTCTCGACAGCTAACAACTGATGCAGTGTCCTCTCGACAGCTAACAACTGATGAAGTGTCCTCTCGACAGCTAACAACTGATGAAGTGTCCTCTCGACAGCTAACAACTGATGAAGTGTCTCGACAGCTAACAACTGATGCAGTGTCCTCTCGACAGCTAACAACTGATGAAGTGTCCTCTCGACAGCTAACAACTGATGAAGTGTCTCGACAGCTAACAACTGATGCAGTGTCCTCTCGACAGCTAACAACTGATGCAGTGTCCCGACAGCTAACAACTGATGCAGTGTCCTCTCGACAGCTAACAACTGATGAAGTATCCTCTCGACAGCTAACAACTGATGCAGTGTCCCGACAGCTAACAACTGATGCAGTGTCCTCTCGACAGCTAACAACTGATGCAGTGTCCTCTCGACAGCTAACAACTGATGAAGTGTCCTCTCGACAGCTAACAACTGATGAAGTGTCCTCTCGACAGCTAACAACTGATGCAGTGTCCTCTCGACAGCTAACAACTGATGAAGTGTCCTCTCGACAGCTAACAACTGATGCAGTGTCTCGACAGCTAACAACTGATGCAGTGTCCTCTCGACAGCTAACAACTGATGCAGTGTCCTCTCGACAGCTAACAACTGATGCAGTGTCCTCTCGACAGCTAACAACTGATGCAGTGTCCTCTCGACAGCTAACAACTGATGCAGTGTCTCGACAGCTAACAACTGATGCAGTGTCCTCTCGACAGCTAACAACTGATGCAGTGTCCTCTCGACATCTAACAACTGATGCAGTGTCCTCTCGACAGCTAACAACTGATGAGGTGTCTCGACAGCTAACAACTGATGCAGTGTCCTCTCGACAGCTAACAACTGATGAAGTGTCTCGACATCTAACAACTGATGCAGTGTCCTCTCGACAGCTAACAACTGATGCAGTGTCTTCTCGACAGCTAACAACTGATGAAGTGTCTCGACAGCTAACAACTGATGCAGTGTCCTCTCGACAGCTAACAACTGATGCAGTTTCCTCTCGACAGCTAACAACTGATGCAGTGTCTCGACAGCTAACAACTGATGCAGTGTCTCGACAGCTAACAACTGATGCAGTGTCTCAACAGCTAACAACTGATGCAGTGATTCGACATCTAACAACTGATACGGTGTCCACGCAGGTAACAACTGATGCAGTGTCCTCTCGACAGGTAACAACTGATGAAGTGTCCTCTCGACAGCTAACAACTGATGCAATGTCCTCTAAACAGCTAACAACTTATGCAGTGTCCTCTCGACAGCTAACAACTGATGCAGTGTCCTCTCGACAGCTAACAACTGATGCAGTGTCCCGTCAGCTAACAACTGATGCAGTGTCTCGACATCTAACAAATGATGCAGTGTCCCAATAGCTAACAACTGATGCAGTGTCCTCTCGACAGCTAACAACTGATGCAGTGTCCCGACAGCTAACAACTGATGCAGTGTCCTCTCGACAGCTAACAACTGATGCAGTGTCCTCTCGACAGCTAACAACTGATGCAGTGTCCCGACAGCTAACAACTGATGCAGTGTCCCCTCGACAGCTAACAACTGATGCAGTGTCCTCTCGACAGCTAACAACTGATGCAGTGTCCCGAGAGCTAACAACTGATGCAGTGTCCTCTCGACAGCTAATAACTGATGCAGTGTCCCGACAGCTAACAACTGATGCAGTGTCCTCTCGAAAGCTAACAACTGATGCAGTGTCCCGACAGCTAACAACTGATGCAGTGTCCCGACAGCTAACAACTGATGAAGTGTCCTCTCGACAGCTAACAACTGATGCAGTGATTTGACATCTAACAACTGATGCAGTGTCCTCTCGACAGCTAACAACTGATGCAGTGTCCTCTCGACAGCTAACAACTGATGCAGTGTCTCGACAGCTAACAACTGATGCAGTGTCTCGACAGCTAACAACTGATGCAGTGTCCTCTCGACAGCTAACAACTGATGCAGTGTCCTCTCGACAGCTAACACCTGATGCAGTCTCTCAAGAGCTAACAACTGATGCAGTGTCCCGACAGCTAACAACTGATGCAGTGTCAACTCGACAGCTAACAACTGATGCAGTGTCCTCTCGACAGCTAACAACTGATGCAGTGCCTCGACAGCTAACAACTGATGTAGTGTCCTCTCGACAGCTAACAACCTATGCAGTGTCCCGACAGCTAGAAAATGATGCAGTGCCTCGACAGCTAACAACTGCTGCAGTGTCCCGACAGCTAACAACTGATGCAGTGTCTCGACAGCTAACAACTGATGCAGTGTCCTCTCGACAGCTAACAACTGATGCAGTGTCCCAACAGCTAACAACTGATGCAGTGTCCTCTCGAAAGCTAAAAACTGATGCAGTGTCCTCTCGACAGCTAACAACTGATGCAGTGTCTCGAAATCTAACCACTGATGCAGTGTCCCGACAGCTAACAACTGATGCAGTGTCCTCTCGACAGCTAACAACTGATGCAGTCTCCTGACAGCTGACAACTGATGCAGTGTCCCGACAGCTAACAACTGATGCAGTGTCTCGACAGCTAACAACTGATGCAGTGACCCGACAGCTAACAACTGATGCAGTGATTCGACATCTAACCACTGATGCAGTGTCCTCTCGACAGCTAACAACTGATGCAGTGTCCTCCCGACAGCTAACAACTGATGCAGTGTCCTCTCGAAAGCTAAAAACTGATGCAGTGTCCTCTCGACAGCTAACAACTGATGCAGTTTCCTCTCGACAGCTAACAACTGATGCAGTGTCCTCTCGACAGCTAACATCTGATGCAGTGTCTCGACAGCTAACAACTGATGCAGTGTCTCGACAGCTAACAACTGATGCAGTGTCTCGACAGCTAAACAACTGATGCAGTGTCTCGACAGCTAACAACTGATGCAGTGTCCTTCCGACAGCTAACAACTAATGCAGTGTCCCGACAGCTAACAACTGATGTAGTGTCTCGACAGCTAACAACTGATGCAGTGACCCGACAGCTAACAACTGATGCAGTGATTCGACATCTAACCACTGATGCAGTGTCCTCTCGACAGCTAACAACTGATGCAGTGTCCTCCCGACAGCTAACAACTGATGCAGTGTCCTCTCGAAAGCTAAAAACTGATGCAGTGTCCTCTCGACAGCTAACAACTGATGCAGTGTCCTCTCGACAGCTAACAACTGATGCAGTGTCCTCTCGACAGCTAACAACTGATGCAGTGTCCTCTCGACAGCTAACAACTGATGCAGTGTCCTCTCGACAGGTAACAACTGATGAAGTGTCCTCTCGACAGCTAACAACTGATGCAATGTCCTCTATACAGCTAACAACTTATGCAGTGTCCTCTCGACAGCTAACAACTGATGCAGTGTCCTCTCGACAGCTAACAACTGATGCAGTGTCCCGACAGCTAACAACTGATGCAGTGTCTCGACATCTAACAACTGATGCAGTGTCCCAATAGCTAACAACTGATGCAGTGTCCTCTCGACAGCTAACAACTGATGCAGTGTCCCGACAGCTAACAACTGATGCAGTGTCCTCTCGACAGCTAACAACTGATGCAGTGTCCTCTCGACAGCTAACAACTGATGCAGTGTCCCGACAGCTAACAACTGATGCAGTGTCCTCTCGACAGCTAACAACTGATGCAGTGTCCTCTCGACAGCTAACAACTGATGCAGTGTCCCGCCAGCTAACAACTGATGCAGTGTCCTCTCGACAGCTAACAACTGATGCAGTGTCCCGACAGCTAACAACTGATGCAGTGTCCTCTCGACAGCTAACAACTGATGCAGTGTCCCAACAGCTAACAACTGATGCAGTGTCTCGACAGCTAACAACTGATGCAGTGTCCTTCCGACAGCTAACAACTGATGCAGTGTCCTCTCGACAGCTAACAACTGATGCAGTGGCCCGACAACTAAAATCTGATGAGGTGTCTCGACAGCTAACAACTGATGTAGTGTCTCGACAGCTAACAACTGATGCAGTGTCCTTCCGACAGCTAACAACTGATGCAGTGTCCTCTCGACAGCTAAAAACTGATGCAGTGATTCGACATCTAACAACTGATGCAGTGTCCTCTCGACAGCTAACAACTGATGCAGTGGCCCGACAGCTAACAACTGATGCAGTGTCCCGACAGCTAACAACTGATGCAGTGTCTCGACATCTAACAACTGATGCAGTGTCCTCTCGACAGCTAACAATTGATGCAGTGTCCCAACAGCTAACAACTGATGCAGTGTCTCGACAGCTAACAACTGATGCAGTGTCCTTCCGACAGCTAACAACTGATGCAGTGTCTCGACAGCTAACAACTGATGTAGTGTCTCGACAGCTAACAACTGATGCAGTGTCCTTCCGACAGCTGACAACTGATGCAGTGTCCTCTCGACAGCTAACAACTGATGCAGTGGCCCGACAGCTAAAATCTGATGAGGTGTCTCGACAGCTAACAACTAATGCAGTGTCCTCTCGACAGCTAACAAAATATGCAGTTTCCTCTCGACAGCTAACACCTGATGCAGTGTCCTTTCGACAGCTAACAACTGATGCAGTGTCCTCTCGACAGCTAACAAAATATGCAGTTTCTTCTCGACAGCTAACAACTGATGCAGTGTCCTCCCGACAGATAACAACTGATGCAGTGTCCTCTCGACAGCTAACAACTGATGCAGTCTTCCGACAGCTAACAACTGAAGCAGTGTCCCCTCGACAACTAACAACTGATGCAGTGTCCCAACAGCTAACAACTGATACAGTGTCTCGACAGCTAACAACTGATGCAGTGTCCCGAAAGCTAACAACTGATGCAGTGTCTCGAGAAGCTTAGAACTGATGCAGTGTCCCGAAAGCTAACAACTGATGCAGTGTCCCGACAGCTAACAACTGATGCAGTGTCCCGACAGCTAACAACTGATGCAGTGTCCTCTCGACAGTTAACAACTGATGCAGTGTCCTCTCGACAGCTAACAACTGATGCAGTGTCTCAAGAGTTAACAACTGATGCAGTGTCCCGACAGCTAACAACTGATGCAGTGTCAACTCGACAGCTAATCACTGATGCAGTGTCCTCTCGACAGCTAACAACTGATGCAGTGTCTCAAGAGTTAACAACTGATGCAGTGTCCCGACAGCTAACAACCTATGCAGTGTCCCGACATCTAACAACTCATGCAGTGCCTCGACAGCTAACAACTGCTGCAGTGTCCCGACAGCTAACAACTGATGCAGTGTCTCGACAGCTAACAACTGATGCAGTGTCCTCTCGACAGCTAACAACTGATGCAGTGTCCCAACAGCTAACAACTGATGCAGTGTCCTCTCGAAAGCTAACAACTGATGCAGTGTCTCGAAATCTAACAACTGATGCAGTGTCCCGACAGCTAACAACTGATGCAGTGTCCTCTCGACAGCTAACAACTGATGCAGTGTCCTGACAGCTGACAACTGAGGCAGTGTCCCGACAGCTAACAACTGATGCAGTGTCTCAACAGCTAACAACTGATGCAGTGACCCGACAGCTAACAACTGATGCAGTGATTCGACATCTAACCACTGATGCAGTGTCCTCTGGACAGCTAACAACTGATGCAGTGTCCCGACAGCTAACAACTGATGCAGTGTCTCGAAATCTAACAACTGATGCAGTGTCTCGACAGCTAACAACTGATGCAGTGTCCTCTCGACAGCTAACAACTGATGAAGTGTCCTCTCGACAGCTAACAACTGATGAAGTGTCCTCTCGACAGCTAACAACTGATGAAGTGTCTCGACAGCTAACAACTGATGCAGTGTCCTCTCGACAGCTAACAACTGATGCAGTGTCCCGACAGCTAACAACTGATGCAGTGTCCTCTCGACAGCTAACAACTGATGAATTATCCTCTCGACAGCTAACAACTGATGCAGTGTCCCGACAGCTAACAACTGATGCAGTGTCCTCTCGACAGCTAACAACTGATGCAGTGTCCTCTCGACAGCTAACAACTGATGAAGTGTCCTCTCGACAGCTAACAACTGATGAAGTGTCCTCTCGACAGCTAACAACTGATGCAGTGTCCTCTCGACAGCTAACAACTGATGAAGTGTCCTCTCGACAGCTAACAACTGATGCAGTGTCTAGACAGCTAACAACTGATGCAGTGTCCTCTCGACAGCTAACAACTGATGCAGTGTCCTCTCGACAGCTAACAACTGATGCAGTGTCCTCTCGACAGCTAACAACTGATGCAGTGTCTCGACAGCTAACAACTGATGCAGTGTCCTCTCGACAGCTAACAACTGATGCAGTGTCCTCTCGACAGCTAACAACTGATGCAGTGTCCTCTCGACATCTAACAACTGATGCAGTGTCCTCTCGACAGCTAACAACTGATGAAGTGTCTCGACAGCTAACAACTGATGCAGTGTCCTCTCGACAGCTAACAACTGATGCAGTGTCCTCTCGACAGCTAACAACTGATGCAGTGTCCTCTCGACAGCTAACAACTGATGCAGTGTCCCGACAGCTAACAACTGATGCAGTGTCCCGACAACTAACAACTGATGCAGTGTCCTCTCGACAGCTAACAACTGATGCAGTGTCCTCTCGACAGCTAACAACTGATGCAGTGTCCTCTCGACAGCTAACAACTGATGAAGTGTCCTCTCGACAGCTAACAACTGATGCAGTGTCTCGACAGCTAACAACTGATGCAGTGTCCTCTCGACAGCTAACAACTGATGCAGTGTCCTCTCGACAGCTAACAACTGATGCAGTGTCCTCTCGACAGCTAACAACTGATGCAGTGTCTCGACAGCTAACAACTGATGCAGTGTCCTCTCGACAGCTAACAACTGATGCAGTGTCCTCTCGACAGCTAACAACTGATGCAGTGTCCTCTCGACATCTAACAACTGATGCAGTGTCCTCTCGACAGCTAACAACTGATGCAGTGTCCCGACAGCTAACAACTCATGCAGTGTCCTCTCGACAGCTAACAACTGATGCAGTGTCTCGACATCTAACAACTGATGCAGTGTCCTCTCGACAGCTAACAACTGATGAAGTGTCCTCTCGACAGCTAACAACTGATGCAGTGTCCTCTTGACAGCTAACATCTGATGCAGTGTCCTCTCGACAGCTAACAACTGATGCAGTGTCCTCTCGACAGCTAACAACTGATGCAGTGTCCTCTCGACAGCTAACAACTGATGCAGTGTCCTCTCGACAGCTAACAACTGATGCAGTGTCCTCTCGACAGCTAACAAATGATGAAGTGTCTCGACAGCTAGCAACTGATGCAGTGTCCTCTCGACAGCTAACAACTGATGCAGTGTCCCGACAGCTAACAACTGATGCAGTGTTCTCTCGACAGCTAACAACTGATGCAGTGTCCTCTCGACAGCTAACAACTGATGCAGTGTCCTCTCGACAGCTAACAACTGATGAAGTGTCCTCTCGACAGCTAACAACTGATGAAGTGTCCTCTCGACAGCTAACAACTGATGCAGTGTCCTCTCGACAGCTAACAACTGATGAAGTGTCCTCTCGACAGCTAACAACTGATGCAGTGTCTCGACAGCTAACAACTGATGCAGTGTCCTCTCGACAGCTAACAACTGATGCAGTGTCCTCTCGACAGCTAACAACTGATGCAGTGTCCTCTCGACAGCTAACAACTGATGCAGTGTCTCGACAGCTAACAACTGATGCAGTGTCCTCTCGACAGCTAACAACTGATGCAGTGTCCTCTCGACAGCTAACAACTGATGCAGTGTCCTCTCGACATCTAACAACTGATGCAGTGTCCTCTCGACAGCTAACAACTGATGAAGTGTCTCGACAGCTAACAACTGATGCAGTGTCCTCTCGACAGCTAACAACTGATGCAGTGTCCTCTCGACAGCTAACAACTGATGCAGTGTCCTCTCGACAGCTAACAACTGATGCAGTGTCCCGACAGCTAACAACTGATGCAGTGTCCCGACAACTAACAACTGATGCAGTGTCCTCTCGACAGCTAACAACTGATGCAGTGTCCTCTCGACAGCTAACAACTGATGCAGTGTCCCGACAGCTAACAACTGATGCAGTGTCCTCTCGACAGCTAACAACTGATACAGTGTCCCGACAGCTAACAACTCATGCAGTGTCCTCTCGACAGCTAACAACTGATGCAGTGTCTCGACATCTAACAACTGATGCAGTGTCCTCTCGACAGATAACAACTGATGAAGTGTCCTCTCGACAGCTAACAACTGATGCAGTGTCCTGTCGACAGCTAACATCTGATGCAGTGTCCTCTCGACAGCTAACAACTGATGCAGTGTCCTCTCGACAGCTAACAACTGATGCAGTGTCCTCTCGACAGCTAACAACTGATGCAGTGTCCTCTCGACAGCTAACAACTGATGCAGTGTCCTCTCGACAGCTAACAAATGATGAAGTGTCTCGACAGCTAACAACTGATGCAGTGTCCTCTCGACAGCTAACAACTGATGCAGTGTCCCGACAGCTAACAACTGATGCAGTGTTCTCTCGACAGCTAACAACTGATGAAGTGTCCTCTCGACAGCTAACAACTGATGCAGTGTCCCGACAGCTAACAACTGATGCAGTGTCCTCTCGACAGCTAACAACTGATGCAGTGTCCTCTCGATAGCTAACAACTGATGAAGTGTCCTCTCGACAGCTAACAACTGATGAAGTGTCCTCTCGACAGCTAACAACTGATGCAGTGTCCTCTCGACAGCTAACAACTGATGAAGTGTCCTCTCGACAGCTAACAACTAATGCAGTGTCTCGACAGCTAACAACTGATGCAGTGTCCTCTCGACAGCTAACAACTGATGCAGTGTCCTCTCGACAGCTAACAACTGATGCAGTGTCCTCTCGACAGCTAACAACTGATGCAGTGTCCTCTCGACAGCTAACAACTGATGCAGTGTCTCGACAGCTAACAACTGATGCAGTGTCCTCTCGACAGCTAACAACTGATGCAGTGTCCTCTCGACAGCTAACAACTGATGCAGTGTCTTCTCGACAGCTAACAACTGATGCAGTGTCCTCTCGACAGCTAACAACTGATGAAGTGACTCGACAGCTAACAACTGATGCAGTGTCCTTCCGACAGCTAACAACTGATGCAGTGTCCTCTCGACAGCTAACAACTGATGCAGTGTCCTCTCGACATCTAACAACTGATGCAGTGTCCTCTCGACAGCTAACAACTGATGAAGTGTCTCGACAGCTAACAACTGATGCAGTGTCCTCTCGACAGCTAACAACTGATGGAGTGTCCTCTCGACAGCTAACAACTGATGCAGTGTCCTCTCGACATCTAACAACTGATGCAGTGTCCCGACAGCTAACAACTGATGCAGTGTCCTCTCGACAGCTAACAACTGATGCAGTGTCCTCTCGACAGCTAACAACTGATGCAGTGTCCCGACAGCTAACAACTTATGCAGTGTCCTCTCGACAGCTAACAACTGATGCAGTGTCCCGACAGCTAACAACTGATGCAGTGTCCCGACAGCTAACAACTGATGAAGTGTCCTCTCGACAGCTAACAACTGATGAAGTGTCTCGACAGCTAACAACTGATGCAGTGTCCCGACAGCTAACAACTGATGCAGTGTCCTCTCGACAGCTAACAACTGATGCAGTGTTCCGACAGCTAACAACTGATGCAGTGTCCCCTCGACAACTAACAACTGATGCAGTGTCCCAACAGCTAACAACTGATACAGTGTCTCGACAGCTAACAACTGATGCAGTGTCCCGAAAGCTAACAACTGATGCAGTGTCTCGAGAAGCTAACAACTGATGCAGTGTCCCGAAAGCTAACAACTGATGAAGTGTCTAGACAGCTAACAACTGATGCAGTGTCCCAACAGCTAACAACTGATGCAGTGTCCTCTCGACAGCAAACAACTGATGCAGTGTCACGACAGCTAACAACTGATGCAGTGTCCCGACAGCTAACAACTGATGCAGTGTCCTCTCGACAGTTAACAACTGATGCAGTGTCCTCTCGACAGCTATCATCTGATGCAGTATGTCAAGAGTTAACAACTGATGCAGTGTCCCGACAGCTAACAACTGATGCAGTGTCAACTCGACAGCTAACAACTGATGCAGTGTCCTCTCGACAGCTAACAACTGATGCAGTGTCCTGACAGCTGACAACTGATGCAGTGTCCCGACAGCTAACAACTGATGCAGTGTCTCAACAGCTAACAACTGATGCAGTGACCCGACAGCTAACAACTGATGCAGTGATTCGACATCTAACCACTGATGCAGTGTCCTCTGGACAGCTAACAACTGATGCAGTGTCCTCTCGACAGCTAACAACTGATGCAGTGTCCTGACAGCTAACAACTGATGCAGTGTCCTCTCGACATCTAACAACTGATGCTGTGCTCAGACAGCTAACAACTGATGCAGTGTCCCGACAGCTAACAACTGATGCAGTGTCTCGACAGTTAACAACTGATGCAGTGTCCCGACAGCTAACAACTGATGCAGTGTCTCGAAATCTAACAACGGATGCAGTGTCTCGACAGCTATCATCTGATGCAGTGTCCTCTCGACAGCTAACAACTGATGCAGTGTCCTCTCGACAGCTAACAACTGATGCAGTGTCCTCTCGACAGCTAACAACTGATGCAGTGTCCTCTCGACAGCTAACAACTGATGAAGTGTCCTCTCGACAGCTAACAACTGATGAAGTGTCTCGACAGCTAACAACTGATGCAGTGTCCTCTCGACAGCTAACAACTGATGCAGTGTCCCGACAGCTAACAACTGATGCAGTGTCCTCTCGACAGCTAACAACTGATGAAGTGTCCTCTCGACAGCTAACAACTGATGCAGTGTCCCGACAGCTAACAACTGATGCAGTGTCCTCTCGACAGCTAACAACTGATGCAGTGTCCTCTCGACCAGCTAACAACTGATGAAGTGTCCTCTCGACAGCTAACAACTGATGAAGTGTCCTCTCGACAGCTAACAACTGATGCAGTGTCCTCTCGACAGCTAACAACTGATCAAGTGTCCTCTCGACAGCTAACAACTGATGCAGTGTCCTCTCGACAGCTAACAACTGATGCAGTGTCTTCTCGACAGCTAACAACTGATGCAGTGTCCTCTCGACAGCTAACAACTGATGAAGTGACTCGACAGCTAACAACTGATGCAGTGTCCTTCCGACAGCTAACAACTGATGCAGTGTCCTCTCGACAGCTAACAACTGATGCAGTGTCCTCTCGACATCTAACAACTGATGCAGTGTCCTCTCGACAGCTAACAACTGATGAAGTGTCTCGACAGCTAACAACTGATGCAGTGTCCTCTCGACAGCTAACAACTGATGGAGTGTCCTCTCGACAGCTAACAACTGATGCAGTGTCCTCTCGACATCTAACAACTGATGCAGTGTCCCGACAGCTAACAACTGATGCAGTGTCCTCTCGACAGCTAACAACTGATGCAGTGTCCTCTCGACAGCTAACAACTGATGCAGTGTCCCGACAGCTAACAACTTATGCAGTGTCCTCTCGACAGCTAACAACTGATGCAGTGTCCCGACAGCTAACAACTGATGCAGTGTCCTCTCGACAGCTAACAACTGATGCAGTGTCTCGACATCTAACAACTGATGCAGTGTCCTCTCGACAGCTAACAACTGATGAAGTGTCCTCTCGACAGCTAACAACTGATGCAGTGTCCTCTCAACATCTAACAACTGATGCAGTGTCTCGACATCTAACAACTGATGCAGTGTCCTCTCGACAGCTAACAACTGATGAAGTGTCCTCTCGACAGCTAACAACTGATGCAGTGTACTCTCGACATCTAACAACTGATGCAGTGTCCTCTCGACAGCTAACAACTGATGCAGTGTCCCGACAGCTAACAACTGATGAAGTGTCCTCTCGACAGCTAACAACTGATGAAGTGTCTCGACAGCTAACAACTGATGCAGTGTCCCGACAGCTAACAACTGATGCAGTGTCCTCTCGACAGCTAACAACTGATGCAGTGTTCCGACAGCTAACAACTGATGCAGTGTCCCCTCGACAACTAACAACTGATGCAGTGTCCCAACAGCTAACAACTGATACAGTGTCTCGACAGCTAACAACTGATGCAGTGTCCCGAAAGCTAACAACTGATGCAGTGTCTCGAGAAGCTAACAACTGATGCAGTGTCCCGAAAGCTAACAACTGATGAAGTGTCTAGACAGCTAACAACTGATGCAGTGTCCCAACAGCTAACAACTGATGCAGTGTCCTCTCGACAGCAAACAACTGATGCAGTGTCACGACAGCTAACAACTGATGCAGTGTCCCGACAGCTAACAACTGATGCAGTGTCCTCTCGACAGTTAACAACTGATGCAGTGTCCTCTCGACAGCTATCATCTGATGCAGTATGTCAAGAGTTAACAACTGATGCAGTGTCCCGACAGCTAACAACTGATGCAGTGTCAACTCGACAGCTAACAACTGATGCAGTGTCCTCTCGACAGCTAACAACTGATGCAGTGTCCTGACAGCTGACAACTGATGCAGTGTCCCGACAGCTAACAACTGATGCAGTGTCTCAACAGCTAACAACTGATGCAGTGACCCGACAGCTAACAACTGATGCAGTGATTCGACATCTAACCACTGATGCAGTGTCCTCTGGACAGCTAACAACTGATGCAGTGTCCTCTCGACAGCTAACAACTGATGCAGTGTCCTGACAGCTAACAACTGATGCAGTGTCCTCTCGACATCTAACAACTGATGCTGTGCTCAGACAGCTAACAACTGATGCAGTGTCCCGACAGCTAACAACTGATGCAGTGTCTCGACAGTTAACAACTGATGCAGTGTCCCGACAGCTAACAACTGATGCAGTGTCTCGAAATCTAACAACGGATGCAGTGTCTCGACAGCTATCATCTGATGCAGTGTCCTCTCGACAGCTAACAACTGATGCAGTGTCCTCTCGACAGCTAACAACTGATGCAGTGTCCTCTCGACAGCTAACAACTGATGCAGTGTCCTCTCGACAGCTAACAACTGATGAAGTGTCCTCTCGACAGCTAACAACTGATGAAGTGTCTCGACAGCTAACAACTGATGCAGTGTCCTCTCGACAGCTAACAACTGATGCAGTGTCCCGACAGCTAACAACTGATGCAGTGTCCTCTCGACAGCTAACAACTGATGAAGTGTCCTCTCGACAGCTAACAACTGATGCAGTGTCCCGACAGCTAACAACTGATGCAGTGTCCTCTCGACAGCTAACAACTGATGCAGTGTGCTCTCGACCAGCTAACAACTGATGAAGTGTCCTCTCGACAGCTAACAACTGATGAAGTGTCCTCTCGACAGCTAACAACTGATGCAGTGTCCTCTCGACAGCTAACAACTGATCAAGTGTCCTCTCGACAGCTAACAACTGATGCAGTTTCTCGACAGATAACAACTGATGCAGTGTCCTCTCGACAGCTAACAACTGATGCAGTGTCCTCTCGACAGCTAACAACTGATGCAGTGTCCTCTCGACAGCTAACAACTGATGCAGTGTCCTCTCGACAGCTAACAACTGATGCAGTGTCTCGACAGCTAACAACTGATGCAGTGTCCTCTCGACAGCTAACAACTGATGCAGTGTCCTCTCGACAGCTAACAACTGATGCAGTGTCCTCTCGACAGCTAACAACTGATGCAGTGTCCTCTCGACAGCTAACAACTGATGCAGTGTCCTCTCGACAGCTAACAACTGATGCAGCGTCCCGACAGCTAACAACTGATGCAGTGTCCCGACAACTAACAACTGATGCAGTGTCCTCTCGACAGCTAACAACTGATGCAGTGTCCTCTCGACAGCTAACAACTGATGCAGTGTCCCGACAGCTAACAACTGATGCAGTGTCCTCTCGACAGCTAACAACTGATGCAGTGTCCCTACAGCTAACAACTCATGCAGTGTCCTCTCGACAGCTAACAACTGATGCAGTGTCTCGACATCTAACAACTGATGCAGTGTCCTCTCGACAGCTAACAACTGATGAAGTGTCCTCTCGACAGCTAACAACTGATGCAGTGTCCTCTCGACAGCTAACATCTGATGCAGTGTCCTCTCGACAGCTAACAACTGATGCAGTGTCCTCTCGACAGCTAACAACTGATGCAGTGTCTTCTCTACAGCTAACAACTGATGCAGTGTCCTCTCGACAGCTAACAAATGATGAAGTGTCTCGACAGCTAACAACTGATGCAGTGTCCTCTCGACAGCTAACAACTGATGCAGTGTCCCGACAGCTAACAACTGATGCAGTGTTCTCTCGACAGCTAACAACTGATAAAGTGTCCTCTCGACAGCTAACAACTGATGCAGTGTCCCGACAGCTAACAACTGATGCAGTGTCCTCTCGACAGCTAACAACTGATGCAGTGTCCTCTCGACAGCTAACAACTGATGAAGTGTCCTCTCGACAGCTAACAACTGATGAAGTGTCCTCTCGACAGCTAACAACTGATGCAGTGTCCTCTCGACAGCTAACAACTGATGAAGTGTCCTCTCGACAGCTAACAACTGATGCAGTGTCTCGACAGCTAACAACTGATGCAGTGTCCTCTCGACAGCTAACAACTGATGCAGTGTCCTCTCGACAGCTAACAACTTATGCAGTGTCCTCTCGACAGCTAACAACTGATGCAGTGTCCTCTCGACAGCTAACAACTGATGCAGTGTCTCGACAGCTAACAACTGATGCAGTGTCTTCTCGACAGCTAACAACTGATGCAGTGTCCTCTCGACAGCTAACAACTGATGCAGTGTCCTCTCGACAGCTAACAACTGATGCAGTGTCCTCTCGACAGCTAACAACTGATGAAGTGACTCGACAGCTAACAACTGATGCAGTGTCCTTCCGACAGCTAACAACTGATGCAGTGTCCTCTCGACAGCTAACAACTGATGCAGTGTCCTCTCGACATCTAACAACTGATGCAGTGTCCTCTCGACAGCTAACAACTGATGAAGTGTCTCGACAGCTAACAACTGATGCAGTGTCCTCTCGACAGCTAACAACTGATGGAGTGTCCTCTCGACAGCTAACAACTGATGCAGTGTCCTCTCGACAGCTAACAACTGATGCAGTGTCCCGACAGCTAACAACTGATGCAGTGTCCCGACAGCTAACAACTGATGCAGTGTCCTCTCGACAGCTAACAACTGATGCAGTGTCCTCTCGACAGATAACAACTGATGCAGTGTCCCGACAGCTAACAACTGATGCAGTGTCCTCTCGACAGCTAACAACTGATGCAGTGTCCCGACAGCTAACAACTGATGCAGTGTCCTCTCGACAGCTAACAACTGATGCAGTGTCTCGACATCTAACAACTGATGCAGTGTCCTCTCGACAGCAAACAACTGATGCAGTGTCCCGACAGCTAACAACTGATGCAGTGTCCTCTCGACAGCAAACAACTGATGCAGTGTCCCGACAGCTAACAACTGATGCAGTGTCCCGACAGCTAACAACTGATGCAGTGTCCTCTCGACAGTTAACAACTGATGCAGTGTCCTCTCGACAGCTAACAACTGATGCAGTATCTCAAGAGTTAACAACTGATGCAGTGTCCCGACAGCTAACAACTGATGCAGTGTCAACTCGACAGCTAACAACTGATGCAGTGTCCTCTCGACAGCTAACAACTGATGCAGTGTCTCAAGAGTTAACAACTGATGCAGTGTCCCGACAGCTAACAACCTATGCAGTGTCCCGACATCTAACAACTCATGCAGTGCCTCGACAGCTAACAACTGCTGCAGTGTCCCGACAGCTAACAACTGATGCAGTGTCTCGACAGCTAACAACTGATGCAGTGTCCTCTCGACAGCTAACAACTGATGCAGTGTCCCAACAGCTAACAACTGATGCAGTGTCCTCTCGAAAGCTAACAACTGATGCAGTGTCTCGAAATCTAACAACTGATGCAGTGTCCCGACAGCTAACAACTGATGCAGTGTCCTCTCGACAGCTAACAACTGATGCAGTGTCCTGACAGCTGACAACTGATGCAGTGTCCCGACAGCTAACAACTGATGCAGTGTCCCAACAGCTAACAACTGATGCAGTGACCCGACAGCTAACAACTGATGCAGTGATTCGACATCTAACCACTGATGCAGTGTCCTCTGGACAGCTAACAACTGATGCAGTGTCCTCTCGACAGCTAACAACTGATGCAGTGTCCTGACAGCTAACAACTGATGCAGTGTCCTCTCGACATCTAATAACTGATGCTGTGCTCAGACAGCTAACAACTGATGCACTGTCCCGACAGCTAACAACTGATGCAGTGTCTCGACAGCTAACAACTGATGCAGTGTCCCGACAGCTAACAACTGATGCAGTGTCTCGAAATCTAACAACTGATGCAGTGTCTCGACAGCTAACAACTGATGCAGTGTCCTCTCGACAGCTAACAACTGATGCAGTGTCCTCTCGACAGCTAACAACTGATGAAGTGTCCTCTCGACAGCTAACAACTGATGAAGTGTCCTCTCGACAGCTAACAACTGATGAAGTGTCTCGACAGCTAACAACTGATGCAGTGTCCTCTCGACAGCTAACAACTGATGCAGTGTCCCGACAGCTAACAACTGATGCAGTGTCCTCTCGACAGCTAACAACTGATGAAGTGTCCTCTCGACAGCTAACAACTGATGCAGTGTCCCGACAGCTAACAACTGATGCAGTGTCCTCTCGACAGCTAACAACTGATGCAGTGTCCTCTCGACAGCTAACAACTGATGAAGTGTCCTCTCGACAGCTAACAACTGATGAAGTGTCCTCTCGACAGCTAACAACTGATGCAGTGTCCTCTCGACAGCTAACAACTGATCAAGTGTCCTCTCGACAGCTAACAACTGATGCAGTGTCTCGACAGCTAACAACTGATGCAGTGTCCTCTCGACAGCTAACAACTGATGCAGTGTCCTCTCGACAGCTAACAACTGATGCAGTGTCCTCTCGACAGCTAACAACTGATGCAGTGTCCTCTCGACAGCTAACAACTGATGCAGTGTCTCGACAGCTAACAACTGATGCAGTGTCCTCTCGACAGCTAACAACTGATGCAGTATCCTCTCGACAGCTAACAACTGATGCAGTGTCCTCTCGACAGCTAACAACTGATGAAGTGACTCGACAGCTAACAAATGATGCAGTGTCCTTCCGACAGCTAACAACTGATGCAGTGTCCTCTCGACAGCTAACAACTGATGTAGTGTCCTCTCGACATCTAACAACTGATGCAGTGTCCTCTCGACAGCTAACAACTGATGAAGTGTCTCGACAGCTAACAACTGATGCAGTGTCCTCTCGACAGCTAACAACTGATGCAGTGTCCTCTCGACAGCTAACAACTGATGCAGTGTCCTCTCGACAGCTAACAACTGATGCAGTGTCCCGACAGCTAACAACTGATGCAGTGTCCCGACAACTAACAACTGATGCAGTGTCCTCTCGACAGTTAACAACTGATGCAGTGTCCTCTCGACAGCTAACAACTGATGCAGTGTCCCGACAGCTAACAACTGATGCAGTGTCCTCTCGACAGATAACAACTGATGCAGTGTCCCGACAGCTAACAACTCATGCAGTGTCCTCTCGACAGCTAACAACTGATGCAGTGTCTCGACATCTAACAACTGATGCAGTGTCCTCTCGACAGCTAACAACTGATGAAGTGTCCTCTCGACAGCTAACAACTGATGCAGTGTCCTCTCGACAGCTAACATCTGATGCAGTGTCCTCTCGACAGCTAACAACTGATGCAGTGTCCTCTCGACAGCTAACAACTGATGCAGTGTCCTCTCGACAGCTAACAACTGATGCAGTGTCCTCTCGACAGCTAACAAATGATGAAGTGTCTCGACAGCTAACAACTGATGCAGTGTCCTCTCGACAGCTAACAACTGATGCAGTGTCCCGACAGCTAACAACTGATGCAGTGTTCTCTCGACAGCTAACAACTGATGAAGTGTCCTCTCGACAGCTAACAACTGATGCAGTGTCCCGACAGCTAACAACTGATGCAGTGTCCTCTCGACAGCTAACAACTGATGCAGTGTCCTCTCGACAGCTAACAACTGAAGAAATGTCCTCTCGACAGCTAACAACTGATGAAGTGTCCTCTCGACAGCTAACAACTGATGCAGTGTCCTCTCGACAGCTAACAACTGATGAAGTGTCCTCTCGACAGCTAACAACTGATGCAGTGTCTCGACAGCTAACAACTGATGCAGTGTCCTCTCGACAGCTAACAACTGATGCAGTGTCCTCTCGACAGCTAACAACTGATGCAGTGTCCTCTCGACAGCTAACAACTGATGCAGTGTCCTCTCGACAGCTAACAACTGATGCAGTGTCTCGACAGCTAACAACTGATGCAGTGTCCTCTCGACAGCTAACAACTGATGCAGTGTCCTCTCGACAGCTAACAACTGATGCAGTGTCCTCTCGACAGCTAACAACTGATGCAGTGTCCTCTCGACAGCTAACAACTGATGAAGTGACTCGACAGCTAACAACTGATGCAGTGTCCTTCCGACAGCTAACAACTGATGCAGTGTCCTCTCGACAGCTAACAACGGATGCAGTGTCCTCTCGACATCTAACAACTGATGCAGTGTCCTCTCGACAGCTAACAACTGATGAAGTGTCTCGACAGCTAACAACTGATGCAGTGTCCTCTCGACAGCTAACAACTGATGGAGTGTCCTGTCGACAGCTAACAACTAATGCAGTGTCCTCTCGACAGCTAACAACTGATGCAGTGTCCCGACAGCTAACAACTGATGCAGTGTCCCGACAGCTAACAACTGATGCAGTGTCCTCTCGACAGCTAACAACTGATGCAGTGTCCTCTCGACAGCTAACAACTGATGCAGTGTCCCGACAGCTAACAACTGATGCAGTGTCCTCTCGACAGCTAACAACTGATGCAGTGTCCCGACAGCTAACAACTGATGCAGTGTCCTCTCGACAGCTAACAACTGATGCAGTGTCTCGACATCTAACAACTGATGCAGTGTCCTCTCGACAGCTAACAACTGATGAAGTGTCCTCTCGACAGCTAACAACTGATGCAGTGTCCTCTCGACAGCTAACAACTGATGCAGTGTCTCGACATCTAACAACTGATGCAGTGTCCTCTCGACAGCTAACAACTGATGAAGTGTCCTGTCGACAGCTAACAACTGATGCAGTGTCCTCTCGACATCTAACAACTGATGCAGTGTCCCGACAGCTAACAACTGATGCAGTGTCCTCTTGACAGCTAACAACTGATGCAGTGTCCCGACAGCTAACAACTGATGAAGTGTCCTCTCGACAGCTAACAACTGATGAAGTGTCTCGACAGCTAACAACTGATGCAGTGTCCCGACAGCTAACAACTGATGCAGTGTCCTCTCGACAGCTAACAACTGATGCAGTGTCCAGACAGCTAACAACTGATGCAGTGTCCTCTCGACAGCTAACAACTTATGCAGTGTCCTCTCGACAGCTAACAACTGATGAAGTGTCCTCTCGACAGCTAACAACTGATGAAGTGTCCTCTCGACAGCTAACATCTGATGCAGTGTCCTCTCGACAGCTAACAACTGATGCAGTGTCCTCTCGACAGCTAACAACTGATGCAGTGTCCTCTCGACAGCTAACAACTGATGCAGTGTCCTCTCGACAGCTAACAACTGATGAAGTGTCCTCTCGACAGCTAACAACTGATGAAGTGTCTCGACAGCTAACAACTGATGAAGTGTCCTCTCGACAGCTAACAACTGATGCAGTGTCCCGACAGCTAACAACTGATGCAGTGTCCTCTCGACAGCTAACAACTGATGAAGTGTCCTCTCGACAGCTAACAACTGATGCAGTGTCCCGACAGCTAACAACTGATGCAGTGTCCTCTCGACAGCTAACAACTGATGCAGTGTCTCGACAGCTAACAACTGATGCAGTGTCCTCTCGACAGCTAACAACTGATGCAGTGTCCTCTCGACAGCTAACAACTGATGCAGTGTCCTCTCGACAGCTAAAAACTGATGCAGTGTCCTCTCGACAGCTAACAACTGATGCAGTGTCTCGACAGCTAACAACTGATGCAGTGTCCTCTCGACAGCTAACAACTGATGCAGTGTCCTCTCGACAGCTAACAACTGATGCAGTGTCCTCTCGACAGCTAACAACTGATGCAGTGTCCTCTCGACAGCTAATAACTGATGCAGTGTCTCGACAGCTAACAACTGATGCAGTGTCCTCTCGACAGCTAACAACTGATGCAGTATCCTCTCGACAGCTAACAACTGATGCAGTGTCCTCTCGACAGCTAACAACTGATGAAGTGACTCGACAGCTAACAACTGATGCAGTGTCCTTCCGACAGCTAACAACTGATGCAGTGTCCTCTCGACAGCTAACAACTGATGCAGTGTCCTCTCGACATCTAACAACTGATGCAGTGTCCTCTCGACAGCTAACAACTGATGAAGTGTCTCGACAGCTAACAACTGATGCAGTGTCCTCTCGACAGCTAACAACTGATGCAGTGTCCTCTCGACAGCTAACAACTGATGCAGTGTCCTCTCGACAGCTAACAACTGATGCAGTGTCCCGACAGCTAACAACTGATGCAGTGTCCCGACAACTAACAACTGATGCAGTGTCCTCTCGACAGTTAACAACTGATGCAGTGTCCTCTCGACAGCTAACAACTGATGCAGTGTCCCGACAGCTAACAACTGATGCAGTGTCCTCTCGACAGATAACAACTGATGCAGTGTCCCGACAGCTAACAACTCATGCAGTGTCCTCTCGACAGCTAACAACTGATGCAGTGTCTCGACATCTAACAACTGATGCAGTGTCCTCTCGACAGCTAACAACTGATGAAGTGTCCTCTCGACAGCTAACAAATGATGAAGTGTCTCGACAGCTAACAACTGATGCAGTGTCCTCTCGACAGCTAACAACTGATGCAGTGTCCCGACAGCTAACAACTGATGCAGTGTTCTCTCGACAGCTAACAACTGATGAAGTGTCCTCTCGACAGCTAACAACTGATGCAGTGTCCCGACAGCTAACAACTGATGCAGTGTCCTCTCGACAGCTAACAACTGATGCAGTGTCCTCTCGACAGCTAACAACTGAAGAAGTGTCCTCTCGACAGTTAACAACTGATGAAGTGTCCTCTCGACAGCTAACAACTGATGCAGTGTCCTCTCGACAGCTAACAACTGATGAAGTGTCCTCTCGACAGCTAACAACTGATGCAGTGTCTCGACAGCTAACAACTGATGCAGTGTCCTCTCGACAGCTAACAACTGATGCAGTGTCCTCTCGACAGCTAACAACTGATGCAGTGTCCTCTCGACAGCTAACAACTGATGCAGTGTCCTCTCGACAGCTAACAGCTGATGCAGTGTCTCGACAGCTAACAACTGATGCAGTGTCCTCTCGACAGCTAACAACTGATGCAGTGTCCTCTCGACAGCTAACAACTGATGCAGTGTCCTCTCGACAGCTAACAACTGATGCAGTGTCCTCTCGACAGCTAACAACTGATGAAGTGACTCGACAGCTAACAACTGATGCAGTGTCCTTCCGACAGCTAACAACTGATGCAGTGTCCTCTCGACAGCTAACAACTGATGCAGTGTCCTCTCGACATCTAACAACTGATGCAGTGTCCTCTCGACAGCTAACAACTGATGAAGTGTCTCGACAGCTAACAACTGATGCAGTGTCCTCTCGACAGCTAACAACTGATGGAGTGTCCTCTCGACAGCTAACAACTGATGCAGTGTCCTCTCGACAGCTAACAAATGATGAAGTGTCTCGACAGCTAACAACTGATGCAGTGTCCTCTCGACAGCTAACAACTGATGCAGTGTCCCGACAGCTAACAACTGATGCAGTGTTCTCTCGACAGCTAACAACTGATGAAGTGTCCTCTCGACAGCTAACAACTGATGCAGTGTCCCGACAGCTAACAACTGATGCAGTGTCCTCTCGACAGCTAACAACTGATGCAGTGTCCTCTCGACAGCTAACAACTGAAGAAATGTCCTCTCGACAGCTAACAACTGATGAAGTGTCCTCTCGACAGCTAACAACTGATGCAGTGTCCTCTCGACAGCTAACAACTGATGAAGTGTCCTCTCGACAGCTAACAACTGATGCAGTGTCTCGACAGCTAACAACTGATGCAGTGTCCTCTCGACAGCTAACAACTGATGCAGTGTCCTCTCGACAGCTAACAACTGATGCAGTGTCCTCTCGACAGCTAACAACTGATGCAGTGTCCTCTCGACAGCTAACAACTGATGCAGTGTCTCGACAGCTAACAACTGATGCAGTGTCCTCTCGACAGCTAACAACTGATGCAGTGTCCTCTCGACAGCTAACAACTGATGCAGTGTCCTCTCGACAGCTAACAACTGATGCAGTGTCCTCTCGACAGCTAACAACTGATGAAGTGACTCGACAGCTAACAACTGATGCAGTGTCCTTCCGACAGCTAACAACTGATGCAGTGTCCTCTCGACAGCTAACAACGGATGCAGTGTCCTCTCGACATCTAACAACTGATGCAGTGTCCTCTCGACAGCTAACAACTGATGAAGTGTCTCGACAGCTAACAACTGATGCAGTGTCCTCTCGACAGCTAACAACTGATGGAGTGTCCTGTCGACAGCTAACAACTAATGCAGTGTCCTCTCGACAGCTAACAACTGATGCAGTGTCCCGACAGCTAACAACTGATGCAGTGTCCCGACAGCTAACAACTGATGCAGTGTCCTCTCGACAGCTAACAACTGATGCAGTGTCCTCTCGACAGCTAACAACTGATGCAGTGTCCCGACAGCTAACAACTGATGCAGTGTCCTCTCGACAGCTAACAACTGATGCAGTGTCCCGACAGCTAACAACTGATGCAGTGTCCTCTCGACAGCTAACAACTGATGCAGTGTCTCGACATCTAACAACTGATGCAGTGTCCTCTCGACAGCTAACAACTGATGAAGTGTCCTCTCGACAGCTAACAACTGATGCAGTGTCCTCTCGACAGCTAACAACTGATGCAGTGTCTCGACATCTAACAACTGATGCAGTGTCCTCTCGACAGCTAACAACTGATGAAGTGTCCTGTCGACAGCTAACAACTGATGCAGTGTCCTCTCGACATCTAACAACTGATGCAGTGTCCCGACAGCTAACAACTGATGCAGTGTCCTCTTGACAGCTAACAACTGATGCAGTGTCCCGACAGCTAACAACTGATGAAGTGTCCTCTCGACAGCTAACAACTGATGAAGTGTCTCGACAGCTAACAACTGATGCAGTGTCCCGACAGCTAACAACTGATGCAGTGTCCTCTCGACAGCTAACAACTGATGCAGTGTCCAGACAGCTAACAACTGATGCAGTGTCCTCTCGACAGCTAACAACTTATGCAGTGTCCTCTCGACAGCTAACAACTGATGAAGTGTCCTCTCGACAGCTAACAACTGATGAAGTGTCCTCTCGACAGCTAACATCTGATGCAGTGTCCTCTCGACAGCTAACAACTGATGCAGTGTCCTCTCGACAGCTAACAACTGATGCAGTGTCCTCTCGACAGCTAACAACTGATGCAGTGTCCTCTCGACAGCTAACAACTGATGAAGTGTCCTCTCGACAGCTAACAACTGATGAAGTGTCTCGACAGCTAACAACTGATGAAGTGTCCTCTCGACAGCTAACAACTGATGCAGTGTCCCGACAGCTAACAACTGATGCAGTGTCCTCTCGACAGCTAACAACTGATGAAGTGTCCTCTCGACAGCTAACAACTGATGCAGTGTCCCGACAGCTAACAACTGATGCAGTGTCCTCTCGACAGCTAACAACTGATGCAGTGTCTCGACAGCTAACAACTGATGCAGTGTCCTCTCGACAGCTAACAACTGATGCAGTGTCCTCTCGACAGCTAACAACTGATGCAGTGTCCTCTCGACAGCTAAAAACTGATGCAGTGTCCTCTCGACAGCTAACAACTGATGCAGTGTCTCGACAGCTAACAACTGATGCAGTGTCCTCTCGACAGCTAACAACTGATGCAGTGTCCTCTCGACAGCTAACAACTGATGCAGTGTCCTCTCGACAGCTAACAACTGATGCAGTGTCCTCTCGACAGCTAATAACTGATGCAGTGTCTCGACAGCTAACAACTGATGCAGTGTCCTCTCGACAGCTAACAACTGATGCAGTATCCTCTCGACAGCTAACAACTGATGCAGTGTCCTCTCGACAGCTAACAACTGATGAAGTGACTCGACAGCTAACAACTGATGCAGTGTCCTTCCGACAGCTAACAACTGATGCAGTGTCCTCTCGACAGCTAACAACTGATGCAGTGTCCTCTCGACATCTAACAACTGATGCAGTGTCCTCTCGACAGCTAACAACTGATGAAGTGTCTCGACAGCTAACAACTGATGCAGTGTCCTCTCGACAGCTAACAACTGATGCAGTGTCCTCTCGACAGCTAACAACTGATGCAGTGTCCTCTCGACAGCTAACAACTGATGCAGTGTCCCGACAGCTAACAACTGATGCAGTGTCCCGACAACTAACAACTGATGCAGTGTCCTCTCGACAGTTAACAACTGATGCAGTGTCCTCTCGACAGCTAACAACTGATGCAGTGTCCCGACAGCTAACAACTGATGCAGTGTCCTCTCGACAGATAACAACTGATGCAGTGTCCCGACAGCTAACAACTCATGCAGTGTCCTCTCGACAGCTAACAACTGATGCAGTGTCTCGACATCTAACAACTGATGCAGTGTCCTCTCGACAGCTAACAACTGATGAAGTGTCCTCTCGACAGCTAACAAATGATGAAGTGTCTCGACAGCTAACAACTGATGCAGTGTCCTCTCGACAGCTAACAACTGATGCAGTGTCCCGACAGCTAACAACTGATGCAGTGTTCTCTCGACAGCTAACAACTGATGAAGTGTCCTCTCGACAGCTAACAACTGATGCAGTGTCCCGACAGCTAACAACTGATGCAGTGTCCTCTCGACAGCTAACAACTGATGCAGTGTCCTCTCGACAGCTAACAACTGAAGAAGTGTCCTCTCGACAGTTAACAACTGATGAAGTGTCCTCTCGACAGCTAACAACTGATGCAGTGTCCTCTCGACAGCTAACAACTGATGAAGTGTCCTCTCGACAGCTAACAACTGATGCAGTGTCTCGACAGCTAACAACTGATGCAGTGTCCTCTCGACAGCTAACAACTGATGCAGTGTCCTCTCGACAGCTAACAACTGATGCAGTGTCCTCTCGACAGCTAACAACTGATGCAGTGTCCTCTCGACAGCTAACAGCTGATGCAGTGTCTCGACAGCTAACAACTGATGCAGTGTCCTCTCGACAGCTAACAACTGATGCAGTGTCCTCTCGACAGCTAACAACTGATGCAGTGTCCTCTCGACAGCTAACAACTGATGCAGTGTCCTCTCGACAGCTAACAACTGATGAAGTGACTCGACAGCTAACAACTGATGCAGTGTCCTTCCGACAGCTAACAACTGATGCAGTGTCCTCTCGACAGCTAACAACTGATGCAGTGTCCTCTCGACATCTAACAACTGATGCAGTGTCCTCTCGACAGCTAACAACTGATGAAGTGTCTCGACAGCTAACAACTGATGCAGTGTCCTCTCGACAGCTAACAACTGATGGAGTGTCCTCTCGACAGCTAACAACTGATGCAGTGTCCTCTCGACAGCTAACAACTGATGCAGTGTCCCGACAGCTAACAACTGATGCAGTGTCCCGACAGCTAACAACTGATGCAGTGTTCTCTCGACAGCTAACAACTGATGCAGTGTCCTCTCGACAGCTAACAACTGATGCAGTGTCCCGACAGCTAACAACTGATGCAGTGTCCTCTCGACAGCTAACAACTGATGCAGTGTCCCGACAGCTAACAACTGATGCAGTGTCCTCTCGACAGCTAACAACTGATGCAGTGTCTCGACATCTAACAACTGATGCAGTGTCCTCTCGACAGCTAACAACTGATGAAGTGTCCTCTCGACAGCTAACAACTGATGCAGTGTCCTCTCGACAGCTAACAACTGATGCAGTGTCTCGACATCTAACAACTGATGCAGTGTCCTCTCGACAGCTAACAACTGATGAAGTGTCCTCTCGACAGCTAACAACTGATGCAGTGTCCTCTCGACATCTAACAACTGATGCAGTGTCCCGACAGCTAACAACTGATGCAGTGTCCTCTCGACAGCTAACAACTGATGCAGTGTCCCGACAGCTAACAACTGATGAAGTGTCCTCTCGACAGCTAACAACTGATGAAGTGTCTCGACAGCTAACAACTGATGCAGTGTCCCGACAGCTAACAACTGATGCAGTGTCCTCTCGACAGCTAACAACTGATGCAGTGTCCAGACAGCTAACAACTGATGCAGTGTCCTCTCGACAGCTAACAACTTATGCAGTGTCCCGACAGCTAACAACTGATGAAGTGTCCTCTCGACAGCTAACAACTGATGAAGTGATTCGACAGCTAACAACTGATGCAGTGTCCTCTCGACAGCTAACAACTGATGAAGTGTCCTCTCGACAGCTAACAACTGATGAAGTGTCCTCTCGACAGCTAACATCTGATGCAGTGTCCTCTCGACAGCTAACAACTGATGCAGTGTCCTCTCGACAGCTAACAACTGATGCAGTGTCCTCTCGACAGCTAACAACTGATGCAGTGTCCTCTCGACAGCTAACAACTGATGAAGTGTCCTCTCGACAGCTAACAACTGATGAAGTGTCTCGACAGCTAACAACTGATGCAGTGTCCTCTCGACAGCTAACAACTGATGCAGTGTCTCGACAGCTAACAACTTATGCAGTGTCCTCTCGACAGCTAACAACTGATGCAGTGTCCTCTCGACAGCTAACAACTGATGCAGTGTCCTCTCGACAGCTAACAACTGATGCAGTGTCCTCTCGACAGCTAACAACTGATGCAGTGTCTCGACAGCTAACAACTGATGCATTGTCCTCTCGACAGCTAACAACTGATGCAGTGTCCTCTCGACAGCTAACAACTGATGCAGTGTCCTCTCGACAGCTAACAACTGATGAAGTGACTCGACAGCTAACAACTGATGCAGTGTCCTTCCGACAGCTAACAACTGATGCAGTGTCCTCTCGACAGCTAACAACTGATGCAGTGTCCTCTCGACATCTAACAACTGATACAGTGTCCTCTCGACAGCTAACAACTGATGAAGTGTCTCGACAGCTAACAACTGATGCAGTGTCCTCTCGACAGCTAACAACTGATGCAGTGTCCTCTCGACAGCTAACAACTGGTGCAGTGTCCTCTCGACAGCTAACAACTGATGCAGTGTCCCGACAGCTAACAACTGATGCAGTGTCCTCTCGACAGCTAACAACTGAATCAGTGTCCTCTCGACAGCTAACAACTGATGCAGTGTCCCGACAGCTAACAACTGATGCAGTGTCCTCTCGACAGCTAACAACTGATGCAGTGTCCCGACAGCTAACAACTGATGCAGTGTCCTCTCGACAGCTAACAACTGATGCAGTGTCTCGACATCTAACAACTGATGCAGTGTCCTCTTGACAGCTAACAACTGATGAAGTGTCCTCTCGACAGCTAACAACTGATGCAGTGTCCTCTCGACAGCTAACAACTGATGCAGTGTCTCGACATCTAACAACTGATGCAGTGTCCTCTCGACAGCTAACAACTGATGAAGTGTCCTCTCGACAGCTAACAACTGATGCAGTGTCCTCTCGACATCTAACAACTGATGCAGTGTCCCGACAGCTAACAACTGATGCAGTGTCCTCTCGACAGCTAACAACTGATGAAGTGTCTCGACAGCTAACAACTGATGCTGTGTCCCGACAGCTAACAACTGATGCAGTGTCCTCTCGACAGCTAACAACTGATGCAGTGTCCCGACAGCTAACAACTGATGCAGTGTCCTCTCGACAGCTAACAACTGATGCAGTGTCCCGACAGCTAACAACTGATGAAGTGTCCTCTCGACAGCTAACAACTGATGAAGTGATTCGACAGCTAACAACTGATGCAGTGTCCTCTCGACAGCTAACAACTGATGAAGTGTCCTCTCGACAGCTAACAACTGATGCAGTGTCCTCTCGACAGCTAACAACTGATGCAGTGTCCTCTCGACAGCTAACAACTGATGCAGTGTCCTCTCGACAGCTAACAACTGATGAAGTGTCCCGACAGCTAACAACTGATGCAGTGTCCTCTCGACAGCTGACAACTGATGAAGTGTCCTCTCGACAGCTAACAACTGATGCAGTGTCCTCTCGACAGCTAACAACTGATGAAGTGTCCTCTCGACAGCTAACAACTGATGAAGTGTCTCGACATCTAACAACTGATGCAGTGTCCTCTCGACAGCTAACAACTGATGCAGTGTCCTCTCGACAGCTAACAACTGATGAAGTGTCTCGACAGCTAACAACTGATGCAGTGTCCTCTCGACAGCTAACAACTGATGAAGTGTCCTCTCGACAGCTAACAACTGATGCAGTGTCCTCTCGACAGCTAACAACTGATGCAGTATCCTCTCGACAGCTAACAACTGATGCAGTGTCCTCTCGACAGCTAACAACTGATTAAGTGTCCTCTCGACAGCTAACAACTGATGCAGTGTCCTCTCGACAGCTAACAACTGATGAAGTGTCCTCTCGACAGCTAACAACTGATGCAGTGTCCTCTCGACAGCTAACAACTGATGCAGTGTCCTCTCGACAGCTAACAACTGATGCAGTGTCCTCTCGACAGCTAACAACTGATGAAGTGTCCCGACAGCTAACAACTGATGCAGTGTCCTCTCGACAGCTAACAACTGATGAAGTGTCCTCTCGACAGCTAACAACTGATGCAGTGTCCTCTCGACAGCTAATAACTGATGAAGTGTCCTCTCGACAGCTAACAACTGATGAAGTGTCTCGACATCTAACAACTGATGCAGTGTCCTCTCGACAGCTAACAACTGATGCAGTGTCCTCTCGACAGCTAACAACTGATGAAGTGTCTCGACAGCTAACAACTGATGCAGTGTCCTCTCGACAGCTAACAACTGATGAAGTGTCCTCTCGACAGCTAACAACTGATGCAGTGTCCTCTCGACAGCTAACAACTGATGCAGTGTCCTCTCGACAGCTAACAACTGATGCAGTGTCCTCTCGACAGCTAACAACTGATGCAGTGTCCTCTCGACAGCTAACAACTGATGAAGTGTCTCGACAGCTAACAACTGATGAAGTGTCCTCTCGACAGCTAACAACTGATGCAGTGTCCTCTCGACAGCTAACAACTGATGAAGTGTCCTCTCGACAGCTAACAACTGATGAAGTGTCTCGACATCTAACAACTGATGCAGTGTCCTCTCGACAGCTAACAACTGATGCAGTGTCCTCTCGACAGCTAACAACTGATGAAGTGTCTCGACAGCTAACAACTGATGCAGTGTCCTCTCGACAGCTAACAACTGATGAAGTGTCCTCTCGACAGCTAACAACTGATGCAGTGTCCTCTCGACAGCTAACAACTGATGAAGTGTCCCCTCGACAGCTAACAACTGATGAAGTGTCTCGACATCTAACAACTGATGCAGTGTCCTCTCGACAGCTAACAACTGATGCAGTGTCCTCTCGACAGCTAACAACTGATGAAGTGTCTCGACATCTAACAACTGATGCAGTGTCCTCTCGACAGCTAACAACTGATGCAGTGTCCTCTCGACAGCTAACAACTGATGAAGTGTCTCGACAGCTAACAACTGATGCAGTGTCCTCTCGACAGCTAACAACTGATGAAGTGTCCTCTCGACAGCTAACAACTGATGCAGTGTCCTCTCGACAGCTAACAACTGATGCAGTGTCCTCTCGACAGCTAACAACTGATGCAGTGTCCTCTCGACAGCTAACAACTGATGAAGTGTCCTCTCGACAGCTAACAACTGATGCAGTGTCCTCTCGACAGCTAACAACTGATGCAGTGTCCTCTCGACAGCTAACAACTGATGCAGTGTCCTCTCGACAGCTAACAACTGATGAAGTGTCTCGACAGCTAACAACTGATGCAGTGTCCTCTCGACAGCTAACAACTGATGAAGTGTCCTCTCGACAGCTAACAACTGATGCAGTGTCCTCTCGACAGCTAACAACTGATGAAGTGTCCTCTCGACAGCTAACAACTGATGAAGTGTCTCGACATCTAACAACTGATGCGGTGTCCTCTCGACAGCTAACAACTGATGCAGTGTCCTCTCGACAGCTAACAACTGATGCAGTGTCCTCTCGACAGCTAACAACTGATGCAGTGTCCTCTCGACAGCTAACAACTGATGCAGTGTCTCGACAGCTAACAACTGATGCAGTGTCCTCTCGACAGCTAACAACTGATGCAGTGTCCTCTCGACAGCTAACAACTGATGCAGTGTCCTCTCGACAGCTAACAACTGATGCAGTGTCCTCTCGACAGCTAATAACTGATGCAGTGTCTCGACAGCTAACAACTGATGCAGTGTCCTCTCGACAGCTAACAACTGATGCAGTATCCTCTCGACAGCTAACAACTGATGCAGTGTCCTCTCGACAGCTAACAACTGATGAAGTGACTCGACAGCTAACAACTGATGCAGTGTCCTTCCGACAGCTAACAACTGATGCAGTGTCCTCTCGACAGCTAACAACTGATGCAGTGTCCTCTCGACATCTAACAACTGATGCAGTGTCCTCTCGACAGCTAACAACTGATGAAGTGTCTCGACAGCTAACAACTGATGCAGTGTCCTCTCGACAGCTAACAACTGATGCAGTGTCCTCTCGACAGCTAACAACTGATGCAGTGTCCTCTCGACAGCTAACAACTGATGCAGTGTCCCGACAGCTAACAACTGATGCAGTGTCCCGACAACTAACAACTGATGCAGTGTCCTCTCGACAGTTAACAACTGATGCAGTGTCCTCTCGACAGCTAACAACTGATGCAGTGTCCCGACAGCTAACAACTGATGCAGTGTCCTCTCGACAGATAACAACTGATGCAGTGTCCCGACAGCTAACAACTCATGCAGTGTCCTCTCGACAGCTAACAACTGATGCAGTGTCTCGACATCTAACAACTGATGCAGTGTCCTCTCGACAGCTAACAACTGATGAAGTGTCCTCTCGACAGCTAACAAATGATGAAGTGTCTCGACAGCTAACAACTGATGCAGTGTCCTCTCGACAGCTAACAACTGATGCAGTGTCCCGACAGCTAACAACTGATGCAGTGTTCTCTCGACAGCTAACAACTGATGAAGTGTCCTCTCGACAGCTAACAACTGATGCAGTGTCCCGACAGCTAACAACTGATGCAGTGTCCTCTCGACAGCTAACAACTGATGCAGTGTCCTCTCGACAGCTAACAACTGAAGAAGTGTCCTCTCGACAGCTAACAACTGATGAAGTGTCCTCTCGACAGCTAACAACTGATGCAGTGTCCTCTCGACAGCTAACAACTGATGAAGTGTCCTCTCGACAGCTAACAACTGATGCAGTGTCTCGACAGCTAACAACTGATGCAGTGTCCTCTCGACAGCTAACAACTGATGCAGTGTCCTCTCGACAGCTAACAACTGATGCAGTGTCCTCTCGACAGCTAACAACTGATGCAGTGTCCTCTCGACAGCTAACAACTGATGCAGTGTCTCGACAGCTAACAACTGATGCAGTGTCCTCTCGACAGCTAACAACTGATGCAGTGTCCTCTCGACAGCTAACAACTGATGCAGTGTCCTCTCGACAGCTAACAACTGATGCAGTGTCCTCTCGACAGCTAACAACTGATGAAGTGACTCGACAGCTAACAACTGATGCAGTGTCCTTCCGACAGCTAACAACTGATGCAGTGTCCTCTCGACAGCTAACAACTGATGCAGTGTCCTCTCGACATCTAACAACTGATGCAGTGTCCTCTCGACAGCTAACAACTGATGAAGTGTCTCGACAGCTAACAACTGATGCAGTGTCCTCTCGACAGCTAACAACTGATGGAGTGTCCTCTCGACAGCTAACAACTGATGCAGTGTCCTCTCGACAGCTAACAACTGATGCAGTGTCCCGACAGCTAACAACTGATGCAGTGTCCCGACAGCTAACAACTGATGCAGTGTCCTCTCGACAGCTAACAACTGATGCAGTGTCCTCTCGACAGCTAACAACTGATGCAGTGTCCCCGACAGCTAACAACTGATGCAGTGTCCTCTCGACAGCTAACAACTGATGCAGTGTCCCGACAGCTAACAACTGATGCAGTGTCCTCTCGACAGCTAACAACTGATGCAGTGTCTCGACATCTAACAACTGATGCAGTGTCCTCTCGACAGCTAACAACTGATGCAGTGTCCTCTCGACAGCTAACAACTGATGCAGTGTCTCGACATCTAACAACTGATGCAGTGTCCTCTCGACAGCTAACAACTGATGAAGTGTCCTCTCGACAGCTAACAACTGATGCAGTGTCCTCTCGACATCTAACAACTGATGCAGTGTCCCGACAGCTAACAACTGATGCAGTGTCCTCTCGACAGCTAACAACTGATGCAGTGTCCCGACAGCTAACAACTGATGAAGTGTCCTCTCGACAGCTAACAACTGATGAAGTGTCTCGACAGCTAACAACTGATGCAGTGTCCCGACAGCTAACAACTGATGCAGTGTCCTCTCGACAGCTAACAACTGATGCAGTGTCCAGACAGCTAACAACTGATGCAGTGTCCTCTCGACAGCTAACAACTTATGCAGTGTCCCGACAGCTAACAACTGATGAAGTGTCCTCTCGACAGCTAACAACTGATGAAGTGATTCGACAGCTAACAACTGATGCAGTGTCCTCTCGACAGCTAACAACTGATGAAGTGTCCTCTCGACAGCTAACAACTGATGAAGTGTCCTCTCGACAGCTAACATCTGATGCAGTGTCCTCTCGACAGCTAACAACTGATGCAGTGTCCTCTCGACAGCTAACAACTGATGCAGTGTCCTCTCGACAGCTAACAACTGATGCAGTGTCCTCTCGACAGCTAACAACTGATGAAGTGTCCTCTCGACAGCTAACAACTGATGAAGTGTCTCGACAGCTAACAACTGATGCAGTGTCCTCTCGACAGCTAACAACTGATGCAGTGTCTCGACAGCTAACAACTTATGCAGTGTCCTCTCGACAGCTAACAACTGATGCAGTGTCCTCTCGACAGCTAACAACTGATGCAGTGTCCTCTCGACAGCTAACAACTGATGCAGTGTCCTCTCGACAGCTAACAACTGATGCAGTGTCTCGACAGCTAACAACTGATGCATTGTCCTCTCGACTGCTAACAACTGATGCAGTGTCCTCTCGACAGCTAACAACTGATGCAGTGTCCTCTCGACAGCTAACAACTGATGAAGTGACTCGACAGCTAACAACTGATGCAGTGTCCTTCCGACAGCTAACAACTGATGCAGTGTCCTCTCGACAGCTAACAACTGATGCAGTGTCCTCTCGACATCTAACAACTGATACAGTGTCCTCTCGACAGCTAACAACTGATGAAGTGTCTCGACAGCTAACAACTGATGCAGTGTCCTCTCGACAGCTAACAACTGATGCAGTGTCCTCTCGACAGCTAACAACTGGTGCAGTGTCCTCTCGACAGCTAACAACTGATGCAGTGTCCCGACAGCTAACAACTGATGCAGTGTCCTCTCGACAGCTAACAACTGAATCAGTGTCCTCTCGACAGCTAACAACTGATGCAGTGTCCCGACAGCTAACAACTGATGCAGTGTCCTCTCGACAGCTAACAACTGATGCAGTGTCTCGACATCTAACAACTGATGCAGTGTCCTCTCGACAGCTAACAACTGATGAAGTGTCCTCTCGACAGCTAACAACTGATGCAGTGTCCTCTTGACAGCTAACAACTGATGCAGTGTCTCGACATCTAACAACTGATGCAGTGTCCTCTCGACAGCTAACAACTGATGAAGTGTCCTCTCGACAGCTAACAACTGATGCAGTGTCCTCTCGACATCTAACAACTGATGCAGTGTCCCGACAGCTAACAACTGATGCAGTGTCCTCTCGACAGCTAACAACTGATACAGTGTCCCGAAAGTTAACAACTGATGAAGTGTCCTCTCGACAGCTAACAACTGATGAAGTGTCTCGACAGCTAACAACTGATGCTGTGTCCCGACAGCTAACAACTGATGCAGTGTCCTCTCGACAGCTAACAACTGATGCAGTGTCCCGACAGCTAACAACTGATGCAGTGTCCTCTCGACAGCTAACAACTGATGCAGTGTCCCGACAGCTAACAACTGATGAAGTGTCCTCTCGACAGCTAACAACTGATGAAGTGATTCGACAGCTAACAACTGATGCAGTGTCCTCTCGACAGCTAACAACTGATGAAGTGTCCTCTCGACAGCTAACAACTGATGCAGTGTCCTCTCGACAGCTAACAACTGATGCAGTGTCCTCTCGACAGCTAACAACTGATGCAGTGTCCTCTCGACAGCTAACAACTGATGAAGTGTCCCGACAGCTAACAACTGATGCAGTGTCCTCTCGACAGCTAACAACTGATGAAGTGTCCTCTCGACAGCTAACAACTGATGCAGTGTCCTCTCGACAGCTAACAACTGATGAAGTGTCCTCTCGACAGCTAACAACTGATGAAGTGTCTCGACATCTAACAACTGATGCAGTGTCTCGACAGCTAACAACTTATGCAGTGTTTTCTCGACAGCTAACAACTGATGAAGTGTCTCGACAGCTAACAACTGATGCAGTGTCCTCTCGACAGCTAACAACTGATGAAGTGTCCTCTCGACAGCTAACAACTGATGCAGTGTCCTCTCGACAGCTAACAACTGATGCAGTGTCCTCTCGACAGCTAACAACTGATGCAGTGTCCTCTCGACAGCTAACAACTGATGAAGTGTCCTCTCGACAGCTAACAACTGATGCAGTGTCCTCTCGACAGCTAACAACTGATGAAGTGTCCTCTCGACAGCTAACAACTGATGCAGTGTCCTCTCGACAGCTAACAACTGATGCAGTGTCCTCTCGACAGCTAACAACTGATGCAGTTTCCTCTCGACAGCTAACAACTGATGAAGTGTCCCGACAGCTAACAACTGATGCAGTGTCCTCTCGACAGCTAACAACTGATGAAGTGTCCTCTCGACAGCTAACAACTGATGCAGTGTCCTCTCGACAGCTAACAACTGATGAAGTGTCCTCTCGACAGCTAACAACTGATGAAGTGTCTCGACATCTAACAACTGATGCAGTGTCCTCTCGACAGCTAACAACTGATGCAGTGTCCTCTCGACAGCTAACAACTGATGAAGTGTCTCGACAGCTAACAACTGATGCAGTGTCCTCTCGACAGCTAACAACTGATGAAGTGTCCTCTCGACAGCTAACAACTGATGCAGTGTCCTCTCGACAGCTAACAACTGATGCAGTGTCCTCTCGACAGCTAACAACTGATGCAGTGTCCTCTCGACAGCTAACAACTGATGCAGTGTCCTCTCGACAGCTAGCAACTGATGAAGTGTCTCGACAGCTAACAACTGATGAAGTGTCCTCTCGACAGCTAACAACTGATGCAGTGTCCTCTCGACAGCTAACAACTGATGAAGTGTCCTCTCGACAGCTAACAACTGATGAAGTGTCTCGACATCTAACAACTGATGCAGTGTCCTCTCGACAGCTAACAACTGATGCAGTGTCCTCTCGACAGCTAACAACTGATGAAGTGTCTCGACAGCTAACAACTGATGCAGTGTCCTCTCGACAGCTAACAACTGATGAAGTGTCCTCTCGACAGCTAACAACTGATGCAGTGTCCTCTCGACAGCTAACAACTGATGAAGTGTCCCCTCGACAGCTAACAACTGATGAAGTGTCTCGACATCTAACAACTGATGCAGTGTCCTCTCGACAGCTAACAACTGATGCAGTGTCCTCTCGGCAGCTAACAACTGATGAAGTGTCTCGACATCTAACAACTGATGCAGTGTCCTCTCGACACCTAACAACTGATGCAGTGTCCTCTCGACAGCTAACAACTGATGAAGTGTCTCGACAGCTAACAACTGATGCAGTGTCCTCTCGACAGCTAACAACTGATGAAGTGTCCTCTCGACAGCTAACAACTGATGCAGTGTCCTCTCGACAGCTAACAACTGATGCAGTGTCCTCTCGACAGCTAACAACTGATGCAGTGTCCTCTCGACAGCTAACAACTGATGAAGTGTCCTCTCGACAGCTAACAACTGATGCAGTGTCCTCTCGACAGCTAACAACTGATGCAGTGTCCTCTCGACAGCTAACAACTGATGCAGTGTCCTCTCGACAGCTAACAACTGATGAAGTGTCTCGACAGCTAACAACTGATGCAGTGTCCTCTCGACAGCTAACAACTGATGAAGTGTCCTCTCGACAGCTAACAACTGATGCAGTGTCCTCTCGACAGCTAACAACTGATGAAGTGTCCTCTCGACAGCTAACAACTGATGAAGTGTCTCGACATCTAACAACTGATGCAGTGTCCTCTCGACAGCTAACAACTGATGCAGTGTCCTCTCGACAGCTAACAACTGATGAAGTGTCTCGACAGCTAACAACTGATGCAGTGTCCTCTCGACAGCTAACAACTGATGAAGTGTCCTCTCGACAGCTAACAACTGATGAAGTGTCCTCTCGACAGCTAACAACTGATGAAGTGTCCCCTCGACAGCTAACAACTGATGAAGTGTCTCGACATCTAACAACTGATGCAGTGTCCTCTCGACAGCTAACAACTGATGCAGTGTCCTCTCGACAGCTAACAACTGATGAAGTGTCTCGACATCTAACAACTGATGCAGTGTCCTCTCGACAGCTAACAATTGATGCAGTGTCCCGACAGCTAACAACTGATGCAGTGTCTCGACAGCTAAACAACTGATGCAGTGTCTCGACAGCTAAACAACTGATGCAGTGTCCTCTCGACAGCTAACAACTGATGCAGTGTCCTCTCGACAGCTAACAACTGATGCAGTGTCCCGACAGCTAACAACTGATGCAGTGTCTCGACAGCTAAACAACTGATGCAGTGTCTCGACAGCTAAACAACTGATGAAGTGTCCTCTCGACAGCTAACAACTGATGCAGTGTCCACGCAGGTAACAACTGATGCAGTGTCCTCTCGACAGCTAACAACTGATGCAGTGTCCTCTCGACAGCTAACAACTGATGCAGTGTCCTCTCGACAGCTAACAACTGATGCAGTGTCCCGACAGCTAACAACTGATGCAGTGTCCTCTCGACAGCTAACAACTGATGTAGTGTCCTCTCGACAGCTAACAACTGATGCAGTGTCTCGACAGCTAACAACTGATGCAGTGTCCTCCCGTCAGCTAACAACTGATGCAGTGTCCTCTCGACAGCTAACAACTGATGAAGTGTCCTCTCGACAGCTAACAACTGATGCAGTGTCCTCTCGACATCTAACAACTGATGCAGTGTCCTCTCGACAGCTAACAACTGATGAAGTGTCTCGACAGCTAACAACTGATGCAGTGTCCTCTCGACAGCTAACAACTGATGCAGTGTCCTCTCGACAGCTAACAACTGATGCAGTGTCCTCTCGACAGCTAACAACTGATGCAGTGTCCTCTCGACAGCTAACAACTGATGAAGTGTCTCGACAGCTAACAACTGATGCAGTGTCCTCTCGACAGCTAACAACTGATGCAGTGTCCTCTCGACAGCTAACAACTGATGCAGTGTCCTCTCGACAGCTAACAACTGATGCAGTGTCCCGACAGCTAACAACTGATGCAGTGTCCTCTCGACAGCTAACAACTGATGCAGTGTCCTCTCGACAGCTAACAACTGATGCAGTGTCCTCTCGACAGCTAACAACTGATGCAGTGTCCTCCCGACAGCTAACAACTGATGAAGTGTCTCGACAGCTAACAACTGATGCAGTGTCCTCTCGACAGCTAACAACTGATGCAGTGTCCTCTCGACAGCTAACAACTGATGAAGTGTCCTCTCGACAGCTAACAACTGATGCAGTGTCCTCTCGACAGCTAACAACTGATGAAGTGTCCTCTCGACAGCTAACAACTGATGCAGTGTCCTCTCGACAGCTAACAACTGATGCAGTGTCCTCTCGACAGCTAACAACTGATGAAGTGTCCCGACAGCTAACAACTGATGCAGTGTCCTCTCGACAGCTAACAACTGATGAAGTGTCCTCTCGACAGCTAACAACTGATGCAGTGTCCTCTCGACAGCTAACAACTGATGAAGTGTCCTCTCGACAGCTAACAACTGATGAAGTGTCTCGACATCTAACAACTGATGCAGTGTCCTCTCGACAGCTAACAACTGATGCAGTGTCCTCTCGACAGCTAACAACTGATGAAGTGTCTCGACAGCCAACAACTGATGCAGTGTCCTCTCGACAGCTAACAACTGATGAAGTGTCCTCTCGACAGCTAACAACTGATGCAGTGTCCTCTCGACAGCTAACAACTGATGCAGTGTCCTCTCGACAGCTAACAACTGATGCAGTGTCCTCTCGACAGCTAACAACTGATGCAGTGTCCTCTCGACAGCTAACAACTGATGAAGTGTCTCGACAGCTAACAACTGATGAAGTGTCCTCTCGACAGCTAACAACTGATGCAGTGTCCTCTCGACAGCTAACAACTGATGAAGTGTCCTCTCGACAGCTAACAACTGATGAAGTGTCTCGACATCTAACAACTGATGCAGTGTCCTCTCGACAGCTAACAACTGATGCAGTGTCCTCTCGACAGCTAACAACTGATGAAGTGTCTCGACAGCTAACAACTGATGCAGTGTCCTCTCGACAGCTAACAACTGATGAAGTGTCCTCTCGACAGCTAACAACTGATGCAGTGTCCTCTCGACAGCTAACAACTGATGAAGTGTCCCCTCGACAGCTAACAACTGATGAAGTGTCTCGACATCTAACAACTGATGCAGTGTCCTCTCGACAGCTAACAACTGATGCAGTGTCCTCTCGACAGCTAACAACTGATGAAGTGTCTCGACAGCTAACAACTGATGCAGTGTCCTCTCGACAGCTAACAACTGATGCAGTGTCCTCTCGACAGCTAACAACTGATGAAGTGTCTCGACAGCTAACAACTGATGCAGTGTCCTCTCGACAGCTAACAACTGATGAAGTGTCCTCTCGACAGCTAACAACTGATGCAGTGTCCTCTCGACAGCTAACAACTGATGCAGTGTCCTCTCGACAGCTAACAACTGATGCAGTGTCCTCTCGACAGCTAACAACTGATGAAGTGTCCTCTCGACAGCTAACAACTGATGCAGTGTCCTCTCGACAGCTAACAACTGATGCAGTGTCCTCTCGACAGCTAACAACTGATGCAGTGTCCTCTCGACAGCTAACAACTGATGAAGTGTCTCGACAGCTAACAACTGATGCAGTGTCCTCTCGACAGCTAACAACTGATGAAGTGTCCTCTCGACAGCTAACAACTGATGCAGTGTCCTCTCGACAGCTAACAACTGATGAAGTGTCCTCTCGACAGCTAACAACTGATGAAGTGTCTCGACATCTAACAACTGATGCAGTGTCCTCTCGACAGCTAACAACTGATGCAGTGTCCTCTCGACAGCTAACAACTGATGAAGTGTCTCGACAGCTAACAACTGATGCAGTGTCCTCTCGACAGCAAACAACTGATGAAGTGTCCTCTCGACAGCTAACAACTGATGCAGTGTCCTCTCGACAGCTAACAACTGATGAAGTGTCCCCTCGACAGCTAACAACTGATGAAGTGTCTCGACATCTAACAACTGATGCAGTGTCCTCTCGACAGCTAACAACTGATGCAGTGTCCTCTCGACAGCTAACAACTGATGAAGTGTCTCGACATCTAACAACTGATGCAGTGTCCTCTCGACAGCTAACAATTGATGCAGTGTCCCGACAGCTAACAGCTGATGCAGTGTCTCGACAGCTAAACAACTGATGCAGTGTCTCGACAGCTAAACAACTGATGCAGTGTCCTCTCGACAGCTAACAACTGATGCAGTGTCCTCTCGACAGCTAACAACTGATGCAGTGTCCCGACAGCTAACAACTGATGCAGTGTCTCGACAGCTAAACAACTGATGCAGTGTCTCGACAGCTAAACAACTGATGAAGTGTCCTCTCGACAGCTAACAACTGATGCAGTGTCCACGCAGGTAACAACTGATGCAGTGTCCTCTCGACAGCTAACAACTGATGCAGTGTCCTCTCGACAGCTAACAACTGATGCAGTGTCCTCTCGACAGCTAACAACTGATGCAGTGTCCCGACAGCTAACAACTGATGCAGTGTCCTCTCGACAGCTAACAACTGATGCAGTGTCCTCTCGACAGCTAACAACTGATGCAGTGTCTCGACAGCTAACAACTGATGCAGTGTCCTCCCGTCAGCTAACAACTGATGCAGTGTCCTCTCGACAGCTAACAACTGATGAAGTGTCCTCTCGACAGCTAACAACTGATGCAGCGTCCTCTCGACATCTAACAACTGATGCAGTGTCCTCTCGACAGCTAACAACTGATGAAGTGTCTCGACAGCTAACAACTGATGCAGTGTCCTCTCGACAGCTAACAACTGATGCAGTGTCCTCTCGACAGCTAACAACTGATGCAGTGTCCTCTCGACAGCTAACAACTGATGCAGTGTCCTCTCGACAGCTAACAACTGATGAAGTGTCTCGACAGCTAACAACTGATGCAGTGTCCTCTCGACAGCTAACAACTGATGCAGTGTCCTCTCGACAGCTAACAACTGATGCAGTGTCCTCTCGACAGCTAACAACTGATGCAGTGTCCCGACAGCTAACAACTGATGCAGTGTCTCGACAGCTAACAACTGATGCAGTGTCCTCTCGACAGCTAACAACTGATGCAGTGTCTCGACAGCTAACAACTGATGCAGTGTCCCGACAGCTAACAACTGATGCAGTGTCCTCTCGACAGCTAACAACTGATGAAGTGTCCTGTCGACAGCTAACAACTGATGCAGTGTCCTCTCGACATCTTACAACTGATGCAGTGTCCTCTCGACAGCTAACAACTGATGAAGTGTCTCGACAGCTAACAAGTGATGCAGTGTCCTCTCGACAGCTAACAACTGATGAAGTGTCCTCTCGACAGCTAACAACTGATGCAGTGTCCTCTCGACAGCTAACAACTGATGCAGTGTCCTCTCGACAGCTAACAACTGATGCAGTGTCCTCTCGACAGCTAACAACTGATGAAGTGTCTCGACAGCTAACAACTTATGCAGTGTCCTCTCGACAGCTAACAACTGATGCAGTGTCCTCTCGACAGCTAACAACTGATGCAGTGTCCTCTCGACAGCTAACAAATGATGCAGTGTCCTCTCGACAGCTAACAACTGATGAAGTGTCCTCTCGACAGCTAACAACTGATGCAGTGTCCTCTCGACAGCTAACAACTGATGAAGTGTCCTCTCGACAGCTAACAACTGATGAAGTGTCTCGACATCTAACAACTGATGCAGTGTCCTCTCGACAGCTAACAACTGATGCAGTGTCCTCTCGACAGCTAACAACTGATGAAGTGTCTCGACAGCTAACAACTGATGCAGTGTCCTCTCGACAGCTAACAACTGATGAAGTGTCCTCTCGACAGCTAACAACTGATGCAGTGTCCTCTCGACAGCTAACAACTGATGCAGTGTCCTCTCGACAGCTAACAACTGATGCAGTGTCCTCTCGACAGCTAACAACTGATGAAGTGTCCTCTCGACAGCTAACAACTGATGCAGTGTCCTCTCGACAGCTAACAACTGATGCAGTGTCCTCTCGACAGCTAACAACTGATGCAGTGTCCTCTCGACAGCTAACAACTGATGAAGTGTCTCGACAGCTAACAACTGATGCAGTGTCCTCTCGACAGCTAACAACTGATGAAGTGTCCTCTCGACAGCTAACAACTGATGCAGTGTCCTCTCGACAGCTAACAATTGATGAAGTGTCCTCTCGACAGCTAACAACTGATGAAGTGTCTCGACATCTAACAACTGATGCAGTGTCCTCTCGACAGCTAACAACTGATGCAGTGTCCTCTCGACAGCTAACAACTGATGAAGTGTCCTCTCGACAGCTAACAACTGATGCAGTGTCCTCTCGACAGCTAACAACTGATGAAGTGTCCTCTCGACAGCTAACAACTGATGAAGTGTCTCGACATCTAACAACTGATGCAGTGTCCTCTCGACAGCTAACAACTGATGCAGTGTCCTCTCGACAGCTAACAACTGATGAAGTGTCTCGACATCTAACAACTGATGCAGTGTCCTCTCGACAGCTAACAATTGATGCAGTGTCCCGACAGCTAACAACTGATGCAGTGTCTCGACAACTAAACAACTGATGCAGTGTCTCGACAGCTAAACAACTGATGCAGTGTCCTCTCGACAGCTAACAACTGATGCAGTGTCCTCTCGACAGCTAACAACTGATGCAGTGTCCCGACAGCTAACAACTGATGCTGTGTCTCGACAGCTAAACAACTGATGCAGTGTCTCGACAGCTAAACAACTGATGAAGTGTCCTCTCGACAGCTAACAACTGATGCAGTGTCCACGCAGGTAACAACTGATGCAGTGTCCTCTCGACAGCTAACAACTGATGCAGTGTCCTCTCGACAGCTAACAACTGATGCAGTGTCCCGACAGCTAACAACTGATGCAGTGTCCTCTCGACAGCTAACAACTGATGCAGTGTCCTCTCGACAGCTAACAACTGATGCAGTGTCCTCTCGACAGCTAACAACTGATGCAGTGTCTTCTCGACAGCTAACAACTGATGCAGTGTCCTCTCGACAGCTAACAACTGATGCAGTGTCCTCTCGACAGCTAACAACTGATGTAGTGTCCTCTCGACAGCTAACAACTGATGAAGTGTCCTCTCGACAGCTAACAACTGATGCAGTGTCCTCTCGACAGCTAACAACTGATGCAGTGTCCTCTCAACAGCTAACAAATTATGCAGTGTCCCAACAGCTAACAACTGATGCAGTGTCTCGAAATCTAACAACTGGTGCAGTGTCCCGACAGCTAACAACTGATGCAGTGTCCTCTCGACAGCTAACAACTGATGCAGTGTCCCGACAGCTAACAACTGATGCAGGTAGTTTGTTCCATGTTTCAGCAACTTTGTATTTTTATCTAACATATTTATTATCCATTTCTTTTAATTAAAGATCTGTCGTGGCGTTCGAAATATTTGGGGCAGTTGGGCCGCTAACTGCGAGGTTCTTGTCATCACTGGCGGCTCGCCTAACTACGGTAACTAGTGATGCTCGTGAAGGCGCTTGGCTGTTCCAGTGCATCAGCCTCGCCATCGCTCGAGGTAAAGCTGTGAGCGTGCTGGCTTGCCTAAAAATTTATTAGAGATTTTCTAGTGCTCCTCGCGATATAGTTCTGGCGGCGGTTCGTTTGTCCACCCATTTCGCCTGTCTTTTGTTGTGTGGTCCTAGATGTGTGTATTACCTGCTTGTGTATTTTTTTTTTTTTTTTTTCCTTTTCTTTTTTATTTGTAATATTGTTTATACAATTGTGACTAAATCCAATTATATACAAGTTTTAAAAATGTTATTAGGAGAGATTTCATGCTATTTCTAGCAAATTGAACGACCTTAGGGAAGCTCTGGCGTTGTCTTGTATTATTCTTGGGTCTCAAATAATGGAGAAGGGGGCTCAGTTATTTTTTCTAGGTTGTCTCCGTTGATCTTTTAAAAACCAGAATTAGTCGTTTAGTTTACATATTAAAACCTCCAACCTATCCTATTTTATAACGTATGATATTTCTAGTAATGTACTTTTTTTGTCGTGTATAATGTTTTTTAATGTCTAAACAAAATTAATTGTCGTAGGAATGTTACCACTTAAAATAAAATTTCGCCGGAGATAGATTAGCAGCATTTAATAAGCAGGCTGGGAAGACAATTATTCAAGACCCGAGAGTAGATATTATTGGCAGTATCGGTAGAGGGTCGGACACCATGCTTTCCAGCATAGTTACGTCCCTTTACGATCTAAGTTCAAATCCCGCCGAGGTTGACTTTGCCTTTCTTCCTTACGGGGTCGATAAAATAAAGTACCAGTAATGCACTGGAAAAATTGCTGGCCTTGTGCCTAAAGTAGAAACAATTATTAATTGTTTCTACTTTAGGCACAAGGCCAGCAATTACCCAGTTCATTACTGGTACTTTATTTTATCGACCTCGTAAGGATGAAAGGTAAAGTTAACCTCGGCGGGATTTGAACTCAGATCGTAAAGGGACGTAACTATGCTAGAAAGTATGACGTCCGACCCTCTACCGATACTGCCAATCCACCACCAGAAACAATTATTAATGGGAGGTAACTCTTAAGTATGAACCGGAAGCGGTGTACATTGTTTATGTTCTCCTTTATCTCTTTAGTAAAAATGCTGATTTAATATGGCGACATTCTTTGGTGAAGTTCTGCCGGTTTTTTCCCGAGCGACGGGTGATGATTATGATGAGGAGGAGGATGAAGAACAAGAACCAAACATAAAGTGGTAAAAATAATTGTTTCTACTTTTGGCACCAGGCCAGCAATTAATCCAGTGCATTACTGGTACTTTAATGCTTCTTTTATTAACTTGACACCTTCGTTAATGTGTATTTTCTGCTTTGAGTGTTGTTTACGAAACACTTAAACTATGACGCCGACATACATACACCATACACAGATAAGTTACTGGTCAACCAGGTAGATTCTCCGTTAGACCTACAAGAAATAACAGCCAAGTTACCCCCAGAACACACCATACTATCTTAACACATTTGATCTAAGGTCTGGTGAAACAAGACAGATGAGAGGTGTTTAATAATAACAACTATATGTTTTATATATCATAACTATACTAAGTTATAACGAAGGAACCTCTCTGTGGTCACTCAAATTACTAGAAATAGCAACCGAATCTACTTCAAAACACACCCTCCTGTCTTTAAAAGTGAAGGACTCGTTGAATAAGAGACGATCATTGAATATAACAGTCCACAGAGGCTGTTATTCTTGCTAAATCCTCTATTGCCAAATTACATTTCATATTGTTTAAAATTCTTACAGAATGAAAATATAGAGAAATCACAATTTATAAATTACATTACAAATAACAAATAGTTGCTGAGATAAATATGAGAAGGAAAGATAAAAACAAAATTAATGAGAAAATGGGGAAGAGGTAAGAAAGGGTGGATATGGTTGTATGGGACAGTAGATGAGAGGAAAAGGGGGGGGGGGCAAGGACTAGCGCCACAGAGGGAAGGGAGAGGGTGATGGGCTTTGTGCCTAGGTCACAGTGGTGTTGGGGCTGAGCCCCGCAGACAAAACCACAAAAGCATTTCCGCGGACAATGGCCAGCGACACCCGCTGCAACAGCCACCCCACCTCACAGGGCTCCTTCCTAGGACATTCCGATCTTGTGGAGGAGCTCAGCAATATGGGGTTCAAGTATGGCCAAAGTCTCGACAATGACTGGTGCAAAGAGGAAGCAGCCGGGCAATCCCTGGTTTTTGTCAAACTACAGCTAGTATTTTATTTGGTGGCCAGTTAGCAGAGGTTAAACAACAGTTATATTTATTTTCTCCCCAGCTATGGGTTAAGTAGCCTCACCAACCCACAATTGGCCAAGGGAGGTGAGTACGGCTACCCACCTCATATGATAAAAAAACGGAAAGCAGTTGGGGTTAATGAGGGAGGAGTTCCTCGAACAGGAGTGAGAAGACCCTGGATTGGATTAGAGTAGATGAAGGCAAAATCTACATATAAGAACAGAAATTAACAAGATGAAAACAAACAGCAAATATATTTACAGTGTGGGCTGGGTGCCTTTTGTTGTGACACCAACACGACCACTTTACAGTGTGGGCTGGGGGCTTCATTGGATGTATTCTTCATACAGCCCTCGTGGGAGATGTATGGGAGGGTGGGGTGGTGCACGCTGTATATATGCTTCAGCAAAAGACAAAATATTTCAAATAAAGCATGTTATATACTTACATACACAATCCCTCTTTCTCTCTCATGGTCACCCAACCTGACATTGCCCACAACAGAACAACCCGTCTAAACCATGCTACTGAATGGATTAGATTGATTCAGTATCAGAGCTATATAATACATTATGAAGAGAGAAGAAACATTAGATATAATTAATAATAAGATATACCATACCTAAACTCCTTCTTTACTCCTCATATATATATATATCATCACTGTTTTACGTCCATTTTTTCACGGTAGCGTGGACGTAAAACAGTGATGATATATATATGAGGAGTTTAGGTATGGTATATCTTATTATTAATTATATCTAATGTTTCTTCTCTCTTCATAATGTATTATATAGCTCTGATACTGAATCAATCTAATCCATTCGGATTATTTTGTCCCAGTTATTCATAGAGCAACATCGGTTGAGGTTGGCACCACTAATTCAAGGATATATGTGGATATATTCATGTATATGTATGTGTCCGCATGTATCTGTGTGTTTCTATATATTGTGTGTGTGTGTGTGGGTATATATATATATATGGAGGCACATGGCTTAGTGGTTAGAGCATCGCCCTTGCAATCGAAAGGTTGTGAGTTCAATTCTCAGACCGGGTGATGTGTTGTTTCCTTGAGCAAGACACTTTATTTCACATTGCTCCAGTTTACTCAGCTGTAGAAATGAGATGATAGGACTGGGGTCCATATCATTCCACTGCAAAGTGGTCGTGGAGGTGCCACGGCAAAAAAGCACCCAGCACTCACTGTAAATGAGGTTGGTGTTAGGAAGGGCATCCAGCTGTAGAAATCAAGCCAGAATCAGTTCCCGTCCCACCCTTGCAAGCAGGGAAAAGCGGACGTAAAAATGATGATGATGATGATAGGAAGGGAATCCAACTGTAGAAAGCTTGCCAAACAAAGGGTTGAGAGGACCCTTCAGCTGTGTGAAGGACATGACAACCTCCCTAGTGTTGGTTATCCATACAATAAACACACTCACTTCACACTGTAAAGTGTTTGGTGATAGGAAGGGCAACCAGTTGTAGAAATGTTGTCAAACAAAGGGTTGGGAGGACCCTCAGTTATGTCAAAGTTATGACAACCTCTCCTGAGCTTTCAATGGAATCTGAGACCATACATAAGCGAGACACAGGTCCCTGGCCTGTCTGGAAGATTAGTGGCTCTGCTTCAGTACAGACTTCCCATTATATCCAACCCTTGCTAGTAGGGAAAGTGGACATTAAAACGACAATGCTGATAATAATATATAGATGCTATGTCTTTTTTGTAGGGAAACAAATATCCAGTGGATTGAAACAGCTGAAACAAAGATCCAGAACAACAAGTTACCGTGTTCCATGTTGATTATTGCTGTTGGTCAAGTAGCATCAGGTTCAGTAATCTTTTGGTCACTATTTACTAGTCAATGGGACATAGTAGAACTTGTAATGAAATAATTAATAATTGTTTCTACTTTTGGCACAAGGCCAGCAATTACCCAGTACCTTACTGATACTTTATTTTTATCGACCCCGTAAGGATGAAAGGCAAAGTTAACCTCGGCAGGATTTGAACTCAGAATGGCAAGGGCCGTAACTCTATGCGTCAAAGCATGGCGTCCGATCCTCTACCGATACTGCCAATCCAGTTAGTAAATCCCTCATCATTCTTTATTAATTAATTGCAATAGAACATATTTCATTAGAAATATTGTCATAAAAGTGTTGATGCGACTTGTCATTGAGACATATCTTGGTAGAATTAGTCAGTGAGACTTGTCTTAGTGGAACTGGCTTGTGAAACATCTTGGTAGAATTAGTCGGTAAGACTTGTCTTAGTGGAACTGGTTTGTGAGACTTGGTAGAATTAGTCAGTGAGACTTATCTTGGTAGAATTAGTCAGTTGGACTTGTCTTAGTGGAACTGGTTTGTGAGACTTATCTTGGTAGAATTGGTCAGTAAGACTTGTCTTAGTGAAACTGATTTGTGAGACTTGGTAGAATTAGTCAGTAAAACTTATCTTAGGGGAACTGGTTTGTGAGACTTATCTTAGTAGAATTAGTTGGTAAGACTTGTCTTAGTGGAACTGGTTTGTGAGACTTGGTAGAATTAATTGGTAAGACTTGTCTTAGTGGAACTGGTTTGTGAGACTTGGTAGAATTAGTCAGTAAGACTTGTCTTAGTGGAACTGGTTTGTGAGACTTGGTAGAATTAGTCAGTGAGACTTATCTTAGGGGAACTGGTTTGTGAGACTTATCTTGGTAGAATTAGTCGGTAAGACTTGTCTTAGTGGAACTGGTTTGTGAGCCTTATCTCTTTGGTACTAGCCAGTATGATGTGTCATATTGTGGTAGTGAGGTTAGTGGGTCTAGTAGCACTAGTCAAACACTGAGGTTGATATAATTAACTTATCTCCCCTCCTTCCACACTGCTGATCTTGTGTTTAAATTAGAGATTATTATTATTCCGAGGTTGACTTTGCCTTTCATCCTTACGGGGTCGATAAAATAAAGTACCAGTAATGCACTGGGTAATTGCTAGCCTTGTGCCAAAAGTAGAAACAATTATTATTATTATCATTAAGGGCAGTGGATTGGCAGTATCGGTAGAGTGTTGGACAATATGCTTTACGGCATAGAGTTATGGCCCTTTACATTCGAGTTCAAATCATGCCGAGGTTAGCTTTGTCTTTCATCCTAACTGGGGTCGATAAAATAAAGTACCAGTAATGCACTGGTGTTGATTTAATCGACTGCCCCTACAAAAAAAAAAACATCATTATCATTATTATTTTTATTTCTGAATTTCTTCCAGGGTTTTGTGAAGCTTATTTGTTAAAAGAAGGTACTAAACTTGCTGGATGTCTGTCCACATCTTTCACTGGTAATGATCCCATACCTGACCGCAATGCTAAAGTGTATCTTTGTAGCAAAGATGTCGCTTTAATTCAATGTACAAAGGAAATATCACCAGAACAATCTTTCTGCTGGGTTCACAAGGTAAACACTTCAAATGCCATCTTGTCTACTATTAACTCCATTTCTGCTCACTCCCTATCCTCTCTCTCTCTCTTTCTCTCTCTCGCAACACAATATCATTTCATTTGACGGCTGGTTAGCAGAGGTTAAACAACAGGTAGTATTTATTTTCTCACCAACTATGGGTTAAATAGCTTCAGCAACAAACAATTGGCCAAGCTTATACAGTACGGCTACACCCCTGACATGACCAAAACCAAACAGAAAGCAGTGGAGATCAACCAGGGAGGAGTTCCTCCAACAGGAGTGAGAAGTCCCCGGATTGGAGGTCAACCAGGGAGGAGTTCGTCCAAAAGGAGTGAGAAGTCCCTGGATTGGAGGTCAATCAGGGAGGAGTTCCTCCAACAGGAGTGAGAAGTCCCTGGATTGGAGGTCAACCAGGGAGGAGTTCCTCCAACAGGAGTGAGAAGGGTCTTGATTGGAGGTCAATCAGGGAGGAGTTCCTCCAACAGGAGTGAGAAGGGTCTTGATTGGAGGTCAATCAGGGAGGAGTTCCTCCAACAGGAGTGAGAAGGGTCTTGATTGGAGGTCAATCAGGGAGGAGTTCCTCCAACAGGAGTGAGAAGGGTCTTGATTGGAGGTCAATCAGGGAGGAGTTCCTTCAACAGGAGTGAGAAGGGTCTTGATTGGAGGTCAATCAGGGAGGAGTTCCTCCAACAGGAGTGAGAAGGGTCTTGATTGGAGGTCAATCAGGGAGGAGTTCCTCCAACAGGAGTGAGAAGGGTCTTGATTGGAGGTCAACCAGGGAGGAGTTCCTCCAACAGGAGTGAGAAGGGTCTTGATTGGAGGTCAATCAGGGAGGAGTTCCTTCAACAGGAGTGAGAAGGGTCTTGATTGGAGGTCAATCAGGGAGGAGTTCCTTCAACAGGAGTGAGAAGTCCCTGGATTGGAGGTCAACCAGGGAGGAGTTCCTCCAACAGGAGTGAGAAGGGTCTTGATTGGAGGTCAACCAGGGAGGAGTTCCTTCAACAGGAGTGAGAAGGGTCTTGATTGGAGGTCAATCAGGGAGGAGTTCCTTCAACAGGAGTGAGAAGGGTCTTGATTGGAGGTCAATCAGGGAGGAGTTCCTTCAACAGGAGTGAGAAGGCCCTGGATTGGATTGGAGTAGACGAAAGCAAAATCTACATATAAGAACAGAAATTACAAGAAGAAAACAAAGAACAGCAAATATAATTTTTTTTTATTATCATATAACAAATATATGATATTAAATAGAAATATATATAATCAATTAATTATTGCTTGGAACCTTATAAATATAATACACAAAAATATACAATCACAGCAAAAACTAAATATTTCAAGTAGAGCATGTTATACATACACAACTCTCACACACTGACACTGTTTCTTACATCTCTCACAGACAAATAAAATGAATCTTTTTTTCATCTTACCTTTCAAAATTTATTATTTTAATTCTCAAAACCAGTTCACTGATTGGGTGTTCATTCTTCCGGTTTTTTTTTGGAAAGTAAAAATATGTAAAATATGTGTGTATTTTAAAGTGACTACAATAATTGTTTATACAATTAAATTAACTTATTTCATATACCTTATTTATTCTATACCTGTATCTATAAATATTTTTTCTACAACTTCATACGTCAACCAGTGACAGGTAATCAACTCTTTTTGTCTTCTGTTTCCTTAAACTTTTCCACAGGTTTTCGATTCACTACAGATGAAATCCAATGAAGTTTTTGTACTTACTTCAGCACCATCTAGTGACTTCCAAACTGAAGCTTCTGTTTCTCAATTAACCATACCATTTCTGCGTACCTTAAGAAGTTCCAGTACACCCTGTTCCCAGAGACCACCTTGTCCTTATCTTGAGCAACCAAATCTTATTTCGTCTCTCTCTGCTCAAAGTCAGTTTACTAAACTATTTTATTTACAACTTTTATTTTTCCATAATTCTTCTATAATTGTTTTCTGTTGTTAGTTTTGTTGTTTTATCCTTTTAGTTTAAGTTTATTAAGTTAATTCTTTCGAAACCAAACTTACCTAAAGCTGGTCCTCTCTGTTATTAACCCACACCAGATTCACTCTATTCTCATGATTCAACCCAACTAAGGCAGACCCTGATCCAGCGTTACCAACTTACAGAATTAACCCTTGTCCCATGCTGAGATTAATCCTGGTTTGATATTACTCAGCTGTCTAAGACCAACCTTGATTCCATGTTATCAACCTGTCTAAGACCAAACCTTGGCAGTAGTGTGGGTTTTGCTAAAGATACGCAAGAGCCTTTAGGTGGTCTTAAACCAAGTAATGGATTAAGTCTACCATCCAAGTGAGCCACAGCAGAATGCAAAAAGCTGAAAAAATTCCACAAAGCATTCTATTCAAGGTTTTAACGATCCTACTAACCCACTGTACTTGACTAGTACTTACTTTAATGATCCCAAAAGGATTGAAAGACAATCTTCTGAGATCAATAAATAAAAGATTGGTAGGATTGCTAGAGCATTGGACAAGTTGCCTTGCTCTGTCTGTTCAAGTTCTATGAGTTATGAATTCAAATACCAACTCCTGTCATAAAATGTTAGCATGATAGAAACACTCGAGAAACTGCCTATGAGATTCACTCTCATAGGATGCCAGCCCACACCTGCGCAGGTGTGAGCCATAGCAACAAATGCAGTAAGGCACACCACAGAAGCCTTCAGGAGAAGAAATGATACAATACAAGATCAAGTTAAGTGGAAAGATGATAGAAACTATTGTGCTGAACTACCAGATCATCATCATCATCATCATCATCATTTAACATCCATATTCCACGCTTGCATGGGTTTGGACGGGAGTTTTCCCACTTAAGGCAAGAGTGGTTGTCTTGCTCGCATAGGACTGTCTGACGGGTTTTCTACGGCTGGATGCCCTTCCTAACACCAACCACATTTACAGTGTGGGACTGGGAGGTTTTTACCGTGTTACCTACACGGCCACATTACAGCGTGGACTGTGTGTTTTTTTGTCGTGACACCTACACAACCTCATTGGTTTCGGGCTGGATATTGTGGTACCAACATAACTTTACATTGAAAGGGGCGGTGTGGATGGGGTGGGACGGGGGTGTATTTTGTTAGAGGTGCCTACTGACTGTAGTAGGTTTTACTTTGTATTTAGGTAAGGCGGGTCTTCTCTATTACTGTGTAGCGCCAAAGATCTCGGTCCAGTGACATTGTCTTGGAGAGGTGTAAGTGTGTGAGGTCGGAATTTATCAAGTCGTCCCAGGTTTTTCTGGGTCTGCCTACTCCGTGGCTACCGTCTATTTTTATTGCCCTGCACTTTTTTATACAGCTATCGTCTTTCATGCGCATCACGTGACCCTACCAACGTAGCCTTATATTCGAATACATGCCAAGGAATATGTGACCAAAAAATTGATGGTAGAAGGAGAGTTAGCTTATATTTTAGAGAGTTAGCTTATATTTTGACGATTTTCACCAATAGCATAAAATAGTGGGGTTGGTTTATATTTGGGGTCAACATTTTGATGATTTTCCCCAACAAATTCTACATAAATAAGGTTTGGAATTTTGCCCATTTTTCAAACATAAAATAGTGGGGTCGGCTTATATTCCAGTATATACAGTAATTCATCCCAGACCAATATTGGTAAAACAATATTAAAATAATAAGCATAATAATGTATATATCTATGTTACTATCTATATTTTTGTCTTCTAATGATCAAATTCACTTTTATGTCCCTTTTTTTAATGCTTACTTTGTTTTGTTTTTTAACCCTACTTTCTGCAGTTCTGACTTACTGCCAAATCTATAAAATACTTGCTCAGCTGTTTGTCTGCTACTGTGAATCTATACACATTGATTCAACTACAATAAAAGCATTTTCTCCTCTTCTCAAAATTGATAAAATTCAATCCATTTCTCAGGTAAATATTATTTATGTTATTTACACAGGTGAAGGGTGGTGGGTTGTCAATATTGGTAAAAGGTTGGACAAAATGATTTGTAGTATTTAGTTATGATCTTTCTATGTTCTCGGTTCAAATTCCATCAAGGTCATCATTACCTTTCACTCTTCTGGGATCAATAAAGTACTGGAGTTGATATAATCAACTTTCTCCTTCCCCCCAAATTGCTGGCCTTGTACCAATGTCTTCTTCTTCACCCACTTATTCCTGAGAGGGTTATGGGAACAGAGGCCTCAGACACTGTGAGAGACAACCATCTCAAGCTGATCTGGCTGGATCCCCAAGCACGACCAGCCAAGCTCTTAGATGTTATTCAACCATCTTGCTCGAGGTCTACTCCTGGGTCTCCTGTCAGTTGGTTTTGCCCGTAAAATCTGTCCAGTGATTCTTTCCTGAGACATTCTAACCATATGTGCATAGCATCGGAGCTGGGATCTTTCAATTTGGAGAAATACCAATATTACAAAGAATTTTTTACACAGACATTAAAATTCATTTCTTCCATGTTAGGAATTATTGTTTATAATAATAATAATAATGAAAATATTGTGTACAGTGCTCAGGTGCACTACAACTCATCAAAAAGTGTATGTATAGTACATAGGGTAATGCACAAACGTCAGGAAAATGAACAGTGCATGAGTCATGATATACACGTGTGCATGTGTTTTGAAGGGGTAGATCAGGTGTAGTTTTGGCGAATTTTGGGAAGCATGAGGGTTTTAAAGGATGCAGTGTCTCGACAGCTAACAACTGACACAGGCAGTTTGTTCCATGCTTGAGCAACTCTGAGCGTGAAAAAATGTTTCAGAAAATTGTTGACTGTATGAGTGAGAAAGAACCTCTCTCTCCTGTTCACTGGCACACATCAGTAATAATTTTTTTAATTTAATTTACAATACATACTTCTGTATATAGCTCAGTGGTTAAAGTAGTCAACCAGTATCTGAAAGATATGAGCTTTGATCCGTCGTAGTGACTGCTGGCCACCTTTTTGTCTTACCCATGCTAGCGTAGAAAATTGACGTTAAATGGCGGTGATGCTGAAGTTGCACCCATACTTGGCTCACATATAAGGTTATATAATAATAATGAAATTATTGTGTACAGTGCTCAGGTGCACTATAACTCATCAAAGGTGCATGCAAAGTATATAGAATAATACACAAATCTCAGGGAAGTGAACAGTATATGAGTCATGATATACATGTGTGCGTACGTATGGAGGGGGGATGTCAGGTGTAGTGTTGGCGAATCTCAGGAAGCATGGAGGTTTTAAAGGATGCAGTGTCTCGACAGCTAACAACTGATGCAGGCAGTTTGTTCCATGCTTCAGCAACTCTGAGCGTGAAAAAATGTTTCCGAAAGTCATGGTAAGTGTGTTGTTTTCTGATTTTGTAGGCATGTCCACGTGTGTTAGACACATGGAATTCAAAAAGGTGCTCAGGGTTGTTGTTGGCAAGATGGTTAATAATTTTGTGGGTGTTTACCAAGTCAGTTGCCAGACGTCGGAGCTTCAATGTATCCATGCCCAGGGAATCAAGGCGTTCAGAGTATGGTAGATGCCTGATGGAGGGTATTCGCTTGGTTGCATGTCTCTGAACAATTTACAGGTGGTCAATGTTCTGAGCAAGATAGGGGTTCCAGACTGGAGATGCAAATTCTAAGTGTGGCCGCACCATAGCTATAGATAGCTGGAGAGCAGCTGACAAAGGTCTTGCTGAGTGATGCTAAGACAGATACTTGCCCAAAGTGCCACACTGTGGGACAAGACCCCAAACCTCATGGTTATGAAGTAAACTCCTTAACTACATGGCCCATTATAGGCTGTGCCTATATTCTGAGAGATTTCATCTTAATTTATATTCTGTTCTTTTTCTTCTTCAGAATGAAACTGCGGCAAATGAAGCAATCAAAAAATTTGTTGACCTTCGTACTCCCTCAAATTCTCTTTACTTATAATTGGAAATAAAATATCAAATGGTTGCTATGGTTACTGATTTTTAATCCTTTTTATTTGGTTTTCTAATATATGAGGCTCAGCTGAAAAATTCATAGGCTGAGTAAGAAGGAGTAATGCTAGGGCTGTGAAATCTTTCATGCATTAATTTGAACCCTTCTAATTAATAACTGCATTGTTCTTTACTAGGGACTATTTTGAAAAATAAACCTCATTTGGTCATTCCATGAGAGTATCTTGATCAGCCTATGAAGCAGTGATGCTAGGGCTGTGAAATCTAGCATGCATTAATTTCAACTCTTGTTATTAATAGCTGCATTGTTTCTTTCCAGGGACTATGTTGAAAAATAAACTTCATTTGGTCATTCCATGAGAGTATCTTGGTCAGCCTATGAACTTCTCAGCCAACCCTCATAGACTACTCCTCTCTCCCATGCATCTGCACAAATAATGTGGAGTATGAGGAATGTGGTTGATTGTATCAACCCCAGTAGCTGACTGGTACTTTGTCTTTCACCCTTTGATAGGGTTGATAAAATAAAGTCAACCGTAGCATTATTTTAATAATGATAATAATGGTGATGACTGACAAAATATGATGATTGAGATGTTGTTCATAACTAAAGTAAAGAACTCTTAACTTTTGAGTCCTAGGGGCGCCATCCTGACACAGCATGTTTTGATATTTTGTTAGTCAAACAAAACACCTTAATGAGTTGCATTACTTTGCGGTAAACATTGGTGTACTCTGTTATTTTATGAATGGCTAAGTACTGGATGCAATATAATTAAATTAGAAACTTAACTAACCCCACAGGTCCTTAGATACCCTCACTATTGCATCCTAGTAGCTACACTCACTACCCATGTGCACCCCCTCCACTACTGTCCCTTACTTATTTCTCCTTCACTACACCTCTTCCATGTGCTATTGACCACACCACACTATATCCCCTCTCCCTCAATATTACCAGTTACCCTTTCCCCTTACTCATCACTGCACTTGCCATACACCTATAATTTCATACTTATCTCCCTTTTCTCGTTCCTCACCAGAGAGGGCTCTTCAGTTGGGACTATGACCAACAACCTCTCTAGTGATGAGCCATGAAAATGCATCCCACTCGATACATCCTGTAAGGTGGTTGGCGATAGGAAAAGCACCCCACTGTAGAAATCTTGTCAAACAGAGGGTTGAGAGGACCCCTCAGTTGTGTCAATGGTACAACAACCTCTCTAATGTTAGTTATCTACAGTATAAACGCACCCAGTATACGGTGGTTGGTGATAGTGATGGTATCCAGCCGTAGAAAGCTTGAAAAAAATAAAGGGTGAGGAGGACCCTTCAATTGTGTCAAAGACATGACAGCCTTTCTAGTGCTGGTGCTACGATAAAGTGCATTCCATAGACGGTGGAACCATAAACGAGATGCAGACCACCAGCTTGTCTGGAAGGTCAGTAGCCCCACTTTAGTACAGACTCGGCTTGTGAAGATCTGCCCAACCCTTGCTAGCAGGGAAAATGGATGTTAACTAATGATCACGATACCCTTGAAGGTGATGACCCAACATGGCCACGGTTGAAACCAGTAAAAGACTAAAGTAACATTAGAAAAGACATCAAAGAAAGATAACTGTTGGTATCTTATTAAATCAAGGGAGATAATTCCATCGACATTTGGAATATATTTTTTAATGAAATCTTCATATATCACCTTCAAAATCAACATTATTTTCATGATCTTTATCTTCGTTGCTTGCTTCCAGGCCAGTCTTCATTGAGTAGGCGTATGATCAAGGGTGTTCCAGTCGTGACCACCCTGTCTTTTGTTCAGACGTAAAGTATATTATCTTGTACATAACACAGTAGTTCGGAAAGATATTTAGCTCTGAGCATTGATACACTTGACAAAGACGGTGTCGCTGTTAGGTTTGTCTCTTATTCAGACATACGAAGATCCACTGAAAAGCTCATATGCTGACCAAGATACTCTCATGGAATGACCAAATGAGATTTATTTTTCAACATACTCCGTGGAAAGAAACAATGCAGTTATTAATAAGACACTGATCAAATTGAGTAGTTCGCAAGTCACTACTGGTCAATAATATTTATAACCCATCATGTAAAAACTGTTTACATTCGTGTGGAATATGTTACACTGAAGCAAGCCCATAGCTGTCACTATCACCATTAACGAGATATACATTTTTATTTTAAGTATGAGAATTGAATTTTGTTCTCAATTTTTTTTTTAAATTATCTCTGCTTTTCTTAGTGAGTTGCTAACGATTGACACTAGTTTTATTTTATTTTTCCTGCTAAGAGGGATATTTCATTTCATTAAGACATTTTTTGGTACACGTCCTTCTATACACCATCACCTATTTGATTTAACTCAGCTAAATACTAAATGACATGAAGCTTTTAGAGTTACTTCCCTTAGTCAATATTAGTTCAGTTTGCTGTTGCGAACATCAGATGATATCATCAAGTCTCCTAGGAAGAACTGTGTGCGTGCACGCATCAGCCCGCAGCTTCCCACTTCATAACCATCTGCTGGTACGGACATGTCCTCCGCCTCCTACCAGGGCCATGCTCTCGTTCGACGTAGCAGCGGCGGGCTGGTCATAATTAAGGAAGATCTCCTGAGACTCGACGTGATTTGGAGGACGCAGATAAATATTAAATGACAGGATGTGGTCCCAGTTTCCATCCTTACTGTCTACTATCTTGAGTATATCTTTTACCATAGTATCAGGTCGGCTCAAATATTGTGTGTGAAATTAAATAGATGGAAACTGTGTATATTCCTGTGAGATGAACTTTACTTGCTATTTAAAGATTCAGACTTGTCTCATTTTGTGTCACGTTGATTCTGCTGGGAATGTTAAGAATATATGCGTCTGCGGAATACTCAGCTATTTAGATCTCAATTTAACGATTAAGTAATTCAGCTGATTGAACATTCGGAATACTCATCGTTGAATCCGGCGGAGGATTTATAATTATGAAAATGATTGTGTACAGTGCTCAGGTGCATTACAACTCATCAAGGGTGCATGTATAGTACATAGAATAATGTACAAATGTCAGGAAAGTGAACAGTGTACGAGTCAAAATATACACACAGACACACACGTGTGTGTATGGAGGCGGAATATCAGGTGTAGTGTTGGCGAATTTCAGGAAGTGTGGAAGTTATGACGGATGCAGTGTCTCAGCAGCTAACAACTGATGCAGGTAGTTTGTTCCATGCTTCAGCAACACTGAGCGTGAAAAAATGTTTCCAAAATTCATGGAAGCTGTACGGTTTTCTGACTTTGTAGGCATGTCTACGTGTGTTAGACACATGGAAATCAAAAAGATGCTCAGGGTTGTTGTTGGCAAGATGGTTAATAATTTTGTGGGTGTTTACCAAGTCAGTTGCCCCTCGCCGGAGCTTTAATGTATCCATGCCCAGGGAAGCAAGGTGTTTAGAGTGTATAGAATACGCGGGTGTAGTGGAGAAGCAAATGACATCCTATTGTGTTTTATATTCAAATCTCACTCTAGATAAACTTGTCTTTCATCCTTCTGATGTACCAGTCATGTATTGGGCTAAGTGGAGTTGATATAATTAACAATACCTCTCCCCAAATTTGTGGATTTATGCCAAAATTAAAAATCAGTAAATTGTAACAAGTCTCCATTGATTCTGACGATGTGTGTTCCAGTTGGACAGCTTGTAAAATTAATGTGCTAGTGACTGAGCATTCCTCAGACATGCGCACCATTAACATAGTTCTCAGGGAGATTCAGCATGACACAATATATGATATGGTTCGTCCTTTTAAATACAGATACAACTCATTTTTGTCAGCAATATGAAATAAAGTGTCTTGCTCAAGGAAACAATGTTCTGCCAGAAATGGAACTCATGACCTTATAGTTGTCAACCAAAGACTCCTAACTACTAAGCCATGTTCCTCCACTATAAGCTTCTATGTCCTGTGTTCAAACCCTGCCAAGATCTTCTATTTTGCCATCCTTCTGGTTAAATATGTACAATATGTCACAATGTATACAGATGTAGTCAGAAAATCCCCCCCCCCCCTAATGAAAACTTACAGTAAACAAGTTGAACCACTCTGCCTCCCTCAAAATGTAGAGTTAGAGAGAGGTAAAGACCCTCTTTGGTCACGAATGACCATATGGATTACACCTAGAAAGTTCTCCTCCGAGACACAAAATCTGAGTAATGTTTCTAAATAATAATTAAATATAATTTGTTCTACAATCTCAGCTAGAGATTGAACCTGTAACTACACCATGGAAACTACAAAGTCCAACACTCTTACCAACTGAGCCACCAGGATACCTACCCTCAAAATATACAAAATGTACAATACACAATTTCATCAACTGTGGTCTGCCAGGGACATCCTTCTCTTTTCCCCCAAACATCATTCAATAGTCTATTTGATTCACTGTACCCAAAATAGAAATCTATTGAAGAAATTAATTCAACGGTCTTACTCAAAATATAAACATATACTGAATGATTTGATTAATCCTCCACCTCAAAGAAAAAAATGTTAGATGGTTGTTATATTGCCATGACAAAAAGTACCCAGTCCATACTGAAACTTGGTTGGCATTAGGAAGGGCATCTAGCTGTAGAAACCAAGCCAAAGTTCAGATCCATATGAGCAAGACGTGGTTATCTGAGCTGAATAGTGTCATAATGTGACAACCAGTCTAACCCGTACTAGCATGGTAAAATAGATGTTAAACAGTGATGATGATGAGATATATGTATACATATATAAATCATCATCATCATCATTTAACGTCTATCTTCCATGCTAGCATGGGTTAGACGGGAGATGTCCCACTTGAGGCAAGATTGGTCAGGTGACTGTGTCTTGCTCGTATAGGACTATCTGGCAGGTTTTCTACAGCTGGATGCCCTTCCTAACACCAACCACATTTACAGTGTGGATTGGGAACTTTTTACTGTGTTACCTACATGGCCACATTACAGCGTGGACTGTGTTTTTTTGTTGTGACACCTACACGATCTCATTAGTTTGGACTGGATATATATATATATATATATATATATATATTAAACGTATGTTATTACTCTAAGGACCTAACTTATCAAGTGCTTTGCTAACTCATCACCTCAGAAGTAGGCCGAATTTGCTTGCAAACCGCCAGAGATTCGATTTTACTAAATATACAATTATATATATATATATACATATATATATATATATATATATATATATATATATATATATATATAATAGTTCAAGGAGACAACAGAGGTACAAAAAGTTTAATTAGTTTCACACTTTATATGGAAAAGAGGAAAGAAAGTTTGATGTGTCGGGTTTAAGCCCTTCTTTAGGAGTACAGAGACAGGATCACAAAGGAGACAAAAATAAAGGAGGTCTGAGTAAATAAAAAAAATAAAAAAATATATATGTGTGTGTGTGTGTTACAATCCCTAAACTATATATATGTGTATGTATGTGTGTGTGTGTATATATATATACACATACACACAAACCTATGCAAAAGATGGAAAATGAACATTAAACAATGATGATGATATATGTACAGATACATATGCACACAACACACACACATACTCACATACAGCACACAACACACACATACTCACATACAGCACACAACACACACACATACTCACATACAGCACACACATACTCACATACAGCACAACACACACACACATACTCACATACAGCACACAACACATACACATACTCACATACAGCACACACACACTCACTCACAACACACAACATACTTACATACTCACATACAGCACACAGCACACCACTGTAGATATCTCTACAAAAGAACATATCTTCACACCATGTCCAGTTTATATTCACAATACAGCAACAAAAATGTTAATAATTTATTTGTTCTATAAAACTATTATTGAAGTAATCCATTTAATGACCATCTCTGTCACTTTGCCAATATGTCTGCAATTCTTGGAAATATCTGATGATTATTCTTTTTCCCAAAAGAGACTGGAACCAGACATGAAATTGCTGCAAATTCTGTTTAATATCTCCTGTATAATTTACTACCATTAGTAAACTGATGATTTAAATGTTATATGTATGTTCTTCTGGTTTTATAATTTGACAAAGTTTTACCAATAGAGAGAGAGTCAGTTTCTAACATAGACACAAGACTCTCTCATTGGAATTTACACAACATCAACTAGGTAGATATGTATGTATGCATGCAGGTGTAGATATGGATGTTATTGTATGTGTGGATGTGGATGTTTTGAGTTGTATGTGTGCATGTGTATATGCTTTGCATCTGTACATGTGTATATGCAGTTATTAGATGCAAAATTTTGGAATGTTCTACATATTTTTACTGTTCCATTAATGGATTGTACTTGTAATTTCCTAACTAGTTGTGTTCTTTCTGTTCCTGTGAAGCCTAGCTTCTCAAGATTTGTATTGAGGCAGTTACTAACATATCCCAGTGCCCCAATAATCACAGGCATAAATCTGAAGGTGTAATTAGGGTGGAGTATCTGCAGATTTCTCATCAGTTCTGCATAAATATTCTCCTTTTCACTAATCTTTGATATTATATTGGCATCTGCTGGGCAGCTAATTTCCACTACTGTGCATGCTTTCTTCTCTCTGTCCCATATCATAATATTTGGTCTGTTATGCCTGCATTTTATTGGGGTTTTTACTGGAACATTCCACCAGTACTCTTTCATATTATGTACATGGATGTCTTCCACATTGCTGTAGCTTTTAATGTGTTTATTATCAGGGCTATCTATGTATGTATGTATGTATTAACAGAGGAGTTTAAGACTGGCTGTCCATAGGAACTTCTCTATGTTGATGATCTGGTTCTTATAGCAGAATCAATAGAGGAGCTAGAGAATAAATTTTGACTATGGAATCAGCAGTTGGAAGCAAGAGAACTGAGAGTGAACCTAGCTAAGACAAAAGTGTTGATGAGTAGAAAAGAGGACAAAACTCTGATTCCGTCATGGAAATGGCCATGTTTGATATGCAGAAAAGGAACTGGCATAAATTCTATAAAATGCACACAATGCAGATCTTGGGTACACAAGAGATGTAGTGGGATAGTAGGCAAACTAACAGGTAGGGAGAAATGCGTATTGTATACAGTAGATGTACAGGTAAATTAGACAGTAGAAGTCGCATTGATAGACACATTTTTCAAACGCAGGTGGGTGCTATAGAAGTGGTTGATAGCTTCCGGTACCTAGGAGATCAGATTAGCATGGGGGGTGGGGGTGTTCCGAGGCCATAGTATCTAGAATAAGGACGGGTTGGAAGAAGTTTAGGGAGTTGCTTCCTCTGCTGATGAAGAAGGGTTTCTCCCTGCATACAAAAGACCGGTTAAATGATGCCTGTGTGAGGAGCGTGATACTGCATGGTAGTGAGACTTGGGCAGCAACTGCAGAGGATATGCGATATGCAATGCCAATGTGCGTGAATGACCCAGCATGGATGTGTTGAGACAGAGACTGTGCCTAAGAGGGATAGAATGTAGTGTGCGAGAGAGGAGACTGCGGTGGTATGGACATGTCATGCGCATGGAGGATGACCGATGGGTGAAGAAGTGCCAGGAAATGCCAGTTGAAGGAAGACGTAGTAGAGGTAGACCACGAAAAACATGGGCGGAGGTGGTGAGAACAGACCTCAGATTGCTGAAGCTCACGGTGGAGATGACGAAGGACCGTGACAAGTGGAGAAATGCTGTGCTGAATAGGACCCGTCCTACCCTTGCAAGCAGGGAAAAGTGGACGTAAAATGATGATGATAATGATTATATATATGAAGTGTTTCCGTAGGAAAGGTAAAGGAAAAGAGAGTGCTCTATGTAGGCTACAGAGCTTTTTAGTTATGTAATAAACACGATGAGATAATTATTTCATTTACCAAAGGTTTCATGAAGACAGACGAGCATTACACAGACGTCTGAAAATGTATTTAAATAAATTTTCATTCTGACGACCGAAGTCAGACGTCTGTGTGAAGCTCGTCTGCCTTCGTGAAACCATTGGTAAATGAAATAATTATCTTATGTTGTTTATTACATAACTATATATATATATGTGTATATATATATATATATATATATATATATATTTAGATATGTATGTATATATATATATATATATATATATTTAGATATGTATGTATATATATATATATACACACACACACACACACACACATATATATATATATATATATATATATATATATATATATATATATAGTACAAAGTAAAACCTACTACAGTCAGTAGGCATCTCTAACAAAATACACCCCCCACCCCACCCCATCCACACCGCCCCTTTCAATGTAAAGTTATGTTGGTGCCACAACATCCAGGCCGAAACAAATGAGATCGTGTAGGTGTCACGACAAAAAAACACACAGTCCACGCTGTAATGTGGCTGTGTAGGCAACATGGTAAAAACCTCCCAGTCCCACACTGTAAATGTGGTTGGTGTTAGGAAGGGCATCCAGCTGTAGAAAACCCGCCAGACAGTCCTATGCGAGCAAGACAACCACTCTTGCCTCAAGTGGGAAAACTCCCATCCAAACCCATGCAAGCGTGGAACATGGACTTTAAACGATGATGATGATGATGATGATGATGATGATATAGTAATAATAATAAATTTGAAGACTAAAATCCAAAGAGGGTGAAAGCAGCGATTTTTTGCTTAAACTTTAATCTGTTATTTTAATATATATATATATATATATATATATATATATATATATATATATATATATATATATATATATATTAGAAAGTGAGGTTTTTTTTACAAAATGAAAAATAACCGAGGTGTCCAACACGAGTGAAAGTATAAAGAAAAAGAGATGAAATCGAAAATGCAACTGGAGTCATATTTTTTTTAAAAATTCATGCATAGCTGTATACAGATATGTTTAGAAATTTCGTATTTCTAATGAAATACGGTATGTTTATGGATCAACATTTAGAAAGCTGTAGCTATGCAAAACACCGGGGCTATCACCCTCTGTCCAGCAGAAGCAAGGGGGACAATCGTCGTTGCATTTCGAACTTAACTGGTTCTCATCAGGACGATCCCTCCCACATTTGCGACTGCTGGACTTGAAAACAGTCGAGAATATATAGTTTTCTTGCCTGTGTAAATGAGGTGATTAATCTCATTTGCATATGAAGCTGCGTAAGTTGGCTCAACTAGGTCAGAGTTGAGGGTGGCAAGTGGGCCAGGTGACATGGGTGTATGATTTTGAAGAGAGAAAGGAATTTAATTCTAGTTCTTTTATTTTGTTCTGTTACTTATACGTAGTACACTATGTTCACTACATATACATTATTATACCTGTGAGGGCGGTGGATTGGCAGTATCGGTAGAGGGTCGGACGCCATGCTTTGCAGCAAAGAGTTATGGCCCTTTATGGTCTGAGTTCAAATCCCGCCGAGGTTAACTTTGCCTTTCATCCTTATGGGGTCGATAAAATAAAGTACCTGTAATACACTGGGATAATTGCTGGCCTTGTGCCAAAAGTAGAAACAATTATATAAGTCACACACAAATCATATATATTTAGCACTAATTAGCACAATATTTCTTAAACAGTTTGAAATGAGGCTTACATTTCACATCAGTCTGAGCCTATTAACAGCTATATCGGGGACAGGGTGTGTCTGTTGGAGGCCTATCACTAGATTTACACAGATCTGGCTACAACTGAGAAACTACTGATAGCTGCAAATATATTTTGATAATTGATTGAATTGCTTCTGTAAATTTGCCTAGTTGTATATAAGTAGTTGAGGCCAGGGCCAGATTTAATGGGGGGGGGGGCAGGGGGGGAATTTCCCCTGGTCCCCTACAGTGGGGGGCACCAGCGATGGCCTTAACAATTTATTTGTGTCCTCAGCTGGGCTTTTTAGTTTTAAGGTGGTTAGAATTTTTTAATGTAACACCTGTATGTATAAGTTTTCAATTCCAATTACTTCTGCCAAACTAACTTTGATATGTAAAATTGGGAAGTTTGCTGTGTATTGTAAATTTTTATGTGTGAGGGGACCTCCAAACCTGAAGTGCCCTGGACCCCCAAGATTTAAATCCAGCCCTGGTTGAGACTTGTTACGAGCTGAGTTGTGGGGAGATTGGTTGACCAATCAAAGAGTCAGCCATTCATTGCTACTATGTTCAGTATAAAACAGATACATGACATACCACCTGGTTTAGTACCAGCAAAGCTACAGTTTTGTAATCCCCCCCTCCTCCTTTCTGAAATTGTTTTTCCCATAACTTTTATTTTTAATAATGCCTGTTTTAAATAATATTTTTAATAATGCCTGTTTTTAATGATATTTTTAATAATGCTTGTTTTTAAATAATATTTTTGATAATGCTTGTTTTTAAATAATATTTTTAATAATGCATGTTTTTTAATAATATTTTTAATAATGCATGTTTTTAAATAATATTTTTAATAATGCTTGTTTTTAAATGATATTTTGCAGAGATACATTTTTGGAAATGTAGATTATAAATATGGCGATGAAATAAAATAAAATAATTTTTCACACATCATAGGTGTACAAATGATGTTACATCCCAGTAAAAAATCTTTGGCATTATCCTTCTTCATATAATTAATTGTTGTCATGGAATTGGAAGGGATGATGAAAATATTCAGTAAATCAAAACATTAACAAATGAAACTATATAATAATGAAAGTATACCCTTGGGGTTAAAACATTATTATTATTATTGGCATTCTATAGAGGACTAGTGATGGGTAAAAGTGACGACGTTCTTCAGGGACTATGGGCATCAACAAAAATCAACTACCCTTTCTCTTCCACAGGACTTTCAGTCCGGGGCCTATGGATAACTTCCAGAAATTTCGACTATCAACCGAGTCCATTGTCAAAATCAGACCGCTGCCCTTCATTAGCCAGGAAGGGCAGGCTATTTTTGTCTGTTTGATGGCAATGACGAAAGAGGTTGTATGGTGGACGCATCTGAAATGGTTGAAGATGGGCACTTTCTTCTTTGGCGATGCCCGGATTAACTTCTTCAGGTTTCACTTGAAGATGAAGATCAGGGTGGAGAAGGAAGTGCTGTCTTCCAATGTCTGATACCCAGTTCCAATGTTTGATACCCAGTTCCAATGTCTGTTACCCAGTTCCAATGTCTGATACCTAGTTCCAATGTTTGATACCCAGTTCCAATGTCTGATACCCAGTTCCAATGTCTGATACCCAGTTCCAATGTTTGATACCTAGTTCCAATGTCTGATACCCAGTTCCAATGTCTGATACCTAGTTCCAATGTCTGATACCCAGTTCCAATGTTTGATACCTAGTTCCAATGTCTGATACCCAGTTCCAATGTTTGATACCTAGTTCCAATGTCTGATACCCAGTTCCAATGTCTGATACCTAGTTCCAATGTCTGATACCCAGTTTCAATGTCTGATACCTAGTTCCAATGTTTGATACCCAGTTCCAATGTCTGATACCCAGTTCCAATGTCTGATACCCAGTTCCAATGTCTGATACCCAGTTCCAATGTTTGATACCGAGTTCCAATGTCTGATACCCATTCCAATGTCTGATACCCAGTTCCAATATCTGATACCCAGTTCCAATGTCTGATACCCAGTTCCAATGTTTGATACCCAGTTCCAATGCCTGATACCCAGTGCCAATGTCTGATACCCATTCCAATGTCTGATACCCAGTTCCAATGTTTTATACCCAGTTCCAATGTTTGATACCCATTCCAATGTTTGATACCCAGTTCCAATGTCTGATACCCAGTTCCAATGTCTGATACGCAGTTCCAATGTCTGATACCCAGTTCCAATGTCTGATACCCAGTTCCAATGTCTGATACCCAGTTCCAATGCCTGATACCCAGTTCCAATGTTTGATACCCAGTTCCAATGTTTGATACCCAGTTCCAATGTTTGATACCCAGTTCCAATGTCTGATACCCAGTTCCAATGTCTGATACCCATTCCAATATCTGATACCCAGTTCCAATGTTTGATACCCAGTTCCAATGTTTGAATCCCAGTTCCAATGTCTGATACCCAGTTCCAATGTCTGATACCTAGTTCCAATGTCTGATACCCAGTTGCAATGTCTGATACCCAGTTCCAATGTCTGATACCTAGTTCCAATGTCTGATACGCAGTTCCAATGTCTGATACCCAGTTCCAATGTCTGATACCCAGTTCCAATGCCTGATACCCAGTTCCAATGTTTGATACCCAGTTCCAATGTTTGATACCCAGTTCCAATGTCTGATACCCAGGTCCAATGTCTGATACCTAGTTCCAATGTCTGATACCCAGTTCCAATGTCTGATACCCAGTTCCAATGTTTGATACCCAGTTCCAATGTCTGATAACTAGTTCCAATGTCTGATACCCAGTTCCAATGTTTGATACCCAGTTCTAATGTCTGATACGCAGTTCCAATGTTTGATACCCAGTTCCAATGTCTGATACCCAGTTCAAATATCTGATACCCAGTTCCAATGTCTGATGCCCAGTTCCAATGTCTGATACGTGGTTCCAATGTCTGATACCCAGTTCCAATATCTGATACCTGGTTCCAATGTCTGATACCCAGTTCCAATGTCTGATAAGCAGTTCCAATGTTTGATACCCAGTTCCAATGTCTGATACCCAGTTCCAATGTCTGATACCCAGTTTCAATATCTGATACCCAGTTCCAATGTCTGATACCCAGTTCCAATGTATGATACCCAGTTCCAATGTCTGATACCCAGTTCCAATGTTTGATATCCAGTTCCAATGTCTGATACCCAGTTCTAATGTTTGATACACAATTCCAATGTCTGATACCCAGTTCCAATGTTTGATACACAGTTCCAATGTTTGATACCCAGTTCCAATGTCTGATACCTAGTTCCAATGTTTGATACCCAGTTCCAATATCTGATACCCAGTTCCAATATCTGATACCCAGTTCCAATGTCTGATACCCAGTTCCAATGTCTGATACCTAGTTCCAATGTTTGATACCCACTTCCAATGTTTGATACCCAGTTCCAATATCTGATACCTAGTTCCAATGTTTGCTACCCAGTTCCAATGTTTGATACCCAGTTCCAATATCTGATACGCAGTTCCAATATCTGATACCCAGTTCCAATGTTTGATACCCAGGTCCAATGTCTGATACCCAGTTCCAATGTCTGATACCCAGTTCCAATGTCTGATAGCCATTCCAATGTCTGATACCCAGTTCCAATGTCTGATACCCAGTTCCAAAGTTTGATACCCAGTTCCAATGTTTCATACCCAGTTCCAATGTCTGATACCTAGTTCCAATGTCTGATACCCAGTTGCAATGTCTGATACCCAGTTCCAATGTCTGATACCCAGTTCCAATGTCTGATACCCAGTTCCACTGTCTGATACCCAGTTCCAATGTCTGATACCCAGTTCCAATGTCTGATACCCATTCCAATGTCTGATACCCAGTTCCAATATCTGATACCCAGTTCCAATGTCTGAGACCCAGTTCCAATGTCTGATACCCAGTTCCAATGTTTGATACCCAGTTCCAATGTCTTATACCCAGTTCCAATGTCTGATACCTAGTTCCAATGTTTGATACCCAGTTCCAATGTTTGATACCCAGTTCCAATATCTGATACCCAGTACCACTGTCTGATACCCATTCGAATGTCTGATACCCAGTTCCAATGTCTGATACCCAGTTCCAATGTCTGATACCCAGTTCCAATGTCTGATACACAGTTCCAATGTTTGATACCCAGTTCCAATGTCTGATACCTAGTTCCAATGTTTGATACCCAGTTCCAATATCTGATACCCAGTTCCAATATCTGATACCCAGTTCCAATGTCTGATGCCCAGTTCCAATGTCTGATACCCAGTTCCAATGTCTGATACCCAGTTCCAATATCTGATACCTGGTTCCAATGTCTGATACCCAGTTCCAATGTCTGATACGCAGTTCCAATGTTTGATACCCAGTTCCAATGTCTGATACCCAGTTCCAATGTCTGATACCCAGTTCCAATACCTGATACCCAGTTCCAATGTCTGATACCCAGTTCCAATGTATGATACCCAGTTCCAATGTCTGATACCCAGTTCCAATGTCTGATACCTAGTTCCAATGTTTGATACCCAGTTCCAATGTTTGATACCCAGTTCCAATATCTGATACCCAGTTCCAATGTATGATACCCAGTTCCAAAATCTGATACCTAGTTCCAATGTTTGATAACCAGTTCCAATGTTTGATACCCAGTTCCAGTATCTGATACCCAGTTCCAATGTCTCATACCTAGTTCCAATCTCTGATACCCAGTTCCAATGTTTGATACGCAGTTCCAATGTCTGATACCCAGTTCCACTGTCTGATACCCATTCGAATGTCTGATACCCAGTTCCCATGTCTGATACCCATTCGAATGTCTGATACCCAGTTCCAGTGTCTGATACCCAGTTCCAATGTTTGACACCCAGTTCCAATGTCTGATGCCCATTCCAATGTTTGATACCCAGTTCCAATGTCTGATACCCAGTTCCAATGTTTGATACCCAGTTCCAATGTTTGATACCCAGTTCCAATGTCTGATACCCATTTCCAATGTCTGATACGCAGTTCCAATGTTTGATACCCAGTTCCAATGTCTGATACCCATTCCAATGTTTGATACCCAGTTCCAATGTCTGATACCCAGTTCCAATGTCTGATACGCAGTTCCAATGTCTGATACCCAGTTCCAATGTCTGATACGCAGTTCCAGTGTCTGATACCCAGTTCCAATGTCTGATACCCAGTTCCAATGTCTGATACCCAGTTCCAATGCCTGATACCCAGTTCCAATGTTTGATACCCAGTTCCAATGTTTGATACCCAGTTCCAATGTTTGATACCCAGTTCCAATGTCTGATACCCAGTTGCAATGTCTGATACCCAGTTCCAATGTCTGATACCTAGTTCCAATGTCTGATACGCAGTTCCAATGTCTGATACCAGGTCCAATGTCTGATACCCAGTTCCAATGCCTGATACCCAGTTCCAATGTTTGATACCCAGTTCCAATGTTTGATACCCAGTTCCAATGTCTGATACCCAGGTCCAATGTCTGATACCTAGTTCCAATGTCTGATACCCAGTTCCAATGTCTGATACCCAGTTCCAATGTTTGATACCCAGTTCCAATGTCTGATAACTAGTTCCAATGTCTGATACCCAGTTCCAATGTTTGATACCCAGTTCTAATGTCTGATACGCAGTTCCAATGTTTGATACCCAGTTCCAATGTCTGATACCCAGTTCAAATATCTGATACCCAGTTCCAATGTCTGATGCCCAGTTCCAATGTCTGATACCTGGTTCCAATGTCTGATACCCAGTTCCAATATCTGATACCTGGTTCCAATGTCTGATACCCAGTTCCAATGTCTGATAAGCAGTTCCAATGTTTGATACCCAGTTTCAATATCTGATACCCAGTTCCAATGTCTGATACCCAGTTCCAATGTATGATACCCAGTTCCAATGTCTGATACCCAGTTCCAATGTTTGATATCCAGTTCCAATGTCTGATACCCAGTTCTAATGTTTGATACACAATTCCAATGTCTGATACCCAGTTCCAATGTTTGATACACAGTTCCAATGTTTGATACCCAGTTCCAATGTCTGATACCTAGTTCCAATGTTTGATACCCAGTTCCAATATCTGATACCCAGTTCCAATATCTGATACCCAGTTCCAATGTCTGATACCCAGTTCCAATGTCTGATACCTAGTTCCAATGTTTGATACCCACTTCCAATGTTTGAAACCCAGTTCCAATATCTGATACCTAGTTCCAATGTTTGCTACCCAGTTCCAATGTTTGATACCCAGTTCCAATATCTGATACGCAGTTCCAATATCTGATACCCAGTTCCAATGTTTGATACCCAGGTCCAATTCTGATACCCAGTTCCAATGTCTGATACCCAGTTCCAATGTCTGATAGCCATTCCAATGTCTGATACCCAGTTCCAATGTCTGATACCCAGTTCCAAAGTTTGATACCCAGTTCCAATGTTTCATACCCAGTTCCAATGTCTGATACCTAGTTCCAATGTCTGATACCCAGTTGCAATGTCTGATACCCAGTTCCAATGTCTGATACCCAGTTCCAATGACTGATACCCAGTTCCACTGTCTGATACCCAGTTCCAATGTCTGATACCCAGTTCCAATGTCTGATACCCATTCCAATGTCTGATACCCAGTTCCAATATCTGATACCCAGTTCCAATGTCTGAGACCCAGTTCCAATGTCTGATACCCAGTTCCAATGTTTGATACCCAGTTACAATGTCTTATACCCAGTTCCAATGTCTGATACCTAGTTCCAATGTTTGATACCCAGTTCCAATGTTTGATACCCAGTTCCAATATCTGATACCCAGTACCACTGTCTGATACCCATTCGAATGTCTGATACCCAGTTCCAATGTCTGATACCCAGTTCCAATGTCTGATACCCAGTTCCAATGTCTGATACACAGTTCCAATGTTTGATACCCAGTTCCAATGTCTGATACCTAGTTCCAATGTTTGATACCCAGTTCCAATATCTGATACCCAGTTCCAATATCTGATACCCAGTTCCAATGTCTGATGCCCAGTTCCAATGTCTGATACCCAGTTCCAATGTCTGATACCCAGTTCCAATATCTGATACCTGGTTCCAATGTCTGATACCCAGTTCCAATGTCTGATACGCAGTTCCAATGTTTGATACCCAGTTCCAATGTCTGATACCCAGTTCCAATGTCTGATACCCAGTTCCAATGTCTGATACCCAGTTCCAATGTCTGATACCCAGTTCCAATGTATGATACCCAGTTCCAATGTCTGATACCCAGTTCCAATGTCTGATACCTAGTTCCAATGTTTGATACCCAGTTCCAATGTTTGATACCCAGTTCCAATATCTGATACCCAGTTCCAATGTATGATACCCAGTTGAAAATGTCTGATACCTAGTTCCAATGTTTGATAACCAGTTCCAATGTTTGATACCCAGTTCCAGTATCTGATACCCAGTTCCAATGTCTCATACCTAGTTCCAATCTCTGATACCCAGGTCCAATGTTTGATACGCAGTTCCAATGTCTGATACCCAGTTCCACTGTCTGATACCCATTCGAATGTCTGATACCCAGTTCCCATGTCTGATACCCATTCGAATGTCTGATACCCAGTTCCAGTGTCTGATACCCAGTTCCAATGTCTGATACCCAGTTCCAATGTCTGATACCCAGTTCCAATGTCTGATACACAGTTCCAATGTCTGATGCCCATTCCAATGTTTGATACCCAGTTCCAATGTCTGATACCCAGTTCCAATGTTTGATACCCAGTTCCAATGTTTGATACCCAGTTCCAATGTCTGATACCCATTTCCAATGTCTGATACGCAGTTCCAATGTTTGATACCCAGTTCCAATGTCTGATACCCATTCCAATGTTTGATACCCAGTTCCAATATCTGATACCCAGTTCCAATGTCTGATACGCAGTTCCAATGTCTGATACCCAGTTCCAATGTCTGATACGCAGTTCCAATGTCTGATACCCAGTTGCAATGTCTGATACCCAGTTCCAATGTCTGATACCCAGTTCCAATGCCTGATACCCAGTTCCAATGTTTGATATCCAGTTCCAATGTTTGATACCCAGTTCCAATGTCTGATACGCAGTTCCAGTGTCTGATACCCAGTTCCAATGTCTGATACCCAGTTCCAATGTCTGATACCCAGTTCCAATGCCTCATACCCAGTTCCAATGTTTGATACCCAGTTCCAATGTTTGATACCCAGTTCCAATGTTTGATACCCAGTTCCAATGTCTGATACCCAGTTACAATGTCTGATACCCATTCCAATATCTGATACCCAGTTCCAATGTCTGATACCCAGTTCCAATGTCTGATACCCAGTTCCAATGTCTGATACCCAGTTCCAATACCTGATACCCAGTTCCAATGTTTGATACCCAGTTCCAATGTTTGATACCCAGTTCCAATGTCTGATACCCAGTTCCAATGTCTGATACCCATTCCAATATCTGATACCCAGTTCCAATGTTTGATACCCAGTTCCAATGTTTGATACCCAGTTCCAATGTCTGATACCCAGTTCCAATGTCTGATACCTAGTTCCAATGTCTGATACCCAGTTGCAATGTCTGATACCCAGTTCCAATGTCTGATACCCAGTTCCTATATTTGATACCCAGTTCCAATGTCTGATACCTAGTTCCAATGTCTGATACGCAGTTCCAATGTCTGATACCCAGTTCCACTATCTGATACCCAGTTCCAATGCCTGATACCCAGTTCCAATGTTTGATACCCAGTTCCAATGTTTGATACCCAGTTCCAATGTCTGATACCCAGGTCCAATGTCTGATACCTAGTTCCAATGTCTGATACCCAGTTTCAATGTCTGATACCCAGTTCCAATGTCTGATACCCAGGTCCAATGTCTGATACCTAGTTCCAATGTCTGATACCCAGTTCCAATGTCTGATACCCAGTTCCAATGTTTGATACCCAGTTCCAATGTCTGATAACTAGTTCCAATGTCTGATACCCAGTTCCAATGTTTGATACCCAGTTCTAATGTCTGATACGCAGTTCCAATGTTTGATACCCAGTTCCAATGTCTGATACCCAGTTCAAATATCTGATACCCAGTTCCAATGTCTGATGCCCAGTTCCAATGTCTGATACCTGGTTCCAATGTCTGATACCCAGTTCCAATATCTGATACCTGGTTCCAATGTCTGATACCCAGTTCCAATGTCTGATAAGCAGTTCCAATGTTTGATACCCAGTTCCAATGTCTGATACCCAGTTCCAATGTCTGATACCCAGTTTCAATATCTGATACCCAGTTCCAATGTCTGATACCCAGTTCCAATGTATGATACCCAGTTCCAATGTCTGATACCCAGTTCCAATGTTTGATATCCAGTTCCAATGTCTGATACCCAGTTCTAATGTTTGATACACAATTCCAATGTCTGATACCCAGTTCCAATGTTTGATACACAGTTCCAATGTTTGATACCCAGTTCCAATGTCTGATACCTAGTTCCAATGTTTGATACCCAGTTCCAATATCTGATACCCAGTTCCAATATCTGATACCCAGTTCCAATGTCTGATACCCAGTTCCAATGTCTGATACCTAGTTCCAATGTTTGATACCCACTTCCAATGTTTGATACCCAGTTCCAATATCTGATACCTAGTTCCAATGTTTGCTACCCAGTTCCAATGTTTGATACCCAGTTCCAATATCTGATACGCAGTTCCAATATCTGATACCCAGTTCCAATGTTTGATACCCAGGTCCAATGTCTGATACCCAGTTCCAATGTCTGATACCCAGTTCCAATGTCTGATAGCCATTCCAATGTCTGATACCCAGTTCCAATGTCTGATACCCAGTTCCAAAGTTTGATACCCAGTTCCAATGTTTCATACCCAGTTCCAATGTCTGATACCTAGTTCCAATGTCTGATACCCAGTTGCAATGTCTGATACCCAGTTCCAATGTCTGAGACCCAGTTCCAATGTCTGATACCCAGTTCCACTGTCTGATACCCAGTTCCAATGTCTGATACCCAGTTCCAATGTCTGATACCCATTCCAATGTCTGATACCCAGTTCCAATATCTGATACCCAGTTCCAATGTCTGAGACCCAGTTCCAATGTCTGATACCCAGTTCCAATGTTTGATACCCAGTTCCAATGTCTTATACCCAGTTCCAATGTCTGATACCTAGTTCCAATGTTTGATACCCAGTTCCAATGTTTGATACCCAGTTCCATTATCTGATACCCAGTACCACTGTCTGATACCCATTCGAATGTCTGATACCCAGTTCCAATGTCTGATACCCAGTTCCAATGTCTGATACCCAGTTCCAATGTCTGATACACAGTTCCAATGTTTGATACCCAGTTCCAATGTCTGATACCTAGTTCCAATGTTTGATACCCAGTTCCAATATCTGATACCCAGTTCCAATATCTGATACCCAGTTCCAATGTCTGATGCCCAGTTCCAATGTCTGATACCCAGTTCCAATGTCTGATACCCAGTTCCAATAGCTGATACCTGGTTCCAATGTCTGATACCCAGTTCCAATGTCTGATACGCAGTTCCAATGTTTGATACCCAGTTCCAATGTCTGATACCCAGTTCCAATGTCTGATACCCAGTTCCAATACCTGATACCCAGTTCCAATGTCTGATACCCAGTTCCAATGTATGATACCCAGTTCCAATGTCTGATACCCAGTTCCAATGTCTGATACCTAGTTCCAATGTTTGATACCCAGTTCCAATGTTTGATACCCAGTTCCAATATCTGATACCCAGTTCCAATGTATGATACCCAGTTCCAATGTCTGATACCTAGTTCCAATGTTTGATAACCAGTTCCAATGTTTGATACCCAGTTCCAGTATCTGATACCCAGTTCCAATGTCTCATACCTAGTTCCAATCTCTGATACCCAGGTCCAATGTTTGATACGCAGTTCCAATGTCTGATACCCAGTTCCACTGTCTGATACCCATTCGAATGTCTGATACCCAGTTCCCATGTCTGATACCCATTCGAATGTCTGATACCCAGGTCCAGTGTCTGATACCCAGTTCCAATGTTTGACACCCAGTTCCAATGTCTGATGCCCATTCCAATGTTTGATACCCAGTTCCAATGTCTGATACCCAGTTCCAATGTTTGATACCCAGTTCCAATGTTTGATACCCAGTTCCAATGTCTGATACCCATTTCCAATGTCTGATACGCAGTTCCAATGTTTGATACCCAGTTCCAATGTCTGATACCCATTCCAATGTTTGATACCCAGTTCCAATGTCTGATACCCAGTTCCAATGTCTGATACGCAGTTCCAATGTCTGATACCCAGTTCCAATGTCTGATACGCAGTTCCAATGTCTGATACCCAGTTGCAATGTCTGATACCCAGTTCCAATGTCTGATACCCAGTTCCAATGCCTGATACCCAGTTCCAATGTTTGATATCCAGTTCCAATGTTTGATACCCAGTTCCAATGTCTGATACGCAGTTCCAGTGTCTGATACCCAGTTCCAATGTCTGATACCCAGTTCCAATGTCTGATACCCAGTTCCAATGCCTCATACCCAGTTCCAATGTTTGATACCCAGTTCCAATGTTTGATACCCAGTTCCAATGTTTGATACCCAGTTCCAATGTCTGATACCCAGTTACAATGTCTGATACCCATTCCAATATCTGATACCCAGTTCCAATGTCTGATACCCAGTTCCAATGTCTGATACCCAGTTCCAATGTCTGATACCCATTTCCAATACCTGATACCCAGTTCCAATGTTTGATACCCAGTTCCAATGTTTGATACCCAGTTCCAATGTCTGATACCCAGTTCCAATATCTGATACCCATTCCAATATCTGATACCCAGTTCCACTGTTTGATACCTAGTTCCAATGTTTGATACCCAGTTCCAATGTCTGATACCCAGTTCCAATGTCTGATACCTAGTTCCAATGTCTGATACCCAGTTGCAATGTCTGATACCCAGTTCCAATGTCTGATACCCAGTTCCTATATTTGATACCCAGTTCCAATGTCTGATACCTAGTTCCAATGTCTGATACGCAGTTCCAATGTCTGATACCCAGTTCCACTGTCTGATACCCAGTTCCAATGCCTGATACCCAGTTCCAATGTTTGATACCCAGTTCCAATGTTTGATACCCAGTTCCAATGTCTGATACCCAGGTCCAATGTCTGATACCTAGTTCCAATGTCTGATACCCAGTTCCAATGTCTGATACCCAGTTCCAATGTCTGATACCCAGGTCCAATGTCTGATACCTAGTTCCAATGTCTGATACCCAGTTCCAATGTCTGATACCCAGTTCCAATGTTTGATACCCAGTTCCAATGTCTGATAACTAGTTCCAATGTCTGATACCCAGTTCCAATGTTTGATACCCAGTTCTAATGTCTGATACGCAGTTCCAATGTTTGATACCCAGTTCCAATGTCTGATACCCAGTTCAAATATCTGATACCCAGTTCCAATGTCTGATGCCCAGTTCCAATGTCTGATACCTGGTTCCAATGTCTGATACCCAGTTCCAATATCTGATACCTGGTTCCAATGTCTGATACCCAGTTCCAATGTCTGATAAGCAGTTCCAATGTTTGATACCCAGTTCCAATGTCTGATACCCAGTTCCAATGTCTGATACCCAGTTTCAATATCTGATACCCAGTTCCAATGTCTGATACCCAGTTCCAATGTATGATACCCAGTTCCAATGTCTGATACCCAGTTCCAATGTTTGATATCCAGTTCCAATGTCTGATACCCAGTTCTAATGTTTGATACACAATTCCAATGTCTGATACCCAGTTCCAATGTTTGATACACAGTTCCAATGTTTGATACCCAGTTCCAATGTCTGATACCTAGTTCCAATGTTTGATACCCAGTTCCAATATCTGATACCCAGTTCCAATATCTGATACCCAGTTCCAATGTCTGATACCCAGTTCCAATGTCTGATACCTAGTTCCAATGTTTGATACCCACTTCCAATGTTTGATACCCAGTTCCAATATCTGATACCTAGTTCCAATGTTTGCTACCCAGTTCCAATGTTTGATACCCAGTTCCAATATCTGATACGCAGTTCCAATATCTGATACCCAGTTCCAATGTTTGATACCCAGGTCCAATGTCTGATACCCAGTTCCAATGTCTGATACCCAGTTCCAATGTCTGATAGCCATTCCAATGTCTGATACCCAGTTCCAATGTCTGATACCCAGTTCCAAAGTTTGATACCCAGTTCCAATGTTTCATACCCAGTTCCAATGTCTGATACCTAGTTCCAATGTCTGATACCCAGTTGCAATGTCTGATACCCAGTTCCAATGTCTGAGACCCAGTTCCAATGTCTGATACCCAGTTCCACTGTCTGATACCCAGTTCCAATGTCTGATACCCAGTTCCAATGTCTGATACCCATTCCAATGTCTGATACCCAGTTCCAATATCTGATACCCAGTTCCAATGTCTGAGACCCAGTTCCAATGTCTGATACCCAGTTCCAATGTTTGATACCCAGTTCCAATGACTTATACCCAGTTCCAATGTCTGATACCTAGTTCCAATGTTTGATACCCAGTTCCAATGTTTGATACCCAGTTCCAATATCTGATACCCAGTACCACTGTCTGATACCCATTCGAATGTCTGATACCCAGTTCCAATGTCTGATACCCAGTTCCAATGTCTGATACACAGTTCCAATGTTTGATACCCAGTTCCAATGTCTGATACCTAGTTCCAATGTTTGATACCCAGTTCCAATATCTGATACCCAGTTCCAATATCTGATACCCAGTTCCAATGTCTGATGCCCAGTTCCAATGTCTGATACCCAGTTCCAATGTCTGATACCCAGTTCCAATAGCTGATACCTGGTTCCAATGTCTGATACCCAGTTCCAATGTCTGATACGCAGTTCCAATGTTTGATACCCAGTTCCAATGTCTGATACCCAGTTCCAATGTCTGATACCCAGTTCCAATACCTGATACCCAGTTCCAATGTCTGATACCCAGTTCCAATGTATGATACCCAGTTCCAATGTCTGATACCCAGTTCCAATGTCTGATACCTAGTTTCAATGTTTGATACCCAGTTCCAATGTTTGATACCCAGTTCCAATATCTGATACCCAGTTCCAATGTATGATACCCAGTTCCAATGTCTGATACCTAGTTCCAATGTTTGATAACCAGTTCCAATGTTTGATACCCAGTTCCAGTATCTGATACCCAGTTCCAATGTCTCATACCTAGTTCCAATCTCTGATACCCAGTTCCAATGTTTGATACGCAGTTCCAATGTCTGATACCCAGTTCCACTGTCTGATACCCATTCGAATGTCTGATACCCAGTTCCCATGTCTGATACCCATTCGAATGTCTGATACCCAGTTCCAGTGTCTGATACCCAGTTCCAATGTTTGACACCCAGTTCCAATGTCTGATGCCCATTCCAATGTTTGATACCCAGTTCCAATGTCTGATACCCAGTTCCAATGTTTGATACCCAGTTCCAATGTTTGATACCCAGTTCCAATGTCTGATACCCATTTCCAATGTCTGATACGCAGTTCCAATGTTTGATACCCAGTTCCAATGTCTGATACCCATTCCAATGTTTGATACCCAGTTCCAATGTCTGATACCCAGTTCCAATGTCTGATACGCAGTTCCAATGTCTGATACCCAGTTCCAATGTCTGATACGCAGTTCCAATGTCTGATACCCAGTTGCAATGTCTGATACCCAGTTCCAATGTCTGATACCCAGTTCCAATGCCTGATACCCAGTTCCAATGTTTGATATCCAGTTCCAATGTTTGATACCCAGTTCCAATGTCTGATACGCAGTTCCAGTGTCTGATACCCAGTTCCAATGTCTGATACCCAGTTCCAATATCTGATACCCAGTTCCAATGCCTGATACCCAGTTCCAATGTTTGATACCCAGTTCCAATGTTTGATACCCAGTTCCAATGTTTGATACCCAGTTCCAATGTCTGATACCCAGTTCCAATGTCTGATACCCATTCCAATATCTGATACCCAGTTCCAATGTCTGATACCCAGTTCCAATGTATGATACCCAGTTCCAATGTCTGATACCCAGTTCCAATACCTGATACCCAGTTCCAATGTTTGATACCCAGTTCCAATGTTTGATACCCAGTTCCAATGTCTGATACCCAGTTCCAATGTCTGATACCCATTCCAATATCTGATACCCAGTTCCAATGTTTGATACCCAGTTCCAATGTTTGATACCCAGTTCCAATGTCTGATACCCAGTTCCTATATTTGATACCCAGTTCCAATGTCTGATACCTAGTTCCAATGTCTGATACGCAGTTCCAATGTCTGATACCCAGTTCCACTGTCTGATACCCAGTTCCAATGCCTGATACCCAGTTCCAATGTTTGATACCCAGTTCCAATGTTTGATACCCAGTTCCAATGTCTGATACCCAGGTCCAATGTCTGATACCTAGTTCCAATGTCTGATACCCAGTTCCAATGTCTGATACCCAGTTCCAATGTTTGATACCCAGTTCTAATGTCTGATAACTAGTTCCAATGTCTGATACCCAGTTCCAATGTTTGATGCCCAGTTCCAATGTCTGATACCTGGTTCCAATGTCTGATACCCAGTTCCAATATCTGATACCTGGTTCCAATGTCTTATACCCAGTTTCCAATGTCTGATAAGCATTTCCAATGTTTGATACCCAGTTCCAATGTCTGATACCCAGTTCCAATGTCTGATACCCAGTTCTAATGTTTGATACACAATTCCAATGTCTGATACCCAGTTCCAATGTTTGATACACAGTTCCAATGTTTGATACCCAGTTCCAATGTCTGATACCTAGTTCCAATGTTTGATACCCAGTTCCAATATCTGATACCCAGTTCCAATATCTGATACCCAGTTCCAATGTCTGATAGCCAGTTCCAATGTCTGATACCTAGTTCCAATGTTTGATACCCAGTTCCAATGTTTGATACCCAGCTCCAATATCTGATACCTAGTTCCAATGTTTGCTACCCAGTTCCAATGTTTGACACCCAGTTCCAATATCTGATACGCAGTTCCAATATCTGATACCCAGTTCCAATGTTTGATACCCAGGTCTAATGTCTGATACCCAGTTCCAATGTCTGATACCCAGTTCCAATGTCTGATACCCATTCCATGTCTGATACCCAGTTCCAATGTCTGATACCCAGTTCCAAAGTTTGATACCCAGTTCCAATGTTTCATACCCAGTTCCAATGTCTGATACCTAGTTCCAATGTCTGATACCCAGTTGCAATGTCTGATACCCAGTTCCAATGTCTGATACCCAGTTCCAATGTCTGATACCCAGTTCCACTGTCTGATACCCAGTTCCAATGTCTCTTACCCAGTTCCAATGTCTGATACCCATTCCAATGTCTGATACCCAGTTCCAATGTCTGATACCCAGTTCCAATGTCTGAGACCCAGTTCCAATGTCTGATACCCAGTTCCAATGATTGATACCCAGTTCCAATGTCTTATACCCAGTTCCAATGTCTGATACCTAGTTCCAATGTTTGATACCCAGTTCCAATGTTTGATACCCAGTTCCAATATCTGATACCCAGTACCACTGTCTGATACCCGTTCGAATGTCTGATACCAGATTCCAATGTCTGATACCCAGTTCCAATGTCTGATACCCAGTTCCAATGTCTGATACACAGTTCCAATGTTTGATACCCAGTTCCAATGTCTGATACCTAGTTCCAATGTTTGATACCCAGTTCCAATATCTGATACCCAGTTCCAATATCTGATACCCAGTTCCAATGTCTGATGCCCAGTTCCAATGTCTGATACCCAGTTCCAATGTCTGATACCCAGTTCCAATATCTGATACCTGGTTCCAATGTCTGATACCCAGTTCCAATGTCTGATACGCAGTTCCAATGTTTCATACCCAGTTCCAATGTCTGATACCCAGTTCCAATATCTGATACCCAGTTCCAATGTCTGATACCCAGTTCCAATGTATGATACCCAGTTCCAATGTCTGATACCCAGTTCCAATGTCTGATACCTAGTTCCAATGTTTGATACCCAGTTCCAATGTTTGATACCCAGTTCCAATATCTGATACCCAGTTCCAATGTCTGATACCCAGTTCCAATGTCTGATACCTAGTTCCAATGTTTGATAACCAGTTCCAATGTTTGATACCCAGTTCCAGTATCTGATACCCAGTTCCAATGTCTCATACCTAGTTCCAATCTCTGATACCCAGTTCCAATGTTTGATACGCAGTTCCAATGTCTGATACCCAGTTCCACTGTCTGATACCCATTCGAATGTCTGATACCCAGATCCCATGTCTGATACCCATTCGAATGTCTGATACCCATTTCCAATGTCTGATACGCAGTTCCAATGTTTGATACCCAGTTCCAATGTCTGATACCCATTCCAATGTTTGATACCCAGTTCCAATGTCTGATACCCAGTTCCAATGTCTGATACGCAGTTCCAATGTCTGATACCCAGTTCCAATGTCTGATACGCAGTTCCAATGTCTGATACCCAGTTGCAATGTCTGATACCCAGTTCCAATGTCTGATACCCAGTTCCAATGCCTGATACCCAGTTCCAATGTTTGATATCCAGTTCCAATGTTTGATACCCAGTTCCAATGTCTGATACGGAGTTCCAATGTCTGATACCCAGTTCCAATGTCTGATACCCAGTTCCAATATCTGATACCCAGTTCCAATGCCTGATACCCAGTTCCAATGTTTGATACCCAGTTCCAATGTTTGATACCCAGTTCCAATGTCTGATACCCAGTTCCAATGTCTGATACCCATTCCAATATCTGATACCCAGTTCCAATGTCTGATACCCAGTTCCAATGCCTGATACCCAGTTCCAATGTTTGATACCCAGTTCCAATGTTTGATACCCAGTTCCAATGTCTGATACCCAGTTCCAATGTCTGATACCCATTCCAATAGCTGATACCCAGTTCCAATGTTTGATACCCAGTTCCAATGTTTGATACCCAGTTCCAATGTCTGATACCCAGTTCCAATGTCTGATACCTAGTTCCAATGTCTGATACCCAGTTGCAATGTCTGATACCCAGTTCCAATGTCTGATACCCAGTTCCAATGCCTGATACCCAGTTCCAATGTTTGATATCCAGTTCCAATGTTTGATACCCAGTTCCAATGTCTGATACGCAGTTCCAGTGTCTGATACCCAGTTCCAATGTCTGATAGACAGTTCCAATGTCTGATACCCAGTTCCAATGCCTGATACCCAGTTCCAATGTTTGATACCCAGTTCCAATGTTTGATACCCAGTTCCAATGTTTGATACCCAGTTCCAATGTCTGATACCCAGTTCCAATGTCTGATACCCATTCCAATATCTGATACCCAGTTCCAATGTCTGATACCCAGTTCCAATGTCTGATACCCAGTTCCAATGTCTGATACCCAGTTCCAATGCCTGATACCCAGTTCCAATGTTTGATACCCAGTTCCAATGTTTGATACCCAGTTCCAATGTCTGATACCCAGTTCCAATGTCTGATACCCATTCCAATATCTGATACCCAGTTCCAATGTTTGATACCCAGTTCCAATGTTTGATACCCAGTTCCAATGTCTGATACCCAGTTCCAATGTCTGATACCTAGTTCCAATGTCTGATACCCAGTTGCAATGTCTGATACCCAGTTCCAATGTCTGATACCCAGTTCCTATATTTGATACCCAGTTCCAATGTCTGATACCTAGTTCCAATGTCTGATACGCAGTTCCAATGTCTGATACCCAGTTCCACTGTCTGATACCCAGTTCCAATGCCTGATACCCAGTTCCAATGTTTGATACCCAGTTCCAATGTTTGATACCCAGTTCCAATGTCTGATACCCAGGTCCAATGTCTGATACCTAGTTCCAATGTCTGATACCCAGTTCCAATGTCTGATACCCAGTTCCAATGTTTGATACCCAGTTCTAATGTCTGATAACTAGTTCCAATGTCTGATACCCAGTTCCAATGTTTGATGCCCAGTTCCAATGTCTGATACCTGGTTCCAATGTCTGATACCCAGTTCCAATATCTGATACCTGGTTCCAATGTCTTATACCCAGTTTCCAATGTCTGATAAGCAGTTCCAATGTTTGATACCCAGTTCCAATGTCTGATACCCAGTTCCAATGTCTGATACCCAGTTCTAATGTTTGATACACAATTCCAATGTCTGATACCCAGTTCCAATGTTTGATACACAGTTCCAATGTTTGATACCCAGTTCCAATGTCTGATACCTAGTTCCAATGTTTGATACCCAGTTCCAATATCTGATACCCAGTTCCAATATCTGATACCCAGTTCCAATGTCTGATAGCCAGTTCCAATGTCTGATACCTAGTTCCAATGTTTGATACCCAGTTCCAATGTTTGATACCCAGCTCCAATATCTGATACCTAGTTCCAATGTTTGCTACCCAGTTCCAATGTTTGACACCCAGTTCCAATATCTGATACGCAGTTCCAATATCTGATACCCAGTTCCAATGTTTGATACCCAGGTCTAATGTCTGATACCCAGTTCCAATGTCTGATACCCAGTTCCAATGTCTGATACCCATTCCATGTCTGATACCCAGTTCCAATGTCTGATACCCAGTTCCAAAGTTTGATACCCAGTTCCAATGTTTCATACCCAGTTCCAATGTCTGATACCTAGTTCCAATGTCTGATACCCAGTTGCAATGTCTGATACCCAGTTCCAATGTCTGATACCCAGTTCCAATGTCTGATACCCAGTTCCACTGTCTGATACCCAGTTCCAATGTCTCTTACCCAGTTCCAATGTCTGATACCCATTCCAATGTCTGATACCCAGTTCCAATGTCTGATACCCAGTTCCAATGTCTGAGACCCAGTTCCAATGTCTGATACCCAGTTCCAATGTTTGATACCCAGTTCCAATGTCTTATACCCAGTTCCAATGTCTGATACCTAGTTCCAATGTTTGATACCCAGTTCCAATGTTTGATACCCAGTTCCAATATCTGATACCCAGTACCACTGTCTGATACCCGTTCGAATGTCTGATACCAGATTCCAATGTCTGATACCCAGTTCCAATGTCTGATACCCAGTTCCAATGTCTGATACACAGTTCCAATGTTTGATACCCAGTTCCAATGTCTGATACCTAGTTCCAATGTTTGATACCCAGTTCCAATATCTGATACCCAGTTCCAATATCTGATACCCAGTTCCAATGTCTGATGCCCAGTTCCAATGTCTGATACCCAGTTCCAATGTCTGATACCCAGTTCCAATATCTGATACCTGGTTCCAATGTCTGATACCCAGTTCCAATGTCTGATACGCAGTTCCAATGTTTCATACCCAGTTCCAATGTCTGATACCCAGTTCCAATATCTGATACCCAGTTCCAATGTCTGATACCCAGTTCCAATGTATGATACCCAGTTCCAATGTCTGATACCCAGTTCCAATGTCTGATACCTAGTTCCAATGTTTGATACCCAGTTCCAATGTTTGATACCCAGTTCCAATATCTGATACCCAGTTCCAATGTCTGATACCCAGTTCCAATGTCTGATACCTAGTTCCAATGTTTGATAACCAGTTCCAATGTTTGATACCCAGTTCCAGTATCTGATACCCAGTTCCAATGTCTCATACCTAGTTCCAATCTCTGATACCCAGTTCCAATGTTTGATACGCAGTTCCAATGTCTGATACCCAGTTCCACTGTCTGATACCCATTCGAATGTCTGATACCCAGATCCCATGTCTGATACCCATTCGAATGTCTGATACCCATTTCCAATGTCTGATACGCAGTTCCAATGTTTGATACCCAGTTCCAATGTCTGATACCCATTCCAATGTTTGATACCCAGTTCCAATGTCTGATACCCAGTTCCAATGTCTGATACGCAGTTCCAATGTCTGATACCCAGTTCCAATGTCTGATACGCAGTTCCAATGTCTGATACCCAGTTGCAATGTCTGATACCCAGTTCCAATGTCTGATACCCAGTTCCAATGCCTGATACCCAGTTCCAATGTTTGATATCCAGTTCCAATGTTTGATACCCAGTTCCAATGTCTGATACGGAGTTCCAATGTCTGATACCCAGTTCCAATGTCTGATACCCAGTTCCAATATCTGATACCCAGTTCCAATGCCTGATACCCAGTTCCAATGTTTGATACCCAGTTCCAATGTTTGATACCCAGTTCCAATGTCTGATACCCAGTTCCAATGTCTGATACCCATTCCAATATCTGATACCCAGTTCCAATGTCTGATACCCAGTTCCAATGCCTGATACCCAGTTCCAATGTTTGATACCCAGTTCCAATGTTTGATACCCAGTTCCAATGTCTGATACCCAGTTCCAATGTCTGATACCCATTCCAATAGCTGATACCCAGTTCCAATGTTTGATACCCAGTTCCAATGTTTGATACCCAGTTCCAATGTCTGATACCCAGTTCCAATGTCTGATACCTAGTTCCAATGTCTGATACCCAGTTGCAATGTCTGATACCCAGTTCCAATGTCTGATACCCAGTTCCAATGCCTGATACCCAGTTCCAATGTTTGATATCCAGTTCCAATGTTTGATACCCAGTTCCAATGTCTGATACGCAGTTCCAGTGTCTGATACCCAGTTCCAATGTCTGATAGACAGTTCCAATGTCTGATACCCAGTTCCAATGCCTGATACCCAGTTCCAATGTTTGATACCCAGTTCCAATGTTTGATACCCAGTTCCAATGTTTGATACCCAGTTCCAATGTCTGATACCCAGTTCCAATGTCTGATACCCATTCCAATATCTGATACCCAGTTCCAATGTCTGATACCCAGTTCCAATGTATGATACCCAGTTCCAATGTCTGATACCCAGTTCCAATGCCTGATACCCAGTTCCAATGTTTGATACCCAGTTCCAATGTTTGATACCCAGTTCCAATGTCTGATACCCAGTTCCAATGTCTGATACCCATTCCAATATCTGATACCCAGTTCCAATGTTTGATACCCAGTTCCAATGTTTGATACCCAGTTCCAATGTCTGATACCCAGTTCCAATGTCTGATACCTAGTTCCAATGTCTGATACCCAGTTGCAATGTCTGATACCCAGTTCCAATGTCTGATACCCAGTTCCTATATTTGATACCCAGTTCCAATGTCTGATACCTAGTTCCAATGTCTGATACGCAGTTCCAATGTCTGATACCCAGTTCCACTGTCTGATACCCAGTTCCAATGCCTGATACCCAGTTCCAATGTTTGATACCCAGTTCCAATGTTTGATACCCAGTTCCAATGTCTGATACCCAGGTCCAATGTCTGATACCTAGTTCCAATGTCTGATACCCAGTTCCAATGTCTGATACCCAGTTCCAATGTTTGATACCCAGTTCCAATGTCTGATAACTAGTTCCAATGTCTGATACCCAGTTCCAATGTTTGATGCCCAGTTCCAATGTCTGATACCTGGTTCCAATGTCTGATACCCAGTTCCAATATCTGATACCTGGTTCCAATGTCTTATACCCAGTTTCCAATGTCTGATAAGCAGTTCCAATGTTTGATACCCAGTTCCAATGTCTGATACCCAGTTCCAATGTCTGATACCCAGTTTCAATATCTGATACCCAGTTCCAATGTCTGATACCCAGTTCCAATGTATGATACCCAGTTCCAATGTCTGATACCCAGTTCCAATGTTTGATATCCAGTTCCAATGTCTGATACCCAGTTCTAATGTTTGATACACAATTCCAATGTCTGATACCCAGTTCCAATATTTGATACACAGGTCCAATGTTTGATACCCAGCTCCAATATCTGATACCTAGTTCCAATGTTTGCTACCCAGTTCCAATGTTTGATACCCAGTTCCAATGTCTGATACGCAGTTCCAATATCTGATACCCAGTTCCAATGTTTGATACCCAGTTCCAATGTCTGATACCCAGTTCCAATGTCTGATACCCAGTTCCAATGTCTGATACCCATTCCAATGTCTGATACCCAGTTCCAATGTCTGATACCCAGTTCCAAAGTTTGATACCCAGTTCCAATGTTTCATACCCAGTTCCAATGTCTGATACCTAGTTCCAATGTCTGATACCCAGTTGCAATGTCTGATACCCAGTTCCAATGTCTGATACCCAGTTCCAATGTCTGATACCCAGTTCCACTGTCTGATACCCAGTTCCAATGTCTCTTACCCAGTTCCAATGTCTGATACCCATTCCAATGTCTGATACCCAGTTCCAATGTCTGATACCCAGTTCCAATGTCTGAGACCCAGTTCCAATGTCTGATACCCAGTTCCAATGTTTGATACCCAGTTCCAATGTCTTATACCCAGTTCCAATGTCTGATACCTAGTTCCAATGTTTGATACCCAGTTCCAATGTTTGATACCCAGTTCCAATATCTGATACCCAGTACCACTGTCTGCTACCCATTCGAATGTCTGATACCAGATTCCAATGTCTGATACCCAGTTCCAATGTCTGATACCCAGTTCCAATGTCTGATACACAGTTCCAATGTTTGATACCCAGTTCCAATGTCTGATACCTAGTTCCAATGTTTGATACACAGTTCCAATATCTGATACCCAGTTCCAATATCTGATACCCAGTTCCAATGTCTGATGCCCAGTTCCAATGTCTGATACCCAGTTCCAATGTCTGATACCCAGTTCCAATATCTGATACCTGGTTCCAATGTCTGATACCCAGTTCCAATGTCTGATACGCAGTTCCAATATTTCATACCCAGTTCCAATGTCTGATACCCAGTTCCAATGTCTGATACCCAGTTCCAATATCTGATACCCAGTTCCAATGTCTGATACCCAGTTCCAATGTTTGATACCCAGTTCCAATGTCTGATACCCAGTTCCAATGTCTGATACCTAGTTCCAATGTTTGATACCCAGTTCCAATGTTTGATACCCAGTTCCAATATCTGATACCCAGTTCCAATGTCTGATACCCAGTTCCAATGTCTGATACCTAGTTCCAATGTTTGATAACCAGTTCCAATGTTTGATACCCAGTTCCAGTATCTGATACCCAGTTCCAATGTCTCATACCTAGTTCCAATCTCTGATACCCAGTTCCAATGTTTGATACGCAGTTCCAATGTCTGATACCCAGTTCCACTGTCTGATACCCATTCGAATGTCTGATACCCAGATCCCATGTCTGATACCCATTCGAATGTCTGATACCCAGTTCCAGTGTCTGATACCCAGTTCCAATATTTGATACCCAGTTCCAATGTTTGATACCCAGTTCCAATGTCTGATACCCATTTCCAATGTCTGATACGCAGTTCCAATGTTTGATACCCAGTTCCAATGTCTGATACACATTCCAATGTTTGATACCCAGTTCCAATGTCTGATACCCAGTTCCAATGTCTGATACGCAGTTCCAAAGTCTGATACCCAGTTCCAATGTCTGATACGCAGTTCCAATGTCTGATACCCAGTTGCAATGTCTGATACCCAGTTCCAATGTCTGATACCCAGGTCCAATGCCTGATACCCAGTTCCAATGTTTGATATCCAGTTCCAATGTTTGATACCCAGTTCCAATGTCTGATACGCAGTTCCAATGTCTGATACCCAGTTCCAATGTCTGATACCCAGTTCCAATATCTGATACCCAGTTCCAATGCCTGATACCCAGTTCCAATGTTTGATACCCAGTTCCAATGTTTGATACCCAGTTCCAATGTCTGATACCCAGTTCCAATGTCTGATACCCATTCCAATATCTGATACCCAGTTCCAATGTCTGATACCCAGTTCCAATGTCTGATACCCAGTTCCAATGTCTGATACCCAGTTCCAATGCCTGATACCCAGTTCCAATGTTTGATACCCAGTTCCAATGTTTGATACCCAGTTCCAATGTCTGATACCCAGTTCCAATGTCTGATACCCATTCCAATATCTGATACCCAGTTCCAATGTTTGATAACCAGTTCCAATGTTTGATACCCAGTTCCAATGTCTGATACCCAGTTCCAATGTCTGATACCCAGTTCCTATATTTGATACTCAGTTCCAATGTCTGATACCTAGTTCCAATGTCTGATACGCAGTTCCAATGTCTGATACCCAGTTCCACTGTCTGATACCCAGTTCCAATGCCTGATACCCAGTTCCAATGTTTGATACCCAGTTCCAATGTTTGATACCAAGTTCCAATGTCTGATACCCAGGTCCAATGTCTGATACCTAGTTCCAATGTCTGATACCCAGTTCCAATGTCTGATACCCAGTTCCAATGTTTGATACCCAGTTCCAATGTCTGATAACTAGTTCCAATGTCTGATACCCAGTTCCAATGTTTGATACCCAGTTCTAATGTCTGATACGCAGTTCCAATGTTTGATACCCAGTTCCAATGTCTGATACCCAGTTCAAATATCTGATACCCAGTTCCAATGTCTGATGCCCAGTTCCAATGTCTGATACCTGGTTCCAATGTCTGATACCCAGTTACAATGTCTGATAAGCAGTTCCAATGTTTGATGCCCAGTTCCAATGTCTGATACCCAGTTCCAATGTCTGATACCCAGTTTCAATATCTGATACCCAGTTCCAATGTCTGATACCCAGTTCCAATGTATGATACCCAGTTCCAATGTCTGAGACCCAGTTCCAATGTCTGATACCCAGTTCCAATGTTTGATACCCAGTTCCAATGTCTTATACCCAGTTCCAATGTCTGATACCTAGTTCCAATGTTTGATACCCAGTTCCAATGTTTGATATCCAGTTCCAATATCTGATACCCAGTACCACTGTCTGATACCCATTCGAATGTCTGATACCAGATTCCAATGTCTGATACCCAGTTCCAATGTCTGATACCCAGTTCCAATGTCTGATACACAGTTCCAATGTTTGATACCCAGTTCCAATGTCTGATACCTAGTTCCAATGTTTGATACCCAGTTCCAATATCTGATACCCAGTTCCAATATCTGATACCCAGTTCCAATGTCTGATGCCCAGTTCCAATGTCTGATACCCAGTTCCAATGTCTGATACCCAGTTCCAATATCTGATACCTGGTTCCAATGTCTGATACCCAGTTCCAATGTCTGATAACCAGTTCCAAAGTTTGATACCGAGTTCCAATGTTTGATACCCAGTTCCAATGTCTCATACCTAGTTCCAATGTCTGATACCCAGTTGCAATGTCTGATACCCAGTTCCAATGTCTGATACCCAGTTCCTATGTCTGATACCCAGTTCCACTGTCTGATACCCAGTTCCAATGTCTGATACCCAGTTCCAATGTCTGATACCCATTCCAATGTCTGATACCCAGTTCCAATATCTGATACCCAGTTCCAATGTCTGAGACCCAGTTCCAATGTTTGATACCCAGTTCCAATGTTTGATACCCAGTTCCAATATCTGATTCCCAGTACCACTGTCTGATACCCATTCGAATGTCTGATACCCAGTTCCAATGTCTGATACCCAGTTCCAATGTCTGATACCCAGTTCCAATGTCTGATACACAGTTCCAATGTTTGATACCCAGTTCCAATGTCTGATACCTAGTTGCAATGTTTGATACCCAGTTCCAATATCTGATACCCAGTTCCAATATCTGATACCCAGTTCCAATGTCTGATACCCAGTTCCAATATCTGCTACCCAGTTCCAATGTCTGATACCCAGTTCCAATGTATGATACCCAGTTCCAATGTCTGATACCCAGTTCCAATGTCTGATACCTAGTTCCAATGTTTGATACCCAGTTCCAATGTTTGATACCCAGTTCCAATATCTGATACCCAGTTCCAATGTCTGATACCCAGTTCCAATGTCTGATACCTAGTTCCAATGTTTGATAACCAGTTCCAATGTTTGATACCCAGTTCCAGTATCTGATACCCAGTTTCAATGTCTCATACCTAGTTACAATCTCTGATACCCAGTTCCAATGTTTGATACCCAGTTCCAATGTCTGATACCCAGTTCCACTGTCTGATACCCATTCGAATGTCTGATACCCAGTTCCCATGTCTGATACCCATTCGAATGTCTGATACCCAGGTCCAATGTCTGATACCTAGTTCCAATGTCTGATACCCAGTTCCAATGTCTGATACCCAGTTCCAATGTTTGATACCCAGTTCCAATGTCTGATAACTAGTTCCAATGTCTGATACCCAGTTCCAATGTTTGCTGCCCAGTTCCAATGTCTGATACCTGGTTCCAATGTCTGATACCCAGTTCCAATATCTGATACCTGGTTCCAATGTCTTATACCCAGTTTCCAATGTCTGATAAGCAGTTCCAATGTTTGATACCCAGTTCCAATGTCTGATACCCAGTTCCAATGTCTGATACCCAGTTTCAATATCTGATACCCAGTTCCAATGTCTGATACCCAGTTCCAATGTATGATACCCAGTTCCAATGTCTGATACCCAGTTCCAATGTTTGATATCCAGTTCCAATGTCTGATACCCAGTTCTAATGTTTGATACACAATTCCAATGTCTGATACCCAGTTCCAATGTTTGATACACAGTTCCAATGTTTGATACCCAGTTCCAATGTCTGATACCTAGTTCCAATGTTTGATACCCAGTTCCAATGTTTGATACCCAGCTCCAATATCTGATACCTAGTTCCAATGTTTGCTACCCAGTTCCAATGTTTGATACCCAGTTCCAATATCTGATACGCAGTTCCAATATCTGATACCAAGTTCCAATGTTTGATACCCAGGTCCAATGTCTGATACCCAGTTCCAATGTCTGATACCCAGTCCAATGTCTGATACCCATTCCAATGTCTGATACCCAGTTCCAATGTCTGATACCCAGTTCCAAAGTTTGATACCCAGTTCCAATGTTTCATACCCAGTTCCAATGTCTGATACCTAGTTCCAATGTCTGATACCCAGTTGCAATGTCTGATACCCAGTTCCAATGTCTGATACCCAGTTCCAATGTCTGATACCCAGTTCCACTGTCTGATACCCAGTTCCAATGTCTCTTACCCAGTTCCAATGTCTGATACCCATTCCAATGTCTGATACCCAGTTCCAATGTCTGATACCCAGTTCCAATGTCTGAGACCCAGTTCCAATGTCTGATACCCAGTTCCAATGTTTGATACCCAGTTCCAATGTCTTAAACCCAGTTCCAATGTCTGATACCTAGTTCCAATGTTTGATACCCAGTTCCAATGTTTGATACCCAGTTCCAATATCTGATACCCAGTACCACTGTCTGATACCCATTCGAATGTCTGATACCAGATTCCAATGTCTGATACCCAGTTCCAATGTCTGATACCCAGTTCCAATGTCTGATACACAGTTCCAATGTTTGATACCCAGTTCCAATGTCTGATACCTAGTTCCAATGTTTGATACCCAGTTCCAATATCTGATACCCAGTTCCAATATCTGATACCCAGTTCCAATGTCTGATGCCCAGTTCCAATGTCTGATACCCAGTTCCAATGTCTGATACCCAGTTCCAATATCTGATACCTGGTTCCAATGTCTGATACCCAGTTCCAATGTCTGATAACCAGTTCCAATGTTTGATACCCAGTACCAGTATCTGATACCCAGTTCCAATGTCTCATACCTAGTTCCAATCTCTGATACCCAGTTCCAATGTTTGATACGCAGTTCCAATGTCTGATACCCAGTTCCACTGTCTGATACCCATTCGAATGTCTGATACCCAGATCCCATGTCTGATACCCATTCGAATGTCTGATACCCAGTTCCAGTGTCTGATACCCAGTTCCAATGTTTGACACCCAGTTCCAATGTCTGATGCCCATTCCAATGTTTGATACCCAGTTCCAATGTCTGATACCCAGTTCCAATGTTTGATACCCAGTTCCAATGTTTGATACCCAGTTCCAATGTCTGATACCCATTTCCAATGTCTGATACGCAGTTCCAATGTTTGATACCCAGTTCCAATGTCTGATACACATTCCAATGTTTGATACCCAGTTCCAATGTCTGATACCCAGTTCCAATGTCTGATACGCAGTTCCAATGTCTGATACCCAGTTCCAATGTCTGATACGCAGTTCCAATGTCTGATACCCAGTTGCAATGTCTGATACCCAGTTCCAATGTCTGATACCCAGGTCCAATGCCTAATACCCAGTTCCAATGTTTGATATCCAGTTCCAATGTTTGATACCCAGTTCCAATGTCTGATACGCAGTTCCAATGTTTGATACCCAGTTCCAATGTCTGATACCCAGTTCCAATATCTGATACCCAGTTCCAATGCCTGATACCCAGTTCCAATGTTTGATACCCAGTTCCAATGTTTGATACCCAGTTCCAATGTCTGATACCCAGTTCCAATGTCTGATACCCATTCCAATATCTGATACCCAGTTCCAATGTCTGATACCCAGTTCCAATGTCTGATACCCAGTTCCAATGTCTGATACCCAGTTCCAATGCCTGATACCCAGTTCCAATGTTTGATACCCAGTTCCAATGTTTGATACCCAGTTCCAATGTCTGATACCCAGTTCCAATGTCTGATACCCAGTTCCAATGTCTGATACCCATTCCAATATCTGATACCCAGTTCCAATGTTTGATACCCAGTTCCAATGTTTGATACCCAGTTCCAATGTCTGATACCCAGTTCCAATGTCTGATACCCAGTTCCTATATTTGATACTCAGTTCCAATGTCTGATACCTAGTTCCAATGTCTGATACGCAGTTCCAATGTCTGATACCCAGTTCCACTGTCTGATACCCAGTTCCAATGCATGATACCCAGTTCCAATGTTTGATACCCAGTTCCAATGTTTGATACCAAGTTCCAATGTCTGATACCCAGGTCCAATGTCTGATACCTAGTTCCAATGTCTGATACCCAGTTCCAATGTCTGATACCCAGTTCCAATGTTTGATACCCAGTTCCAATGTCTGATAACTAGTTCCAATGTCTGATACCCAGTTCCAATGTTTGATACCCAGTTCTAATGTCTGATACGCAGTTCCAATGTTTGATACCCAGTTCCAATGTCTGATACCCAGTTCAAATATCTGATACCCAGTTCCAATGTCTGATGCCCAGTTCCAATGTCTGATACCTGGTTCCAATGTCTGATACCCAGTTACAATGTCTGATAAGCAGTTCCAATGTTTGATACCCAGTTCCAATGTCTGATACCCAGTTCCAATGTCTGATACCCAGTTTCAATATCTGATTCCCAGTTCCAATGTCTGATACCCAGTTCCAATGTATGATACCCAGTTCCAATGTCTGATACCCAGTTCTAATGTTTGATACACAATTCCAATGTCTGATACCCAGTTCCAATGTTTGATACACAGTTCCAATGTTTGATACCCAGTTCCAATGTCTGATACCTAGTTCCAATGTTTGATACCCAGTTCCAATATCTGATACCCAGTTCCAATATCTGATACCCAGTTCCAATGTCTGATACCCAGTTCCAATGTCTGATACCTAGTTCCAATGTTTGATACCAGTTCCAATGTTTGATACCCAGTTCCAATATCTGATACCTAGTTCCAATGTTTGCTACCCAGTTCCAATGTTTGATACCCAGTTCCAATATCTGATACGCAGTTCCAATATCTGATACCCAGTTCCAATGTTTGATACCCAGGTCCAATCTCTGATACCCAGTTCCAATGTCTGATACCCAGTTCCAATGTCTGATACCCATTCCAATGTCTGATACCCAGTTCCAATGTCTGATACCCAGTTCCAAAGTTTGATACCGAGTTCCAATGTTTGATACCCAGTTCCAATGTCTCATACCTAGTTCCAATGTCTGATACCCAGTTGCAATGTCTGATACCCAGTTCCAATGTCTGATACCCAGTTCCTATGTCTGATACCCAGTTCCACTGTCTGATACCCAGTTCCAATGTCTGATACCCAGTTCCAATGTCTGATACCCATTCCAATGTCTGATACCCAGTTCCATATCTTATACCCAGTTCCAATGTCTGAGACCCAGTTCCAATGTTTGATACCCAGTTCCAATGTTTGATACCCAGTTCCAATATCTGATACCCAGTACCACTGTCTGATACCCATTCGAATGTCTGATACCCAGTTCCAATGTCTGATACCCAGTTCCAATGTCTGATACCCAGTTCCAATGTCTGATACACAGTTCCAATGTTTGATACCCAGTTCCAATGTCTGATACCTAGTTGCAATGTTTGATACCCAGTTCCAATATCTGATACCCAGTTCCAATATCTGATACCCAGTTCCAATGTCTGATACCCAGTTCCAATATCTGCTACCCAGTTCCAATGTCTGATACCCAGTTCCAATGTATGATACCCAGTTCCAATGTCTGATACCCAGTTCCAATGTCTGATACCTAGTTCCAATGTTTGATACCCAGTTCCAATGTTTGATACCCAGTTCCAATATCTGATACCCAGTTCCAATGTCTGATACCCAGTTCCAATGTCTGATACCTAGTTCCAATGTTTGATAACCAGTTCCAATGTTTGATACCCAGTTCCAGTATCTGATACCCAGTTTCAATGTCTCATACCTAGTTACAATCTCTGATACCCAGTTCCAATGTTTGATACCCAGTTCCAATGTCTGATACCCAGTTCCACTGTCTGATACCCATTCGAATGTCTGATACCCAGTTCCCATGTCTGATACCCATTCGAATGTCTGATACCTAGTTCCAGTGTCTGATACCCAGTTCCAATGTTTGACACCCAGTTCCAATGTCTGATGCCCATTCCAATGTTTGATACCCAGTTCCAATATCTGATACCCAGTTCCAATATCTGATACCCAGTTCCAATGTCTGATGCCCAGTTCCAATGTCTGATACCCAGTTCCAATGTCTGATACCCAGTTCCAATATCTGATACCTGGTTCCAATGTCTGATACCCAGTTCCAGTGTCTGATACACAGTTCCAATGTTTGATACCCAGTTCCAATGTCTGATACCTAGTTCCAATGTTTGATACCCAGTTCCAATATCTGATACCCAGTTCCAATATCTGATACCCAGTTCCAATGTCTGATGCCCAGTTCCAATGTCTGATACCCAGTTCCAATGTCTGATACCCAGTTCCAATATCTGATACCTGGTTCCAATGTCTGATACCCAGTTCCAATGTCTGATACGCAGTTCCAATGTTTCATACCCAGTTCCAATGTCTGATACCCAGTTCCAATGTCTGATACCCAGTTCCAATATCTGATACCCAGTTCCAATGTCTGATACCCAGTTCCAATGTATGATACCCAGTTCCAATGTCTGATACCCAGTTCCAATGTCTGATACCTAGTTCCAATGTTTGATACCCAGTTCCAATGTTTGATACCCAGTTCCAATATCTGATACCCAGTTCCAATGTCTGATACCCAGTTCCAATGTCTGATACCTAGTTCCAATGTTTGATAACCAGTTCCAATGTTTGATACCCAGTTCCAGTATCTGATACCCAGTTCCAATGTCTCATACATAGTTCCAATCTCTGATACCCAGTTCCAATGTTTGATACGCAGTTCCAATGTCTGATACCCAGTTCCACTGTCTGATACCCATTCGAATGTCTGATACCCAGATCCCATGTCTGATACCCATTCGAATGTCTGATACCCATTTCCAATGTCTGATACGCAGTTCCAATGTTTGATACCCAGTTCCAATGTCTGATACCCATTCCAATGTTTGATACCCAGTTCCAATGTCTGATACCCAGTTCCAATGTCTGATACGCAGTTCCAATGTCTGATACCCAGTTCCAATGTCTGATACGCAGTTCCAATGTCTGATACCCAGTTGCAATGTCTGATACCCAGTTCCAATGTCTGATACCCAGTTCCAATGCCTGATACCCAGTTGCAATGTTTGATATCCAGTTCCAATGTTTGATACCCAGTTCCAATGACTGATACGCAGTTCCAATGTCTGATACCCAGTTCCAATGTCTGATACCCAGTTCCAATATCTGATACCCAGTTCCAATGCCTGATACCCAGTTCCAATGTTTGATACCCAGTTCCAATGTTTGATACCCAGTTCCAATGTCTGATACCTAGTTCCAATGTGTGATACCTAGTTCCAATGTCTGATACCCAGTTCCAATGTTTGATAACCAGTTCCAATATCTGATACACAGTTCAAATGTCTGATGCCCAGTTCCAATGTTTGATACCCAGTTCCAATGTCTGATACCCAGTTCCAATGTTTGATACCCAGTTCCAATGTTTGATACCCAGTTCCAATATCTGATACCCAGTTCAAATGTCTGATGCCCAGTTCCAATGTCAGATACCCAGTTCCAATGTCTGATACTCAGTTCCAATGTCTGATACCCAGTTCCAATATCTGATACCCAGTTCCAATATCTGATACCCAGTTCCAATGTATGATACCCAATTCCAAAATCTGATACCCAGTTCCAATGTCTGATACCCAGTTCCAATATCTGATACCTAGTTCCAATGTCTGATACCCAGTTCCAATATCTGATACCTAGTTCCAATATCTGATACCCAGTTCCAATATCTGATACCCAGTTCCAATGTATGATACCCAATTCCAATATCTGATACGTAGTTCCAATGTCTGATACCCAGTTCCAATGTCTGATACCCAGTTCCAATGTCTTATACCCAATTCCAATGTCTGATACCCAGTTCCAATGTCTGATCCCCAGTTCCAATGTCTGATACCCAGTTCCAATGTTTGATACCCAGTTCCAATGTCTGATACCCAGTTCGAATGTGTGATACCCAGTTCCAATGTCTGATACCCAGTTCCAATGTGTGATACCCAGTTCCAATGTCTGATACCCAGTTCCAATGACTGATACCCAGTTCCAATGTCTGATACCCAGTTCCAATGTCTGATCCCCAGTTCCAATGTCTGATACCCAGTTCCAATACCTGATACCCAGTTTCAATGTCTGATAGCCAATTCCATTGTCTGATACCCAGTTCCAATGTTTGATACCCAGTTCCAATGTCTGATACGCAGTTCCAATGTCTGATACCCAATTCCAATGTCTGATACCCAGTTCCAATGTTTGATACCCAGTTCCAATGTCTGATACCCAGTTCCAATGTCTGATCCCCAGTTCCAATGTCTGATACCCAGTTCCAATATCTGATACGCAGTTCCAATGTCTGATACCTAGTTCCAATGTCTGATACCCAGTTCCAATGTTTGGTACCCAGTTTCAATGTCTGATACGCAGTTCCAATGTTTGATACCCAGTTCCAATGTCTGATACCCAGTTCCAACGTCTGATACGCAGTTCCAATATTTGATACCCACTTCCAATATCTGAAAGCCAGTTCCAATGTTTGATACCCAGTTCCAATGTTTGATACCCAGTTCCAATGCCTGATACCCAGTTCCAATGTCTGATACCCAGTTCCAATGTCTGATCCCCAGTTCCAATGTCTGATACCCAGTTCCAATATCTGATACGCAGTTCCAATGTCTGATACCTAGTTCCAATGTCTGATACCCAGTTCCAATGTCTGATACCCAGTTCCAATGTATGATACCCAGTTCCTATATCTGATACCTAGTTCCAATGTCTTATACCCAGTTCCAATGTCTGATACGCAGTTCCAATATTTGATACCCACTTCCAATATCTGATACCCAGTTCCAATGTTTGATACCCAGTTCCAATGTTTGATACCCAGTTCCAATGCCTGATACCCAGTTCCAATGTCTGATACCCAATTCCAATGTCTGATACCCATTTCCAATGTTTGATACCCAGTTCCAATGTCTGATACCCTGTTCCAATGTCTGATACCCAGTTCCAATGTTTGATACCTAGTTCCAATGTCTGATACCCAGTTCCAATGTTTGGTACCCAGTTCCAATGTCTGATACGCAGTTCCAATGTTTGATACCCAGTTCCAATGTCTGATACCCAGTTCCAATGTCTGATACCCAGTTCCAATATCTGATACGCAGTTCCAATGTCTGATACCTAGTTCCAATATCTGATACCCAGTTCCAATGTCTGATACCCAGTTCCAATGTATGATACCAAGTTCCTATCTCTGATACCTAGTTCCAATGTCTGATACCTAGTTCCAATGTCTGATACCCAGTTCCATTGTTTGATACCCAGTTCCAATGTCTGATACCCAGTTCCAATGTATGATACGTAGTTCGAATGTTTGATACCCAGTTCCAATGTCTGATACCCAGTTCCAATGTTTGATACACAGTTCCAATGTCTGATCCCCAGTTCCAATATCTGATACCCAGTTCCAATATCTGATACCCAGTTCCAATGTTTGATACCCAGTTCCAATGTCTGATACTCAGTTCCAATGTCTGATACCCTGTTCCAATGTCTGATACCCAGGTCCAATGTTTGATACCCAGTTCCAATGTCTGATACCCAGTTCCAATGTTTGATACCTAGTTCCAATGTTTGATACCCAGTTCCAATGTTTGATACCCAGTTCCAATGTCTGATACCTAGTTCCAATGTGTGATACCTAGTTCCAATGTCTGATACCCAGTTCCAATGTTTGATAACCAGTTCCAATATCTGATACACAGTTCAAATGTCTGATGCCCAGTTCCAATGTTTGATACCCAGTTCCAATGTCTGATACCCAGTTCCAATGTTTGATACCCAGTTCCAATGTTTGATACCCAGTTCCAATATCTGATACCCAGTTCAAATGTCTGGTACCCAGTTCCAATGTCTGATACCCAGTTCCAATATCTGATACCCAGTTCCAATATCTGATACCCAGTTCAAATGTCTGGTACCCAGTTCCAATGTCTGATACCCAGTTCCAATATCTGATACCCAGTTCCAATATCTGATACGCAGTTCCAATGTCTGATACCCAGTTCCAATGTATGATACCTAGTTCCAATGTCTGATACCCAGTTCCAATGTATGATACCCAGTTCCAATGTATGATACCCAGTTCCAATGTCTGATACCTAGTTCCAATGTCTGATACCCAGTCCCAATGTTTGATACCCAGTTCCAATGTCTGATACCCAGTTCCAATGTCTGATACCCAATTCCAATGTCTGATAGCCAGTTCCAATGTCTGATACCCAGTTCCAATGTCTGATACTCAGTTCCAATGTCTGATACCCAGTTCCAATGTCTGATACCCAGTTCCAATGTCTGATACCCAGTTCCAATGTCTGATACTCAGTTCCAATGTCTGATACCCAGTTCCAATGTCTGATACCCAATTCCAATGTTTGATACCCAGTTCCAATGTTTGATACCCAGTTCCAATGTATGATACCCAGTTCCAATGTCTGATACCCAGTTCCAATATCTGATAGCCAGTTCCAATGTCTGATACTCAGTTCCAATGTCTGATACCCACTTCCAATGTCTGATACCCAGTTCCAATGTCTGATACCCAGTTCCAATGTATGATACCCAGTTCCAATGTCAGATACCCAGTTCCAATGTCTGATACTCAGTTCCAATGTCTGATACCCAGTTCCAATGTCTGATACCCAGTTCCAATATCTGATACCCAGTTCCAATGTATGATACCCAATTCCAAAATCTGATACCCAGTTCCAATGTCTGATACCCAGTTCCAATATCTGATACCTAGTTCCAATGTCTGATAGCCAGTTCCAATATCTGATACCTAGTTCCAATATCTGATACCCAGTTCCAATATCTGATACCCAGTTCCAATGTATGATACCCAATTCCAATATCTGATACCTAGTTCCAATGTCTGATACCCACTTCCAATGTCTGATACCCAGTTCCAATGTCTGATACCCAATTCCAATGTCTGATACCCAGTTCCAATGTCTGATCCCCAGTACCAATGTCTGATACCCAGTTCCAATGTTTGATACCCAGTTCCAATGTCTGATACCCAGTTCCAATGTGTGATACCCAGTTCCGATGTCTGATACCCAGTTCCAATGTGTGATACCCAGTTCCAATGTCTGATACCCAGTTCCAATGACTGATACCCAGTTCCAATGTCTGATACCCAGTTCCAATGTCTGATCCCCAGTTCCAATGTCTGATACCCAGTTCCAATATCTGATACCCAGTTCCAATGTCTGATACCCAATTCCAATGTCTGATACCCAGTTCCAATGTTTGATACCCAGTTCCAATGTCTGATACGCAGTTCCAATGTCTGATACCCAATTCCAATGTCTGATACCCAGTTCCAATGTTTGATACCCAGTTCCAATGTCTGATACCCAGTTCCAATGTCTGATCCCCAGTTCCAATGTCTGATAACCAGTTCCAATATCTGATACGCAGTTCCAATGTCTGATACCTAATTCCAATGTCTGATACCCAGTTCCAATGTTTGGTACCCAGTTTCAATGTCTGATACGCAGTTCCAATGTTTGATACCCAGTTCCAATGTCTGATACCCAGTTCCAACGTCTGATACCCAGTTCCAATATCTGATACGCAGTTCCAATGTCTGATACCTAGTTCCAATGTCTGATACCCAGTTCCAATGTCTGATACCCAGTTCCAATGTATGATACCCAGTTCCTATATCTGATACCTAGTTCCAATGTCTTATACCCAGTTCCAATGTTTGATACGCAGTTCCAATGTTTGATACCCACTTCCAATATCTGATACCCAGATCCAATGTTTGATACCCAGTTCCAATGTTTGATACCCAGTTCCAATGCCTGATACCCAGTTCCAATGTCTGATACCCAGTTCCAATGTCTGATACCCAGTTCCAATGTTTGATACCCAGTTCCAATGTCTGATACCCTGTTCCAATGTCTGATACCCAGTTCCAATGTTTGATACCTAGTTCCAATGTCTGATACCCAGTTCCAATGTTTGGTACCCAGTTCCAATGTCTGATACGCAGTTCCAATGTTTGATACCCAGTTCCAATGTCTGATACCCAGTTCCAATGTCTGATACCCAGTTCCAATATCTGATACGCAGTTCCAATGTCTGATCCCTAGTTCCAATATCTGATACCCAGTTCCAATGTCTGATACCCAGTTCCAATGTATGATACCAAGTTCCTATCTCTGATACCTAGTTCCAATGTCTTATACACAGTTCCAAAGTCTGATACGCAGTTCCAATGTTTGATACCCACTTCCAATATCTGATACCCAGTTCCAATGTTTGATACCCAGTTCCAATGTTTGATACCCAGTTCCAATGCCTGATACCCAGTTCCAATGTCTGATACCCAGTTCCAATGTCTGATACCCAGTTCCAATGTATGATACCCAGTTCCAATGCGTGATACCCAGCTCCAATGTCTGATACCCAGTTCCAATGTTTGATACCCAGTTCCAATGTGTGATACCCAGTTCCAATGTATGATACCCAGTTCCAATGTCTGATACCCAGTTCCAATGTCTGATAGCCAGTTCCAATGTCTGATACTCAGTTCCAATGTCTGATACCCAGGTCCAATGTCTGATACCCAGTTCCAATGTCTGATACCCAGTTCCAATGTATGATACCCAGTTCCAATGTCAGATACCCAGTTCCAATGTCTGATACTCAGTTCCAATGTCTGATACCCAGTTCCAATGTCTGATACCCAGTTCCAATATCTGATACCCAGTTCCAATGTATGATACCCAATTCCAATATCTGATACCTAGTTCCAATGTCTGATACCCAGTTCCAATATCTGATACCCAGTTCCAATGTCTGATACCCAATTCCAATGTCTGATACCCAGTTCCAATGTCTGATCCCCAGTTCCAATGTCTGATACCCAGTTCCAATGTTTGATACCCAGTTCCAATGTCTGATACCCAGTTCGAATGTGTGATACCCAGTTCCGATGTCTGATACCCAGTTCCAATGTGTGATACCCAGTTCCAATGTCTGATACCCAGTTCCAATGACTGATACCCAGTTCCAATGTCTGATACCCAGTTCCCATGTCTGATCCCCAGTTCCAATGTCTGATACCCAGTTCCAATATCCGATACCCAGTTCCAATGTCTGATACCCAATTCCAATGTCTGATACCCAGTTCCAATGTTTGATACCCAGTTCCAATGTCTGATACGCAGTTCCAATGTCTGATACCCAATTCCAATGTCTGATACCCAGTTCCAATGTTTGATACCCAGTTCCAATGTCTGATACCCAGTTCCAATGTCTGATCCCCAGTTCCAATGTCTGATACCCAGTTCCAATATCTGATACGCAGTTCCAATGTCTGATACCTAGTTCCAATGTCTGATACCCAGTTCCAATGTTTGGTACCCAGTTTCAATGTCTGATACTCAGTTCCAATGTTTGATACCCAGTTCCAATGTCTGATACCCAGTTCCAACGTCTGATACCCAGTTCCAATATCTGATACGCAGTTCCAATGTCTGATACCTAGTTCCAATGTCTGATACCCAGTTCCAATGTCTGATACCCAGTTCCAATGTTTGATACCTAGTTCCAATGTCTGATACCCAGTTCCAATGTTTGGTACCCAGTTCCAATGTCTGATACGCAGTTCCAATGTTTGATACCCAATTCCAATGTCTGATACCCAGTTCCAATGTCTGATACCCAGTTCCAATATCTGATACGCAGTTCCAATGTCTGATACCTAGTTCCAATATCTGATACCCAGTTCCAATGTCTGATACCCAGTTCCAATGTATGATACCCAGTTCCTATATCTGATACCTAGTTCCAATGTCTTATACCCAGTTCCAATGTCTGATACGCAGTTCCAATGTTTGATACCCACTTCCAATATCTGATACCCAGTTCCAATGTCTGATACCCAGTTCCAATATCTGATACCCAGTTCCAATGTCTGATACCCAGTTCCAATGCCTGATACCCAGTTCCAATGTCTGATACCCAGTTCCAATGTCTGATACCCAGTTCCAATGTTTGATACCCAGTTCCAATGTCTGATACCCAGTTCCAATGTCTGATACCCAGCTCCAATGTCTGATACCCAGTTCCAATGTTTGATACCCAGTTCCAATGTGTGATACCCAGTTCCAATGTGTGATACCTAGTTCCAATGTCTGATACCCAGTTACAATGTTTGATACCCAGTTCCAATGTTTGATACCCAGTTCCAATGTCTGATACCCAGTTCAAATGTTTTGATACCTAGTTCCAATGTTTGATACCCTGTTCCAATGTTTGATACCCAGTTCCAATGTCTGATACCCAGTTCCAATGTCTGATACCCAGTTCCAATATCTGATACCCAGTTCCAATGTTTGATAACCAGTTCCAATGTTTGATACCCAGTTCCAATGTCTGATACCCAGTTCCAATGTCTGATAGCTAGTTCGAATGTTTGATACCTAGTTCCAATGTCTGATACCCAGTTCCAATGTCTGATACCCAGTTCCAATGTCTGATATCGAGTTCCAATGTTTGATACCCAGTTCCAATGTCTGATACCCAGTTCCAATGTCTGATACCCAGTTCCAATGTTTGATACCCAGTTCCAATGTCTGATCCCCAGTTCCAATGTCTGATACCCAGTTCCAATATCTGATACCCAGTTCCAATGTTTGATACCTAGTTCCAATGTTTGATACCCAGTTCCAATGTTTGATACCCAGTTCCAATGTCTGATAACCAGTTCCAATGTCTGATACCTAGTTCCAATGTTTGATACCTAGTTCCAATCTCTGATACCCAGTTCCAATGTTTGATAACCAGTTCCAATATCTGATACCCAGTTCCAATGTTTGATACCTAATTCCAATGTCTGATACCCAGTTCCAATGTTTGATAACCAGTTCCAATGTTTGATACCTAGTTCCAATGTCTGATACCTAGTTCCAATGTTTGATACCTAGTTCCAATGTCTGATACCCAGTTCCAATGTTTGATACCTAGTTCCAACGTTTGATACCCAGTTCCAATGTTTCATACCCAGTTCCAATGTCTGATATCCAGTTCCAATGTCTGATACCCAGTTCCAATGTTTGATACCCAGTTCCAATGTTTGATACCCAGTTCCAATGTCTGATACCCAGTTCCAATGTCTGATACCTAGTTCGAATGTTTGATACCCAGTTCCAATGTCTGATACCCAATTCCAATGTTTGATACCCAGTTCCAATGTCTGATACCCAGTTCCAATATATGATACCCAGTTCCAATGTTTGATACCCAGTTCCAATGTCTGATACCCTGTTCCAATGTCTGATACCCAGTTCCAATGTTTGATACCCAGTTCCAATGTCTGATACCCAGTGCCAATGTTTCATACCTAGTTCCCATGTTTGATACCCAGTTCCAATGTTTGATACCCAGTTCCAATATCTGATACCCAGTTCAAATGTCTGATACCCAGTTCCAATGTCTGATACCCAGTTCCAGTGTCTGATACCCAGTTCCAATATCTGATACGCAGTTCCAATGTCTGATACCCAATTCCAATGTCTGATACCCAGTTCCAATGTCTGATCCCCAGTTCCAATGTCTGATACCCAGTTCCAATATCTGATACGCAGTTCCAATGTTTGATACCCAGTTCCAATGTGTGATACCCAGTTCCAATGTGTGATACCTAGTTCCAATGTCTGATACCCAGTTACAATGTTTGATACCCAGTTCCAATGTCTGATACGGAGTTCCAATGTTTGATACCCACTTCCAATATCTGATACCCAGTTCCAATGTTTGATACCCAGTTCCAATGTTTGATACCCAGTTCCAATGCCTGATACCCAGTTCCAATGTCTGATACCCAGTTCCAATGTCTGATACCCAGTTCCAATGTTTGATACCTAGTTCCAATGTCTGATACCCAGTTCCAATGTTTGGTACCCAGTTCCAATGTCTGATACGCAGTTCCAATGTTTGATACCCAGTTCCAATGTCTGATACCCAGTTCCAATGTCTGATACCCAGTTCCAATATCTGATACGCAGTTCCAATGTCTGATACCTAGTTCCAATATCTGATACCCAGTTTCAATGTCTGATACCCAGTTCCAATGTATGATACCAAGTTTCTATCTCTGATACCTAGTTCCAATGTCTTATACCCAGTTCCAATGTCTGATACGCAGTTCCAATGTTTGATACCCACTTCCAATATCTGATACCCAGTTCCAATGTTTGATACCCAGTTCCAATGTTTGATACCCAGTTCCAATGCCTGATACCCAGTTCCAATGTCTGATACCCAGTTCCAATGTCTGATACCCAGTTCCAATGTTTGATACCCAGTTCCAATGTCTGATACCCAGTTCCAATGTCTGAACCCAGCTCCAATGTCTGATACCCAGTTCCAATGTTTGATACCCAGTTCCAATGTGTGATACCCAGTTCCAATGTGTGATACCTAGTTCCAATGTCTGATACCCAGTTACAATGTTTGATACCCAGTTCCAATGTTTGATACCCAGTTCCAATGTCTGATACCCAGTTCCAATGTTTTGATACCTAGTTCCAATGTTTGATACCCTGTTCCAATGTTTGATACCCAGTTCCAATGTCTGATACCCAGTTCCAATCTCTGATACCCAGTTCCAATATCTGATACCCAGTTCCAATGTTTGATAACCAGTTCCAATGTTTGATACCCAGTTCCAATGTCTGATACCCAGTTCCAATGTCTGATACCTAGTTCGAATGTTTGATACCTAGTTCCAATCTCTGATACCCAGTTCCAATGTCTGATACCCAGTTCCAATGTCTGATATCGAGTTCCAATGTTTGATACCCAGTTCCAATGTCTGATACCCAGTTCCAATGTCTGATACCCAGTTCCAATGTTTGATACCCAGTTCCAATGTCTGATCCCCAGTTCCAATGTCTGATACCCAGTTCCAATATCTGATACCCAGTTCCAATGTTTGATACCTAGTTCCAATGTTTGATACCGAGTTCCAATGTTTGATACCCAGTTCCAATGTCTGATAGCCAGTTCCAATGTCTGATACCTAGTTCCAATGTTTGATACCTAGTTCCAATCTCTGATACCCAGTTCCAATGTGTGATAACCAGTTCCAATATCTGATACCCAGTTCCAATGTTTGATACCTAATTCCAATGTCTGATACCCAGTTCCAATGTTTGATAACCAGTTCCAATGTTTGATACCTAGTTCCAATGTCTGATACCTAGTTCCAATGTTTGATACCTAGTTCTAATGTCTGATACCCAGTTCCAATGTTTGATACCTAGTTCCAATGTTTGATACCCAGTTCCAATGTTTCATACCCAGTTCCAATGTCTGATACCCAGTTCCAATGTCGGATACCCAGTTTCAATGTTTGATACCCAGTTCCAATGTTTGATACCCAGTTCCAATGTCTGATACCCAGTTCCAATGTCTGATACCTAGTTCGAATGTTTGATACCCAGTTCCAATGTCTGATACCCAATTCCAATGTTTGATACCCAGTTCCAATGTCTGATCCCCAGTTCCAATATCTGATACCCAGTTCCAATATCTGATACCCAGTTCCAATGTTTGATACCCAGTTCCAATGTCTGATACCCTGTTCCAATGTCTGATACCCAGTTCCAATGTTTGATACCCAGTTCCAATATCTGATACCCAGTTCAAATGTCTGATACCCAGTTCCAATGTCTGATACCCAGTTCCAATGTCTGATACCCAGTTCCAATATCTGATACGCAGTTCCAATGTCTGATACCCAATTCCAATGTCTGATACCCAATTCCAATGTCTGATACTCAGTTCCAATATCTGATACCCAGTTCCAATATATGTTACCCAGTTCCAATATCTGATACCCAGTTCCAATGTCTGATACCCAGTTCCAATGTCTGATACCCAGATCCAATGTCTGATACCCAGTTCCAATGTCTGATACCCAGTTCCAATGTCTGATACCCAGTTCCAATATCTGATACCCAGTTCCAATATCTGATACCTAGTTCCAATGTCTGATAGCCAGTTCCAATGTCTGATACGCAGTTCCAATGTATGATACCTAGTTCCAATGTCTGATACCCAGTTCCAATGTATGATACCAAGTTCCAATGTCTGATACCTAGTTCCAATGTCTGATACCCAATTCCAATGTCTGATACTCAGTTCCAATGTCTGATACCCAGTTCCAATGTCTGATACCCAGTTCCAATGTCTGATACCCAGTTCCAATGTCTGATACCTAGTTCCAATGTCTGATACCCAGTTCCAATGTTTGATACCCAGTTCCAATGTCTGATACCCAGTTCCAATGTATGATACCTAGTTCGAATGTTTGATACCCAGTTCCAATGTCTGATACCCAGTTCTAATGTTTGATACACAGTTCCAATGTCTGATCCCCAGTTCCAATATCTGATACCCAGTTCCAATATCTGATACCCAGTTCCAATGTTTGATACCCAGTTCCAATATCTGATACCCAGTTCCAATATCTGATACCCTGTTCCAATGTCTGATACCCAGTACCAATGTTTGATACCCAGTTCCAATGTCTGATACCCAGTTCCAATGTTTGATACCTAGTTCCAATGTTTGATACCCAGTTCCAATGTTTGATACCCAGTTCCAATGTCTGATACCTAGTTCCAATGTTTGATACCTAGTTCCAATGTCTGATACCCAGTTCCAATGTTTCATAACCAGTTCCAATATCCTATACACAGTTCCGATGTCTGATGCCCAGTTCCAATGTTTGATACCTAGTTCCAATGTCTGATACCCAGTTCCAATGTTTGATACCCAGTTCCAATGTTTGATACCCAGTTCCAATATCTGATACCCAGTTCAAATGTCTGGTACCCAGTTCCAATGTCTGATACCCAGTCCCAATATCTGATACCCAGTTCCAATATCTGATACGCAGTTCCAATGTCTGATACCCAATTCCAATGTCTGATACCCAGTTCCAATGTCTGATACTCAGTTCCAATATCTGATACCCAGTTCCAATGTATGATACATAGTTCCAATATCTGATACCCAGTTCCAATGTCTGATACCCAGTTCCAATGTCTGATACCCAGTTCCAATGTCTGATACCCAGTTCCAATGTCTGATACCCAGTTCCAAAGTTTGATACCCAGTTCCAATGTTTCATACCCAGTTCCAATGTCTGATACCTAGTTCCAATGTCTGATACCCAGTTGCAATGTCTGATACCCAGTTCCAATGTCTGATACCCAGTTCCAATGTCTGATACCCAGTTCCACTGTCTGATACCCAGTTCCAATGTCTCTTACCCAGTTCCAATGTCTGATACCCATTCCAATGTCTGATACCCAGTTCCAATGTCTGATACCCAGTTCCAATGTCTGAGACCCAGTTCCAATGTCTGATACCCAGTTCCAATGTTTGATACCCAGTTCCAATGTCTTATACCCAGTTCCAATGTCTGATACCTAGTTCCAATGTTTGATACCCAGTTCCAATGTTTGATACCCAGTTCCAATATCTGATACCCAGTACCACTGTCTGATACCCATTCGAATGTCTGATACCAGATTCCAATGTCTGATACCCAGTTCCAATGTCTGATACCCAGTTCCAATGTCTGATACACAGTTCCAATGTTTGATACCCAGTTCCAATGTCTGATACCTAGTTCCAATGTTTGATACCCAGTTCCAATATCTGATACCCAGTTCCAATATCTGATACCCAGTTCCAATGTCTGATGCCCAGTTCCAATGTCTGATACCCAGTTCCAATGTCTGATACCCAGTTCCAATATCTGATACCTGGTTCCAATGTCTGATACCCAGTTCCAATGTCTGATACGCAGTTCCAATATTTCATACCCAGTTCCAATGTCTGATACCCAGTTCCAATGTCTGATACCCAGTTCCAATATCTGATACCCAGTTCCAATGTCTGATACCCAGTTCCAATGTATGATACCCAGTTCCAATGTCTGATACCCAGTTCCAATGTCTGATACCTAGTTCCAATGTTTGATACCCAGTTCCAATGTTTGATACCCAGTTCCAATATCTGATACCCAGTTCCAATGTCTGATACCCAGTTCCAATGTCTGATACCTAGTTCCAATGTTTGATAACCAGTTCCAATGTTTGATACCCAGTTCCAGTATCTGATACCCAGTTCCAATGTCTCATACCTAGTTCCAATCTCTGATACCCAGTTCCAATGTTTGATACGCAGTTCCAATGTCTGATACCCAGTTCCACTGTCTGATACCCATTCGAATGTCTGATACCCAGATCCCATGTCTGATACCCATTCGAATGTCTGATACCCAGTTCCAGTGTCTGATACCCAGTTCCAATATTTGATACCCAGTTCCAATGTTTGATACCCAGTTCCAATGTCTGATACCCATTTCCAATGTCTGATACGCAGTTCCAATGTTTGATACCCAGTTCCAATGTCTGATACACATTCCAATGTTTGATACCCAGTTCCAATGTCTGATACCCAGTTCCAATGTCTGATACGCAGTTCCAAAGTCTGATACCCAGTTCCAATGTCTGATACGCAGTTCCAATGTCTGATACCCAGTTGCAATGTCTGATACCCAGTTCCAATGTCTGATACCCAGGTCCAATGCCTGATACCCAGTTCCAATGTTTGATATCCAGTTCCAATGTTTGATACCCAGTTCCAATGTCTGATACGCAGTTCCAATGTCTGATACCCAGTTCCAATGTCTGATACCCAGTTCCAATATCTGATACCCAGTTCCAATGCCTGATACCCAGTTCCAATGTTTGATACCCAGTTCCAATGTTTGATACCCAGTTCCAATGTCTGATACCTAGTTCCAATGTCTGATACGCAGTTCCAATGTCTGATACCCAGTTCCACTGTCTGATACCCAGTTCCAATGCCTGATACCCAGTTCCAATGTTTGATACCCAGTTCCAATGTTTGATACCAAGTTCCAATGTCTGATACCCAGGTCCAATGTCTGATACCTAGTTCCAATGTCTGATACCCAGTTCCAATGTCTGATACCCAGTTCCAATGTTTGATACCCAGTTCCAATGTCTGATAACTAGTTCCAATGTCTGATACCCAGTTCCAATGTTTGATACCCAGTTCTAATGTCTGATACGCAGTTCCAATGTTTGATACCCAGTTCCAATGTCTGATACCCAGTTCAAATATCTGATACCCAGTTCCAATGTCTGATGCCCAGTTCCAATGTCTGATACCTGGTTCCAATGTCTGATACCCAGTTACAATGTCTGATAAGCAGTTCCAATGTTTGATACCCAGTTCCAATGTCTGATACCCAGTTCCAATGTCTGATACCCAGTTTCAATATCTGATACCCAGTTCCAATGTCTGATACCCAGTTCCAATGTATGATACCCAGTTCCAATGTCTGAGACCCAGTTCCAATGTCTGATACCCAGTTCCAATGTTTGATACCCAGTTCCAATGTCTTATACCCAGTTCCAATGTCTGATACCTAGTTCCAATGTTTGATACCCAGTTCCAATGTTTGATACCCAGTTCCAATATCTGATACCCAGTACCACTGTCTGATACCCATTCGAATGTCTGATACCAGATTCCAATGTCTGATACCCAGTTCCAATGTCTGATACCCAGTTCCAATGTCTGATACACAGTTCCAATGTTTGATACCCAGTTCCAATGTCTGATACCTAGTTCCAATGTTTGATACCCAGTTCCAATATCTGATACCCAGTTCCAATATCTGATACCCAGTTCCAATGTCTGATGCCCAGTTCCAATGTCTGATACCCAGTTCCAATGTCTGATACCCAGTTCCAATATCTGATACCTGGTTCCAATGTCTGATACCCAGTTCCAATGTCTGATAACCAGTTCCAAAGTTTGATACCGAGTTCCAATGTTTGATACCCAGTTCCAATGTCTCATACCTAGTTCCAATGTCTGATACCCAGTTGCAATGTCTGATACCCAGTTCCAATGTCTGATACCCAGTTCCTATGTCTGATACCCAGTTCCACTGTCTGATACCCAGTTCCAATGTCTGATACCCAGTTCCAATGTCTGATACCCATTCCAATGTCTGATACCCAGTTCCAATATCTGATACCCAGTTCCAATGTCTGAGACCCAGTTCCAATGTTTGATACCCAGTTCCAATGTTTGATACCCAGTTCCAATATCTGATTCCCAGTACCACTGTCTGATACCCATTCGAATGTCTGATACCCAGTTCCAATGTCTGATACCCAGTTCCAATGTCTGATACCCAGTTCCAATGTCTGATACACAGTTCCAATGTTTGATACCCAGTTCCAATGTCTGATACCTAGTTGCAATGTTTGATACCCAGTTCCAATATCTGATACCCAGTTCCAATATCTGATACCCAGTTCCAATGTCTGATACCCAGTTCCAATATCTGCTACCCAGTTCCAATGTCTGATACCCAGTTCCAATGTATGATACCCAGTTCCAATGTCTGATACCCAGTTCCAATGTCTGATACCTAGTTCCAATGTTTGATACCCAGTTCCAATGTTTGATACCCAGTTCCAATATCTGATACCCAGTTCCAATGTCTGATACCCAGTTCCAATGTCTGATACCTAGTTCCAATGTTTGATAACCAGTTCCAATGTTTGATACCCAGTTCCAGTATCTGATACCCAGTTTCAATGTCTCATACCTAGTTACAATCTCTGATACCCAGTTCCAATGTTTGATACCCAGTTCCAATGTCTGATACCCAGTTCCACTGTCTGATACCCATTCGAATGTCTGATACCCAGTTCCCATGTCTGATACCCATTCGAATGTCTGATACCCAGGTCCAATGTCTGATACCTAGTTCCAATGTCTGATACCCAGTTCCAATGTCTGATACCCAGTTCCAATGTTTGATACCCAGTTCCAATGTCTGATAACTAGTTCCAATGTCTGATACCCAGTTCCAATGTTTGATGCCCAGTTCCAATGTCTGATACCTGGTTCCAATGTCTGATACCCAGTTCCAATATCTGATACCTGGTTCCAATGTCTTATACCCAGTTTCCAATGTCTGATAAGCAGTTCCAATGTTTGATACCCAGTTCCAATGTCTGATACCCAGTTCCAATGTCTGATACCCAGTTTCAATATCTGATACCCAGTTCCAATGTCTGATACCCAGTTCCAATGTATGATACCCAGTTCCAATGTCTGATACCCAGTTCCAATGTTTGATATCCAGTTCCAATGTCTGATACCCAGTTCTAATGTTTGATACACAATTCCAATGTCTGATACCCAGTTCCAATGTTTGATACACAGTTCCAATGTTTGATACCCAGTTCCAATGTCTGATACCTAGTTCCAATGTTTGATACCCAGTTCCAATGTTTGATACCCAGCTCCAATATCTGATACCTAGTTCCAATGTTTGCTACCCAGTTCCAATGTTTGATACCCAGTTCCAATATCTGATACGCAGTTCCAATATCTGATACCAAGTTCCAATGTTTGATACCCAGGTCCAATGTCTGATACCCAGTTCCAATGTCTGATACCCAGTCCAATGTCTGATACCCATTCCAATGTCTGATACCCAGTTCCAATGTCTGATACCCAGTTCCAAAGTTTGATACCCAGTTTCAATGTTTCATACCCAGTTCCAATGTCTGATACCTAGTTCCAATGTCTGATACCCAGTTGCAATGTCTGATACCCAGTTCCAATGTCTGATACCCAGTTCCAATGTCTGATACCCAGTTCCACTGTCTGATACCCAGTTCCAATGTCTCTTACCCAGTTCCAATGTCTGATACCCATTCCAATGTCTGATACCCAGTTCCAATGTCTGATACCCAGTTCCAATGTCTGAGACCCAGTTCCAATGTCTGATACCCAGTTCCAATGTTTGATACCCAGTTCCAATGTCTTATACCCAGTTCCAATGTCTGATACCTAGTTCCAATGTTTGATACCCAGTTCCAATGTTTGATACCCAGTTCCAATATCTGATACCCAGTACCACTGTCTGATACCCATTCGAATGTCTGATACCAGATTCCAATGTCTGATACCCAGTTCCAATGTCTGATACCCAGTTCCAATGTCTGATACACAGTTCCAATGTTTGATACCCAGTTCCAATGTCTGATACCCAGTTCCAATGTTTGATAACCAGTTCCAATGTTTGATACCTAGTTCCAATGTCTGATACCTAGTTCCAATGTTTGATACCTAGTTCTAATGTCTGATACCCAGTTCCAATGTTTGATACCTAGTTCCAATGTTTGATACCCAGTTCCAATGTTTCATACCCAGTTCCAATGTCTGATACCCAGTTCCAATGTCGGATACCCAGTTTCAATGTTTGATACCCAGTTCCAATGTTTGATACCCAGTTCCAATGTCTGATACCCAGTTCCAATGTCTGATACCTAGTTCGAATGTTTGATACCCAGTTCCAATGTCTGATACCCAATTCCAATGTTTGATACCCAGTTCCAATGTCTGATCCCCAGTTCCAATATCTGATACCCAGTTCCAATATCTGATACCCAGTTCCAATGTTTGATACCCAGTTCCAATGTCTGATACCCTGTTCCAATGTCTGATACCCAGTTCCAATGTTTGATACCCAGTTCCAATATCTGATACCCAGTTCAAATGTCTGATACCCAGTTCCAATGTCTGATACCCAGTTCCAATGTCTGATACCCAGTTCCAATATCTGATACGCAGTTCCAATGTCTGATACCCAATTCCAATGTCTGATACCCAATTCCAATGTCTGATACTCAGTTCCAATATCTGATACCCAGTTCCAATATATGTTACCCAGTTCCAATATCTGATACCCAGTTCCAATGTCTGATACCCAGTTCCAATGTCTGATACCCAGATCCAATGTCTGATACCCAGTTCCAATGTCTGATACCCAGTTCCAATGTCTGATACCCAGTTCCAATATCTGATACCCAGTTCCAATATCTGATACCTAGTTCCAATGTCTGATAGCCAGTTCCAATGTCTGATACGCAGTTCCAATGTATGATACCTAGTTCCAATGTCTGATACCCAGTTCCAATGTATGATACCAAGTTCCAATGTCTGATACCTAGTTCCAATGTCTGATACCCAATTCCAATGTCTGATACTCAGTTCCAATGTCTGATACCCAGTTCCAATGTCTGATACCCAGTTCCAATGTCTGATACCCAGTTCCAATGTCTGATACCTAGTTCCAATGTCTGATACCCAGTTCCAATGTTTGATACCCAGTTCCAATGTCTGATACCCAGTTCCAATGTATGATACCTAGTTCGAATGTTTGATACCCAGTTCCAATGTCTGATACCCAGTTCCAATGTTTGATACACAGTTCCAATGTCTGATCCCCAGTTCCAATATCTGATACCCAGTTCCAATATCTGATACCCAGTTCCAATGTTTGATACCCAGTTCCAATATCTGATACCCAGTTCCAATATCTGATACCCTGTTCCAATGTCTGATACCCAGTACCAATGTTTGATACCCAGTTCCAATGTCTGATACCCAGTTCCAATGTTTGATACCTAGTTCCAATGTTTGATACCCAGTTCCAATGTTTGATACCCAGTTCCAATGTCTGATACCTAGTTCCAATGTTTGATACCTAGTTCCAATGTCTGATACCCAGTTCCAATGTTTCATAACCAGTTCCAATATCCTATACACAGTTCCGATGTCTGATGCCCAGTTCCAATGTTTGATACCTAGTTCCAATGTCTGATACCCAGTTCCAATGTTTGATACCCAGTTCCAATGTTTGATACCCAGTTCCAATATCTGATACCCAGTTCAAATGTCTGGTACCCAGTTCCAATGTCTGATACCCAGTCCCAATATCTGATACCCAGTTCCAATATCTGATACGCAGTTCCAATGTCTGACACCCAATTCCAATGTCTGATACCCAGTTCCAATGTCTGATACTCAGTTCCAATATCTGATACCCAGTTCCAATGTATGATACATAGTTCCAATATCTGATACCCAGTTCCAATGTCTGATACCCAGTTCCAATGTCTGATACCCAGTTCCAATGTCTGATACCCAGTTCCAATGTCTGATACCCAGTTCCAAAGTTTGATACCCAGTTCCAATGTTTCATACCCAGTTCCAATGTCTGATACCTAGTTCCAATGTCTGATACCCAGTTGCAATGTCTGATACCCAGTTCCAATGTCTGATACCCAGTTCCAATGTCTGATACCCAGTTCCACTGTCTGATACCCAGTTCCAATGTCTCTTACCCAGTTCCAATGTCTGATACCCATTCCAATGTCTGATACCCAGTTCCAATGTCTGATACCCAGTTCCAATGTCTGAGACCCAGTTCCAATGTCTGATACCCAGTTCCAATGTTTGATACCCAGTTCCAATGTCTTATACCCAGTTCCAATGTCTGATACCTAGTTCCAATGTTTGATACCCAGTTCCAATGTTTGATACCCAGTTCCAATATCTGATACCCAGTACCACTGTCTGATACCCATTCGAATGTCTGATACCAGATTCCAATGTCTGATACCCAGTTCCAATGTCTGATACCCAGTTCCAATGTCTGATACACAGTTCCAATGTTTGATACCCAGTTCCAATGTCTGATACCTAGTTCCAATGTTTGATACCCAGTTCCAATATCTGATACCCAGTTCCAATATCTGATACCCAGTTCCAATGTCTGATGCCCAGTTCCAATGTCTGATACCCAGTTCCAATGTCTGATACCCAGTTCCAATATCTGATACCTGGTTCCAATGTCTGATACCCAGTTCCAATGTCTGATACGCAGTTCCAATATTTCATACCCAGTTCCAATGTCTGATACCCAGTTCCAATGTCTGATACCCAGTTCCAATATCTGATACCCAGTTCCAATGTCTGATACCCAGTTCCAATGTATGATACCCAGTTCCAATGTCTGATACCCAGTTCCAATGTCTGATACCTAGTTCCAATGTTTGATACCCAGTTCCAATGTTTGATACCCAGTTCCAATATCTGATACCCAGTTCCAATGTCTGATACCCAGTTCCAATGTCTGATACCTAGTTCCAATGTTTGATAACCAGTTCCAATGTTTGATACCCAGTTCCAGTATCTGATACCCAGTTCCAATGTCTCATACCTAGTTCCAATCTCTGATACCCAGTTCCAATGTTTGATACGCAGTTCCAATGTCTGATACCCAGTTCCACTGTCTGATACCCATTCGAATGTCTGATACCCAGATCCCATGTCTGATACCCATTCGAATGTCTGATACCCAGTTCCAGTGTCTGATACCCAGTTCCAATATTTGATACCCAGTTCCAATGTTTGATACCCAGTTCCAATGTCTGATACCCATTTCCAATGTCTGATACGCAGTTCCAATGTTTGATACCCAGTTCCAATGTCTGATACACATTCCAATGTTTGATACCCAGTTCCAATGTCTGATACCCAGTTCCAATGTCTGATACGCAGTTCCAAAGTCTGATACCCAGTTCCAATGTCTGATACGCAGTTCCAATGTCTGATACCCAGTTGCAATGTCTGATACCCAGTTCCAATGTCTGATACCCAGGTCCAATGCCTGATACCCAGTTCCAATGTTTGATATCCAGTTCCAATGTTTGATACCCAGTTCCAATGTCTGATACGCAGTTCCAATGTCTGATACCCAGTTCCAATGTCTGATACCCAGTTCCAATATCTGATACCCAGTTCCAATGCCTGATACCCAGTTCCAATGTTTGATACCCAGTTCCAATGTTTGATACCCAGTTCCAATGTCTGATACCCAGTTACAATGTCTGATACCCATTCCAATATCTGATACCCAGTTCCAATGTCTGATACCCAGTTCCAATGTCTGATACCCAGTTCCAATGTCTGATACCCAGTTCCAATGCCTGATACCCAGTTCCAATGTTTGATACCCAGTTCCAATGTTTGATACCCAGTTCCAATGTCTGATACCCAGTTCCAATGTCTGATACCCATTCCAATATCTGATACCCAGTTCCAATGTTTGATACCCAGTTCCAATGTTTGATACCCAGTTCCAATGTCTGATACCCAGTTCCAATGTCTGATACCCAGTTCCTATATTTGATACTCAGTTCCAATGTCTGATACCTAGTTCCAATGTCTGATACGCAGTTCCAATGTCTGATACCCAGTTCCACTGTCTGATACCCAGTTCCAATGCCTGATACCCAGTTCCAATGTTTGATACCCAGTTCCAATGTTTGATACCAAGTTCCAATGTCTGATACCCAGGTCCAATGTCTGATACCTAGTTCCAATGTCTGATACCCAGTTCCAATGTCTGATACCCAGTTCCAATGTTTGATACCCAGTTCCAATGTCTGATAACTAGTTCCAATGTCTGATACCCAGTTCCAATGTTTGATACCCAGTTCTAATGTCTGATACGCAGTTCCAATGTTTGATACCCAGTTCCAATGTCTGATACCCAGTTCAAATATCTGATACCCAGTTCCAATGTCTGATGCCCAGTTCCAATGTCTGATACCTGGTTCCAATGTCTGATACCCAGTTACAATGTCTGATAAGCAGTTCCAATGTTTGATACCCAGTTCCAATGTCTGATACCCAGTTCCAATGTCTGATACCCAGTTTCAATATCTGATACCCAGTTCCAATGTCTGATACCCAGTTCCAATGTATGATACCCAGTTCCAATGTCTGAGACCCAGTTCCAATGTCTGATACCCAGTTCCAATGTTTGATACCCAGTTCCAATGTCTTATACCCAGTTCCAATGTCTGATACCTAGTTCCAATGTTTGATACCCAGTTCCAATGTTTGATACCCAGTTCCAATATCTGATACCCAGTACCACTGTCTGATACCCATTCGAATGTCTGATACCAGATTCCAATGTCTGATACCCAGTTCCAATGTCTGATACCCAGTTCCAATGTCTGATACACAGTTCCAATGTTTGATACCCAGTTCCAATGTCTGATACCTAGTTCCAATGTTTGATACCCAGTTCCAATATCTGATACCCAGTTCCAATATCTGATACCCAGTTCCAATGTCTGATGCCCAGTTCCAATGTCTGATACCCAGTTCCAATGTCTGATACCCAGTTCCAATATCTGATACCTGGTTCCAATGTCTGATACCCAGTTCCAATGTCTGATAACCAGTTCCAAAGTTTGATACCGAGTTCCAATGTTTGATACCCAGTTCCAATGTCTCATACCTAGTTCCAATGTCTGATACCCAGTTGCAATGTCTGATACCCAGTTCCAATGTCTGATACCCAGTTCCTATGTCTGATACCCAGTTCCACTGTCTGATACCCAGTTCCAATGTCTGATACCCAGTTCCAATGTCTGATACCCATTCCAATGTCTGATACCCAGTTCCAATATCTGATACCCAGTTCCAATGTCTGAGACCCAGTTCCAATGTTTGATACCCAGTTCCAATGTTTGATACCCAGTTCCAATATCTGATTCCCAGTACCACTGTCTGATACCCATTCGAATGTCTGATACCCAGTTCCAATGTCTGATACCCAGTTCCAATGTCTGATACCCAGTTCCAATGTCTGATACACAGTTCCAATGTTTGATACCCAGTTCCAATGTCTGATACCTAGTTGCAATGTTTGATACCCAGTTCCAATATCTGATACCCAGTTCCAATATCTGATACCCAGTTCCAATGTCTGATACCCAGTTCCAATATCTGCTACCCAGTTCCAATGTCTGATACCCAGTTCCAATGTATGATACCCAGTTCCAATGTCTGATACCCAGTTCCAATGTCTGATACCTAGTTCCAATGTTTGATACCCAGTTCCAATGTTTGATACCCAGTTCCAATATCTGATACCCAGTTCCAATGTCTGATACCCAGTTCCAATGTCTGATACCTAGTTCCAATGTTTGATAACCAGTTCCAATGTTTGATACCCAGTTCCAGTATCTGATACCCAGTTTCAATGTCTCATACCTAGTTACAATCTCTGATACCCAGTTCCAATGTTTGATACCCAGTTCCAATGTCTGATACCCAGTTCCACTGTCTGATACCCATTCGAATGTCTGATACCCAGTTCCCATGTCTGATACCCATTCGAATGTCTGATACCCAGGTCCAATGTCTGATACCTAGTTCCAATGTCTGATACCCAGTTCCAATGTCTGATACCCAGTTCCAATGTTTGATACCCAGTTCCAATGTCTGATAACTAGTTCCAATGTCTGATACCCAGTTCCAATGTTTGATGCCCAGTTCCAATGTCTGATACCTGGTTCCAATGTCTGATACCCAGTTCCAATATCTGATACCTGGTTCCAATGTCTTATACCCAGTTTCCAATGTCTGATAAGCAGTTCCAATGTTTGATACCCAGTTCCAATGTCTGATACCCAGTTCCAATGTCTGATACCCAGTTTCAATATCTGATACCCAGTTCCAATGTCTGATACCCAGTTCCAATGTATGATACCCAGTTCCAATGTCTGATACCCAGTTCCAATGTTTGATATCCAGTTCCAATGTCTGATACCCAGTTCTAATGTTTGATACACAATTCCAATGTCTGATACCCAGTTCCAATGTTTGATACACAGTTCCAATGTTTGATACCCAGTTCCAATGTCTGATACCTAGTTCCAATGTTTGATACCCAGTTCCAATGTTTGATACCCAGCTCCAATATCTGATACCTAGTTCCAATGTTTGCTACCCAGTTCCAATGTTTGATACCCAGTTCCAATATCTGATACGCAGTTCCAATATCTGATACCAAGTTCCAATGTTTGATACCCAGGTCCAATGTCTGATACCCAGTTCCAATGTCTGATACCCAGTCCAATGTCTGATACCCATTCCAATGTCTGATACCCAGTTCCAATGTCTGATACCCAGTTCCAAAGTTTGATACCCAGTTTCAATGTTTCATACCCAGTTCCAATGTCTGATACCTAGTTCCAATGTCTGATACCCAGTTGCAATGTCTGATACCCAGTTCCAATGTCTGATACCCAGTTCCAATGTCTGATACCCAGTTCCACTGTCTGATACCCAGTTCCAATGTCTCTTACCCAGTTCCAATGTCTGATACCCATTCCAATGTTTGATACCCAGTTCCAATGTCTGATACCCAGTTCCAATGTCTGAGACCCAGTTCCAATGTCTGATACCCAGTTCCAATGTTTGATACCCAGTTCCAATGTCTTATACCCAGTTCCAATGTCTGATACCTAGTTCCAATGTTTGATACCCAGTTCCAATGTTTGATACCCAGTTCCAATATCTGATACCCAGTACCACTGTCTGATACCCATTCGAATGTCTGATACCAGATTCCAATGTCTGATACCCAGTTCCAATGTCTGATACCCAGTTCCAATGTCTGATACACAGTTCCAATGTTTGATACCCAGTTCCAATGTCTGATACCTAGTTCCAATGTTTGATACCCAGTTCCAATATCTGATACCCAGTTCCAATATCTGATACCCAGTTCCAATGTCTGATGCCCAGTTCCAATGTCTGATACCCAGTTCCAATGTCTGATACCCAGTTCCAATATCTGATACCTGGTTCCAATGTCTGATACCCAGTTCCAATGTCTGATAACCAGTTCCAATGTTTGATACCCAGTTCCAGTATCTGATACCCAGTTCCAATGTCTCATACCTAGTTCCAATCTCTGATACCCAGTTCCAATGTTTGATACGCAGTTCCAATGTCTGATACCCAGTTCCACTGTCTGATACCCATTCGAATGTCTGATACCAAGATCCCATGTCTGATACCCATTCGAATGTCTGATACCCAGTTCCAGTGTCTGATACCCAGTTCCAATGTTTGACACCCAGTTCCAATGTCTGATGCCCATTCCAATGTTTGATACCCAGTTCCAATGTCTGATACCCAGTTCCAATGTTTGATACCCAGTTCCAATGTTTGATACCCAGTTCCAATGTCTGATACCCATTTCCAATGTCTGATACGCAGTTCCAATGTTTGATACCCAGTTCCAATGTCTGATACACATTCCAATGTTTGATACCCAGTTCCAATGTCTGATACCCAGTTCCAATGTCTGATACGCAGTTCCAATGTCTGATACCCAGTTCCAATGTCTGATACGCAGTTCCAATGTCTGATACCCAGTTGCAATGTCTGATACCCAGTTCCAATGTCTGATACCCAGGTCCAATGCCTGATACCCAGTTCCAATGTTTGATATCCAGTTCCAATGTTTGATACCCAGTTCCAATGTCTGATACGCAGTTCCAATGTCTGATACCCAGTTCCAATGTCTGATACCCAGTTCCAATATCTGATACCCAGTTCCAATGCCTGATACCCAGTTCCAATGTTTGATACCCAGTTCCAATGTTTGATACCCAGTTCCAATGTCTGATACCCAGTTCCAATGTCTGATACCCATTCCAATATCTGATACCCAGTTCCAATGTCTGATACCCAGTTCGAATGTCTGATACCCAGTTCCAATGTCTGATACCCAGTTCCAATGCCTGATACCCAGTTCCAATGTTTGATACCCAGTTCCAATGTTTGATACCCAGTTCCAATGTCTGATACCCAGTTCCAATGTCTGATACCCAGTTCCAATGTCTGATACCCATTCCAATATCTGATACCCAGTTCCAATGTTTGATACCCAGTTCCAATGTTTGATACCCAGTTCCAATGTCTGATACCCAGTTCCAATGTCTGATACCCAGTTCCTATATTTGATACTCAGTTCCAATGTCTGATACCTAGTTCCAATGTCTGATACGCAGTTCCAATGTCTGATACCCAGTTCCACTGTCTGATACCCAGTTCCAATGCCTGATACCCAGTTCCAATGTTTGATACCCAGTTCCAATGTTTGATACCAAGTTCCAATGTCTGATACCCAGGTCCAATGTCTGATACCTAGTTCCAATGTCTGATACCCAGTTCCAATGTCTGATACCCAGTTCCAATGTTTGATACCCAGTTCCAATGTCTGATAACTAGTTCCAATGTCTGATACCCAGTTCCAATGTTTGATACCCAGTTCTAATGTCTGATACGCAGTTCCAATGTTTGATACCCAGTTCCAATGTCTGATACCCAGTTCAAATATCTGATACCCAGTTCCAATGTCTGATGCCCAGTTCCAATGTCTGATACCTGGTTCCAATGTCTGATACCCAGTTACAATGTCTGATAAGCAGTTCCAATGTTTGATACCCAGTTCCAATGTCTGATACCCAGTTCCAATGTCTGATACCCAGTTTCAATATCTGATACCCAGTTCCAATGTCTGATACCCAGTTCCAATGTATGATACCCAGTTCCAATGTCTGATACCCAGTTTTAATGTTTGATACACAATTCCAATGTCTGATACCCAGTTCCAATGTTTGATACACAGTTCCAATGTTTGATACCCAGTTCCAATGTCTGATACCTAGTTCCAATGTTTGATACCCAGTTCCAATATCTGATACCCAGTTCCAATATCTGATACCCAGTTCCAATGTCTGATACCCAGTTCCAATGTCTGATACCTAGTTCCAATGTTTGATACCAGTTCCAATGTTTGATACCCAGTTCCAATATCTGATACCTAGTTCCAATGTTTGCTACCCAGTTCCAATGTTTGATACCCAGTTCCAATATCTGATACGCAGTTCCAATATCTGATACCCAGTTCCAATGTTTGATACCCAGGTCCAATGTCTGATACCCAGTTCCAATGTCTGATACCCAGTTCCAATGTCTGATACCCATTCCAATGTCTGATACCCAGTTCCAATGTCTGATACCCAGTTCCAAAGTTTGATACCGAGTTCCAATGTTTGATACCCAGTTCCAATGTCTCATACCTAGTTCCAATGTCTGATACCCAGTTGCAATGTCTGATACCCAGTTCCAATGTCTGATACCCAGTTCCTATGTCTGATACCCAGTTCCACTGTCTGATACCCAGTTCCAATGTCTGATACCCAGTTCCAATGTCTGATACCCATTCCAATGTCTGATACCCAGTTCCATATCTTATACCCAGTTCCAATGTCTGAGACCCAGTTCCAATGTTTGATACCCAGTTCCAATGTTTGATACCCAGTTCCAATATCTGATACCCAGTACCACTGTCTGATACCCATTCGAATGTCTGATACCCAGTTCCAATGTCTGATACCCAGTTCCAATGTCTGATACCCAGTTCCAATGTCTGATACACAGTTCCAATGTTTGATACCCAGTTCCAATGTCTGATACCTAGTTGCAATGTTTGATACCCAGTTCCAATATCTGATACCCAGTTCCTATATCTGATACCCAATTCCAATGTCTGATACCCAGTTCCAATGTCTGATACTCAGTTCCAATATCTGATACCCAGTTCCAATGTATGATACATAGTTCCAATATCTGATACCCAGTTCCAATGTCTGATACCCAGTTCCAATGTCTGATACCCAGTTCCAATGTCTGATACCCAGTTCCAATGTCTGATACCCAGTTCCAAAGTTTGATACCCAGTTCCAATGTTTCATACCCAGTTCCAATGTCTGATACCTAGTTCCAATGTCTGATACCCAGTTGCAATGTCTGATACCCAGTTCCAATGTCTGATACCCAGTTCCAATGTCTGATACCCAGTTCCACTGTCTGATACCCAGTTCCAATGTCTCTTACCCAGTTCCAATGTCTGATACCCATTCCAATGTCTGATACCCAGTTCCAATGTCTGATACCCAGTTCCAATGTCTGAGACCCAGTTCCAATGTCTGATACCCAGTTCCAATGTTTGATACCCAGTTCCAATGTCTTATACCCAGTTCCAATGTCTGATACCTAGTTCCAATGTTTGATACCCAGTTCCAATGTTTGATACCCAGTTCCAATATCTGATACCCAGTACCACTGTCTGATACCCATTCGAATGTCTGATACCAGATTCCAATGTCTGATACCCAGTTCCAATGTCTGATACCCAGTTCCAATGTCTGATACACAGTTCCAATGTTTGATACCCAGTTCCAATGTCTGATACCTAGTTCCAATGTTTGATACCCAGTTCCAATATCTGATACCCAGTTCCAATATCTGATACCCAGTTCCAATGTCTGATGCCCAGTTCCAATGTCTGATACCCAGTTCCAATGTCTGATACCCAGTTCCAATATCTGATACCTGGTTCCAATGTCTGATACCCAGTTCCAATGTCTGATACGCAGTTCCAATATTTCATACCCAGTTCCAATGTCTGATACCCAGTTCCAATGTCTGATACCCAGTTCCAATATCTGATACCCAGTTCCAATGTCTGATACCCAGTTCCAATGTATGATACCCAGTTCCAATGTCTGATACCCAGTTCCAATGTCTGATACCTAGTTCCAATGTTTGATACCCAGTTCCAATGTTTGATACCCAGTTCCAATATCTGATACCCAGTTCCAATGTCTGATACCCAGTTCCAATGTCTGATACCTAGTTCCAATGTTTGATACCCAGTTCCAATGTTTGATACCCAGTTCCAATATCTGATACCCAGTTCCAATGTCTGATACCCAGTTCCAATGTCTGATACCTAGTTCCAATGTTTGATAACCAGTTCCAATGTTTGATACGCAGTTCCAATGTCTGATACCCAGTTCCACTGTCTGATACCCATTCGAATGTCTGATACCCAGATCCCATGTCTGATACCCATTCGAATGTCTGATACCCAGTTCCAGTGTCTGATACCCAGTTCCAATATTTGATACCCAGTTCCAATGTTTGATACCCAGTTCCAATGTCTGATACCCATTTCCAATGTCTGATACGCAGTTCCAATGTTTGATACCCAGTTCCAATGTCTGATACACATTCCAATGTTTGATACCCAGTTCCAATGTCTGATACCCAGTTCCAATGTCTGATACGCAGTTCCAAAGTCTGATACCCAGTTCCAATGTCTGATACGCAGTTCCAATGTCTGATACCCAGTTGCAATGTCTGATACCCAGTTCCAATGTCTGATACCCAGGTCCAATGCCTGATACCCAGTTCCAATGTTTGATATCCAGTTCCAATGTTTGATACCCAGTTCCAATGTCTGATACGCAGTTCCAATGTCTGATACCCAGTTCCAATGTCTGATACCCAGTTCCAATATCTGATACCCAGTTCCAATGCCTGATACCCAGTTCCAATGTTTGATACCCAGTTCCAATGTTTGATACCCAGTTCCAATGTCTGATACCCAGTTACAATGTCTGATACCCATTCCAATATCTGATACCCAGTTCCAATGTCTGATACCCAGTTCCAATGTCTGATACCCAGTTCCAATGTCTGATACCCAGTTCCAATGCCTGATACCCAGTTCCAATGTTTGATACCCAGTTCCAATGTTTGATACCCAGTTCCAATGTCTGATACCCAGTTCCAATGTCTGATACCCATTCCAATATCTGATACCCAGTTCCAATGTTTGATACCCAGTTCCAATGTTTGATACCCAGTTCCAATGTCTGATACCCAGTTCCAATGTCTGATACCCAGTTCCTATATTTGATACTCAGTTCCAATGTCTGATACCTAGTTCCAATGTCTGATACGCAGTTCCAATGTCTGATACCCAGTTCCACTGTCTGATACCCAGTTCCAATGCCTGATACCCAGTTCCAATGTTTGATACCCAGTTCCAATGTTTGATACCAAGTTCCAATGTCTGATACCCAGGTCCAATGTCTGATACCTAGTTCCAATGTCTGATACCCAGTTCCAATGTCTGATACCCAGTTCCAATGTTTGATACCCAGTTCCAATGTCTGATAACTAGTTCCAATGTCTGATACCCAGTTCCAATGTTTGATACCCAGTTCTAATGTCTGATACGCAGTTCCAATGTTTGATACCCAGTTCCAATGTCTGATACCCAGTTCAAATATCTGATACCCAGTTCCAATGTCTGATGCCCAGTTCCAATGTCTGATACCTGGTTCCAATGTCTGATACCCAGTTACAATGTCTGATAAGCAGTTCCAATGTTTGATACCCAGTTCCAATGTCTGATACCCAGTTCCAATGTCTGATACCCAGTTTCAATATCTGATACCCAGTTCCAATGTCTGATACCCAGTTCCAATGTATGATACCCAGTTCCAATGTCTGAGACCCAGTTCCAATGTCTGATACCCAGTTCCAATGTTTGATACCCAGTTCCAATGTCTTATACCCAGTTCCAATGTCTGATACCTAGTTCCAATGTTTGATACCCAGTTCCAATGTTTGATACCCAGTTCCAATATCTGATACCCAGTACCACTGTCTGATACCCATTCGAATGTCTGATACCAGATTCCAATGTCTGATACCCAGTTCCAATGTCTGATACCCAGTTCCAATGTCTGATACACAGTTCCAATGTTTGATACCCAGTTCCAATGTCTGATACCTAGTTCCAATGTTTGATACCCAGTTCCAATATCTGATACCCAGTTCCAATATCTGATACCCAGTTCCAATGTCTGATGCCCAGTTCCAATGTCTGATACCCAGTTCCAATGTCTGATACCCAGTTCCAATATCTGATACCTGGTTCCAATGTCTGATACCCAGTTCCAATGTCTGATAACCAGTTCCAAAGTTTGATACCGAGTTCCAATGTTTGATACCCAGTTCCAATGTCTCATACCTAGTTCCAATGTCTGATACCCAGTTGCAATGTCTGATACCCAGTTCCAATGTCTGATACCCAGTTCCTATGTCTGATACCCAGTTCCACTGTCTGATACCCAGTTCCAATGTCTGATACCCAGTTCCAATGTCTGATACCCATTCCAATGTCTGATACCCAGTTCCAATATCTGATACCCAGTTCCAATGTCTGAGACCCAGTTCCAATGTTTGATACCCAGTTCCAATGTTTGATACCCAGTTCCAATATCTGATTCCCAGTACCACTGTCTGATACCCATTCGAATGTCTGATACCCAGTTCCAATGTCTGATACCCAGTTCCAATGTCTGATACCCAGTTCCAATGTCTGATACACAGTTCCAATGTTTGATACCCAGTTCCAATGTCTGATACCTAGTTGCAATGTTTGATACCCAGTTCCAATATCTGATACCCAGTTCCAATATCTGATACCCAGTTCCAATGTCTGATACCCAGTTCCAATATCTGCTACCCAGTTCCAATGTCTGATACCCAGTTCCAATGTATGATACCCAGTTCCAATGTCTGATACCCAGTTCCAATGTCTGATACCTAGTTCCAATGTTTGATACCCAGTTCCAATGTTTGATACCCAGTTCCAATATCTGATACCCAGTTCCAATGTCTGATACCCAGTTCCAATGTCTGATACCTAGTTCCAATGTTTGATAACCAGTTCCAATGTTTGATACCCAGTTCCAGTATCTGATACCCAGTTTCAATGTCTCATACCTAGTTACAATCTCTGATACCCAGTTCCAATGTTTGATACCCAGTTCCAATGTCTGATACCCAGTTCCACTGTCTGATACCCATTCGAATGTCTGATACCCAGTTCCCATGTCTGATACCCATTCGAATGTCTGATACCCAGGTCCAATGTCTGATACCTAGTTCCAATGTCTGATACCCAGTTCCAATGTCTGATACCCAGTTCCAATGTTTGATACCCAGTTCCAATGTCTGATAACTAGTTCCAATGTCTGATACCCAGTTCCAATGTTTGATGCCCAGTTCCAATGTCTGATACCTGGTTCCAATGTCTGATACCCAGTTCCAATATCTGATACCTGGTTCCAATGTCTTATACCCAGTTTCCAATGTCTGATAAGCAGTTCCAATGTTTGATACCCAGTTCCAATGTCTGATACCCAGTTCCAATGTCTGATACCCAGTTTCAATATCTGATACCCAGTTCCAATGTCTGATACCCAGTTCCAATGTATGATACCCAGTTCCAATGTCTGATACCCAGTTCCAATGTTTGATATCCAGTTCCAATGTCTGATACCCAGTTCTAATGTTTGATACACAATTCCAATGTCTGATACCCAGTTCCAATGTTTGATACACAGTTCCAATGTTTGATACCCAGTTCCAATGTCTGATACCTAGTTCCAATGTTTGATACCCAGTTCCAATGTTTGATACCCAGCTCCAATATCTGATACCTAGTTCCAATGTTTGCTACCCAGTTCCAATGTTTGATACCCAGTTCCAATATCTGATACGCAGTTCCAATATCTGATACCAAGTTCCAATGTTTGATACCCAGGTCCAATGTCTGATACCCAGTTCCAATGTCTGATACCCAGTCCAATGTCTGATACCCATTCCAATGTCTGATACCCAGTTCCAATGTCTGATACCCAGTTCCAAAGTTTGATACCCAGTTTCAATGTTTCATACCCAGTTCCAATGTCTGATACCTAGTTCCAATGTCTGATACCCAGTTGCAATGTCTGATACCCAGTTCCAATGTCTGATACCCAGTTCCAATGTCTGATACCCAGTTCCACTGTCTGATACCCAGTTCCAATGTCTCTTACCCAGTTCCAATGTCTGATACCCATTCCAATGTCTGATACCCAGTTCCAATGTCTGATACCCAGTTCCAATGTCTGAGACCCAGTTCCAATGTCTGATACCCAGTTCCAATGTTTGATACCCAGTTCCAATGTCTTATACCCAGTTCCAATGTCTGATACCTAGTTCCAATGTTTGATACCCAGTTCCAATGTTTGATACCCAGTTCCAATATCTGATACCCAGTACCACTGTCTGATACCCATTCGAATGTCTGATACCAGATTCCAATGTCTGATACCCAGTTCCAATGTCTGATACCCAGTTCCAATGTCTGATACACAGTTCCAATGTTTGATACCCAGTTCCAATGTCTGATACCTAGTTCCAATGTTTGATACCCAGTTCCAATATCTGATACCCAGTTCCAATATCTGATACCCAGTTCCAATGTCTGATGCCCAGTTCCAATGTCTGATACCCAGTTCCAATGTCTGATACCCAGTTCCAATATCTGATACCTGGTTCCAATGTCTGATACCCAGTTCCAATGTCTGATAACCAGTTCCAATGTTTGATACCCAGTTCCAGTATCTGATACCCAGTTCCAATGTCTCATACCTAGTTCCAATCTCTGATACCCAGTTCCAATGTTTGATACGCAGTTCCAATGTCTGATACCCAGTTCCACTGTCTGATACCCATTCGAATGTCTGATACCCAGATCCCATGTCTGATACCCATTCGAATGTCTGATACCCAGTTCCAGTGTCTGATACCCAGTTCCAATGTTTGACACCCAGTTCCAATGTCTGATGCCCATTCCAATGTTTGATACCCAGTTCCAATGTCTGATACCCAGTTCCAATGTTTGATACCCAGTTCCAATGTTTGATACCCAGTTCCAATGTCTGATACCCATTTCCAATGTCTGATACGCAGTTCCAATGTTTGATACCCAGTTCCAATGTCTGATACACATTCCAATGTTTGATACCCAGTTCCAATGTCTGATACCCAGTTCCAATGTCTGATACGCAGTTCCAATGTCTGATACCCAGTTCCAATGTCTGATACGCAGTTCCAATGTCTGATACCCAGTTGCAATGTCTGATACCCAGTTCCAATGTCTGATACCCAGGTCCAATGCCTGATACCCAGTTCCAATGTTTGATATCCAGTTCCAATGTTTGATACCCAGTTCCAATGTCTGATACGCAGTTCCAATGTCTGATACCCAGTTCCAATGTCTGATACCCAGTTCCAATATCTGATACCCAGTTCCAATGCCTGATACCCAGTTCCAATGTTTGATACCCAGTTCCAATGTTTGATACCCAGTTCCAATGTCTGATACCCAGTTCCAATGTCTGATACCCATTCCAATATCTGATACCCAGTTCCAATGTCTGATACCCAGTTCGAATGTCTGATACCCAGTTCCAATGTCTGATACCCAGTTCCAATGCCTGATACCCAGTTCCAATGTTTGATACCCAGTTCCAATGTTTGATACCCAGTTCCAATGTCTGATACCCAGTTCCAATGTCTGATACCCAGTTCCAATGTCTGATACCCATTCCAATATCTGATACCCAGTTCCAATGTTTGATACCCAGTTCCAATGTTTGATACCCAGTTCCAATGTCTGATACCCAGTTCCAATGTCTGATACCCAGTTCCTATATTTGATACTCAGTTCCAATGTCTGATACCTAGTTCCAATGTCTGATACGCAGTTCCAATGTCTGATACCCAGTTCCACTGTCTGATACCCAGTTCCAATGCCTGATACCCAGTTCCAATGTTTGATACCCAGTTCCAATGTTTGATACCAAGTTCCAATGTCTGATACCCAGGTCCAATGTCTGATACCTAGTTCCAATGTCTGATACCCAGTTCCAATGTCTGATACCCAGTTCCAATGTTTGATACCCAGTTCCAATGTCTGATAACTAGTTCCAATGTCTGATACCCAGTTCCAATGTTTGATACCCAGTTCTAATGTCTGATACGCAGTTCCAATGTTTGATACCCAGTTCCAATGTCTGATACCCAGTTCAAATATCTGATACCCAGTTCCAATGTCTGATGCCCAGTTCCAATGTCTGATACCTGGTTCCAATGTCTGATACCCAGTTACAATGTCTGATAAGCAGTTCCAATGTTTGATACCCAGTTCCAATGTCTGATACCCAGTTCCAATGTCTGATACCCAGTTTCAATATCTGATACCCAGTTCCAATGTCTGATACCCAGTTCCAATGTATGATACCCAGTTCCAATGTCTGATACCCAGTTTTAATGTTTGATACACAATTCCAATGTCTGATACCCAGTTCCAATGTTTGATACACAGTTCCAATGTTTGATACCCAGTTCCAATGTCTGATACCTAGTTCCAATGTTTGATACCCAGTTCCAATATCTGATACCCAGTTCCAATATCTGATACCCAGTTCCAATGTCTGATACCCAGTTCCAATGTCTGATACCTAGTTCCAATGTTTGATACCAGTTCCAATGTTTGATACCCAGTTCCAATATCTGATACCTAGTTCCAATGTTTGCTACCCAGTTCCAATGTTTGATACCCAGTTCCAATATCTGATACGCAGTTCCAATATCTGATACCCAGTTCCAATGTTTGATACCCAGGTCCAATGTCTGATACCCAGTTCCAATGTCTGATACCCAGTTCCAATGTCTGATACCCATTCCAATGTCTGATACCCAGTTCCAATGTCTGATACCCAGTTCCAAAGTTTGATACCGAGTTCCAATGTTTGATACCCAGTTCCAATGTCTCATACCTAGTTCCAATGTCTGATACCCAGTTGCAATGTCTGATACCCAGTTCCAATGTCTGATACCCAGTTCCTATGTCTGATACCCAGTTCCACTGTCTGATACCCAGTTCCAATGTCTGATACCCAGTTCCAATGTCTGATACCCATTCCAATGTCTGATACCCAGTTCCATATCTTATACCCAGTTCCAATGTCTGAGACCCAGTTCCAATGTTTGATACCCAGTTCCAATGTTTGATACCCAGTTCCAATATCTGATACCCAGTACCACTGTCTGATACCCATTCGAATGTCTGATACCCAGTTCCAATGTCTGATACCCAGTTCCAATGTCTGATACCCAGTTCCAATGTCTGATACACAGTTCCAATGTTTGATACCCAGTTCCAATGTCTGATACCTAGTTGCAATGTTTGATACCCAGTTCCAATATCTGATACCCAGTTCCAATATCTGATACCCAGTTCCAATGTCTGATACCCAGTTCCAATATCTGCTACCCAGTTCCAATGTCTGATACCCAGTTCCAATGTATGATACCCAGTTCCAATGTCTGATACCCAGTTCCAATGTCTGATACCTAGTTCCAATGTTTGATACCCAGTTCCAATGTTTGATACCCAGTTCCAATATCTGATACCCAGTTCCAATGTCTGATACCCAGTTCCAATGTCTGATACCTAGTTCCAATGTTTGATAACCAGTTCCAATGTTTGATACCCAGTTCCAGTATCTGATACCCAGTTTCAATGTCTCATACCTAGTTACAATCTCTGATACCCAGTTCCAATGTTTGATACCCAGTTCCAATGTCTGATACCCAGTTCCACTGTCTGATACCCATTCGAATGTCTGATACCCAGTTCCCATGTCTGATACCCATTCGAATGTCTGATACCCAGTTCCAGTGTCTGATACCCAGTTCCAATGTTTGACACCCAGTTCCAATGTCTGATGCCCATTCCAATGTTTGATACCCAGTTCCAATATCTGATACCCAGTTCCAATATCTGATACCCAGTTCCAATGTCTGATGCCCAGTTCCAATGTCTGATACCCAGTTCCAATGTCTGATACCCAGTTCCAATATCTGATACCTGGTTCCAATGTCTGATACCCAGTTCCAGTGTCTGATACACAGTTCCAATGTTTGATACCCAGTTCCAATGTCTGATACCTAGTTCCAATGTTTGATACCCAGTTCCAATATCTGATACCCAGTTCCAATATCTGATACCCAGTTCCAATGTCTGATGCCCAGTTCCAATGTCTGATACCCAGTTCCAATGTCTGATACCCAGTTCCAATATCTGATACCTGGTTCCAATGTCTGATACCCAGTTCCAATGTCTGATACGCAGTTCCAATGTTTCATACCCAGTTCCAATGTCTGATACCCAGTTCCAATGTCTGATACCCAGTTCCAATATCTGATACCCAGTTCCAATGTCTGATACCCAGTTCCAATGTATGATACCCAGTTCCAATGTCTGATACCCAGTTCCAATGTCTGATACCTAGTTCCAATGTTTGATACCCAGTTCCAATGTTTGATACCCAGTTCCAATATCTGATACCCAGTTCCAATGTCTGATACCCAGTTCCAATGTCTGATACCTAGTTCCAATGTTTGATAACCAGTTCCAATGTTTGATACCCAGTTCCAGTATCTGATACCCAGTTCCAATGTCTCATACCTAGTTCCAATCTCTGATACCCAGTTCCAATGTTTGATACGCAGTTCCAATGTCTGATACCCAGTTCCACTGTCTGATACCCATTCGAATGTCTGATACCCAGATCCCATGTCTGATACCCATTCGAATGTCTGATACCCATTTCCAATGTCTGATACGCAGTTCCAATGTTTGATACCCAGTTCCAATGTCTGATACCCATTCCAATGTTTGATACCCAGTTCCAATGACTGATACCCAGTTCCAATGTCTGATACGCAGTTCCAATGTCTGATACCCAGTTCCAATGTCTGATACGCAGTTCCAATGTCTGATACCCAGTTGCAATGTCTGATACCCAGTTCCAATGTCTGATACCCAGTTCCAATGCCTGATACCCAGTTCCAATGTTTGATATCCAGTTCCAATGTTTGATACCCAGTTCCAATGACTGATACGCAGTTCCAATGTCTGATACCCAGTTCCAATGTCTGATACCCAGTTCCAATATCTGATACCCAGTTCCAATGCCTGATACCCAGTTCCAATGTTTGATACCCAGTTCCAATGTTTGATACCCAGTTCCAATGTCTGATACCTAGTTCCAATGTGTGATACCTAGTTCCAATGTCTGATACCCAGTTCCAATGTTTGATAACCAGTTCCAATATCTGATACACAGTTCAAATGTCTGATGCCCAGTTCCAATGTTTGATACCCAGTTCCAATGTCTGATACCCAGTTCCAATGTTTGATACCCAGTTCCAATGTTTGATACCCAGTTCCAATATCTGATACCCAGTTCAAATGTCTGATGCCCAGTTCCAATGTCAGATACCCAGTTCCAATGTCTGATACTCAGTTCCAATGTCTGATACCCAGTTCCAATATCTGATACCCAGTTCCAATATCTGATACCCAGTTCCAATGTATGATACCCAATTCCAAAATCTGATACCCAGTTCCAATGTCTGATACCCAGTTCCAATATCTGATACCTAGTTCCAATGTCTGATACCCAGTTCCTATATCTGATACCCAGTTCCAATATCTGATACCCAGTTCCAATATCTGATACCCAGTTCCAATGTCTTATACCCAATTCCAATGTCTGATACCCAGTTCCAATGTCTGATCCCCAGTTCCAATGTCTGATACCCAGTTCCAATGTTTGATACCCAGTTCCAATGTCTGATACCCAGTTCGAATGTGTGATACCCAGTTCCAATGTCTGATACCCAGTTCCAATGTGTGATACCCAGTTCCAATGTCTGATACCCAGTTCCAATGTCTGATACCCAGTTCCAATGTCTGATACCCATTCCAATGTCTGATACCCAGTTCCATATCTTATACCCAGTTCCAATGTCTGAGACCCAGTTCCAATGTTTGATACCCAGTTCCAATGTTTGATACCCAGTTCCAATATCTGATACCCAGTACCACTGTCTGATACCCATTCGAATGTCTGATACCCAGTTCCAATGTCTGATACCCAGTTCCAATGTCTGATACCCAGTTCCAATGTCTGATACACAGTTCCAATGTTTGATACCCAGTTCCAATGTCTGATACCTAGTTGCAATGTTTGATACCCAGTTCCAATATCTGATACCCAGTTCCAATATCTGATACCCAGTTCCAATGTCTGATACCCAGTTCCAATATCTGCTACCCAGTTCCAATGTCTGATACCCAGTTCCAATGTATGATACCCAGTTCCAATGTCTGATACCCAGTTCCAATGTCTGATACCTAGTTCCAATGTTTGATACCCAGTTCCAATGTTTGATACCCAGTTCCAATATCTGATACCCAGTTCCAATGTCTGATACCCAGTTCCAATGTCTGATACCTAGTTCCAATGTTTGATAACCAGTTCCAATGTTTGATACCCAGTTCCAGTATCTGATACCCAGTTTCAATGTCTCATACCTAGTTACAATCTCTGATACCCAGTTCCAATGTTTGATACCCAGTTCCAATGTCTGATACCCAGTTCCACTGTCTGATACCCATTCGAATGTCTGATACCCAGTTCCCATGTCTGATACCCATTCGAATGTCTGATACCCAGTTCCAGTGTCTGATACCCAGTTCCAATGTTTGACACCCAGTTCCAATGTCTGATGCCCATTCCAATGTTTGATACCCAGTTCCAATATCTGATACCCAGTTCCAATATCTGATACCCAGTTCCAATGTCTGATGCCCAGTTCCAATGTCTGATACCCAGTTCCAATGTCTGATACCCAGTTCCAATATCTGATACCTGGTTCCAATGTCTGATACCCAGTTCCAGTGTCTGATACACAGTTCCAATGTTTGATACCCAGTTCCAATGTCTGATACGCAGTTCCAATGTTTCATACCCAGTTCCAATGTCTGATACCCAGTTCCAATGTCTGATACCCAGTTCCAATATCTGATACCCAGTTCCAATGTCTGATACCCAGTTCCAATGTATGATACCCAGTTCCAATGTCTGATACCCAGTTCCAATGTCTGATACCTAGTTCCAATGTTTGATACCCAGTTCCAATGTTTGATACCCAGTTCCAATATCTGATACCCAGTTCCAATGTCTGATACCCAGTTCCAATGTCTGATACCTAGTTCCAATGTTTGATAACCAGTTCCAATGTTTGATACCCAGTTCCAGTATCTGATACCCAGTTCCAATGTCTCATACCTAGTTCCAATCTCTGATACCCAGTTCCAATGTTTGATACGCAGTTCCAATGTCTGATACCCAGTTCCACTGTCTGATACCCATTCGAATGTCTGATACCCAGATCCCATGTCTGATACCCATTCGAATGTCTGATACCCATTTCCAATGTCTGATACGCAGTTCCAATGTTTGATACCCAGTTCCAATGTCTGATACCCATTCCAATGTTTGATACCCAGTTCCAATGACTGATACCCAGTTCCAATGTCTGATACGCAGTTCCAATGTCTGATACCCAGTTCCAATGTCTGATACGCAGTTCCAATGTCTGATACCCAGTTGCAATGTCTGATACCCAGTTCCAATGTCTGATACCCAGTTCCAATGCCTGATACCCAGTTCCAATGTTTGATATCCAGTTCCAATGTTTGATACCCAGTTCCAATGACTGATACGCAGTTCCAATGTCTGATACCCAGTTCCAATGTCTGATACCCAGTTCCAATATCTGATACCCAGTTCCAATGCCTGATACCCAGTTCCAATGTTTGATACCCAGTTCCAATGTTTGATACCCAGTTCCAATGTCTGATACCTAGTTCCAATGTGTGATACCTAGTTCCAATGTCTGATACCCAGTTCCAATGTTTGATAACCAGTTCCAATATCTGATACACAGTTCAAATGTCTGATGCCCAGTTCCAATGTTTGATACCCAGTTCCAATGTCTGATACCCAGTTCCAATGTTTGATACCCAGTTCCAATGTTTGATACCCAGTTCCAATATCTGATACCCAGTTCAAATGTCTGATGCCCAGTTCCAATGTCAGATACCCAGTTCCAATGTCTGATACTCAGTTCCAATGTCTGATACCCAGTTCCAATATCTGATACCCAGTTCCAATATCTGATACCCAGTTCCAATGTATGATACCCAATTCCAAAATCTGATACCCAGTTCCAATGTCTGATACCCAGTTCCAATATCTGATACCTAGTTCCAATGTCTGATACCCAGTTCCTATATCTGATACCCAGTTCCAATATCTGATACCCAGTTCCAATATCTGATACCCAGTTCCAATGTCTTATACCCAATTCCAATGTCTGATACCCAGTTCCAATGTCTGATCCCCAGTTCCAATGTCTGATACCCAGTTCCAATGTTTGATACCCAGTTCCAATGTCTGATACCCAGTTCGAATGTGTGATACCCAGTTCCAATGTCTGATACCCAGTTCCAATGTGTGATACCCAGTTCCAATGTCTGATACCCAGTTCCAATGACTGATACCCAGTTCCAATGTCTGATACCCAGTTCCAATGTCTGATCCCCAGTTCCAATGTCTGATACCCAGTTCCAATACCTGATACCCAGTTTCAATGTCTGATAGCCAATTCCAATGTCTGATACCCAGTTCCAATGTTTGATACCCAGTTCCAATGTCTGATACGCAGTTCCAATGTCTGATACCCAATTCCAATGTCTGATACCCAGTTCCAATGTTTGATACCCAGTTCCAATGTCTGATACCCAGTTCCAATGTCTGATCCCCAGTTCCAATGTCTGATACCCAGTTCCAATATCTGATACGCAGTTCCAATGTCTGATACCTAGTTCCAATGTCTGATACCCAGTTCCAATGTTTGGTACCCAGTTTCAATGTCTGATACGCAGTTCCAATGTTTGATACCCAGTTCCAATGTCTGATACCCAGTTCCAACGTCTGATACGCAGTTCCAATATTTGATACCCACTTCCAATATCTGAAAGCCAGTTCCAATGTTTGATACCCAGTTCCAATGTTTGATACCCAGTTCCAATGCCTGATACCCAGTTCCAATGTCTGATACCCAGTTCCAATGTCTGATCCCCAGTTCCAATGTCTGATACCCAGTTCCAATATCTGATACGCAGTTCCAATGTCTGATACCTAGTTCCAATGTCTGATACCCAGTTCCAATGTCTGATACCCAGTTCCAATGTATGATACCCAGTTCCTATATCTGATACCTAGTTCCAATGTCTTATACCCAGTTCCAATGTCTGATACGCAGTTCCAATATTTGATACCCACTTCCAATATCTGATACCCAGTTCCAATGTTTGATACCCAGTTCCAATGTTTGATACCCAGTTCCAATGCCTGATACCCAGTTCCAATGTCTGATACCCAGTTCCAATGTCTGATACCCATTTCCAATGTTTGATACCCAGTTCCAATGTCTGATACCCTGTTCCAATGTCTGATACCCAGTTCCAATGTTTGATACCTAGTTCCAATGTCTGATACCCAGTTCCAATGTTTGGTACCCAGTTCCAATGTCTGATACGCAGTTCCAATGTTTGATACCCAGTTCCAATGTCTGATACCCAGTTCCAATGTCTGATACCCAGTTCCAATATCTGATACGCAGTTCCAATGTCTGATACCTAGTTCCAATATCTGATACCCAGTTCCAATGTCTGATACCCAGTTCCAATGTATGATACCAAGTTCCTATCTCTGATACCTAGTTCCAATGTCTGATACCTAGTTCCAATGTCTGATACCCAGTTCCATTGTTTGATACCCAGTTCCAATGTCTGATACCCAGTTCCAATGTATGATACGTAGTTCGAATGTTTGATACCCAGTTCCAATGTCTGATACCCAGTTCCAATGTTTGATACACAGTTCCAATGTCTGATCCCCAGTTCCAATATCTGATACCCAGTTCCAATATCTGATACCCAGTTCCAATGTTTGATACCCAGTTCCAATGTCTGATACTCAGTTCCAATGTCTGATACCCTGTTCCAATGTCTGATACCCAGGTCCAATGTTTGATACCCAGTTCCAATGTCTGATACCCAGTTCCAATGTTTGATACCTAGTTCCAATGTTTGATACCCAGTTCCAATGTTTGATACCCAGTTCCAATGTCTGATACCTAGTTCCAATGTGTGATACCTAGTTCCAATGTCTGATACCCAGTTCCAATGTTTGATAACCAGATCCAATATCTGATACACAGTTCCAATGTCTGATACCCAGTTCCAATGTTTGATACCCAGTTCCAATGTTTGATAGCCAGTTCCAATATCTGATACCCAGTTCAAATGTCTGGTACCCAGTTCCAATGTCTGATACCCAGTTCCAATATCTGATACCCAGTTCCAATATCTGATACCCAGTTCAAATGTCTGGTACCCAGTTCCAATGTCTGATACCCAGTTCCAATATCTGATACCCAGTTCCAATATCTGATACGCAGTTCCAATGTCTGATACCCAGTTCCAATGTATGATACCTAGTTCCAATGTCTGATACCCAGTTCCAATGTATGATACCCAGTTCCAATGTATGATACCCAGTTCCAATGTCTGATACCTAGTTCCAATGTCTGATACCCAGTCCCAATGTTTGATACCCAGTTCCAATGTCTGATACCCAGTTGCAATGTCTGATACCCAGTTCCAATGTCTGATACCCAGTTCCAATGTCTGATACTCAGTTCCAATGTCTGATACCCAGTTCCAATGTCTGATACCCAATTCCAATGTTTGATACCCAGTTCCAATGTCTGATACCCAGTTCCAATATCTGATACGCAGTTCCAATGTCTGATACCCAGTTCCAATGTATGATACCTAGTTCCAATGTCTGATACCCAGTTCCAATGTATGATACCCAGTTCCAATGTATGATACCCAGTTCCAATGTCTGATACCTAGTTCCAATGTCTGATACCCAGTCCCAATGTTTGATACCCAGTTCCAATGTCTGATACCTAGTTCCAATGTCTGATACCCAGTTCCAATATCTGATACCCAGTTCCAATGTATGATACCCAGTTCCAATGTCTGATACCTAGTTCCAATGTCTGATACCCAGTCCCAATGTTTGATACCCAGTTCCAATGTCTGATACCCAGTTCCAATGTCTGATACCCAATTCCAATATCTGATACCCAGTTCCAATGTCTGATACCCAGTCCCAATGTCTGATACTCAGTTCCAATGTCTGATACCCAGTTGCAATGTCTGATACCCAGTTCCAATGTCTGATACCCAGTTCCAATGTCTGATACTCAGTTCCAATGTCTGATACCCAGTTCCAATATCTGATACCCAGTTCCAATGTTTGATACCCAGTTCCAATGTCTGATACCCAGTTCCAATATCTGATACCCAGTTCCAATATCTGATACCCAGTTCAAATGTCTGGTACCCAGTTCCAATGTCTGATACCCAGTTCCAATATCTGATACCCAGTTCCAATATCTGATACGCAGTTCCAATGTCTGATACCCAGTTCCAATGTATGATACCTAGTTCCAATGTCTGATACCCAGTTCCAATGTATGATACCCAGTTCCAATGTATGATACACAGTTCCAATGTCTGATACCTAGTTCCAATGTCTGATACCCAGTCCCAATGTTTGATACCCAGTTCCAATATCTGATACCCAGTTCCAATGTCTGATACCCAATTCCAATATCTGATACCCAGTTCCAATGTCTGATACCCAGTTCCAATGTCTGATACTCAGTTCCAATGTCTGATACCCAGTTGCAATGTCTGATACCCAGTTCCAATGTCTGATACCCAGTTCCAATGTCTGATACTCAGTTCCAATGTCTGATACCCAGTTCCAATGTCTGATACCCAGTTCCAATATCTGATACCCAGTTCCAATGTATGATACCCAATTCCAAAATCTGATACCCAGTTCCAATGTCTGATACCCAGTTCCAATATCTGATACCTAGTTCCAATGTCTGATAGCCAGTTCCAATATCTGATACCTAGTTCCAATATCTGATACCCAGTTCCAATATCTGATACCCAGTTCCAATGTATGATACCCAATTCCAATATCTGATACCTAGTTCCAATGTCTGATACCCAGTTCCAATATCTGATACCCAGTTCCAATGTCTGATACCCAATTCCAATGTCTGATACCCAGTTCCAATGTCTGATCCCCAGTACCAATGTCTGATACCCAGTTCCAATGTTTGATACCCAGTTCCAATGTCTGATACCCAGTTCGAATGTGTGATACCCAGTTCCGATGTCTGATACCCAGTTCCAATGTGTGATACCCAGTTCCAATGTCTGATACCCAGTTCCAATGACTGATACCCAGTTCCAATGTCTGATACCCAGTTCCAATGTCTGATCCCCAGTTCCAATGTCTGATACCCAGTTCCAATATCTGATACCCAGTTCCAATGTCTGATACCCAATTCCAATGTCTGATACCCAGTTCCAATGTTTGATACCCAGTTCCAATGTCTGATACGCAGTTCCAATGTCTGATACCCAATTCCAATGTCTGATACCCAGTTCCAATGTTTGATACCCAGTTCCAATGTCTGATACCCAGTTCCAATGTCTGATCCCCAGTTCCAATGTCTGATAACCAGTTCCAATATCTGATACGCAGTTCCAATGTCTGATACCTAGTTCCAATGTCTGATACCCAGTTCCAATGTTTGGTACCCAGTTTCAATGTCTGATACGCAGTTCCAATGTTTGATACCCAGTTCCAATGTCTGATACCCAGTTCCAACGTCTGATACCCAGTTCCAATATCTGATACGCAGTTCCAATGTCTGATACCTAGTTCCAATGTCTGATACCCAGTTCCAATGTCTGATACCCAGTTCCAATGTATGATACCCAGTTCCTATATCTGATACCTAGTTCCAATGTCTGATACCCAGTTCCAATGTCTGATACGCAGTTCCAATGTTTGATACCCACTTCCAATATCTGATACCCAGATCCAATGTTTGATACCCAGTTCCAATGTTTGATACCCAGTTCCAATGCCTGATACCCAGTTCCAATGTCTGATACCCAGTTCCAATGTCTGATACCCAGTTCCAATGTTTGATACCCAGTTCCAATGTCTGATACCCTGTTCCAATGTCTGATACCCAGTTCCAATGTTTGATACCTAGTTCCAATGTCTGATACCCAGTTCCAATGTTTGGTACCCAGTTCCAATGTCTGATACGCAGTTCCAATGTTTGATACCCAGTTCCAATGTCTGATACCCAGTTCCAATGTCTGATACCCAGTTCCAATATCTGATACGCAGTTCCAATGTCTGATCCCTAGTTCCAATATCTGATACCCAGTTCCAATGTCTGATACCCAGTTCCAATGTATGATACCAAGTTCCTATCTCTGATACCTAGTTCCAATGTCTTATACACAGTTCCAAAGTCTGATACGCAGTTCCAATGTTTGATACCCACTTCCAATATCTGATACCCAGTTCCAATGTTTGATACCCAGTTCCAATGTTTGATACCCAGTTCCAATGCCTGATACCCAGTTCCAATGTCTGATACCCAGTTCCAATGTATGATACCCAGTTCCAATGCGTGATACCCAGCTCCAATGTCTGATACCCAGTTCCAATGTTTGATACCCAGTTCCAATGTGTGATACCCAGTTCCAATGTATGATACCCAGTTCCAATGTCTGATACCCAGTTCCAATGTCTGATAGCCAGTTCCAATGTCTGATACTCAGTTCCAATGTCTGATACCCAGGTCCAATGTCTGATACCCAGTTCCAATGTCTGATACCCAGTTCCAATGTATGATACCCAGTTCCAATGTCAGATACCCAGTTCCAATGTCTGATACTCAGTTCCAATATCTGATACCCAGTTCCAATGTCTGATACCCAGTTCCAATATCTGATACCCAGTTCCAATGTATGATACCCAATTCCAATATCTGATACCTAGTTCCAATGTCTGATACCCAGTTCCAATATCTGATACCCAGTTCCAATGTCTGATACCCAATTCCAATGTCTGATACCCAGTTCCAATGTCTGATCCCCAGTTCCAATGTCTGATACCCAGTTCCAATGTTTGATACCCAGTTCCAATGTCTGATACCCAGTTCGAATGTGTGATACCCAGTTCCGATGTCTGATACCCAGTTCCAATGTGTGATACCCAGTTCCAATGTCTGATACCCAGTTCCAATGACTGATACCCAGTTCCAATGTCTGATACCCAGTTCCCATGTCTGATCCCCAGTTCCAATGTCTGATACCCAGTTCCAATATCCGATACCCAGTTCCAATGTCTGATACCCAATTCCAATGTCTGATACCCAGTTCCAATGTTTGATACCCAGTTCCAATGTCTGATACGCAGTTCCAATGTCTGATACCCAATTCCAATGTCTGATACCCAGTTCCAATGTTTGATACCCAGTTCCAATGTCTGATACCCAGTTCCAATGTCTGATCCCCAGTTCCAATGTCTGATACCCAGTTCCAATATCTGATACGCAGTTCCAATGTCTGATACCTAGTTCCAATGTCTGATACCCAGTTCCAATGTTTGGTACCCAGTTTCAATGTCTGATACTCAGTTCCAATGTTTGATACCCAGTTCCAATGTCTGATACCCAGTTCCAACGTCTGATACCCAGTTCCAATATCTGATACGCAGTTCCAATGTCTGATACCTAGTTCCAATGTCTGATACCCAGTTCCAATGTCTGATACCCAGTTCCAATGTATGATACCCAGTTCCTATATCTGATACCTAGTTCCAATGTCTTATACCCAGTTCCAATGTCTGATACGCAGTTCCAATATTTGATACCCACTTCCAATATCTGATACCCAGTTCCAATGTTTGATACCCAGTTCCAATGTTTGATACCCAGTTCCAATGCTTGATACCCAGTTCCAATGTCTGATACCCAGTTCCAATGTCTGATACCCAGTTCCAATGTTTGATACCCACTTCCAATGTCTGATACCCTGTTCCAATGTCTGATACCCAGTTCCAATGTTTGATACCTAGTTCCAATGTCTGATACCCAGTTCCAATGTTTGGTACCCAGTTCCAATGTCTGATACGCAGTTCCAATGTTTGATACCCAATTCCAATGTCTGATACCCAGTTCCAATGTCTGATACCCAGTTCCAATATCTGATACGCAGTTCCAATGTCTGATACCTAGTTCCAATATCTGATACCCAGTTCCAATGTCTGATACCCAGTTCCAATGTATGATACCCAGTTCCTATATCTGATACCTAGTTCCAATGTCTTATACCCAGTTCCAATGTCTGATACGCAGTTCCAATGTTTGATACCCACTTCCAATATCTGATACCCAGTTCCAATGTCTGATACCCAGTTCCAATATCTGATACCCAGTTCCAATGTCTGATACCCAGTTCCAATGCCTGATACCCAGTTCCAATGTCTGATACCCAGTTCCAATGTCTGATACCCAGTTCCAATGTTTGATACCCAGTTCCAATGTCTGATACCCAGCTCCAATGTCTGATACCCAGTTCCAATGTTTGATACCCAGTTCCAATGTGTGATACCCAGTTCCAATGTGTGATACCTAGTTCCAATGTCTGATACCCAGTTACAATGTTTGATACCCAGTTCCAATGTTTGATACCCAGTTCCAATGTCTGATACCCAGTTCAAATGTTTTGATACCTAGTTCCAATGTTTGATACCCTGTTCCAATGTTTGATACCCAGTTCCAATGTCTGATACCCAGTTCCAATGTCTGATACCCAGTTCCAATATCTGATACCCAGTTCCAATGTTTGATAACCAGTTCCAATGTTTGATACCCAGTTCCAATGTCTGATACCCAGTTCCAATGTCTGATACCTAGTTCGAATGTTTGATACCTAGTTCCAATGTCTGATACCCAGTTCCAATGTCTGATACCCAGTTCCAATGTCTGATATCGAGTTCCAATGTTTGATACCCAGTTCCAATGTCTGATACCCAGTTCCAATGTCTGATACCCAGTTCCAATGTTTGATACCCAGTTCCAATGTCTGATCCCCAGTTCCAATGTCTGATACCCAGTTCCAATATCTGATACCCAGTTCCAATGTTTGATACCTAGTTCCAATGTTTGATACCCAGTTCCAATGTTTGATACCCAGTTCCAATGTCTGATAACCAGTTCCAATGTCTGATACCTAGTTCCAATGTTTGATACCTAGTTCCAATCTCTGATACCCAGTTCCAATGTTTGATAACCAGTTCCAATATCTGATACCCAGTTCCAATGTTTGATACCTAATTCCAATGTCTGATACCCAGTTCCAATGTTTGATAACCAGTTCCAATGTTTGATACCTAGTTCCAATGTCTGATACCTAGTTCCAATGTTTGATACCTAGTTCCAATGTCTGATACCCAGTTCCAATGTTTGATACCTAGTTCCAACGTTTGATACCCAGTTCCAATGTTTCATACCCAGTTCCAATGTCTGATATCCAGTTCCAATGTCTGATACCCAGTTCCAATGTTTGATACCCAGTTCCAATGTTTGATACCCAGTTCCAATGTCTGATACCCAGTTCCAATGTCTGATACCTAGTTCGAATGTTTGATACCCAGTTCCAATGTCTGATACCCAATTCCAATGTTTGATACCCAGTTCCAATGTCTGATACCCAGTTCCAATATATGATACCCAGTTCCAATGTTTGATACCCAGTTCCAATGTCTGATACCCTGTTCCAATGTCTGATACCCAGTTCCAATGTTTGATACCCAGTTCCAATGTCTGATACCCAGTGCCAATGTTTCATACCTAGTTCCCATGTTTGATACCCAGTTCCAATGTTTGATACCCAGTTCCAATATCTGATACCCAGTTCAAATGTCTGATACCCAGTTCCAATGTCTGATACCCAGTTCCAGTGTCTGATACCCAGTTCCAATATCTGATACGCAGTTCCAATGTCTGATACCCAATTCCAATGTCTGATACCCAGTTCCAATGTCTGATCCCCAGTTCCAATGTCTGATACCCAGTTCCAATATCTGATACGCAGTTCCAATGTTTGATACCCAGTTCCAATGTGTGATACCCAGTTCCAATGTGTGATACCTAGTTCCAATGTCTGATACCCAGTTACAATGTTTGATACCCAGTTCCAATGTCTGATACGCAGTTCAAATGTTTGATACCCACTTCCAATATCTGATACCCAGTTCCAATGTTTGATACCCAGTTCCAATGCCTGATACCCAGTTCCAATGTCTGATACCCAGTTCCAATGTCTGATACCCAGTTCCAATGTTTGATACCTAGTTCCAATGTCTGATACCCAGTTCCAATGTTTGGTACCCAGTTCCAATGTCTGATACGCAGTTCCAATGTTTGATACCCAGTTCCAATGTCTGATACCCAGTTCCAATGTCTGATACCCAGTTCCAATATCTGATACGCAGTTCCAATGTCTGATACCTAGTTCCAATATCTGATACCCAGTTCCAATGTCTGATACCCAGTTCCAATGTATGATACCAAGTTTCTATCTCTGATACCTAGTTCCAATGTCTTATACCCAGTTCCAATGTCTGATACGCAGTTCCAATGTTTGATACCCACTTCCAATATCTGATACCCAGTTCCAATGTTTGATACCCAGTTCCAATGTTTGATACCCAGTTCCAATGCCTGATACCCAGTTCCAATGTCTGATACCCAGTTCCAATGTCTGATACCCAGTTCCAATGTTTGATACCCAGTTCCAATGTCTGATACCCAGTTCCAATGTCTGAACCCAGCTCCAATGTCTGATACCCAGTTCCAATGTTTGATACCCAGTTCCAATGTGTGATACCCAGTTCCAATGTGTGATACCTAGTTCCAATGTCTGATACCCAGTTACAATGTTTGATACCCAGTTCCAATGTTTGATACCCAGTTCCAATGTCTGATACCCAGTTCCAATGTTTTGATACCTAGTTCCAATGTTTGATACCCTGTTCCAATGTTTGATACCCAGTTCCAATGTCTGATACCCAGTTCCAATCTCTGATACCCAGTTCCAATATCTGATACCCAGTTCCAATGTTTGATAACCAGTTCCAATGTTTGATACCCAGTTCCAATGTCTCATACCCAGTTCCAATGTCTGATACCTAGTTCGAATGTTTGATACCTAGTTCCAATGTCTGATACCCAGTTCCAATGTCTGATACCCAGTTCCAATGTCTGATATCGAGTTCCAATGTTTGATACCCAGTTCCAATGTCTGATACCCAGTTCCAATGTCTGATACCCAGTTCCAATGTTTGATACCCAGTTCCAATGTCTGATCCCCAGTTCCAATGTCTGATACCCAGTTCCAATATCTGATACCCAGTTCCAATGTTTGATACCTAGTTCCAATGTTTGATACCGAGTTCCAATGTTTGATACCCAGTTCCAATGTCTGATAGCCAGTTCCAATGTCTGATACCTAGTTCCAATGTTTGATACCTAGTTCCAATCTCTGATACCCAGTTCCAATGTGTGATAACCAGTTCCAATATCTGATACCCAGTTCCAATGTTTGATACCTAATTCCAATGTCTGATACCCAGTTCCAATGTTTGATAACCAGTTCCAATGTTTGATACCTAGTTCCAATGTCTGATACCTAGTTCCAATGTTTGATACCTAGTTCTAATGTCTGATACCCAGTTCCAATGTTTGATACCCAGTTCCAATGTTTCATACCCAGTTCCAATGTCTGATACCCAGATCCAATGTCGGATACCCAGTTTCAATGTTTGATACCCAGTTCCAATGTTTGATACCCAGTTCCAATGTCTGATACCCAGTTCCAATGTCTGATACCTAGTTCGAATGTTTGATACCCAGTTCCAATGTCTGATACCCAATTCCAATGTTTGATACCCAGTTCCAATGTCTGATCCCCAGTTCCAATATCTGATACCCAGTTCCAATATCTGATACCCAGTTCCAATGTTTGATACCCAGTTCCAATGTCTGATACCCTGTTCCAATGTCTGATACCCAGTTCCAATGTTTGATACCCAGTTCCAATATCTGATACCCAGTTCAAATGTCTGATACCCAGTTCCAATGTCTGATACCCAGTTCCAATGTCTGATACCCAGTTCCAATATCTGATACGCAGTTCCAATGTCTGATACCCAATTCCAATGTCTGATACCCAATTCCAATGTCTGATACTCAGTTCCAATATCTGATACCCAGTTCCAATATATGTTACCCAGTTCCAATATCTGATACCCAGTTCCAATGTCTGATACCCAGTTCCAATGTCTGATACCCAGATCCAATGTCTGATACCCAGTTCCAATGTCTGATACCCAGTTCCAATGTCTGATACCCAGTTCCAATATCTGATACCCAGTTCCAATATCTGATACCTAGTTCCAATGTCTGATAGCCAGTTCCAATGTTTGATACCTAGTTCTAATGTCTGATACCCAGTTCCAATGTTTGATACCTAGTTCCAATGTTTGATACCCAGTTCCAATGTTTCATACCCAGTTCCAATGTCTGATACCCAGTTCCAATGTCGGATACCCAGTTTCAATGTTTGATACCCAGTTCCAATGTTTGATACCCAGTTCCAATGTCTGATACCCAGTTCCAATGTCTGATACCTAGTTCGAATGTTTGATAACCAGTTCCAATGTTTGATACCTAGTTCCAATGTCTGATACCTAGTTCCAATGTTTGATACCTAGTTCCAATGTCTGATACCCAGTTCCAATGTTTGATACCTAGTTCCAACGTTTGATACCCAGTTCCAATGTTTCATACCCAGTTCCAATGTCTGATATCCAGTTCCAATGTCTGATACCCAGTTCCAATGTTTGATACCCAGTTCCAATGTTTGATACCCAGTTCCAATGTCTGATACCCAGTTCCAATGTCTGATACCTAGTTCGAATGTTTGATACCCAGTTCCAATGTCTGATACCCAATTCCAATGTTTGATACCCAGTTCCAATGTCTGATACCCAGTTCCAATATATGATACCCAGTTCCAATGTTTGATACCCAGTTCCAATGTCTGATACCCTGTTCCAATGTCTGATACCCAGTTCCAATGTTTGATACCCAGTTCCAATGTCTGATACCCAGTGCCAATGTTTCATACCTAGTTCCCATGTTTGATACCCAGTTCCAATGTTTGATACCCAGTTCCAATATCTGATACCCAGTTCAAATGTCTGATACCCAGTTCCAATGTCTGATACCCAGTTCCAGTGTCTGATACCCAGTTCCAATATCTGATACGCAGTTCCAATGTCTGATACCCAATTCCAATGTCTGATACCCAGTTCCAATGTCTGATCCCCAGTTCCAATGTCTGATACCCAGTTCCAATATCTGATACGCAGTTCCAATGTTTGATACCCAGTTCCAATGTGTGATACCCAGTTCCAATGTGTGATACCTAGTTCCAATGTCTGATACCCAGTTACAATGTTTGATACCCAGTTCCAATGTCTGATACGCAGTTCAAATGTTTGATACCCACTTCCAATATCTGATACCCAGTTCCAATGTTTGATACCCAGTTCCAATGCCTGATACCCAGTTCCAATGTCTGATACCCAGTTCCAATGTCTGATACCCAGTTCCAATGTTTGATACCTAGTTCCAATGTCTGATACCCAGTTCCAATGTTTGGTACCCAGTTCCAATGTCTGATACGCAGTTCCAATGTTTGATACCCAGTTCCAATGTCTGATACCCAGTTCCAATGTCTGATACCCAGTTCCAATATCTGATACGCAGTTCCAATGTCTGATACCTAGTTCCAATATCTGATACCCAGTTCCAATGTCTGATACCCAGTTCCAATGTATGATACCAAGTTTCTATCTCTGATACCTAGTTCCAATGTCTTATACCCAGTTCCAATGTCTGATACGCAGTTCCAATGTTTGATACCCACTTCCAATATCTGATACCCAGTTCCAATGTTTGATACCCAGTTCCAATGTTTGATACCCAGTTCCAATGCCTGATACCCAGTTCCAATGTCTGATACCCAGTTCCAATGTCTGATACCCAGTTCCAATGTTTGATACCCAGTTCCAATGTCTGATACCCAGTTCCAATGTCTGAACCCAGCTCCAATGTCTGATACCCAGTTCCAATGTTTGATACCCAGTTCCAATGTGTGATACCCAGTTCCAATGTGTGATACCTAGTTCCAATGTCTGATACCCAGTTACAATGTTTGATACCCAGTTCCAATGTTTGATACCCAGTTCCAATGTCTGATACCCAGTTCCAATGTTTTGATACCTAGTTCCAATGTTTGATACCCTGTTCCAATGTTTGATACCCAGTTCCAATGTCTGATACCCAGTTCCAATCTCTGATACCCAGTTCCAATATCTGATACCCAGTTCCAATGTTTGATAACCAGTTCCAATGTTTGATACCCAGTTCCAATGTCTCATACCCAGTTCCAATGTCTGATACCTAGTTCGAATGTTTGATACCTAGTTCCAATGTCTGATACCCAGTTCCAATGTCTGATACCCAGTTCCAATGTCTGATATCGAGTTCCAATGTTTGATACCCAGTTCCAATGTCTGATACCCAGTTCCAATGTCTGATACCCAGTTCCAATGTTTGATACCCAGTTCCAATGTCTGATCCCCAGTTCCAATGTCTGATACCCAGTTCCAATATCTGATACCCAGTTCCAATGTTTGATACCTAGTTCCAATGTTTGATACCGAGTTCCAATGTTTGATACCCAGTTCCAATGTCTGATAGCCAGTTCCAATGTCTGATACCTAGTTCCAATGTTTGATACCTAGTTCCAATCTCTGATACCCAGTTCCAATGTGTGATAACCAGTTCCAATATCTGATACCCAGTTCCAATGTTTGATACCTAATTCCAATGTCTGATACCCAGTTCCAATGTTTGATAACCAGTTCCAATGTTTGATACCTAGTTCCAATGTCTGATACCTAGTTCCAATGTTTGATACCTAGTTCTAATGTCTGATACCCAGTTCCAATGTTTGATACCTAGTTCCAATGTTTGATACCCAGTTCCAATGTTTCATACCCAGTTCCAATGTCTGATACCCAGTTCCAATGTCGGATACCCAGTTTCAATGTTTGATACCCAGTTCCAATGTTTGATACCCAGTTCCAATGTCTGATACCCAGTTCCAATGTCTGATACCTAGTTCGAATGTTTGATACCCAGTTCCAATGTCTGATACCCAATTCCAATGTTTGATACCCAGTTCCAATGTCTGATCCCCAGTTCCAATATCTGATACCCAGTTCCAATATCTGATACCCAGTTCCAATGTTTGATACCCAGTTCCAATGTCTGATACCCTGTTCCAATGTCTGATACCCAGTTCCAATGTTTGATACCCAGTTCCAATATCTGATACCCAGTTCAAATGTCTGATACCCAGTTCCAATGTCTGATACCCAGTTCCAATGTCTGATACCCAGTTCCAATATCTGATACGCAGTTCCAATGTCTGATACCCAATTCCAATGTCTGATACCCAATTCCAATGTCTGATACTCAGTTCCAATATCTGATACCCAGTTCCAATATATGTTACCCAGTTCCAATATCTGATACCCAGTTCCAATGTCTGATACCCAGTTCCAATGTCTGATACCCAGATCCAATGTCTGATACCCAGTTCCAATGTCTGATACCCAGTTCCAATGTCTGATACCCAGTTCCAATATCTGATACCCAGTTCCAATATCTGATACCTAGTTCCAATGTCTGATAGCCAGTTCCAATGTCTGATACGCAGTTCCAATGTATGATACCTAGTTCCAATGTATGATACCCAGTTCCAATGTATGATACCAAGTTCCAATGTCTGATACCTAGTTCCAATGTCTGATACCCAATTCCAATGTCTGATACCCAGTTCCAATATCTGATACCCAGTTCCAATGTCTGATACCCAGTTCCAATGCCTGATACCCAGTTCCAATGTCTGATACCTAGTTCCAATGTCTGATACCCAGTTCCAATGTTTGATACCCAGTTCCAATGTCTGATACCCAGTTCCAATGTATGATACCTAGTTCGAATGTTTGATACCCAGTTCCAATGTCTGATACCCAGTTCCAATGTTTGATACACAGTTCCAATGTCTGATCCCCAGTTCCAATATCTGATACCCAGTTCCAATATCTGATACCCAGTTCCAATGTTTGATACCCAGTTCCAATATCTGATACCCAGTTCCAATATCTGATACCCTGTTCCAATGTCTGATACCCAGTTCCAATGTTTGATACCCAGTTCCAATGTCTGATACCCAGTTCCAATGTTTGATACCTAGTTCCAATGTTTGATACCCAGTTCCAATGTTTGATACCCAGTTCCAATGTCTGATACCTAGTTCCAATGTTTGATACCTAGTTCCAATGTCTGATACCCAGTTCCAATGTTTCATAACCAGTTCCAATATCTGATACACAGTTCCGATGTCTGATGCCCAGTTCCAATGTTTGATACCTAGTTCCAATGTCTGATACCCAGTTCCAATGTTTGATACCCAGTTCCAATGTTTGATACCCAGTTCCAATATCTGATACCCAGTTCAAATGTCTGGTACCCAGTTCCAATGTCTGATACCCAGTCCCAATATCTGATACCCAGTTCCAATATCTGATACGCAGTTCCAATGTCTGATACCCAATTCCAATGTCTGATACCCAGTTCCAATGTCTGATACTCAGTTCCAATATCTGATACCCAGTTCCAATGTATGATACATAGTTCCAATATCTGATACCCAGTTCCAATGTCTGATACCCAGTTCCAATGTCTGATACCCAGTTCCAATGTCTGATACCCAGTTCCAATGTCTGATACCCAGTTCCAATATCTGATACCCAGTTCCAGTATCTGATACCCAGTTCCAATGTCTGATACCCAGTTCCAATGTCTGATACCCAGTTCCATTGTATGATACCTAGTTCCAATGTCTGATACCCAGTTCCAATGTATGATACCCAGTTCCAATGTGTGATACCCAGTTCCAATGTCTGATACCTTGTTCCAATGTCTGATACCCAGTCCCAATGTTTGATACCCAGTTCCAATGTCTGATACCCAGTTCCAATGTCTGATACCCAATTCCAATGTCTGATACCCAGTTCCAATTTCTGATACCCAGTTCCAATGTCTGATACCCAGTTCCAATGTCTGATACTCAGTTCCAATGTCTGATACCCAGTTCCAATGTCTGATACCCAGTTCCAATGTCTGATACCCAGTTCCAATGTCTGATACCCAGTTCCAATGTCTGATACTCAGTTCCAATGTCTGATACCCAGTTCCAATGTCTGATACCCAATTCCAATGTTTGATACCCAGTTCCAATGTCTGATACCCAGTTCCAATGTATGATACCCAGTTCCAATGTCTGATACCCAGTTCCAATGTCTGATAGCCAGTTCCAATGTCTGATACTCAGTTCCAATGTCTGATACCCAGTTCCAATGTCTGATACCCAGTTCCAATGTCTGATACCCAGTTCCAATGTATGATACCCAGTTCCAATGTCTGATACCCAGTTCCAATGTCTGATACTCAGTTCCAATGTCTGATACCCAGTTCCAATGTCTGATACCCAGTTCCAATATCTGATACCCAGTTCCAATGTATGATACCCAATTCCAAAATCTGATACCCAGTTCCAATGTCTGATACCCAGTTCCAATATCTGATACCTAGTTCCAATGTCTGATACCCAGTTCCAATGTCTGATACCTAGTTCCAATATCTGATACCCAGTTCCAATATCTGATACCCAGTTCCAATGTATGATACCCAATTCCAATATCTGATACCTAGTTCCAATGTCTGATACCCAGTTCCAATGTCTGATACCCAGTTCCAATGTCTGATACCCAATTCCAATGTCTGATACCCAGTTCCAATGTCTGATACCCAGTTCCAATGTCTGATACCCAGTTCCAATGTTTGATACCCAGTTCCAATGTCTGATACCCAGTTCGAATGTGTGATACCCAGTTCCAATGTCTGATACCCAGTTCCAATGTGTGATACCCAATTCCAATGTCTGATTCCCAGTTCCAATGACTGATACCCAGTTCCAATGTCTGATACCCAGTTCCAATGTCTGATCCCCAGTTCCAATGTCTGATACCCAGTTCCAATATCTGATACCCAGTTCCAATGTCTGATACCCAATTCCAATGTCTGATACCCAGTTCCAATGTTTGATACCCAGTTCCAATGTCTGATACCCAGTTCCAATGTTTGATACTCAGTTCCAATGTTTGATACCCAGTTCCAATGTCTGATACCCAGTTACAATGTCTGATACCCAGTTCCAATGTTTGATACCCAGTTCCAATGTTTGATACCCAGTTCCAATGTCTGATTCCCAGTTCCAATGTCTGATACCCAGTTCCAATGTCTGATACCTAGTTCCAATGTTTGATACCTAGTTCCAATGTCTGATACCCAGTTCCAATGTGTGATACCCAATTCCAATGTTTGATACCCAGTTCCAATGTCTGATACCCAGTTCCAATGTTTGATAACCAGTTCCAATGTTTGATACCCAGTTCCAATATCTGATACCCAGTTCCAATGTCTGATACCCAGTTGCAATGTCTGATACCCAGTTCCAATGTCTGATACCCAGTTCCAATGTATGATACCCAGTTCCAATGTTTGATACCAGTTCCAATATCTGATACCCAGTTCCAATGTCTGATACCCAGTTCCAATGTTTGATACCCAGTTCCAATGTTTGATACCCAGTTCCAATATCTGATACCCAGTTCCAATGTCTGATACCTAGTTCCAATGTTTGATACCCAGTTCCAATGTCTGATACCCAGTTCCAATGTCTGATACCCAGTTCCAATATCTGATACCCAGTTTCTATGTCTGATACCCAGTTCCAATATCTGATACCCAGTTCCAATGTCTGATACCCAGTTCCAATATCTGATACCCAGTTCCAATATCTGATACCTAGTTCCAATGTCTGATACCCAGTTCAAATGTCAGATACCCAGTTCCAATGTATGATACCTAGTTCCAACGTCTGATACCCAGTTCCAATGTATGATACCCAGTTCCAATGTGTGATACCCAGTTCCAATGTCTGATACCGAGTTCCAATGTCTGATACCCAGTCCCAATGTTTGATACCCAGTTCCAATGTCTGATACCCAGTTCCAATGTCTGATACCCAATTCCAATGTCTCATACCCAGTTCCAATGTCTGATACCCAGTTCCAATGTCTGATACCCAGTTCCAATGTCTGATACTCAGTTCCAATGTCTGATACCCAGTTCCAACGTCTGATACCCAGTTCCAACGTCTGATACCCAGTTCCAATGTCTGATACCCAGTTCCAATGTCTGATACTCAGTTCCAATGTCTGATACCCAGTTCCAATGTCTGATACCCAATTCCAATGTTTGATACCCAGTTCCAATGTCTGATACCCAGTTCCAATGTATGATACCCAGTTCCAATGTCTGATACCCAGTTCCAATGTCTGATAGCCAGTTCCAATGTCTGATACTCAGTTCCAATGTCTGATACCCAGTTCCAATGTCTGATACCCAGTTCCAATGTCTGATACCCAGTTCCAATGTATGATACCCAGTTTCAATGTCTGATACCCAGTTCCAATGTCTGATACTCAGTTCCAATGTCTGATACCCAGTTCCAATGTCTGATACCCAGTTCCAATATCTGATACCCAGTTCCAATGTATGATACCCAATTCCAAAATCTGATACCCAGTTCCAATGTCTGATACCCAGTTCCAATATCTGATACCTAGTTCCAATGTCTGATACCCAGTTCCAATATCTAATACCTAGTTCCAATATCTGATACCAAGTTCCAATATCTGATACCCAGTTCCAATGTCTGATACCTAGTTCCAATGTTTGATACCCAGTTCCAATGTCTGATACCCAGTTCCAATGTCTGATTCCCAGTTCCAATATCTGATACCCAGTTTCTATGTCTGATACCCAGTTCCAATATCTGATACCCAGTTCCAATGTCTGATACCCAGTTCCAATATCTGATACCCAGTTCCAATATCTGATACCTAGTTCCAATGTCTGATACCCAGTTCCAATGTCTGATACCCAGTTCCAATGTATGATACCTAGTTCCAATGTCTGATACCCAGTTCCAATGTATGATACCCAGTTCTAATGTGTGATACCCAGTTCCAATGTCTGATACCTAGTTCCAATGTCTGATACCCAGTCCCAATGTTTGATACCCAGTTCCAATGTCTGATACCCAGTTCCAATGTCTGATACCCAATTCCAATGTCTGATACCCATTTCCAATGTCTGATACCCAGTTCCAATGTCTGATACCCAGTTCCAATGTCTGATACTCAGTTCCAATGTCTGATACCCAGTTCCAATGTTTCATACCCAGTTCCAATGTCTGATACCCTGTTCCAATGTTTGATACCCAGTTCCAATGTTTGATACCCAGTTCCAATGTCTGATACCCAGTTCCAATGTCTGATACCTAGTTCGAATGTTTGATACCCAGTTCCAATGTCTGATACCCAATTCCAATGTTTGATACCCAGTTCCAATGTCTGATCCCCAGTTCCAATATCTGATACCCAGTTCCAATATCTGATACCCAGTTCCAATGTTTGATACCCAGTTCCAATGTCTGATACCCTGTTCCAATGTCTGATACCCAGTTCCAATGTTTGATACCCAGTTCCAATGTCTGATACCCAGTTCCAATGTTTCATACCTGGTTCCCATGTTTGATACCCAGTTCCAATGTTTGATACCCAGTTCCAATATCTGATACCCAGTTCAAATGTCTGATACCCAGTTCCAATGTCTGTAACCAGTTCCAATGTCTGATACCCAGTTCCAATATCTGATACGCAGTTCCAATGTCTGATACCCAATTCCAATGTCTGATACCCAGTTGCAATGTCTGATACTCAGTTCCAATATCTGATACCCAGTTCCAATGTATGTTACCCAGTTCCAATATCTGATACCCAGTTCCAATGTCTGATACCCAGTTCCAATGTCTGATACCCAGATCCAATGTCTGATACCCAGTTCCAATGTCTGATACCCAGTTCCAATGTCTGATACCCAGTTCCAATATCTGATACCCAGTTCCAATATCTGATACCTAGTTCCAATGTCTGATAGCCAGTTCCAATGTCTGATAGTCAGTTCCAATGTCTGATACCCAGTTCCAATGTCTGATACCCAGTTCCAATGTCTGATACCCAGTTCCAATGTCTGATACCTAGTTCCAATGTCTGATACCCAGTTCCAATGTTTGATACCCAGTTCCAATGTCTGATACCCAGTTCCAATGTATGATACCTAGTTCGAATGTTTGATACCCAGTTCCAATGTCTGATACCCAGTTCCAATGTTTGATACACAGTTCCAATGTCTGATCCCCAGTTCCAATATCTGATACCCAGTTCCAATATCTGATACCCAGTTCCAATGTTTGATACCCAGTTCCAATATCTGATACCCAGTTCCAATGTCTGATACCCTGTTCCAATGTCTGATACCCAGTTCCAATGTTTGATACCCAGTTCCAATGTCTGATACCCAGTTCCAATGTTTGATACCTAGTTCCAATGTTTGATACCCAGTTCCAATGTTTGATACCCAGTTCCAATGTCTGATACCTAGTTCCAATGTTTGATACCTAGTTCCAATGTCTGATACCCAGTTCCAATGTTTGATAACTAGTTCCAATATCTGATACACAGTTCCAATGTCTGATGCCCAGTTCCAATGTTTGATACCCAGTTCCAATGTCTGATACCCAGTTCCAATGTTTGATACCCAGTTCCAATGTTTGATACCCAGTTCCAATATCTGATACCCAGTTCAAATGTCTGGTACCCAGTTCCAATGTCTGATACCCCGTTCCAATATCTGATACCCAGTTCCAATATCTGATACGCAGTTCCAATGTCTGATACCCAATTCCAATGTCTGATACCCAGTTCCAATGTGTGATACCCAGTTCCAATGTCTGATACCCAGTTCCAATGTCTGATACCCAGTTCCAATATCTGATACCCAGTTCCAGTATCTGATACCTAGTTCCAATGTCTGATACCCAGTTCCAATGTCTGATACCCAGTTCCAATGTATGATACCTAGTTCCAATGTCTGATACCCAGTTCCAATGTATGATACCCAGTTCCAATGTGTGATACCCAGTTCCAATGTCTGATACCTTGTTCCAATGTCTGATACCCAGTCCCAATGTTTGATACCCAGTTCCAATGTCTGATACCAAGTTCCAATGTCTGATACCCAATTCCAATGTCTGATACCCAGTTCCAATTTCTGATACCCAGTTCCAATGTCTGATACCCAGTTCCAATGTCTGATACTCAGTTCCAATGTCTGATACCCAGTTCCAATGTCTGATACCCAGTTCCAATGTCTGATACCCAGTTCCAATGTCTGATACCCAGTTCCAATGTCTGATACTCAGTTCCAATGTCTGATACCCAGTTCCAATGTCTGATACCCAATTCCAATGTTTGATACCCAGTTCCAATGTCTGATACCCAGTTCCAATGTATGATACCCTGTTCCAATGTCTGATACCCAGTTCCAATGTCTGATAGCCAGTTCCAATGTCTGATACTCAGTTCCAATGTCTGATACCCAGTTCCAATGTCTGATACCCAGTTCCAATGTCTGATACCCAGTTCCAATGTATGATACCCAGTTCCAATGTCTGATACCCAGTTCCAATGTCTGATACTCAGTTCCAATGTCTGATACCCAGTTCCAATGTCTGATACCCAGTTCCAATATCTGATACCCAGTTCCAATGTATGATACCCAATTCCAAAATCTGATACCCAGTTCCAATGTCTGATACCCAGTTCCAATATCTGATACCTAGTTCCAATGTCTGATACCCAGTTCCAATGTCTGATACCTAGTTCCAATATCTGATACCCAGTTCCAATATCTGATACCCAGTTCCAATGTATGATACCCAATTCCAATATCTGATACCTAGTTCCAATGTCTGATACCCAGTTCCAATGTCTGATACCCAGTTCCAATGTCTGATACCCAATTCCAATGTCTGATACCCAGTTCCAATGTCTGATACCCAGTTCCAATGTCTGATACCCAGTTCCAATGTTTGATACCCAGTTCCAATGTCTGATACCCAGTTCGAATGTGTGATACCCAGTTCCAATGTCTGATACCCAGTTCCAATGTGTGATACCCAGTTCCAATGTCTGATACCCAGTTCCAATGACTGATACCCAGTTCCAATGTCTGATACCCAGTTCCAATGTCTGATCCCCAGTTCCAATGTCTGATACCCAGTTCCAATATCTGATACCCAGTTCCAATGTCTGATACCCAGTTCCAATATCTGATACCCAGTTCCAATATCTGATACCTAGTTCCAATGTCTGATACCCAGTTCCAATGTCTGATACCCAGTTCCAATGTATGATACCTAGTTCCAATGTCTGATACCCAGTTCCAATGTATGATACCCAGTTCCAATGTGTGATACCCAGTTCCAATGTCTGATACCTAGTTCCAATGTCTGATACCCAGTCCCAATGTTTGATACCCAGTTCCAATGTCTGATACCCAGTTCCAATGTCTGATACCCAATTCCAATGTCTGATACCCAGTTCCAATGTCTGATACCCAGTTCCAATGTCTGATACCCAGTTCCAATGTCTGATACTCAGTTCCAATGTCTGATACCCAGTTCCAATGTCTGATACCCAGTTCCAATGTCTGATACCCAGTTCCAATGTCTGATACTCAGTTCCAATGTCTGATACCCAGTTCCAATGTCTGATACCCAATTCCAATGTTTGATACCCAGTTCCAATGTCTGATACCCAGTTCCAATGTATGATACCCAGTTCCAATGTCTGATAGCCAGTTCCAATGTCTGATAGCCAGTTCCAATGTCTGATACTCAGTTCCAATGTCTGATACCCAGTTCCAATGTCTGATACCCAGTTCCAATGTCTGATACCCAGTTCCAATGTATGATACCCAGTTCCAATGTCTGATACCCAGTTCCAATGTCTGATACTCAGTTCCAATGTCTGATACCCAGTTCCAATATCTGATACCCAGTTCCAATGTATGATACCCAATTCCAAAATCTGTTACCCAGTTCCAATGTCTGATACCCAGTTCCAATATCTGATACCTAGTTCCAATGTCTGATACCCAGTTCCAATATCTGATACCTAGTTCCAATATCTGATACCCAGTTCCAATATCTGATACCCAGTTCCAATGTATGATACCCAATTCCAATATCTGATACCTAGTTCCAATGTCTGATACCCAGTTCCAATGTCTGATACCCAGTTCCAATGTCTAATACCCAATTCCAATGTCTGATACCCAGTTCCAATGTCTGATACCCAGTTCCAATGTCTGATACCCAGTTCCAATGTTTGATACCCAGTTCCAATGTCTGATACCCAGTTCGAATGTGTGATACCCAGTTCCAATGTCTGATACCCAGTTCCAATGTGTGATACCCAGTTCCAATGTCTGATACCCAGTTCCAATGACTGATACCCAGTTCCAATGTCTGATACCCAGTTCCAATGTCTGATCCCCAGTTCCAATGTCTGATACCCAGTTCCAATGTCTGATACCCAGTTCCAATGTCTGATACCCAGTTCCAATGTATGATACCCAGTTCCAATGTCTGATACCCAGTTCCAATGTCTGATACTCAGTTCCAATGTCTGATACCCAGTTCCAATGTCTGATACCCAGTTCCAATATCTGATACCCAGTTCCAATGTATGATACCCAATTCCAAAATCTGATACCCAGTTCCAATGTCTGATACCCAGTTCCAATATCTGATACCTAGTTCCAATGTCTGATACCCAGTTCCAATGTCTGATACCTAGTTCCAATATCTGATACCCAGTTCCAATATCTGATACCCAGTTCCAATGTATGATACCCAATTCCAATATATGATACCTAGTTCCAATGTCTGATACCCAGTTCCAATGTCTGATACCCAGTTCCAATGTCTGATACCCAATTCCAATGTCTGATACCCAGTTCCAATGTCTGATACCCAGTTCCAATGTCTGATACCCAGTTCCAATGTTTGATACCCAGTTCCAATGTCTGATACCCAGTTCGAATGTGTGATACCCAGTTCCAATGTCTGATACCCAGTTCCAATGTGTGATACCCAGTTCCAATGTCTGATACCCAGTTCCAATGACTGATACCCAGTTCCAATGTCTGATACCCAGTTCCAATGTCTGATCCCCAGTTCCAATGTCTGATACCCAGTTCCAATATCTGATACCCAGTTCCAATGTCTGATACCCAATTCCAATGTCTGATACCCAGTTCCAATGTTTGATACCCAGTTCCAATGTCTGATACTCAGTTCCAATGTTTGATACCCAGTTCCAATGTCTGATACCCAGTTACAATGTCTGATACCCAGTTCCAATGTTTGATACCCAGTTCCAATGTTTGATACCCAGTTCCAATGTCTGATTCCCAGTTCCAATGTCTGATACCCAGTTCCAATGTCTGATACCTAGTTCCAATGTTTGATACCTAGTTCCAATGTCTGATACCCAGTTCCAATGTGTGATACCCAATTCCAATGTTTGATACCCAGTTCAAATGTCTGATACCCAGTTCCAATGTTTGATAACCAGTTCCAATGTTTGATACCCAGTTCCAATATCTGATACCCAGTTCCAATGTCTGATACCCAGTTCCAATGTCTGATACCCAGTTCCAATGTCTGATACCCAGTTCTAATGTATGATACCCAGTTCCAATGTTTGATACCAGTTCCAATATCTGATACCCAGTTCCAATGTCTGATACCTAGTTCCAATGTTTGATACCCAGTTCCAATGTTTGATACCCAGTTCCAATGTCTGATACCCAGTTCCAATGTCTGATACCCAGTTCCAATGTATGATACCCAGTTCCAATGTTTGATACCCAGTTCCAATATCTGATACCCAGTTCCAATGTCTGATACCTAGTTCCAATGTTTGATACCCAGTTCCAATGTCTGATACCCAGTTCTAATGTCTGATACCCAGTTCCAATATCTGATACCCAGTTTCTATGTCTGATACCCAGTTCCAATATCTGATACCCAGTTCCAATGTCTGATACCCAGTTCCAATATCTGATACCCAGTTCCAATATCTGATACCTAGTTCCAATGTCTGATACCCAGTTCCAATGTCTGATACCCAGTTCCAATGTATGATACCTAGTTCCAATGTCTGATACCCAGTTCCAATGTATGATACCCAGTTCCAATGTGTGATTCCCAGTTCCAATGTTTGATACCTAGTTCCAATGTCTGATACCCAGTCCCAATGTTTGATACCCAGTTCCAATGTCTGATACCCAGTTCCAATGTCTGATACCCAATTCCAATGTCTGATACCCAGTTCCAATGTCTGATACCCAGTTCCAATGTCTGATACCCAGTTCCAATGTCTGATACTCAGTTCCAATGTCTGATACCCAGTTCCAATGTCTGATACCCAGTTCCAATGTCTGATACCCAGTTCCAATGTCTGATACTCAGTTCCAATGTCTGATACCCAGTTCCAATGTCTGATACCCAGTTCCAATGTCTGATACCCAGTTCCAATGTCTGATAGCCAGTTCCAATGTCTGATACTCAGTTCCAATGTCTGATACCCAGTTCCAATGTCTGATACCCAGTTCCAATGTCTGATACCCAGTTCCAATGTATGATACCCAGTTCCAATGTCTGATACTCAGTTACAATGTCTGATACCCAGTTCCAATGTCTGATACCCAGTTCCAATATCTGATACCCAGTTCCAATGTATGATACCCAATTCCAAAATCTGATACCCAGTTCCAATGTCTGATACCCAGTTCCAATATCTGATACCCAGTTCCAATGTCTGATACCCAGTTCCAATATCTGATACCTAGTTCCAATATCTGATACCCAGTTCCAATATCTGATACCCAGTTCCAATGTCTGATACCTAGTTCCAATGTTTGATACCCAGTTCCAATGTCTGATACCCAGTTCCAATGTCTGATACCCAGTTCCAATATCTGATACCCAGTGTCTATGTCTGATACCCAGTTCCAATATCTGATACCCAGTTCCAATGTCTGATACCCAGTTCCAATATCTGATACCCAGTTCCAATATCTGATACCTAGTTCCAATGTCTGATACCCAGTTCCAATGTCTGATACCCAGTTCCAATGTATGATACCCAGTTCCAATGTTTGATACCAGTTCCAATATCTGATACCCAGTTCCAATGTCTGATACCCAGTTCCAATGTATGATACCCAGTTCCAATGTTTGATACCCAGTTCCAATATCTGATACCCAGTTCCAATGTCTGATACCTAGTTCCAATGTTTGATACCCAGTTCCAATGTCTGATACCCAGTTCCAATATCTGATACCCAGTTTCTATGTCTGATACCCAGTTCCAATATCTGATACCCAGTTCCAATGTCTGATACCCAGTTCCAATATCTGATACCCAGTTCCAATATCTGATACCTAGTTCCAATGTCTGATACCCAGTTCCAATGTCTGATACCCAGTTCCAATGTATGATACCTAGTTCCAATGTCTGATACCCAGTTCCAATGTATGATACCCAGTTCCAATGTGTGATACCCAGTTCCAATGTCTGATACCTAGTTCCAATGTCTGATACCCAGTCCCAATGTTTGATACCCAGTTCCAATGTCTGATACCCAGTTCCAATGTCTGATACCCAATTCCAATGTCTGATACCCAGTTCCAATGTCTGATACCCAGTTCCAATGTCTGATACCAAGTTCCAATGTCTGATACTCAGTTCCAATGTCTGATACCCAGTTCCAATGTCTGATACCCAGTTCCAATGTCTGATACCCAGTTCCAATGTCTGATACTCAGTTCCAATGTCTGATACCCAGTTCCAATGTCTGATACCCAGTTCCAATGTCTGATACCCAGTTCCAATGTCTGATACCCAGTTCCAATGTCTGATAGCCAGTTCCAATGTCTGATACTCAGTTCCAATGTCTGATACCCAGTTCCAATGTCTGATACCCAGTTCCAATGTCTGATACCCAGTTCCAATGTATGATACCCAGTTCCAATGTCTGATACTCAGTTACAATGTCTGATACCCAGTTCCAATGTCTGATACCCAGTTCCAATATCTGATACCCAGTTCCAATGTATGATACCCAATTCCAAAATCTGATACCCAGTTCCAATGTCTGATACCCAGTTCCAATATCTGATACCTAGTTCCAATGTCTGATACCCAGTTCCAATATCTGATACCCAGTTCCAATGTCTGATACCTAGTTCCAATGTTTGATACCCAGTTCCAATGTCTGATACCTAGTTCCAATGTCTGATACCCAGTTCCAATATCTGATACCCAGTGTCTATGTCTGATACCCAGTTCCAATATCTGATACCCAGTTCCAATGTCTGATACCCAGTTCCAATATCTGATACCCAGTTCCAATATCTGATACCTAGTTCCAATGTCTGATACCCAGTTCCAATGTCTGATACCCAGTTCCAATGTATGATACCCAGTTCCAATGTTTGATACCAGTTCCAATATCTGATACCCAGTTCCAATGTCTGATACCTAGTTCCAATGTTTGATACCCAGTTCCAATGTTTGATACCCAGTTCCAATGTCTGATACCCAGTTCCAATGTCTGATAGCCAGTTCCAATGTATGATACCCAGTTCCAATGTTTGATACCCAGTTCCAATATCTGATACACAGTTCCAATGTCTGATACCTAGTTCCAATGTTTGATACCCAGTTCCAATGTCTGATATCCAGTTCCAATGTCTGATACCTAGCAAGGGAACCGGCATGGTCGTTCACACAAACGGTAAGAAACCACAAGCAAACTTCCTTACTGCATTTTTAAAGAAAGGAAAAACACATTTGATAAGTTGGCTTCAGATACACTACCCCCTCCCCCAACGGTATATTGCACGTGAGCATGTCTGTTGGATTGGAGTTGACCTGGGACTGAGTGGGGGAACCTGAGAGAGAGATGGAGAGAGAGAGAGAGAGTGTTACACAAACATGCAAATTCTTATTGAATGTCACTCACAGATGTAGATAGATAAATAGAGAAAGAGAAGGGGGATATAGAAATAGAGGGTGGGGTTAAGGAGAAGGGGGAGATAGGGGTACGGGGAGGTGTTAAGGTATATAGTTATGCAAGAGAAGAGAGAGGGAGAGTCATATAAATGTGTACATAGTTATTGAATGATACTTAGGGAGGGAGAGAGAGAGAGAGAGAGAGGGGGAGGGGGAGGAAAGAGGTAGAGAGTATAGAATATCTACGTAAGAGTTAGATAAACATATACACACTTATTGAATGTTACAAGTAGAGAGAGAGAGAGAGAGAGTGTAGTGAGTGAAAGCGAGTGTGATAGTGAATAAAGTTTGAGTGGAGGAGAGAAAGTGAGTAATAGAAGGGAGTGTCTTAATGAGTGTCAGAGAGAGAGAGGATGTTTAGTGACTGGAGGGAGGGAGTGTCAGAGAGCGAGAGAGAGAGAGAGAGAGGATGTTTAGTGACTGGAGGGAGGGAGTGTCAGAGAGAGAGAAAGAGAGAGAGAGAGAGAGAGAGAGAGAGAGAGAGAGAGAGAGAGAGAGAGAGAGAGAGAGAGAGAGAGAGAGAGAGAGAGAGAGAGAGAGAGAGAGGATGTTTAGTGACTGGAGGGAGGGAGTGTCAGAGAGCGAGAGAGAGAGAGAGAGAGAGAGAGGATGTTTAGTGACTGGAGGAAGGGAGTGTCAGAGAGAGAGAAGAAATATATAAGGGAAAGATATAGGGAAAGAGAGAGAGAAAAA